>WOFM01000595.1:2403729-3603729 GCA_011428145.1 Ericerus pela
AATTAAAACAAAGGAAACAAAAATAATGTCATATCTTCATTTCGAAGACATGATCATTCCTAAACCTACAGTCGAGTAGAGACGTTAGGGTCCATGCTAGTTGCTATGGACATTAGGTTTCACTAGTATTAAGAAATAGTAATAAGTATAATTCTAAAGTGTTTGTAATAATTGAAGTGAAATATTAATAAAAGATAATATTCAGAAATTATCTTATTTGTTGAGGTAATTTAAAAGTATTGAATTACTCTCGCAACAATCCCCTTATTAATTTTCATCATCAGTTTTCATCTAAAACGAAGTAATTACGAACTAATGGCGAAAGAAAATACTAGAATGAAACTACTATTTCAATTGTATTACAATTTTTTTATGGTTTGTTTTTGAAAAACTGACAACGATAAAAACACGAATTTATTCTGAATTTGAGAAAATTTTCCCCTTTTTCCAACATCAATTTCAGCTCTCTATCTCCAATAGCCACTCAGATATTTTGGGATGAAAGAGGGAAGGCTTTTTTCAAAATTTAAATGTATAGAATGTTGCAAAAATTGTGGATAATTATACCAAAACTGGGATTTCAATGGATGAGAAACTATGCTCCCAGATAAAAGCCCCATAAGGGTTGATTTTCTCACAGTTTAAACAATTGGGAGTTTTTTTTTCTACTTTCTTTTGCTATTCATGTAAAACAAAAACAAAAAATGATAAATGAAAAAGTATGAAACATTTATGATGCGGAGATTCCACCATATTGTAAATTTTTACTACTGTACAGCTCCTTGAATATTTTGACCCACAAATGAGAGTGACCCAAAACTGGTAGTTTACTTTATGTCCATAACCATTCTCACTATCACTAAAATCCCAATAAAATAGGCAAAATAGCCTTAAACATACCTACGTGATATGTCGTGAATTTAAGTATAGTACACTTCTTTGTTTAAATGTAATTTTCGTACCTATTTGTTGAATAACTGCGAGTGAAGCCGCAGGGTTAAGGTTAGTGTAAGTATATATTTTGTTCGCCCATAACTTGGAAACTGCTTGTGTTTTATAAATGTGAAAAAAATAATTTTTTTTAAAATTCGTTTATGGTTGCCACCTTAACCGAAAAAAATTACTGGTGACCAATCTAAAAATCTAATTTAAATTTGTTTTTAGACATCTCCAATCTAATTAGCGAGATTTATTTTAACTTATTAGCTGCCTTTGACATGGCAAAAAAGTTGAAAAAAATATGCAATGTTTTTGTCGTGTCCAATATATTTTGTTAAGATTTATTTAAAAATAACTTATAGCATCCTATTCAGGCGTCTGTGAGAGGATCTCATAAATTAAGAAATGAATTTCACTAGCGGAACAACCGAAAAAAATTTTTTTTTTCTTCTTTGTAAAACGTGCATTTTAGCTGCTTTTTTGGAGCTTTGAGGATGGGTAATTAAATTTTGTCATGAAAAAAAAAAAAAGAAATAATAATAATAACCCGGACTAGTATTAGTGTGGAAAATACAACTATTGCATTCAGTGCAATGACGGGACTTGGGGTGGAATCAGTGGAAAAGCGTCGATCCTGAGTCGTAGATCACGAATATATAGGTCACTCAAATTCTTCTGTACACAATATATATATATATATATTTCCACTTTTCGCTCATTTTGGAACTTTTTGGAAGTCTGTGAACCCTCCGCTGTTCGACCTATGATAATAAAACTTGGAGTAGTGTTAGAAGCATTCCTGGGCTACACATTCGTGTTAAAATTTTTGAAATTTATTCGTTAGTTTTTGAGGAAGGGGTTCTCAAAGTGTTGCAAATCCAGCACGTTGTCATCACGATAACTCCCGTAAATTTGTAGATTTTGGCTTGAAATTGTTACGGTAGTTTTAGACTATTTGAGAATGGTTTGGTATTGAATTTGAGCGAAATCAGTCGGCTGGTTTTCGAATGGCAGCCATTAAACATTTGCCACTTTTTTTTACTGATTTTGGCATTTTTTGGAAGTCTGTGGAGCCTTCGCTTTTTGACTTATACAAATTAAACTTACGATAGTCTTAGACGCTTTCATGGGCAACACATTCCTGTTAAAATTGTTGAAATTCATTCAGTTGTTTCGGAGGAAGGGGTTCTCAAAATTTTACCAACCCACCACGTTGTCATCACCATAATTCCCGCAAATCAAAACATTTTGGCCCGAAATTTTCGTGGTAGTTGGAAACTATTAGGGACTGGTTTGGTTTTGAATTTAAGCGAAATCGGTCAGCTGGTTTTTGAATGGCAGCCATTACAAAAATTTGATACTTTTAGAAAGTACACACTGCGGTTGATGCGCGACAGAGATAATTTTTTTTAGTCAACCCTTACCGGTCGCCTTACGAAAGTACCGAGCAGATCTGCAAAATATCCCGTCCGGTAGTCAGTCTGTATTCATTCTACTTAAGCGGTTACTTTTTTTTTTTTTTTTTTTTTTGTAAAAAAAAAATTTTCTACCGTATACCGCCCTTGAAAATTCAGTTTCCTGGGATACGGCCCATTCGACCCTCCCCCAAATGCACACTTAGGTGCCGGGTACGCAGATAAGCCACCACACAACACGCGAAAGCGATATTTGAAACTTTGAATAGGCACCTATTGTGCGCATGTTTCCGAGTACCTAGGTATCCGAGGATTGCAAACCACTTCGATAAGGTGTTCTTTTACATTTCGTCGAAATCTCGTTGCTAATCGCTTAGAATAATATGCACCTATTTGGGATGAACGATGGACGATATGGTCGAACAATATAACAACGCCAATAAATGAGAGTTCGAAACACGACTCGTCCATCCGCTTTGGACAATGAACGCGGTGTAATAATGTATTTAAGTACAATATGGTCGCTATCGCATTTTCTCAAGAGACCGTTTTAAAGGCACGCGCCATCTTAGATAATGCTCCCCGCTTCCGCCGCCGCCGCCGCCGCCGCCCCGCCGCCACCGCCGCCACCGCTTGCATTCCTTACACCACACCACGGAAATATCGAAGCTAGTCCACGTGCAATTTTTCTTATTCGCGTTTAGGTACGTGTGTTGTTCGAATAAATTTTTGCATTCGAACTTCGAAGGCTGGCTGATGATGCTTTTTCACGTTTTCGTCGGCTTTTTCCTGCATTCTGGCAAAAACGCTCGAAAATGCGATGTTTGAGGGAGGTGGGTCGAAACGTTTTTCGTTTTTGTTTGGGCGTGGGGGGGGGGAGTGGTTCAAGTTGAATAATCAAAGAACCAAATATTTTTGCAGCTATGACATAACCGGTGGGGGTTACTGGTAATTTGTAACCCTTCCTCTCAACCAATGGAAATATTTTGAAAAATTCTAGCGCAGTGATACTTTGCTAGAAAACCCAGTTTGCCCATTTTCAACGATAATATTATTTTATTTAAAGTGAAAAAATGAAAAAACAACAAACAAAACCCCTAAATTAATGCAATGTAAAAACGACGCTCGTAACTACTTGCGCCGTAAAATAAGAGGAAGATACTTTAACTTCTACCAACCTTGCACTCATACGACGAGAGGCCATCGTGAAAAATTTATCCCTATCCCTTTGGTAGTTTTCTCAAAACCGTGAATCAATATTCTTTTCAAGTTTTTTAGAAAATTATCAAACGAATAGGCATCAAACTTCTGTCACACTTGCGTAGATATAAAGAAAATCTATCGTGAAAATTTCAAACCGATCTCTTCAGCAATTTCCTCAAAATTCTGGAAAAACCACCGTTTCAGCAATTTTTTCGTTTCCATTTTTTTCAGAAACTACCGAAAACATAAGCAAAAACTTCTATTAGAATTATATTAAGATAAGGAAAATCGATTGTGAAAATTTCAATACTATATCCTTGTAGTTTCTTCAAAATTCTAGAAAAACAACTTTTCAAGGATTTTTATATTCTCCAATTTTTTTTGAAACTACTGGACCAATAGGGATCGAACTTCTTTTAGATCTGGTCCCATATAAAGGCTGCGTATCTTGAAAATTTCAGTCTTATACCTTTCGTAGTTTTCTCAAAACTATGAACCAAAAATTCTCTCCGGTAATTTATTCTTTTCAAGTTCTCTCAGAAACTACAAAATGAATAAGTATCAAACTCCTATCAGAATTGCACTAACATACAAAAAATCTGCAAGACCACCATAAATCACCATCTAGGTATTGTGGGCACGTCCACAATCTCCTATGTGCCTTGCGGCCATAAAGGGAACTTGTCTACCAAAGAAATGTATGTAGACAAGTGACGGGGCTGAGAAGTTTGCCTTAAGTTGTTACAGATATAGTGAGCAAGTTAGGTGTCTGATGACGAACATCCTCTAGTCCTCTAGATGTTAAAGACATTATTATAGGTATAAGTGCCCAAAACAGTAGTGTCTCTGCCACTTGAGGTTTCTCGGTAAAATACGCCCCGTTTACGGCTAACTATCAACATCAGTTGACTATTTGTAGGTAACTGGGTTTTTTCATAATGATAACTGTTTCTCTCTTTCAAACATGTACGTATATTTGAAAGTAGGGAAACTTTTATCTGAATTTGGACTTATCTATTACAATTACAGCTAGCCCGTTCTCGTAACTTATTTGGCCGATCACTCTATGTTTGGCTACGGTACTGGCATAACTAAATGTACACGTTTTCCTTTTTGACAATTGTATTATATGCGTTCCCATCCTCATTTATCCCCGTTTATGAGGATGGACTTCTGTTAAACTTCACCTCAGATGGTTTGTATAATAAAGGTCCAGGTATGTATTTAGCGTTTTGTCGTTTTATTATGATGTACTAATTCTTTCTACATGTGGGTGATATTGGGGGGGGGAACGTTTCGTTTGTAATCTCCTAACATGTTCCATTTGGTGGGTTTTATACGTTTCATTACAGCTACTTTCTAAACTTTCAGCTTTCTGTTCCAAATTCTCCACGTTCTAGGGGTTACTTTTATAACTTACCCTGGACTAGCTTTCCAGGTGCACTAGATTTTGTATTTGTACCTAGTGCAGTGTTCTCAATTTGTATTTCTGGGGACATGTCTAACTTGTTTTTGGAGACGTGTTAGGAATGTTGCGACAATCTATCTGTGGCTTTTTGTAAAAAATGTGTAGTCAACCAGGTTTAACTCACGTGGCATGTTGCCACCCTGGTTGTCATACCACACACTACACTAGGTATCATTTAAAAAAGTTCATAAAAATTGGTTCTGAATAGGGCTGTCAAGTTGAATATATAAAGCTTAAACTGTAGGGTTTTGGGTTGTCCTTTAGAAAATACAGCTTCAGCTTGAAGTTTTCACACTTTGGTTGAGATATTTTTTTAAATTTGTAACTAAATAACAAAAAATAAATTTTTTTTAAATTTATGACTATACGAGTAATTTAATAATAAAAAGAAAAACTAATGAAATTGTGGTGTGTTAGAGCAAAAAGAGCTAAAAGTAGGGGGAAAAATGGCTTTCAGCTAGCTTTCACTTTGAAAAAAATAAAGCTTAGGCTTGCAGTTTAAAACTGAGAATACCAAAAATACAGCTTTTTTGGCTTTCAACTAGCTTGACAGCCCTTGTTCTAAAATGAAAAGTTACACTCTACAAACATTAAGAAAATAGGCTATACATATATACAGATCGAATTGGTAAGGATCCTCCTTTTTTTTGGAAACTGGTAAAAAATATAATCGTTCTTATTCTTCAGGTCACATGTAAAATTTTGAAACATATGTTACCTGATATATAAACAATTGTATTGTTTATTAACAATATCTTTTGGATTAGTACAAATGATACTATGTACCCTCTATTTTTCGTTGAGGGAGTATATTACACCCCTGTACCCTTCCGTTCCTACGCTACTGGTTTGGGATGACATCGTTTTCTAGCGAACGAATTACGTGAAAAACGACACCACCAGTGACAGAGAAGGAGGTTGGTGATCCTGGAGAGAGCCGTATAAATGGACAGACAGACAGGCCGACTGAGAAAGTGCAATAGTGACTAAGGGATGGAGAAAGACCCAGTGGTAAAGAGGGACGTCGTGATTATGAGGGGTGTAGAACGGAGGCTCTTCGGGAAAAGGGTTGTGAATGGTATCTCACTCATTTGCTTGATTTCAGTTGGAAAAATTGCGATGAGTTGGAAAAACCGTGCCTGTTGACTTTTTTTTCTTCTTTTGTTTTTTTCTCGTCAATTTTTCCAAAAGTTGGAAATTTTGTTGCGAAAAAGTTGGCTGAATTAAACATTTCACCACCTTCCTACATCCAGGGTCGTAGAAAGCTTTATCGTAAATGATGATCCGCGTATTCTCAGCTATCCCTTCGCAACCCACCCGCAACCCTCTCCAACATTACTACTTAAAGTCACATTCACTCCGCTGTTAGCGTTCATATTGATATGGGAGTGAATATACTCCCCAAAACGGTTTTTCACGTTTGCTGCAACAAATATTGATTTTTTTGGAAAAAGGGTGAAGTATGAAAATGTTTCGCACTAAATTTTCTTTAAAAAAGGTTATTATAATCTCAGTTATCGGTTGCTCCCCTCTCCTACCAAATAAGCGCGAAAGATGGTATCTTTTCATTGTGCACAGAAATTACTGCGCAGTCGCCATATATTGACGCGATAACTTTGACTCACCATGACATAACACTCACCATGCAATCATTTTTGCACGGATGTTGAAATGGGTGGTTAGGGAGTTAGTGCCTCCAGTTCTTTTGTTTTCATTGGCTGCAATCATAAATAGTGAGATAAATAGAAGAGGAATATTTCAATAATTTTTTGTTCATTATTTTTTCCAGATCCAACGATAGGGGTGGGCAGCTGAGGTAACTGGCTCAGGGTTTAGGTTAAAATAAGTGACCCAGGTCCTGAGAAAACTTAAAAGCTGAGAAAAAATTGAAATAAAGAAAATTTTTAAAGTATTCCTCTTTTTTTCTTCACGATTTTTCATTTCAACAAGTGAAATAAGAAACAAAAAAAAAAAATCAAAACAAAACTGGTGGCATTAGAACTCCTGCCACCCATTTTGACGACAGTACAAAAATAAATGTATCGTAAGTAATGTGTCACTATAAGTGTTGAAGTTATTTCATCAATATAGTACGTAACTGTATTCGTATATATACTTTCAGTACTTAATGGAAAGGAACCAGTTTTCTGGCTCATTTGACAGAGGAGGGGAGCATCAGATGTTTAAAATTATTATAATATTTTTATAGGAAATTTAATGCTAAACATTTTCGTACTGTGCTACTGATTAAAAACAATCGAAACGTGAAGCACCGTTTTTGGAGGCATATCAACCTCATATCTGCGAACGCTTATGGTGAGGGGGCGGATGTGACTTTTAATATGTTATTATAAAGGCGCCCAAACCGATCGATTGGCAATGAAATCAAAATTATTATAATTTATCCGAATAAAAGCCTTTTTAAGTAGATTTTTAATTGCCGGAGTATTCGGACTCAGGGGTGGGAGTGGGTACGTTCTTCGTTTCATAATCTTCTGAGCATTTTGGCACTATTCTTGTGAATTCATTTTTTTTTATATGTACCCCTTCCTGCGTTGAGTCCATTTCCAGGCGTAATTTTGATTGGTCGGTTCCGAAATTTGAAACACATATTCGGATTCTTCTAAGGAAGAACCCTATTGTTTTTGGTTTTGATCGGTCGCACGGTCCATCCGGTAGATCAGTTTATATGCATTTTTTACTGAACAGCGTACAGGTCGCAATTTTCAATCTATACGCCTGAAATTTAGTATAGGTACATATTATGTGCTTTATGTCGAGGACAATACCCAGAAATTTTGACGATACGTCTGGTTGAGGCGATTTTATTGCATTTTTGGCAGATTAATGACTCTAAAAGGAGTAATTTGCAAGCTATAGACACAAAATTTGGTACAGGTATTGACTTAAAGTATATCTGACATGATTCCGAATTTGGTTTCTATTGGTATTATGGTTCATTCCCTGGGGCTGTTGGAGTTGTTAGTTTTTCGTGTTATCTTAATAAAAGTTGCAATTCTCTTTCAATGGTCACGAAATTTTGTACAAACAGTACGTTTTATACAAAGACCAGACTTACCAACTTTGTTTTGAATTGATCAATTTGTTCCACTTGATTTGAACACGGACACTAAAATTTTTGTTTATATTTTTGTAACCATCACTTAGACTGCCCTATACTTTGTTTTGCAATGTGGGAGATTTCTTTCACTCATGATTTTTTTTTTTTTTTTTTTTTTTTTATATAATTCACAATTCTCGTCACTGCAAGAAAGAGAACCATCAAATTATTCCCGAAAATCGTGCTTATTAGAACTTGAAATAATTTTTTATTTCACAAAAAATAAAAGATTTTTGCACAAAAATCAAAAATTTATTCCTAAAATATTTCGAAAAAACGATACGGAATCGATATATTTTATCGCACGCTTCGTATCTGCGTGATATTGGTAATTTTTTGCAAAAAAATATAAATATTATAATATATCACTTCGTTAGAAGAACGTCGGTGATAGACGTGATTTTTAAACAAAGAAAATCTACACTTTCTCGCGAAGCTTGCTGCGCAGGAGTTGTTTTTTTTTTTTTTTTTTTTTTTTTCATTTGACTGGACTAAAAAAATATAGCGAATGAAAGTGGTAGGGAGCGGGAGAGAATAGCGAGTAAAAAGAAAAGAAGGAAAAATCAGCAAAAAATAAAACAAAAAAAGACGAACCAGAAAATGGGATAAAAATTAAATCATACGCAAGTGTTAGGTAGGTACTTCATTCCAGAATTTTTATTTAATTTAATTTTTCTTCTGCAATCCGCTAAATGGAAACACAGTCTTTGGGCACAAAAAGTAGACGCTGCGATAAGCGCGCGTTCACCCAACTGAAAAGCAGATATTTCGAACGTTTCGAATGTTTCGAGTGTTTCGAATGTTTCGAGTGTTTCGAATGTTTCGAATGCGAAGTGTTCGCGTTTTTGTGTTCGCAATTTTTGTCTCCTTAATTGCGAGAGATTAAAGTTTAACTGGCACCAAGGTCCGGTAAGACTTTCTTCCTTGTGGCGTAAGAACTAACCTTTGTAGTATATTGTCGTTTTTTTTTTCGTTTTTTTCTTTTTTTTTTTTTTTTTTTTTTTAATATATTATAATTTGCATTCGGCGAGCACCGTTCACCCGTTCGTTTAAATGTTCGTTTCCTCGCGCTCTATACATGACTAATTTAATTTCATTTACCTTCCACAGGGTCGTTCTCATCCGAACCAGCCGTATATCTGTCGTCTATAGTTGTGGGCACCACATCGCACGCTGCACTCTTCGCCGCATGTGCTCTGAACTTCTGATGTGACAATACGTAACCACTTAATGAGCCCCGTACGGACGATTAAAACGTCGATGTCGTCATTGTGGAAGGGTGCTGCATACCTACGAAAACTCTAGCTCCGCATCATGTCGCCGAAGAACCCATTTTGCCAAATTCAAATGCTAAATTCATAGACACCTCCGGGTGCCTGCGGGGTAATTAACAGTTTTTCAAAAAACAATATTCAAAAATATTTTCGAAACCGTTTTTTGAAATATAAATTGAAAAAAAGCGTCTCTTGACATCGCATCCCATTGTGCCTTACATACAAAATTTCTACTAAATGCAACGTAAAAAAGGCGAAAAAGAAAGAAAAACCTTAAAGTTTTCTAACCGTGAATAATACTGTATTATCAACGAACAAACGATACAATCGTCTTATTATTAGATAGTGGATGATCGGTGATTTGAATAGGTACCAGAGCAGTTCACGAGAAATTCATTCCGATCAAATTTTGGGTTTTCTTAAGAAAAAAGCAAAAACTGATCTTGATGAATTTCATTAAAAAAAGTGAAATGCAATTTTCATCCGAAATTTTCCGAAAATCGAATCAAAATCGATGAAATATTTTGTGATAGTTGAAATTTTTAGTTGAACCATAAATTTTTGGATTTTAAAATTCGAGAGCTCTTTTACAAACACGAGAAATTTGTGTTTATTGCGTCCTGATTAATGCAAACCAAAACCCGTGAACTCGAATGTCCAACTGTCGACGAATTCGTGTAGGAATTTCATTTCAACATGCAGGAGTTCCAGCCGATTCCATCGTCGATATTACAGCATCAAGTCAGTTTTGGGTTTAGTTAGGCAACACATCTTGAAAATTCTAGATTTGCACCAGTGGGTTGTGGTAGACGTAAACAAAAAATATCTATCAATATTTTTGAAAACGGTACCGAGGTAAGAAACGTATAATTTAAAATTTTAGTGATTGTCATTAAATTTACGGATTATTTTGTATTCGGTATATTTTTCATTTAATATGTGGTAAATATTCAACAATGGTTTGAGTCAGAGAATCAGATGGGTAACGTCGACATCGAATATAAACAAAATTTGAGAATGAGGTAGTAGTAAATAAAATTCGGAAGTCGTATAAGAATGATGATCCGTAGGCCAAACTGATAGGGTACTCTTTTGAGTTCTGGAATTTGGCTGATCTGGCAACTCAAAACTTAGTATTTTTTTTTTTTTGGTTCAAGGTTTTGATTAAAATTTAAGGAGATCTAAAAAATATTGGTCCTCTTGGAAGCTGTTTTCATTATGGATGAAGCCAACTCCCTCAGGATACCACATTTTTTGTGCAAGCTCATTAGTTGTTAGTGTTATCTAAAGGCATACTCAAGGTATCAAAACATTCACTAGGTAGGAACAATCAGTCTACTTTACGTATAATTATGCGTTGGAGGTGCTCATATGGAAAAAGAAAAACGCCTCTTTTCATTGTTTCTAGTTTTCTCTCTATTTATGACGTCATTTCATGCACTCTTAATGACGGTTCATTCTTTTTGATTTATTCTCTATGATCTATATGGGGACCATGTTTTTGTTTTCCTTTGGGGCTCAGCCCCAGTTGACAGATGGTGGACTTGGTCCATCACTAAGTCCATACACTTAAGTCTACGGACGTTAAAAGATAAATGCATGTTTGTAGCACATGGACTAATGGACAAGCTACAAAATTTGTTTTCCATTTAGCCTAAATGCTGCAAACATAGTCTAGGGTAAACATGCGTATGTAAATATACGTACATTGGTTAAACACTAGGCTAAGAAACAAAAATGTGCCTATCTTTTCCTACACTTGTGGATAACGTGCATGTGTAGCCTAACTTATACCCCAGCAATGCCTATCGTTAGTCGCCAGTTTTCAATGTTGTATAAGGTTGGCTACCTTACCAAAATGGTAACAAAGTAGGAACACGCAAATCCATTTTTAATGCCTGTTGGTATCGAGGTTTACCCACAATCTAATATGTAAAAAAGTTTAATAAGGGAAACACTGTTTTCATTTTTATACTGTTTCTCTGGATCTAGCTATTTACTAAAAGTTAAAATATCCCAACTTTACAGAACGCAGATTGGTGATTAGAGAACTGAGAATTGAGTTTAAACCGACCTTAACATACTAATAAACTGAATGAGTATAGCTACCTACTTTGTAACAAAGTAGTCTATATTGTGAGGATACTCCTATGAGTCCGCACACTTGACCTGTGCAAAGGATACATATCTGCTGAAGAAATGTAGACAGACATATGACCAGGCTGAGGCGGATGGTAGAATCTGTTGTTGCACAGTGAGAGTGAGATGTGTGGGTCAATGGTTATTTTCTTGTCTCTGGACATTAAAACACTTATAATATATATGTGGAATACCTTGTTGTGAGAGATATTCACACAAGAAGGTCTTCAACAGAGTTTGCGTGTTCTGCCACTTTGTACTGTAAAGTATAGGAGAGCCAAATCCTCGGCAAACTGGCAATTTTGTAGCCAGTTTTGAGAGTTTATATACCAAATTTGGCACACGCACACAGACACACATACATACGTATATGTATGTAATTATGTCATACGTTACGTCGTTTCTTGTCTCTGTTGAGGTGATAAGAAACAACGCAGCGCATTTGGTACCAGGCCGTGACATCACCGAGATTGTTATCAGGTAATTGATCTTGGCCCGTGCAATGTATCTTACCTGTACGTACATACAGGTACGAACATACAAACGCACCAGTGTGTTTGTGTTTTACGTCATGTAGACGATTATTGCCAGCCTTTGGGCGGCAACTGTTGTCGAGGGATGCGAGCCCCTAATACCTCATACGAGTGATGTCCCCACAATATATATATATATACAAACAGCTAGTGATGAGTTGCCACTACTGCGGAAATAGGTACCGTAAAAAAAAAGACAATTTAAGCCACAATAAGTTTCCAAAAAATCGACTGTCCACACCTCCACCTGTCCAATACATCCTCTCTCTTCCATCGGTATTAATTTGTTTTGGTAATTTAGGAATTGTGCCAATTAAGCAGTTGTACCAACTAATCGGTGTACCAATTAAACGGAATCTGCTGTATATTAAAATTTTATGCACCAAGTTGACAATAAAAAAAAGTAAGTGGCAATTGGATTTTGGTCCTAGTGAAAGATTTTTCTCTGCCATCCTTCATGTTTTTTATGGAAAAAAGTACCGAACTTTAGGCACCTATTCGTGCTAGAGTCAGGAATTTCTATTTATGGAAAACAGAAGAATTAATTTTTTAGAGACGCTGTTCAAAAAACACGAAATTAAAACTGAATCTGATTTTCGAGAAGCTATAATAACTTAAAAACAGCACTTTTTGTTACAAAAAATCTCGTGTCGGCCTATTTATCAGCTGGGTAGGTACCTATTTATGTATAATTTAAACTAGATTATACCTATTTGTTCATCGATTTTTAGCTTGATTTCGCATCGCAGCTCTGTTTTTTTTGTATCGAATCGCACGAAAAGCTGCACCTTGAGCCGAATTCGTCGTTATTTCGACACAATATATAATTATATGAAACTAATTTTAGAACAATTTATTTTGTTCCTTTCTGTTTTGTTTCTCTTCTGTTTTTATTCCTTCGGTATGTAAATAAAAGAAGGTTACTCGGTACATCGTTCCATTTATTGATGGTACTCTCGTAACTCTTTGATTTCGCTTCGATTCGATGAAATTCTTCTCATATTTTCGACTGGAAAAGAAAAATCTGCGATATTATATTCTGTCGTAATAATTATGATGAATTCATAATGGTGTGCCGAACTGTCAACACCTCTTCTCTATAATTATAATTATATCGAATCGATGTAATTATTCCTATAAATATTAGGTAGATACCTAGGTACATAGGTACAAAATTAAAAAATCAAAAAATTTGAAAAATATATTATGCAGCAGTGATAAAACCGCGGTGGGGGCTACTGGTAATTATAACACTACCTCTTAACCAATGGAATTATTTAAAAAAACTTCAACGCCGTGGTACTTTGCTAGAAAACCCAGTTTTCCAGTTTTCAATGACATTGATATTTAAAAAAAAAAAAAAAATGAAAATAAAACCTCATTAATGCAATGCAAAAACGACGTCATAACCCCTTTCGCCATAAATAAGAAAAAAATATTTCAATTTCGACCAAAATAGCACTCATTTAATGACAATCCATCGGGAAAATTTCAGCCTGATCTCTTTTATAGTTTTCTGAAAACAGTGAACAAAAATTATTTTCCAGCTTCTTAGAAAACTACCAAACGAATAGGCATCAAACTTCTATCAGACTTATTAATATATAAGGAAAATCTATGGTGAAAATTTCAACATTACTCCTGTTGCGGTTTCTTCAAAATTGTGGAAAAACTAATTTTCAATGATTTTTTGTTCTCCAGTTTTTTTCGGAGATTACTGAACGAATAGGCATCAATCTTCTTTCAGACCTGGTCCGATATAAAGACTGCGTGTCTTGAAAATTTCAGCCTCATACCGTTTGTAGTTTTCTTAAAGCCATGAACCAAAAACTGTCTCTAGCAATTTATTACTTTTCAGTTTTCTCAGTAACTACTGAACGAATAAGCACCAAACTCCTATCAGACTTGCATTACACAAGAAAAATCTATCGTGGGACCACCGTATAAGATCACCATTTTGGCGTTATTTAAAAAAAAATTTCATGAAAATCAGTTCTAAGCAGCGTTCTCAAGCTGAATAAATAAAGCTTAAGCTAGGTATAGGCTTTTAATTTGCTCTGTAGAAAATACAGCTTTGGCTTTCGGTTTTGGCTTAAATATTTTTTTAAATTTATAACTAAATAAGAGGAAATAATTTTTTTTAATCTCAAAATTTTAGATTATACGAGTAATTTGATAATAAAATAAAAGAACTAATAAAATTACTGTGTGCCAGAGCTAAAAAAAGCCAAAAGTGGAAGAGAAAATATGCGCTTTCAGCTAGTTTTCACCTTGAAAAAAATAAAGCTTAGGCTTGCAGCTTAAAGCTGAAAATACCAAAAGTGTAGCGTTTTTGGCTTCCAGCTTTTGGATTTCAGCTAGCTAAACATCTCTGGTCTGAGAATAAGAATTTAAACTCAACAAACATTTAAAAAATAGGCTATATACAGATCAAATTGATAAGGAACCTACTTTTTTTTTTTTAGAAGTTGGTTAAAAATATGATCTTTCTTAGTCCTCAGGTCACATAAAATTTTGGAACATGTTACCTAATAAACACTTTAAAAAAAAAACAAAAAAAAACATGTTACCTGATATGCAAACTATCGTTTTGTTTATCAACAATATTTTTTGCGGTGTACAAATGATACTTTGTGCCCCCATTTTCCGTTGGAGGGTATATTGTACCCCTGTACACTCGTTTCTACGCCACTGACTGGGTACCTACTTTTCTAAACAATTTCGTCCGTAAATGATTAAATTATATTGTTTTTGCAAATTTTCTGCTCATACCTTTGTCTGCTGTTATCGTAAGGTCTTCGCATTTTTAACTCATAAAATATGCGATCGCTTGTGAACACATATACCTTACTGTGTATTTCTTCATTTGAAGTCGTTATTTACGTAATTTTTAAACGTGTTATAAATATAAAAAAATTTATTTTATTCAATATTTCTAATCGCATCTATTTAAAATTCTTATCACCTCGTTTATGCAGTTTTTATCTTTTTCGATGGGATATCATTATAATGGTAACGACTTGGACGAGTATAATAATTTATGTCCTAATGGAATGATAAAAGAGAAAAACGTAGGCTACATATCGAAGAAAATGTACCTATTGGCTATGGGACGCAGGTTTTTGTTTCGGATGGTTCGGATGTTTTTGAAAATTTTATTTTGGTCATTCACTCAGCGCAGAGGAGAGGATGATGGGCCTAATTAATTTGCTTTATTCGAACTGTAAATTTTGTTTGAATATTGAAAAACGAATTACACGATTCGCATTTCTTGCACAGTGGAGGATACGTTGGAAATTATTTTTGTATTTAATTTTCATTTTGTTTAGCAAACATTATCCCCCTTTGAAAGTATTTCGTAATCATGATTCTTTTGTGAACTTCGTTTTCACTTTTTGTTGGGCTTTCTGTCCTGTGTGATGGGAGCTTAAAAGTGGATTACTCGATCTTTCTATTTTTAGGTACCTATTGTAGCCTACTTCAAAAACCTCTTGGATTTGGCGTATTTGTGTTTGAATGTATAGTATACATACCTACGCAATTTTTTTGTAGGGTTACTAACGTGTTTATCACTTTTTGTTGAAAAATCAGTTTTTTTTACTTTTTGTTACGAAATTTGTTTTCTTTGGGTTGCAAACTTCGTTTTTTTCACTTTTTGTTGTAAACTTTGTTCTTACTTTTCGATGCATATGACGTCATCTTTTTACTATGTACCTCGGGTTAAACACCTCCGATGTTGAAATGTCGACGTAATGAGTACTTAGCCATTATTGCGGGAAGGCATAGCGAGTTTTTTGGCAGGGGGTTCGTTGAACACCCATATGCCTCTTCAATACACCATTTAAAAACAACGTAGGCTTCTTATCGAGTAAAATATATTAATTAACCTATAGCCTTTATAAGTTTGTGTAGACTAAGGTGTAACTCAGGGAATGAACATTTCCAGGTGTGTGTTATATTTACATAGATTGGTATAAATATAGTCTTTCGTCCAATTTATGGGTAGGTATTTATACAGATTAATCGATGAAGTAAAAATATTTTTTTTTTAAATCGTATAAATACACGTAAATTATAAATTACTGTAAGTGCGTACATGATTATATAGGCCTACTGGGGGGCTTCGCCCCTATCCAACCTCCTTGGTGTTGTTTTTTTCGGCGCTTCGTGCCCCAAGATTTAAGAGTGAGCAGAGGGATTTTTTTTTCTTTTTTCTTTTTCATTCATTTTTCCTTATCTTATTAATTTTCGTATAATTTTCCTGAGAATTTTGTTCGAAAAAACCGATAGCAACGTTTATTATCGATACTTAGGGTTGTATTCATGCATTGCCTCGTTGATTTTTCACGTTGGATTTCCCTTGGTTTAATTGGCTTTATGAGTCTAAAGAACTGTTTTTGAACCATTAAACAATAAATTGTATCAATGAATAAAGATATCATTTCCGAAGTCATAGCTAGGTATTTCGTGAGGTTTCCTCGTAAGCCCAAAAAAGGGTATCGGCGTTTTCGAATTCTCTTTATAGAACTGAGAAAACATAAAAAATTATTTTTTCTCATTTCAGCCATTAGGTGGAAAATTTCTCAAAATACAAAAAAATGAGTGTTAGACAATAAATTAGTGGGATGATCATTCATGCTCAGTATCTTATAGGGATAAAATATATTGATAAATATATAAAAATACATTCAACCCTGTTTGACTTTCCTGAGGGTGAAATTTCACGAAGTCCAAAAGAAATTCGGAATGAGCTTTTAAAACGGTTCAAATTTTCCATATCTTTAATATGGTCTAAAAAATATTGACAAATACGTAAAAACAAATCTGACCCCATCTGACCTCTTTAGAGATGGAATTTTGCGAAATCTAATAAGTTTCAGACATTTGGTAGAATGACCTTTTAAATCAATACCGTTATTGGTTCAGTATCTTATCTGTCATAAAAGATATCGAGAAACGAGCTAAAATGCATTTGACCCAGTTTTATCCCTTATGGGTGGAATTTCACGAAATTCGAAAACTTTACTGTTGGATTACCTTTTAGAACAAAATACTTTAAAACAAGTTTTGACCCATCGACTCCCTTAGGGGTGGAATTTTGAAAAAGTAAAATAATAATTTTTAAACGATTAGTTGAATGATCTTTTTTTTTTTTTTTTTTTTTAAAAAGTGGTAGTTCATTATCTTCGCGAGTCTAAAAGATATTTGTAAATACTTAAAATCACATTTAATCTCAATTGACCACTTAAAAGTGGAATTTATTCAAAATCCGAAACAAATTTTTATTTAATTGGGAAGTCAAATGACCTTTCAAAATATAAAATAGATCAGTATCTTATTAGGTCTGAATGATTGACAAATATCTAAAAATAAATTTTTATCCTATGTCACCTCTTTGAAATGGAATTTCAAAAAATTCAAAAAATTCAAAAAATAATTTTTAGAAAATTAGTTGAATGACATCCTCAAACAAAAACCAGTTTATCATGAAAAAAATATATTGAGATATATTTACAAATAGATTTGACCTTATTCGACCTATTTAGGAGTGGAATTTTATAAAACTCTTTCTTGTCGAGCAACTAAGTATCTACGACAGGTCAGGAATATAGCTTGAAAATTTCAGGGCAATATGTTGGACTCGTTGTTGATGAATGAGTTAGTCAGTCAGTCAAAGCTTCTTTATATATATATATGCACATAAGTAAGTGAAAATAATACCTAATATATAATAACGTAAATTTACAGAAGAGTATAACGCTTGCAAATTATAAGCTCTGTGATCAAACAAAAAGGATGTTAGAAAAAGTATAGGCGACAAGAGTAATAATACAATAACAAGACTTCTGTCTTTTGTACCACTTCTTTTCTTTTTTGTTGTGTAAACATTTTAGCTCATGGTCTATGGTAGGGGCTAAATGAGAATTACAATCGTTAGATTCGTGTAACTGTAACTCTTACAAATGTAACTCTCTTTTGTGTGTGTTACATGATGTGTAGGTGTGTGGTTGTGTGCATATCCAACGCATTGCACATGCACACAACCACACTATTATTATGTTTACACATCGATCCTTCATGAGTATTTTTTTGGTGCAGCATTTGAATTTGGTTCATCCACTCTCAAAGATACAATACAAAAAAAAAAAAAAAATTATTTAAAAAATATTTGCGTAAAAACAAAGATTCAAACACGGATTAACAGATTGGTAGCATTTGCCTCGGAGCAACGGGCCAAGGTGGAACCTTCCAAATCATGATTTTAAACAACATGAGTACTAACTGAACACAACTGTAAAATACCTATGATAACATAAATAAAAATGTAGTCTTTGTCTGAACATAGATCTTTCTTCGCAAATTTGTTATGCAATCAGTTTTCATGATGGTGATTTTCTTCTTGACGAACATTTTTCATCAGATCCAACAACGATGGACGTTGAAGAGGGTACAAAATCTTATCCGGACTTGTCGGTGTGTCTACCCGCATGTTTTTGATTTCTTGGATAGCTTTTTGCAGTTGCAGTTGCTTTTTCAGCGATTCTTCTGTTTTGCATTTACCAATCTGTGAACTGCAATATGAAGAGGAGAGGTATTAATAAATTGAAATTTACTGTAGGAGTACGAACGAAGGATGGGTTTATTTTTTATTTATTTTTTCTAAAATGGAACTTCCTCGCACTGGGTAGTAAACCAAAAAACGGTCATGCAACGAATCCCATGATCGTGAAACAAAACAAATAAATCGGTAATGTAACGAAGCTAGCGAAATGAAAATACATTACCACTGACCCTCGTTACGAATGCTAGGCCCATTCAACTCCATTTGATTCATTTCCCTCTAAGCCTTCTCCATACATCTTCTTTCATCGCTTTCTTATCAGTGGAATGAAGGTTGAATAATTTAATTTTGACATCGAAGTATTCACCAATTGAAGAAAGCAATTTTTTAAATTTATATCACTTTTTCCGTATTTTAATGTTTATACAAAACAAAAAATATAAAATCACGTTGCCAACAAAAGATTCGTTCTTCAAAATACAAATTTCCCTGTAATAAGTTTCTATTTCACCGTATGTCCGAGTACACACTATTTTTTTCTTTCTGAAATGGAATTTCCTTACCCTTACTGAGAAAGAACTTGCAATAAGTGAATAATGCAATGGTTTGGATTGGAGGAAATGAGGAGTGGTGTAGAGAATGAGCATGCACAATGAATTTAATGTACTTTTAATGTTGGTAGGCTGCATGCATAAAAGTACGCATGCTTTCAAAATACCTATGCGCATGTGTACTTTTAAAGTTTTTCATTTATCAAATCGAGGAAAGAATTATGTGGGAAAGAGGCAGCTTACTTCCCCCGGGATGTTGATAAGTTGGATATTTCTACTTATCAGTTGAACAGTTGGCTAATTGTAAAAGTTGATGACCTTTGTTTTGTTTTTGTTTGGGCAGCTAGAAATTTAGTAACAGTTTGCAATTTTGGTGATGGCAAAATTAGTAGTTGTATGAGTTTTAATAGTTTGAAAATTTTGCCAGTTTGGGTCTCTTTTTACCCAGTTTACTTGCAATTTGCATTAAAGTTGAACTTACAAAAGGGTTAAGCGTGGGGATGATGAAAATTATCCGTTTCATGAGAAAAGAAAACAATTGCTACCACTGTCCCATTGTGACCTAATGTTTCATATATATATATATATATAGAGCTATATACATTGTAATAAGATATTTTTTATAATTATAATGATCAGAAAACGACGAAACGTTAATTAATGGTGAACGTTTCCCTACCAACCTCAGCAATTGTGGCACTGCGTGTAGCAAGTGAGATTGTCATGCAAGAAGTACCAAATTCAAATCCTATTCAGAGAATTTTTTATTTATTTTTTTCAATATTTTATTTATTTGATAATTTATATAGGGTGGGAGGTTAAATGATTTTTTTTCAAGGTAAAAAAAGACGAAAAAGAAGCGTGCAATAATTATTAGCTTACAACTGAAACAAAAACAAAAACATCAGCAGTTGAAGTTTGTCATTTTGATTGCAGTCTTATAGATTAGCCTAATGTTGCGCCAGAAAGAAAGTATAGGTAACCTTGTCACCTTTGCAACCTCCATGCCTCAACGTAAAGTGAACGAGCTTTCATGTAAAAGCTCCATGTAAAAATTTTTACACGAAGGTACATTTACTTTACATCGAGGTTATGCTTCGTCAATGATAAGCGCTACTTTTTGCTTGCAAGACATCAGTGTAAACATTGCCTTTTTGATCGTGTATTATAAAACATAAAACTTTTCCGTTCATAAATTCTATTTCAGAACTCATCTTTCGCCTAATTGAACTATTCTCTAATTAGGACCATTTTGTTGAGGTCCTCCAAGTGATATTCTAATAATCGACGTCTACCGAACATGTGTAAACTTCGAACGAATTCGTAATTGATTCCCCAATTAGGTAAATAAATTTAATTCAGGATTTATCAGTACGCACTCGCTGAACCGAACAAAAAGACGAGCGCGAAAGAAAAAAAAATTAAAATCCCTTCTAAAAGGAAAATCATATTATCGCAGGTAGGTACTAACGAGTGAATCCAGATAAAATCGAATTCGTGGAAATTTCTGATACGTTTATTCACTAAAATTTCGTGAAAAACCCCATTTTCAAGCCAACGTTTTTGAAACAAGTATACAGATAAACAAAATATCCAAAATTGACATACAGTCAACATAATATCTTATTTTTATTCAATCAGCTTAAGCTCCGTTCGAGAAAAAAAAAAAAAACGAAATATTCATTTTTCGAAAAATGCTTACCTACGCTTGCGCTGGCCATAATTTTTTCTAAGAAAGTTGAAAAACCAGCTACACCAGTGTAAACCAGAGAGAGAACTCCAAATGATATATATTGACTATTTAATATGCAGTTACACTAATTCGATCCGTTTTATAGTGAACACCCTGTACTAAAAAAAAAATTTCAATTACCTATATGCCCTAAGGGAAACCTATCCAACCATTCGTATATCCTTTTCTGCAAGTAGGGGCAACAAATAAAATAATATTTCCTCTTAAATTGTCAGCTTTCCTTTGTGTAATACACAGCTTGTTCTCTACGATATTGAATGGCTGTACATAACTTTTAATGATCTTTCAAACCATTAACTTTTCTGATATGATCTGCAAAGGTTATGGCTCTCATTTAAATACCTGTAATGTTTTTCCTCGTTTTTTCTCGAAGTCGATTAATGTTTTATTTTTGTCGAAGAGTTGGGAAAACAATTAATTTTCAACTCGGTTTGCACGCTGATTTTTTTATGCTTTTCAAGTGAAAAGTGTATTTTTCTTTTTGCTCTATTTTCAAATTACACGTCGAGACATTGCCAAATTAAACCCTACGTGAAGGCTTTTTTCAATAATTTAAATCTCGAGGCTCTTTCGATATTATTTTTTCATTTTGATTTCACCAATCAAAAAATTTTTATCCATTATTATACCTAAAACCTTTTTAAAAGATGTGGTACCAAAACGCGACGCCCATATTTCCTTTTTGTAACCGATATGAGCAATTTTTTCAATTTTGTTCACTAAGTGAATCAAACATGCTTTGGAATTGAATCTTTTTGATTCTTTAAGCTGTTATCATCAATAGTTTCATCACTTTATCAGTGCTATTTGTAATTACAATTTTCATTCTTCATTTTTGTAGTCGGTCAAAGTCGTTTAGATAGGGACTTGTTGAAAATTGTATCAATTTTTACTATGAATTGGTGGAAAATGAGATTATAGAGTATTCACTTCTCCTCTCTGAATACACTTTTGCATAGTTATCTACCTGAATTCCGTGCGGCTGTCTATTCAAGACAATACGAAAATACACGGTTGCATAGTTACCCGCCTTAAAACTGCGCGGTTTTTGAAAAATGACGTCATAAGACGCGAATACTCTATAATGTTTGAATTTTCAACTGTGTAATTATAAATTATGAATCCTAATTATTATTAAAATTTCTGTTTTTGGAGAATTGGTCTTCTTGTTGGATCACATGTGTTGTAAAATTCCAAGATTATACATTTGGCATCAAGATTGCTTTGTAATTGCTAAAGATTTTAAAGTAGATTATTTCATTTTCATCTCTACTTTAAAAGTTGTCCATTAGTAAAACCAACAGCTATGAGAAAACTTAATATTTCAGTAACAACGAATGTTTTTCAATTCAAGTTTTATTTTTATTTTGTTGAAAGTTAATAAATGATGATGAGACCACTTTATTTAACCTAACAAAGCACTGGACTACTTCACACGAAATTTTGACCGATTAATATTTAAATTCGGGTCTGCAGGATTTAGCCGCATTTTGTTTCTGAAAGTTATCGTTTACTTGACACTGTTAGGATTTATTCAACGTCAGAATCATTAGTACATTTTTGAGGTGTAACAATTCATAGGTAAGTTTTATAAAAAGATACTCCATTATTCAAGTACGAAACTCTTAATTTTATAAATATCATCCTAATGAATGAACCAGTACTTTTTCAATATTCTATTATCATTCACCAGCAAATGTTATGAAATTAATGCGTAGGTATTCGTTAGTAGATTAATGGTTTTCCCTTAACGGAGAGGTCACCATTCAAATTTTGAGTCCAAAATGTGTCAAAAAATTAAAATTTTAAGAAAAGTATTTGTTTAAGACAATAATAGACACAAAAATCAAGAAAGAAGATTATAGTTTGGAATAAATAATTACAAAATTTAAGTAAAGAATCAGAAGATTCAATTTTGTAGCAAAAATTTGATTCGCTTGTGAATGAAATTGAAAAAATTGCGCATCATAGCTACAAAAAGGAAATACGCACACAGACAAGTTGACCAGAGCTCTGATAAGAAATCGTCTCATTTATCCCATTAAGTAAGCACTAGTGTCGTTTGCAACTCAACTCCTTTTATCTGCCCTTCACTTTGAAGAGGTAACGCAGGAGCGCTACTAGTGGGATGATTTGTCTCAACTACTGACTGATGTCAATTTTATTACATTGGTCTAAATAGTCTGTAATAACTTTAACTTAAATACTTTACCTATTTGGTACCTACATGTATATGATCAACCTTTGAGGAAAGAAATTTAAACGAAAATTTAGCTTAATCATCTTTTTAGAATTAAAAAATATTTAGTAATACTCTTTACGTACATTTTTCGAAAATTTGAAATTAACCAATCTATTACTTAACGCAGGGCGCCCAGATGTTCTCTTATTAAGAGTATTTACTCTCTTTTTGGAAAAAAAAAATGAAAATAAAAAAGAAAACTCTTTCTTTTGGTCTAAATTGGACACTTTAGGTACTCTCTTTTTGTTTGTCGCTTATTAACATAGCAACTAAATTTTCACTTAAAATAATTTTTTTCACTTTTTGATCACTTTTTCTTTGCTACGAAATTGAAAACAAAATTAATTTTGATATATGAAAATTAATCGATGATAACATTTTAAATTAATTTTGAAATATTTGACGACTGTTTCTCCTTTTTTTTTTGCTTGTCAATTTCTTTATACTTATCCTTTGTCTGCGAAAAAAATGTGTACCCTGACACAGTGGTTTTATGAACATTGGCAATAATATTTTTGCTATTCGTTTCTTCCTTATCGAAAAATTAGCAGCAAGTTCAATAGAAAATTATTTTGTTTTATTTTAATTTTGATCGTCTCTCCGGATGGTCGATGCCTTTTGCCGCATTATCATCATACTTCGCGCTTATTTGGCAGGGGAGGGGGGCAACTGATGACTGAAATTATAGTAACCTTTTTTACAGAAAATTTAGTGCCAAATATTCCCATACTATACTTTTTTTCTTCAAAAAACTCAATGTTTGTTGAGGTAAACGTGAAAAACTGTTCTTGAGGAGTATATTCACCCACATAGGTAATATCATATCTATGGACGCTCGCAGACGAGTAGGTGACTTTTGGTATATTATTTTAGACACCCGAACCGACCGATTAGTGAAGAATTCAAAACTATTATAATTCGTTCATATACAAAAACCTCCCTCGACTGGACTTTTATGAGTGCGACAATTTCCTCCTATTTCCCGACCGTAACTATTTCCCAAAATTTACTAACTGGAAAATTCTAAATTTTTATTTTCGACGTCTCATTAGTCTGCTAAAATTTTGAAAATAAATTTTGAAGATAGGCCATCTTGTGTTAAAATCAGGTTTTTCTTAGCGGTACTATGTTGTATTCATATTTCAAGTTCTAAGAACTATAAGTACATCTACTCATGAATCACCCAAAATATTTAAAAATATGAGAAACTGGCGATAGTTGTAACAAAAAAACAGCAAACGATTGCTCGTTATGAATACTCCTGAGGGTAAAGACCTTTATACTTTAGCTTTTCCCGCCAGAGTTTTCAAAAAATTTCGATTCTAGGGATTGATTTTTAAAATTACAATAGAATTTCCAATACCCGCTAACCTACTACCCAGTTACCTCGCTGAGTAACAAACATCAACTTTAAGTTGGCTGAAACTAACGTGATATATTACAATCGACGTTTTGTGATCGACGATAGTTCAATTCCTAAAAACGAGTGAGTATGCAACTTATTGAACTTCTATATGTCTTGCGTAGTATCGCGTAGATATTTGGAAAAATTGAAAATGAGAAAGTCGTCGTCGATAAGACGGACGTGTCCGTAAATGCTGTACAATCTCGTCTCGTATTATTTTTCAACTTCCACGAGAATGAATGAAGTAAATGCATAGAAATTTAGAGAAAGTGATTGCGACACGCAGAATTCGGATATCGAAATGCAATTATTAACTTATCGAGCTAATTAAAAACAAAAATAGTCGCATGGTGCATCGCGTAGTGATTAGGATTTTGTTTTATAACGGAAAATTTTACGGTCGAATTCTACCACCAATGAATTTCCCAACCCAATAACGAATGTGGCAATGCGATATTCCGGGAACCAGCCCCACTCTCCTATCGACTAATCCAAATTGTATCCTTAATTCTTCTTTTATGTCACTAGTTTTAGGTTGTTAGTGGTACATGGCACGTTCATAGACATATATGTCTGTACACATATCTATATGGGCCCATTGTATGAAACAAAAGAAAAATAAATGGTCAGAGTCAAACACTCTTCTCGCAGACTTTCGTCTGCTTCATTAGATTATAAGACAAACCTAGTAATTGTAGTCTTGGATACGACAAGGAAGTGCAGCATTAAAAATTCTAATTCTAGACAAATTCCGCCAGAAGTTATAGGTAGTTCTCAGTTCAACCAAACAGTTTTAGCTTTGTTTTAGTTCTGTAGAATGGAAATTTAGGAAAACTTTTAAAAAATTGAGATTTCAAATAGAACAGGTTGAAGAACTTTTCTGCTGCGAAGAGAATGACGTACAGGGCACATGATACGAAATCAATAGTAGGTACCTTTCTTGAAAGAGAACTTTTCATCAGAACTGACTCATTGAGTTAGGTCAGGAAAAATTACCTAGCCACAATCGTTTTGAATGTTACAATTTTGACCTCACAACGTTTATGCGCATATTCAAAAATCTCGCAATTTTGGGGGGTTATGTGACAGCCGGCTATATTTCTATGAGCTATGATATCGGTCTGGTTTTCGATAGATAACGATAGATGTATCGATATCTATTTGGTTGAACTTTCTGCGCAGTTGGTCTTCATATCGATGCAAAAATCGATATGAAACAATATTAGAAGCATGATTTGGTTACAAAAAGTTACAAATGTATGCGTATATTACGCAACGTTACAAACTGCAATCACAGCCAAAATTGTCATATATGCAACGTCAATTTCGTGTATTTCAATGTATGTATGATAACACTATGACATGACAGAGACTCGAAGTTTGTAGTAATGGGCCATGGGATGCGTGAACTCGAGTTTTGAACATTGTGATCATTCGCAGGGGCAATGGTAGGCAAGACATACGCAAATAATTGCACAGATTTCATTTCCTGACACTAATTTCAGTAAATTTCAACAGGGGCCATCTTTATATTGACCATCTGTGATGTATTTTTATTTTTGTGGTTTTTGTTACCGCTTTTGATTTTTTTCAGCTTCAAAGTACTTGAAAATTTCATAAAATTTTATGAGAAAAATGTTGCCAAATGTACCAAAAACGATTTTTTAGATTATAATACCCAAATTTATGGTTTAGAAAGCATGTTTTGGGTGATTTTGTATCTGTGAAAATATGCCACGAGGGGCAAAATATTCCATATCCCTTACTCTATGCATAGGGAGCATTCTCACTCCCTCTCCACCGGTAATAACTCACTTTAAATTGTAAATGTACCCTGAGCTATAGGCCTACAAATTGTAAAAAAAGGCTTTGGTAGCGAAACGGCTGATACAATACTGCAAATTATATGTATTGCCAGGTGTTGAATTCGAATTTGACGTTCATTTTTTCACTCGACTAATTCTTCGGCCCCCATAGAGAGTTAAAAAAGTATAAAATTTTGACTTTGCGTATTTTATAGTGTGATAAATATTTATCGACGGACATGTACTTTGGGGTGCTGAATTCGAATTTTGAAGTTAATTTTTTTAATAAATTGATTCTTATACTCCCACAGAGGTCAAAAGACGGGCAAATTTCTGATTTTCACATTTTATTGGGTAATATATAGCCGGATAGTGAAAAATTTGAAAATTTGACAATGTCAAGTCTATCAAACTTTCATAAATGCCTGTTATGCCGTCCCTATAGCATTAATTCATGAAATTGTTTAAAATAATATAAAAATTGTAAAACTTAAAAGGATTGTAGAGGTAGGTATGTATTCCTACACGTTTTTCGCACAAATTGTTCTTCATCTTGTTGGCATGCCATTTTGGCGTAGCCAACAGCTGTTTTTATATTGTATTTCTTGAATCAAAAACTTTAAAACTAGGTAATTCTTTTCGGCTCAATGCCACTTTGGCCTTCAACAGAAACGTAAACTGGTTCTCTTCGCCAGTTTTTCTCAGAAATTTTATTTTGTAGGAATCTTTGCCTGGGTACTGATTTTTTACAGCAACCCAATATGAGATATTTTACAACACGCCTTCATTTGCCATTCAGACGCATGTTAATCTTCCAAAAATAAACTATTTCTAAAACTTATAATATCGCTTAGATTCTCCTTTAAATGAACTTTCTTTCGATGTACTATAATTGTTACTTTTTTTTAATGAAATTGAAATTGTAAATTAGAAAAAACGGAATTAGAAATTTCTATCTTTCGACTACTGAAAACAATTTTTTGTAATTACTGATGAAGGGAAGTGACTAAAATTAATTTAAAATAGATCAATAGATAAGTATGATTCATACTGCAGGGTATGTCAGAACAGTATGTTCAAACGAAAGCCCTTTGTAGAATTATTGGAGACAAACAAAAAATTTCCGATAAAAATTTTGTTCATTTTCACAATTAAAATAGCTACGATTCTCTTTAGTTTGGTTTTTAGGCATTTTTGACATAAGAATAAATTTTAAAAATTCATTTTTTCGGATGAAGTACTCAAAACTCTGGTAGAACTCAATAAAATATGAAAAAAAGCTCTATGAGCGTGTTACCTATTTCTAAAATTGAAGGAGCTACACTGCCTCAAATTTTCAGTAGAAACGTCTAATCGATCAGGGTAATCGGCACTCAATAAGTTTATTTAAATTTTACTGTGGCACACAAAAATTAATGGTTCCGTGCTAGTTGTAGTATGGAAAGCATAATTGAAATGATGAATTGGGGTTACTTGGCCATAGGAAGAGGGGCTATTCGGCCAGTAACTGATAATGATGTTTCGTGGTAATATTGCTCGATAAAAATGTGAAATTTGATTATTTTTGGTTATAATTTGGAATCATTGAAATAAATAATGGTGCGTACGTATAAAAAAGTGTTGTCGAATAGCCGAAATGGCAAAAATTTTTCATCTTATCAATCATATAACCCAGATAGGCTGGATGAAGCTTGTAATTCTGTTAAGACGAACCGAATGTCAGCGTTCGAAGCCAGTAAACATTATAATATTCCACGATCAACTCTGCGAAGACACTTGAGGAATCCAAATATTCAACCAGCTGGCCATCCTACATTGTTTTCCCTGGTGATAGAAGAGAGTTTCGTGCATCATCTGAACATTTTAGCGGAGAGTGGTTTTCCATTTGATGAGTTAGACCTTCGTCATCTTGCTAAAACTTATTTGGATCAGTCAATGACAGAAACTCACCTTAAAGATAACTACCCAGGGAAAGATTGGGCACAAAAGTTTCTGAAAAGACATGCAGCTAAGATTTCAAAACGATTAGCAGGTACCTACCTACTTAATGTACTCACATTTAATATGTTTCAATCGTGTACCTAGTTATTTATATTTTCTTTAGGAAATATTGCTGCAAAACGAGCGAATGTCAGCCCACAACTTTTGAATCGGTTCTTCGAAAATGCGAAAGAAAAACTTACGTCTATTGACCCACAATGCATCATAAATTTCGATGAAACCTGTTTTAGTGACGACCCAGGGAAAAAAAATATAATTTGTAAACGTGGCTGTAAATACCCCGAACGAATTATGAACTCTTCCAAATCAGTAACAAGTGTTATGTATGCTGGTACAGCAAGTGGGTATCTCTTTCCTCCTTACGTGGTATATAAATCAACTCATTTGTGGACTACTTGGTGTGAGGGTGGACCACCTGATACAAGGTTTGTGGTTTTAAAAGAATGGAATTAATTTTTTTATTTTTTTTGCAAGCTTTGCCTCGAAACTAAAAATTATTCTGTATATCTACAGGTACAATCGGTCTATGAGTGGTTGGTTCGATTTGATTTGCTTCGAAGACTGGTTTAAAACTATTATTGTGCCCTATTGTCGTCGAATTTCTGGAGAGAAGCTCTTAGTGGGAGACAACTTATCATCACATTTTTCTTTAAGTGTTCTCCAGAAATGTGAGGAATTGAATATTAGGTTCATGTGCTTACCACCTAATGCCACACACCTTTTACAACCTCTAGACGTGGCTTTTTTTGCACCACTAAAAAAATACTGGCGTCAGGTTCTTGAAGAGTGGAAGAAAGGAAAGGTCAACTCGTTTGTGAAGAAAGAAGACTTCCCCACATTACTTCTTAAACTGCATAAAAAAATAAATGTAAATGAGAAGGGAAAAGAAAATCTGATTGCAGGTTTTAATAAAGCAGGATTATATCCTTTTGATCCTGATCGTCCAAAGGAGAGATTACCACACAGCTACGTGACAAAGAATAATGCTGATGAAATACTGCCATGTGTTTCTAATGCAGTGGTATCAATTCTATCAGATATGCGCTATGGTAAGCAGAATGGTACTCCAACTACACAACGGGGCTGTAAACGGAAAGTTCAGGTATCTCCTGGGAAAAGTATTTCGCCAAAAGATTTCCAAATGGATGAGAAAGCTGAAAAAAAAACTGTTTCTGGCTTTGGTGTTGACACAATGAATAATTCCTCAAACCCTACTCCTGGCCCATCTTCTACTCCCAAGCTACCAGTTGAAAAAAAAAAGAAAAAAGGAAGACCTCTTCTAAATTTGGAACCTCGAGACATAGTTGTGCAAAACATTCCAGAAAATGGTGCTGTATTAGAAGTAAAAATTGGTGAATGGGTAGTCGTTTCATTTCCCATGAAGCACCAAATTAATAGAACCAGACGTTTCATTGGCCAAATATTATCGGTTCATCGAGGAAAATTTGTTGGAAAATTTGTCAGATCAAAATGTACGATGCAGAATAGTGGGCATATTTTTTATTTCCCAGTAATTAATGACATTGCCAAATTTTCTTTCAATCAAATTATTCGAAAGGTTGAAAATCCAAAATATATTCGGCGAGGAGACTTGTTATTCAATGTTCATGCTCGCGATGTTTAAATTTAATCTTAAAATATAATTGTTTTGTAAAAAACTGATTTTAATTATCATTTTGTTGTTTTTTAAATGATTTTTTTTTAGGTGGCCAAATAGCCCCTTTTGAAGTTCAATTATTTTTTGACTTTTATTCACCTCTAGCGATCTCTGTAAATGATATAAAAAAATAATTCCTGTATGAGTTTGAAGCCAAGTCTTGGGTCTGTGCATTGATATGTTTACCAGTGCTGTAGTACAAATATTGCCCAAGATACAACACATAATATAATAAAAAGTGGCCGATTAGCCCCATTCTACGGTATTTCATTTTTCAATAATTTTTCTAAAATTCTGAAATTAATGTTCCGTCAAGTTTTTGCAGACGATTCAGTTCGTCTACAAAAAATGTGTCAAACAAAATATAGATAACCATTATTCATAATTCATTCCTGTGTCACCAGCAAACAATTAAGTTAAGTTCCATTCTAGTTGTTATGGAATTAGGTACCAGATTTCAATTTATTTTAAGTAAAACGTATGGTGATTATTAAAATGTAATGTAATATTTGAATTGAATTAATTAAAGAAATAAAATACAAAGATTTATCTCATTTGTTGAAATATTCTAAACATAGAATATCCTACAACATGAAATTTTGAAACTTTTTTAACCACATTGTCTCATTTTGCAATGTATGATAATAGCAAATACATCATCTCTTTGCGTATTTTATCACATGTGTTCAATAAGTTGCATACTCTGGACTTACAAAGGTAATTTCCGTAAAGATGATGTTTGGTAAAAGTTGCATTTTCATGTCGCGGGTATGGAATTTATTTAATACATACATAAAAATTGACATGTTTTGCATTTCTTGTACAGTGGAGAATACATTGGAAATGATGTTTGTATTCAATTTTCCTTTTGTTAAATAAACATACACATTTAATTGTTAAGTAGGTTTTCTATTGAAAATCTGCTTACTAATATTCGTGTCATGGAACGATCTGGGGGTGAAGATAGGTACATTTTTCGTTTCATAACTCAAGGAAAATTTTGGCACTAATAACTCAAATTCATATATACATATAGGCCAATTTCTTGTTACCACTGTACAGGTCGCAATTTTTATCTGATAGTCACAAAATTTGGAACAAACACTAGTACCAAGTCAAGGACTTGACCTATTGATTTTGTTGCAAATAGGCTTCATGGTACTTCTGGTATGGCTATTTTTGTTTTTGTTTTGGGTATAAAATTTTCAATTTTGGACCAATAGTTACAAAATTTGAAACATGTATTAACTATAAATTATTACAGCTTGCTATAAATTTTAGTGCAGATTGGCCATATGGTACTTATGGTAAGATTATTTTAGTTTTTGTTTTGGCTGTAAAATTTTCAATTTTCCACCAATTGCTACAAAAATTGAAACAAATATTCATTATGATTTATTATAACTTGCTATAAATTAATGTTGGTGCCGATTGATCATATGGTACATCCAGTAACACTATTTTCATTATTAGTTTGGCTATAAAATGCCTATTTGGACCAATAGGAACGTAATTGTGAACAAATATTTTTTTAAATATATTAATAACTTTTTAGTGACTACCTAATTGTATAATTTTAGATAACTTACTTTTTCTAACGGAGCTACTGCTACATTAAAGTTTTCATGTTGGGTAACATTACTAAATTCATTGACTCTGGGCCAGGAAACAACAAATTTGTTTTGTGTTTGTGGATGTGTGTTGAATCATAAATACAATCAAATACACATGCACACTAACAAAAAAATCATGGTTTTTTGGTTTTGTTTACATTTTTCACTTTTTGTTGCACATGACATCATCTTTTTAATATGTATCTACCTCAAGTTAAACATTTACAGTGTTAAAAAATGTCAATGATAAAATTAATTGCATTATGAGTTTGCGGTATACAACTAACTTGACTCATATATTGGTATCATGCATCAGGTGGTTCTCATTTCTTGTGAAATGAAACAAGGTGGATAGGAAAACTTCAAAACTTCAGAATTTAAAATATTTTTTGAAAATAAAGCAATAAAAATTTGAAGCAGTGTAGTTTGTTTAATTTTAGAAATAGTTTACAAGTTCATAGTCTCGAAGGCTTAGCCTATGATCCTTCATGCACCTGGCAGGCGTTAAGAGAACTCCTGTACCAAAGAAATGTAGGTACAGGAGAACTGGGCTGAGGTGATTGCTGTCAGTTGTTGTCGGACATAAGTGAGCGAGAAGGTGTGTGATAATAAACACTTTTATAGTCCTCCATGTTAAATATACTGTACAATAAGTTCCAAACAGTGGTCTCTTACCACTATACATATGCTTTGTTTTTCTATTTCGTTGAGTTCTATTAGAATTACATGATTGGAAAAGATAAAAGAATTTAGTTTTTCAATTTATTTTAACATCAAAAATACTCAAAAACCAATCTAAAAAAAATTCCTAATTCCTTCAAGTGTGAAAATACAGAAAATTTTTATGGTAAATTTTTTTTTGTTTCAAAAAGTTCTACGATGGGTTTTTATTTGAACATACAGCTCAGACATACCTTGTGTCGATACATGTTCAGTCAAAATTTTTGTATGGAGCTCGAGTGGTTCTTAAGATATTATTGGTGTGATACTTAACAACATGGGACACAATACAACAATTTGCGTATTTTTTTCTCCCCGAATAAAATGGTGGGACTCATTTTTTGATGTAATGACGGGTTAAACGGACATGGTTATTTAAAAATTGGAAACTCCTTCTCTGTTCCCTTCAAACTGAAGTGAAACTTTAAGAGCAGGGTGAAAATAAATAACGTAGATATCGCAGATACCTGCACCTATATACCAAATTTCATTCGTTTTCATCAATTCTGAGGAAATTGCAGAAAATTTACAATATCCACCCCAACTTCTTGAAGGAAACATTTCTCAACATTTTTCAAGAGGGTTTATTTTTTCAACACCAAAAATTTATCATCGAAGGCGTAACATTTAACTTCCGGACACCCTGTATAACAGTAATAATTTCCCGTTACATTTTCGATATATTACAATGAAAGGATAACAATTTTTGACAAATGTACGCAGTACCTATTGTGTAGCGAGTTATAGGTCAATGGAGAACACTCGTAAATTATAGCTATACCTCAAGCTAAAGCAATGATGCTGTCTATCTATCGTAATGAAGAAAATTTTACAGATATACAGGAAACGTACCTAACACACCCAAAACCCAGTAGTCTGACGTTTTCAAGTTCTAGCCCGAACTTCTTGGCCATCAGCACTATAATAGTTCGATGTTTTTGGTGCTTTTACATTCAGATTCATCAGTCGAACTCAAGAATCTAAACCACACACAATGGAGAATGTGCCCGAAGGTTGATATCATTATTATTGTTATATAGTATAGTACGCCATTACGTCGAATTCGAAGGTGTATAGGCTCACTTTCTCAATTCCCACAATAAGAAATGTATCCGTCAGATAGTGTGCTATCTGGCAGTTTAACAGCGAAATTGAGAAAGTGGGTCTTGGAGTTAAACAACAATAGAATTACATTAAAATTACATCTACCAATATTACCTAGGCCTAAATAAAATAATTGCGGGTTTTATTTTGAAAACCTGCGCAGAGTAATAAAATAAAATTTCTATAATATTAGGTATACTTACAATTTGTACACGTCGTCGATGGTTTTCTTCCACTTGTTGCTGGGCGAATTCATAACCGCTTTTTTAGCTAAATTCCTGAATCGTTGATTTTTATCGGCAGTCGATTTCGTTTGTTCGTCTTCGGTGGTCAAATTCTCATCGTCGGAATAGCTGTCGCGGTGGTCATCTTTCACCACAATACCGACGTGAAAATCTTTCATTAGTTGGCGTTCCCAGACACGCAGTTTTTTGCTCAATACTGAGTGGAAAAATTCGAGAAAAATCGAGTTGGTAAACGAAAATAAATAGTAATTACATTTTTGTGGTAAATCTGGGCTCTCACTTATGAATAAGCTGATTCGAAATTATTTTATTGCTATATGCGGGTGGAAAGGTAGAACCGTAGAACCTGTGTAAAAATAAACCTGTTCCTTCACCTTTTTGTAGACGTTTTAGTTTGTCTACAAAAACGCGCCGAACAAAATATAGACCACTATTATTTCCAATTATGAGAATAATAGTCGCCTATATTCTACCTGTTCTCACGGAGGAACACCATCGGGTATGCTGACAACGTAAAGTCATCATATTTGGCAGATGTTCCGATGTCACGCCACCTGTTTTAGTTCGGCCATTTTCAAATATGACAGTGAAATTACAGGCAATGTGTTCTCTTCAAATGAAGATGAACTCATTCCTGTGACTACTCTCAAATAGAAAAGTTAGGTGTCTACACACTAGTGACTTGTGGACTTTGCCAGGTTTCGATTAATGTGTAAGTAATAGATTAACAGTGGTAAAACTGAATGTGATGCTTTTAATTAATTTGTGTTATGTAAATTGAATTTTAATAATTTAAAGAGACTGAAAATAAAATCTTTATTTTATTGGGTTTTCTAATTACTAGAATTTTTAAAACACCCACCCCAAAAACAAATGTTATTGTCCTGATTGAATGTACGTGAAGTTGGAGATTTTACCACAATGTCAAAAAGTAAAATTTCACGCAAGCACTGTTTGGGATTCGTTAAGATTATTAAATTATTGTTTTGGCCGCCCACGCTCACTATGTCTTATTTAACATTATGAAATTTCTGCATATCCGGATTTTTGACATAAAACATCTTAGTTTTTGATCTATGGTAGGGGCTAAAACAAGAATTACAATCGTCAGATTTGTGTAATCGTACATTTTACAATATTGTTATTTCCATTTGTGTGTGTGTGTGTGTGTGTTAATTGGCATATATGTGTATGGTTGTGTGTGTGTGTGCAATGCTCATGCTCATAACCACACTATTATGTTTACACAAATATCCTTCGTGAGTCCTCAGCAGAACTCACACCTTTTTTGTTTTTGAAAAACTTTTTGTGAAGTCACCATTTCAATCGAATAAAACATTTCAGCTTTGAAACAAACCTCTCTTATTTTACTTAATTATTCCTCAGCCTCTATTCAAGCTAGAGAGAGCTGAGAATGATGTTGCTGGAAAGAGGATAAAATTTTAAAAATTTCAATATAACTGTTGCACTATCTTTAGGTGTTTGAAAATGAACAAACGTATAAAACGCCAATAAATATAAAATTGACCGTTTTTTGGAATCTAGAAACCTCTCCTCATTCACTCCATGATTCCTTAGCCACTATTCCAGCTGGAGAGCTGGAGTTTGCAGTTATGGAAAAAACAGAAAATTTTGTCAGGTTCGTTTTTTATTCAATTTTTTAATCATTTTTAGCGGCATGTATAAATATACGAACGAAAAAAACGCAAATTAATAGAAAATTATCCCTTTCTTGGAATCTAGAAACCCACCCTCTTTCAATCAATAAATTCCTCAGCCCTATTTTAGCCAAACAGTTTAGTTGGTATTACTGGGAAGAAGAGAAAATTGACCCTTTGTTCAGATATTGTTATTTTTAGATTAAAACGAGTGTTTTTCTCGATGACGGCTAGAAAACGAATTTTTCAGGACCATTACCAGAAAGGTAAAAGAGGGAAAATCACACTGAATAGCTCATAAGTTGGGAACAAATTGACAAATCAAAACCAAAATTGGTAGGTCTGGTCCTTGTATGAAAGGTACTCTTTGTATCAAATTTCGTAACTATTGAAGGAGAATTGAAACTTTTATTGAGATAACATGAAAAATTAGCAACTCCAACAGCCCCAGAGAATGAACCATAATATCAGTAGGAACCAAATTTGGAATTATGTTAGATATACTTCAAGTCAACACCTGTACTACCTGTAAAAAATTTTGTGACTATAGCTCGAAAATGACTTCTCTTAGAGCCATTAATCTGTCTAAAATGCAAAAAGATCGCCCTATCATACGTACCGTAAAGCCTATCCACACCAAAATTGGTAGGTATTGTCCTTGACCTAAAGTACATATTTATACCAAATTTCAGGCCTATCTATTGAAAATTTCGACCTTTACGCTGTTTAACAAAAAAGCATATAAACTGACCAACGAGATAGACTATGCTCCCGATCCGGACCAAAGACAATAGGGTTATTCCATAAATAGATCCGAATATGTGTTTCAAATTTACAAATCATTCGATCAAAATTACGCCTGGAAATGGATTCAAGGCAGAAGGCGGTACATAAAAAAAATGAATTTTCAAAAATAGTGCCAAAATGCTCAGAAAATTGTGAAAAGAAAGATGTACCCACTCCCACCTTGTGTCCGAATACTCAGGCTTAAATCAGTTTTAGTGAATATAGGTAACCACCTAATTAAAAACAGACGTGAATCATTGTTTACCAATGTTTTGTAATTTTTATAGAATTTCGTGGGTAATTAAATGAAAGCAGTGCCGCCTATTTTTTTATACTTTTTGGTTTTTCTGCGATATACGTCGATAGTTGTGTGAGGTTTTTCCATCTTAAATGAATTTATTCATAATTTTGGCTTCCGTCATTCTCAATGCGGAAAATTTGCGGTTATTGAATTTTTTACTATTAAAACGCGTGTCTTAAAATCGGAAATTTGTATCCGCACTGTTCTAAATTTCATCTTCAAAAACATTTCGATGACTTTGTTGATGCGAGTAAGAATACAAAGTTCTGGAACATAATTTTGAGGGTTATCGGATAAACAAAATTTTAAAAATTAACTGTGATTTCAGTGTTATCCCAGGAGGGGTTGGGTGGCCATGTGGTTGGTTGCCTGGCCTAACAATCAAAAGGTTGTGGGTTTGAGACTAGACCTAACTTGCCGACCCAAAATGGTTGAGTATTCAGTTTAGTTTAGTCGGTACTCCCACTTGCATGCGATTAGAAAATTCAGGCTGGGCGACTAATGGCCACTCTCGACCATTCACTTCCCACTACATCGATATCAAATGACCTCCAAATAACTTATTATGAAACTTTTAACGCGATAAAGAAAATTCTTTATTGCTTTAATTCTGTATCGCCTAGTTATGAAAAATCATTACAACCGGTTCATCAATGCTAACAAGGTGACTTGAAGCATTAATTTTGTAAGTTAATGACTGGTCGAGAGGTGTCATTAAGTCATTACCACATTAACAGTTTTATAATAAGTCTCCAGACATGATGGGAAAAATGGCTTCATTGCCAAAATCCAACAAAAAAAAAAGAAGAAAATATTTAAGAGAAAGAAAACATTTTCATAAATATTGGGTGTTCTTTTTAATATAACCCTATACTATAATACAAGTGTGGGGACGTTTCCCTCATTTCCTCCTTTCAGGGCTCGGCCTTGCGTCGACAGATGGGTCGCGGACTTTGGTCTGCGACCCAAACTAATAGTGCATTGCACGTTAAATAAAATACATCGTCTGTATGCACTCATACAGACAATACGTTTCTACATTTACCGTTAAATGGTAAACGGAGGTGAGTATGTAATTAGTACATACTCACTGATAGTATATGTGCTGCGGTCCGTATAAGGTACCGCCTCACCTTTGGACAATTTCCTCAGTTAGCAGGTACACTTTGTGTATGGTAAGGCATTAAACCGGCTGGCTACCAGTACTGAGAAATAATTCGGTTGCCCGCACGTAAACCACTCTCTTCCCTTAAGGTTCTATGAACCCCATGTAGGTAGCATCTACCTACAACAAGCAATAATTCAATGTGGGTACGTGTATATGTGTGTATGTGTGTACGTAAATGCGTTATGAAGAACTAGATCAACGATATTTCTGAAAATTACAGTATAGAGGTATTTAGGTACAAAAAATGATGTACATAGGTCTCAAGTTTGAGAAAATATGTATGAGCATCTCAATCTATCCATCAGCAGCAAGTGATAACAACAAAAGTTGAAAAATTGATTAACCCTAAAAGTAACGAATATCTTAGGTTTTATTAGCAAATTTTGCTAAGCCAAAACTGCGTGTGATTGTTATGATTTACGACTAATAGAGTATGAGTTAGATAATACGATCTTAATTCTCAAGATATACGAATATGATAGGTAATACTGAATGATATACCTAATATTGCTAAAATTCTCTAGCTTGATTAAGAACTAACAAAATTTTCTCTTTTTCCACATCGGAGCAAAGCTCTGTGAATCAAGTACTACGAGTATGTCTAAGCTGAAAAATTTTTAATCTTGCCTTAGGTACATGTATTGTAAGGAATGTGTGTGTATGTTCGCAAAAATACCAAACTGGATTAACTGCAGAGAGCAAGTAGGCAGCAATCGTGGCCACATGAATAAGATTACTAATTTTTCTTTCTTAATCTGATGTATGTGTGCCAGCTTAAAACCTCAACAATGACAAACACATCTATATTTAAAAATTGAAGTTGCTTTTTTTTGTCACAGCATCACATCTTCCCTACTTGGCAGATTTTCTTCAAACTTTGGCTCATGTAGATGCCTATCTTTAAATGGTTTGAGCGAAGTTTCATTTTGAAAGCTTCATTCTAAGTGCTGTAAAAGAATTCGAAAGTTCCAGTTTTATACCTTGTCTCTTCCAAATTAGTTCTGAATTCTACTTAATGATTTTTGTGTCAGTGTCTGTTCTGACATGTGAAAACTTATATAACTAAAAGCTTTTATTAAGTTCAAAAGTTTTCATCAAGAGTCTCAGTTAGGGGCCTTCAATATTTGAAAGTTGGTTAGCAGTTTCACTTTATAGTTTTATCATCAGTTCTGAGAAGTGAAAACTATAAAAAACTTCGAAGTTAAAATTCTCAATTTTACCAAATCGAATAGCCTGTTTGAAGAAAAAAAGAAGAAAAAATAGATGGGTAAAATTACTGAATCTTCTTTCAAAATTGAATAAACTTATTCAGTATCATATAATTTCATACCCTTTACCTTTATCTAAATTATAAATTGAAATTGATTTTTTAGCATTCAAAATGCTTTTCCAGTCAGTTTGTGAAAAATTATCCGCCACCAAATTTTTACCAATGTTTTATGCCTGAATTGTAAGAGAAGGGGTGGATAACGATGGTAAAAAAAGTGGAAGTAGAAAATGGTCGAGAAAAATAAAGTGAAGGAGGGAACATTGTTTCTTAGTTTATGGAAAATGAAATAAAATGAAAAATGAATAAATGATTCTTATTTTTTTAATTTTTATTAGTTTTCAATGTCCTCTTATTTTTATGAACTGTAAAACCTATGAATTTTCTATTCCAGCATTCTGCCTCTCTAATTTGACTGACTCCTATAAAATTATGGACCCCATTAGGTTTTTTTTTTGTCAAGTTTTGCTTCAAATTCTTAATTATGATTGCTGTAATTAAGTTCGAAAGTTTTCAATAGATTTTTTCATTCTGAAACTGTTCTGTTCGAAGGTTAGTTTTCAGTTGTACTTCAGTGTTTTCGTGTCAGTGCTGAAAGAAATGAAAACTCAGGAAACTGGTTCTGTTGAAAGTTAGTTCTCAGTTTTATTGAAAGGTTTTAGTTTAGTGTCAGTTTTGAGAAGTCAAAACTCAAAAAACTGAGAGCTCTCTATTCAAGTTCGAATTCTTTTACAAAATTTTTATTTCTGGACCTTTTCTGTTTGAATGTTAATTCTCAGTTCTACCTACTCGTGGGTTTTATTTCAGTGCCAGTTTTGAAAAATGTAAACTAAAAAACAAAAAGTTGTAATTATGTTTGAAAGTTTCTTGCAAAAATGTTAGTTCTGCGTCAGTTATAATGCAGTTAGGCTAATTATGACATACCTGTTCTAAGGGCGGATAATTAAGCATGTATCAGAATTTCTGATAGTAAATGCTCGAGCATTTGTTATTGATCAGTAAATGCTGAGTATGCTCAGGCACTTGCTCTGCGTGTTTTCGTGCTTAAAATGCTCAAAAATTTATTATTGGCTCAAGTATGCTCCCATGTTGAGCATTTACTCAGTAATTTTCAGTATGCTTGATAATTTTCATTTTTTTTGTTTCAAAAGTTATCAATTGTAAACTTGGAATAATACTGTAAATTGTGCTAGAGTTGTCTCAAAGGAACAGTGAAAAAAAATTACTTGAGAATTATTTTGACATTTTCAGGCAAACAACGCATTTTCAATTTTTCATTAATTTAGGCCAGAGGCTAGAACTATAGAAAATGCTCGTAAATTCTCAAGCATTTGCTCGAAATTGTGCATATTATTTGAAGAACAGGAGCATAACTTGAGTGTTGAACTTTGAGGGTTGAGCATTGCTGTGTAAAAACTCCCCTAATGCTCAGCATAAAAAATTTTCGATGGTAAGCGTAAGCATTAATGCTCAAAGTCGTATCTGCAGTCTAAATATCAAGCATTTATTCTTCAAGCATTTGCTAATAAAATGCTTAAAATGCTTCAGCACAAAAAAAAAAAAAACAAATGCTCATTACTAGCAATAATCAGAATTTAGAAAAATTATTAGGTACTTTCTTTACTCTCCTTGGACTAGAGAGGAAAAAATGTGAGAATCGTCTACATATGTGCACATAATGCAGTCATAAGTCCAGTTTCAGGATTTCTTCATTAAGGGAATTTAATCACATTTTATAATATTCATTAATTTTTCTGGGAAGGGGGTTAAAATTTTTCAATTATTTCGTTGACATAAAATTTGAAAAACCGAATAATTGCGTTTTAAATTGAGCTTTGTTTTTGGCACTGGATGATTGTACCCAAAACTCCTCTTTAAAACTGGCCTTGTGCGGTGATGAGGGGGCATATGCACCCTAAAACCTTAGCTGTGTTTGATAGAACTACACCAACATACGACAACTTACACCAGTAGGGCTATTGTACAAATGTAAGAATGTTATGTGACTTTGTTCTAAATTTTGTTTGAATATTTGCCGAATAGAATCCTTGGTGTAGGTTGGTGTAAGTTGGTGTGGTTCTATCAAACAGAGCTCTTATTAGGAACAATAGTTTACCGATTTACATCACTAAGTTATACTGGTAGCCTACCTTTATCTGGTTTGTTTTCGGATGGTATCTGCATGCCATTCTGTTTGAGCACTTCCCACAGTTGATATTTCAGTGAGGAGATATCCGATTTTATTTCCTGAATATGATCTTCGGTAACCGTGCCCATTTCCGATTGCATATGTTTCAGCGACACATAACGCCACACAAGGGCTTGAATTACTTGCGCAAACGTAGCGCCATTTTCTTTTTTCCCATCATTCAGGTACGAACTCTACGAAGATATTACGTAGGTAATATTATAAAAAGTATGGGTGAAATAATTACACGTAGGCGAATGAATATCTGTAGACCGTAACTTTGGTCATGTGATAGCATTACAGAAGTGGCTTTTATAAGATATATACGAATAGGTAAATTTGCAGAAAATGCCACCATACCACCCCCTTTTTCTCAAGAAAAAATGAAGATAATATTTTTCTGTTTCAAGGTTTAATGTACTATTAGGGGGCTAATTATATAAAATCGAGTACACATCACCTTTCAAATTGATATTTCTTTCTCAGCCCCTCAAGATGTTTTAAACCATAAGTCACAGTTTTTTCCCAATTTTCTCACCTTGGAGTCAGTTCTAAGAAAATTTAATTTATAGTAAAAAATTTTCTTATAAAATTTTGTACAAATCGGGTGATTCGCACAATTTTCATAAGCGCGGTAGTTTCGGAGTTGAAAGGGGTCAAACATTTTATTGCATGAAGTTTCATTTTTGAGGATTATAAAAAGGAGTAGCATCATCTTGAGGTGTGGAAAAGTTTATGTTTCATGATGTCAACTACTTAGCACACAAACTCTGCATAATACTTTTCCAACATTTTTTGAGAAAAAAAAAATACCGAGATCATTATCAGGCAATTAGTCACTGTTCAAACATTGTATCTTACATGTATGTACTTACAGGTAAGAACATATAAATGTACTTTGTTTATTTGTTTAACATCATACAGACGAATAACATGCCAGCCTTTGCAGCTGCAACTGTCATTGAGGGGTGCAAGCCCTGTACCTCATACCAGTAAAGTCCCCACAGATTTTTTATGATACCCAATAAAAAAAAAGAACTAATTGAAGAACAATTTTGAGAAATATTTGTGAAAAAGAGAAGATCCATACCACTAATGCACCATTATGTTCTAAAGATGAACTAGATTTTCAGTGGAAAACTTCTCCACTTGGTTTGTCAGTCTTATATGTACTCAGTCAACGGTTTTCACATATTTTGAATGTTGGTCAGAACTGGAGCCACCCAAGGAATTTTCCAAATCCAGTTTTGATTAGTCAGTACTAGATTGGTCAAATTTCATTTTCCAATTGTGGTTTAGACGAGTCAAAACTAGAGATGACCAAATTCTAGTTTTGAGGGTAACATACGTGCATATATGTGTATCGCCAAAAATTTGTGTTCACAATTTTGAGAAAACTGCAAAATGGATAGAGCTGAAATTTTCACAATGGTAGTCATTATATGAGACCATGTCTGATGGGAGTTTGGCGTCTAGTTTATTCAGTACAGTTTCCAAGAAAAATGAGAAACAAAAAAAAATTGCTGGCAAAAAGCATCGATAGGCACCAAACTTCTAACAGACCTGGTCCTGCATAAGAACTATATATTTTGTGAAAGATTCAGTCCTATCTCTTCTCAATAGTTTTCCCAAAATCCTGGAAAAACCAAGCTGTTTCATAAATTTTTTTTTTTTCAATTTTATCGGAAACCACTGAACTAATAGGCACCAAACCTCTGCCAGACTTGCACACATTATACAAGAACGATGTATCGTGAAAATTTCAACCCGATTGTACCCATTATGCTGGTATCAAACGTCAAATATAACGACTGGCTGCTTCATTATAATGGAAACAGCTAGGTAAGTCATGTATGTTGATGCGCCTAAGATAATTTTTGTGTAGAGCATTGAAAAAGAAAACTACTCATCGCGTATTGTGAAGCCAATAAATTAATACACGAGTACACGAAAAAATAGTTACCTGACGTTGTTGCAGTTTTTCGTTAAACGACTTGTATCCCAGCCATTCCACAAACCGGTTGAAACCTTTTCGATTCGGTAGAAGATTATACGGAGATGGTAGCGTGGACATTTTCTCAAAGCAATCTACCCATAACTTTGTTCTGGCAAATTTCCATTCGGTATCTGCTTGGTCCTGGAACAGGATCAGATTGCTGTTTTAGTATTGTTAAGGTGAGTTGCAATAACTCATTGAGGCAGGTTACAACTATTTTCATTATTTCCTTCTTTCTTTTGAGTACAGAATCTTAATCCGATGAATTAAGTTGACTGTGGTCAGAGGTAGACGAAGAAGCCTTCCGTGGTAAGGCTGAAAGTGCCAAGTCCACGATCAGGTTTGGCAAAAAGGCAATGAGTCTAGTAGAGTGGAGTCACCTCAAACACTCAAAGAGGTAAGAAGGACGAATTTGGTATAAGGTGAGGTAGGGAACTTGAGAGTATTACCAAAAACTGAGGCTTGAGGTACAGAATTCAGAAGGTTTTGTGGAAACAACTTATTGTGACGAAGTTTTATGACAAAGTTCTCGGATACTTTTTCGAACACTTTTTAAGAGGGAGGTGAGAAAGAAAAAACGTATTTTACAATAAAAGAATTGAAATAAGGATGATTGAAGATGATGATGTTGTGGGAATGAAGTTAAGACTAAAAACTGACATGAAGAATGGAATGAAGACGGGTAGGCCTATGAGATTGAATGTAAGAATGATACCGGGAAGCGGAGAGGAATATGGAGGCTGCGGATAGAGAAAATAAAGTGGTACAGAATTGAGATGAGGATAAGAATAAAGATGGAAATAGGACAAGGATAATATACGGGTAAGAGATTTAAAAAAATAATGTATTCAACAGTCTGTTAGTACCACAGTGACCACATAATATAGTCCATTCCAAATAAGAACGATGTGATATCAAAGGGATATTTAAATTTCACAGCTACGTAAAACTAAAAACATTGGTATAAACAAAACCTTTTTGGATGCATCCTTTGTTGGATAATGTGAATTTATGCCTTTTCCTTTCCCAGTAGTCCATCAGCCAGTGTTGACTTGTGAGAATTTAGATATGTAATTTAAACATCTAATGATGATTTTTTAGATGAGCTGTTGGCAAGAGGGGATATGAGAGCTCTAATATTATCAAACAGTGTATATGATGTTACTATCAACGACCAAAATCAGTAATTAAGCAAAAAAAATCAAAATGCGTTTTGGTTTTGAGGCTTTTTTTTCATGGACCACAACACAAATTTTGAGTTACGGTTGTTTTTACAATGTCAAAATGCATTTTGATAATTTTTTTCACTTAATGATCGTCATTTTTTGGTCTTTAATTCTAACATATTATAGGTAGATGAGTAAAAGTCGGTTAGTTGGAATTTTTTAGGCGGTTTCTATATGAACCGCCACTGCTATCAGCTCATATTGTGACGTCACGTCGCGTTCTTAATTTTAATAGATTATAGGTAAAGACAGTGGTACGATTAGGCCTCAGTCAATATACATATAAAGTAAGGAACATTGACAACTACATTCTGAATTGTATAGTTCATCTTACAATAAGCTGATTTTCTAGAAAAGATAATTTCCAAAATATCAAAGACTATTCTATGTTCATTAGTTTCACCAATTTTATAAAAACAAAAGTTACAACCGGAAGAGGAGCCTCCTATAGGGCGTGCAGCGCCGATTGTTTTCGATATTTTCATACTCCAAAATGTCTCCTGTTTTGTTAGAAAGTGTGAGGTAAATCAAATCACCTGAATTACGGAATAGGAACTGGACATCATGGCTATAAGTAAATTGAGTAAAACGGTAACGTTCAACACCAAATAAGCTGCAAACATAAACAGTCCCCAAAATCGGGTGTATGGGTTGATTCCGTCCAAGTCGAAACTGTCGATGCCAATCTCTCCAAAACCTGTCCAGAATAGTGTTTGAATGGACTCGAATAAGCTGCAGAAAAAAAAAGGATTGCTATAGTAACAAGGAATTAAGTTTGAATACCTACATTAGAAAGTAGATACCCAGTTGAGACGATTTTATGGGAGATTCTTTGATTGTGGTGGAACGGGTAGAAAACAAACCTCCACCAATCAGAAAATAGGTTAATTAGATACTTGTTTTGGGGAAAAAAAAAAAAAACTAATATGAGATTCAAAAAAGTTTTTTACTTTCCAAAACTCCGCCATTTTGTACAGGATTCGGAAGCGTGTTCCCAGTCTGGTATGTCTCCAGGCAACGTATAGCATTTTTTACGTTCTAACAACGTGTAATACCATAATAATTGATTTAAACCTATAAAAGAAGATTACAACCTGATTATAGGCGGAATTTTTCATACTTACTGTATCAGTTTAGTGGTGAATAAAAGTGAAACCAAGACCGAAGTTACAGTACTCTTGGGGCTACGATACTGGTTGTACAGGAGTGAACTGTAATACACTTGCAGATCTAGGATTTTCCAAAGAGGAGGACCTAATCCTAATTCTAACATATTGTCTTTCTAATCATCTATAGCTACTCCTATCCTTCTTCAAACAAAACATTTTACCATAACATGGGATGCGTAGACCAACAACTTTTTTATACAAGAGATCCACGACCCCTGTACTCACCTTGGAACCGCCACTGAACTCCAACATCAGAATTTATGTCAATTCTACTCTCAAGTTTCATATTCAACCATAAACTATAGAAACTATAGAGTCAAAACACGTTAGGCTCAGCTCTTTACTGTGCAACTAGTCTTGGTCTTGGTTTTGCACAGTCAAGTTTTGGTTTTAATCCACCACGCTTATTTACAAAATTTGAACTGCATTTGTTGAATAACTAATCTAAACTTACCATTCATGTCATTCTAAAACGTGAAAGAATAAATAATTGAAAGGAGACTAGAATGATATTGCGAACCTTTTTGTTTTTTGTTCATATTTTTGTTCTTTTACATTTGACCCTGGTTTTGTCCAGTCTATCATCATGGTCTTGCATAGTTGGTCTTGGAGGTCACATAAGAAATGCATTACAAAGATCCGTAGGCTACCAATAACTTTTCTCATCACTATTAGTACTTATAGATGACTTTTCATGCGGTAGGGTGTGAAACACCTAACCAAGATATGTGTCCTCTGAATATTGCTGACAGAACTTGTTTGATAGGTAAATATCTTAGCACTCGGTCTATGGTAGGGGCTAAATGAGAATTATGATTGTCAGATTTGCATAACTGTAACTCTCGTTTGTGTATGTTAGATGATGTGTAGGTGTGTGGTTGTGTGTGTGCGCATAATATGCTATTGTGCACACAATAACCACACTATTATGTTTACACATCAATCCTTCATAAACATGCCCCAGCAGAACTTACACATTTTTTTTTATTTGATTGTTGATCAGCTAAATTGCGATTTTCGTCAACAACTCGTCATTGGAAATTGATAAACCTAATTAAGTGATTACTTATTCTTGGACCGTAAATAATAGTTAGATTAGATACCTAAGTAAGTGTATTATACATTACCACAAGCGAATGAGAAGAGAACAAGGGCATAGATGGAGAAGAATTTCACAATGTCGATGAACATTCGTCCCAGCGATAATTGCAATGGCCCCAAGTGCGAATTAACCGAAAACATGTAAATTAGTTTCAGTGCGCTGAAACCAAATTAATAAAGCAGGTTAGTATATAATAATAATTATTATGTAAGAACTTTAGTTTTTGTATTGTTTAGTCTCTTGAATTAGATTTTGCATAATCAGTCTAGGTCTGGGTTTTGTTACATTTGGTTTGCTCTTGGTCATTTACTTTTTATCACACTAAAACAAAGACTAATTTTGCTTATTGATAGGCTTTCTGTGATAATGTTTTATTGTGGAGAAATACTGAATAAAGGTACCGATCCTTTGAAAAAAAAAACAAAAAAAAACTAATCTTTCAAACTGGATAATTTCAGTTGTAAACTAATTTTTCTCTTCAATTTCGAAAGACTCAAATAATTTAAAAAATAAAATAAAACTCTTGGGTTGAGACTAGAATTTTGTTCCTTTTAAGAACTTATTTATGCCTCCATTCAGGGAAAAATTTTGGATTTTTTCACCTATCGTACAGATGAATTTGTACTCCAGTCAAATGAGAACAAAAAAAGGCTTTTTATTCAGATAAATTAGAATAGTTTTGATTTTTTTTTAATCTGTTAGGGTGTCCCAAGTAATATATACTAAAAGTTGCATTCTCTCAGGGTGAGCATCCATATATATGAGGGTGAATGTGACCCCCAAAATTGTTTTTCACGTTCATCTAAACAAATATTGATTTTTCTGAAAAAGTAGTAGAATGTGAAAGTGGTGGATACCAAATTTCCCATCACGAATGTCGTATTTATTTATTTTCTTAGATGTCCCACTCCACTGCCAAATAAGCGAGCATTGAAAGCATGAGTAAGGTTATTATACTGAGACCATAATTTCAACTTATATGATAAAATACACAACGATACATTCATTTCTGCTGGGCTTCAAAATGGAGGAAAAGGGGGTCTAATTCCACCAAATATTTATTTTTATTTTGTGTTTTTTTGTTTTTTTGTATTTTTTTTTGCATTAACTGAAATTGAAAATTGTTAGGAAAAAAATAGGAATTCCTACTTAAAAAATTTTCTTCACTTTAACTTCTTTAATTTTTTAATTTTTTTCAGGACCTGAACAGGTCTCTTATTTTACCTCAGACCCTGAGTCAGACACGTCAGTCAGCCACGCTTCTGGTCAGATCTGGAAAAAATTATCAATCGAAACGACTGTTTGTAATATTGCAACTAATAAAAGAAGAAAAACTGGGGAACCTACCCCTTACCACCATTTAGATACACATGCTAAAATTAATGCATTGTCAGCATTGTGTTATTATGAGTTGAAGTTATTGCGTTAGTGTAGCCACTGTAGTCATGCTTTCAGGGCACAATAAAAAGGTACAATTTTTGCCCTCGTTTAGCAGTGGAGGGGGACGTCAAATGACTAAAATATATATAACCTATTTGATAGGAAATTTCGTACCAAACATTTTCATGCTTAAATACTTTTCCTAAAAAATCAATATTTTTTGAGATAAATGTGAAAAACCGTTTTGGGGGTATATTTCCTCCCATATTTGTGACCGCTCGCGGCCTCCGGAATGCGACCTTTAATATGTGATTTGAGATGCCCAAACTGACTGATTAATAAATAAATCAAAATTATTCTAATTTGTCGGAATAAAAAACCACTCTTGACTGGACTAGTAGGCCTGTAGACTACGTATCAATCGTTTATATTAGAGATGTGTCGGTTGACCGAGAACTAATTCATTTGAACTAATCTTTTGAAAGACCTAAATGAACGAGACTGAAAGATGAGAATGAATTGGTTCACTTTGAACTAAAAGATATTATCAAATCAAAGTTATATTGTATAGACCTACAAGCTAGTTCACTCTTATACATCACAGCATTGTTGTTAATCACAGGATGAGTGAAATTTCTCATCGATCAACAAAAAATAAAACAAAATAGTAAGCGTTTTCAGAGAATGAAAGCACTTTCTATGTCTGAAAGTAACTACGTACAGAAAATGTATACAAATTGCTCTCCATATGAAATAATACATACTCAAAGGTTTGATTCATGCAGTTCATTTTGTTCATTTTGAACTAGTTCATTGAACTAGTTCATTCAAAAGACCAAGACCTGTTGAACTAAATCCACCAAATGAACTAAAATGCACATCTCTAGTTTATATTGCTTTCTATAAATTGCTACGAATGCTGGTTACGACTGGTTGGCCTACCTTAGAACGTTGGCGGTTGCGAATAGACTGTCGGCAATGAGCTGCCCATCGAACATATTCCATTTTTCTCGAGGAATGAAAGCCGTGCTCGGATCTTGTTGTATTTCACATTGCTCTCGAAAGTAAGCCAACGTCCTCAACACGATGACGATGGCGTAAATTATATTTTTCACCAATTCGACAATATTCCACATACTGCTCCTTGCGTGCTTTTCCAGTCCTACACGCTTTATTTCCAAATACTCGGCCTTCATGTAGCCTATATTAAACCACAAATTCGTTCACATTGTTTATCATTGTCCATTGAAATCAATAACGAAACCCAATTAAATTCACATGTTTTGAGATATTTTGTAGCATGCAACAACTATCAACTTACAGTGTGCGATATCCATCGCACAGTATATAACTAACTTGAGAAATATTCCCAAGAATGATCAAGCAGCTGACAATTAGTCAACTCTAGGTTTCCATATTGACTGGATTCACACCTCATATTGAGTTTATCGTAACTTTATAATTGTACCATATGAGGCGAAATTTCTACATCCTGTGACCTATGTCCTTCTTCTTCTTCTTCTTCTTCTGATTTTCGAGTGTGTTATTCACTTTAAAAAATTATAATTTCATTTGATGATCTAGCACTCACAAGCTTGCTTCTGTACTTATTGTCTGATGTTTTTCAACCATAAAATTATGTAACTTTGTTTAAGCAATATACTCCTTCAACGTATCAAGATACTCTAAAATTTGGACATAGTTAGGTGGTGAAGTTAAATTTTTTTTGTTCGAAAAAAATTAAGGTCTTGTAAGTTTAAGTCTTTTTTCAAAGGTATTTCTTTTCTTTTCTTTTCTTTTTTTTTTTTGTTTGAATCTTATTTGTTTAATTTTTTCTTATTTGAATCATTCTGATTTTCAAGGAATACAAAAATATTTCAGTTACAATTGTCTCATTCGTGATAACATTTACCCCGAAATGTCATTATGATTTTCCAACGTGACAATGTTTATTAAAATGGCGAACAAGAAAATTTTATTTACTTTAACATTGCATGCTTACAGATAACAACTTGAATTTATGATGGAATTGATATCTGAGACATGTTTAAATAATTTTTCAATAATGAGTAACTAAAATTTTATTCCATTCCAATAAGCCTTAAAAAAAAGGAACAGTAATGTATTAGAAACTCACAGATACTATTTGGGTTTGCAAAAGTAAATACCCTTGCAATGAGAAAAGGGGGTTGCATTGAGAAACATTCTACTGGAACAATCACAGAACTTCCATCAAATAATGATGTAACATTGCAAGCTCATGATGCAATGAGACAGTATAAAGATACATTCAAAAATTCTCCTTTGAAACATTTATGAAATATTAGTGAAACAGTAAATCATCATTGCGGTGGGACAAAAAAGTTCCCTGATAACATTTTTGTAATATTCGTGGAACATTAAAAACTAATTTTGCACAGGCACAAGAAAGTAGCACTGATAAGAACTTCATTGTAATATTTGTAAAACATTGAAAATTCATGTTGCAGTAGGAGAAGAAAGTTGCACTGATACGAGCTCCACTGCATCATCATTACAACATTTGTGGAAGATCACTCAAATATCGCAAAGTAATGGGGCTAGGTAACAAAAAATTTGCATTGATAACTCTTGCAATGCAACATTTCTGAAACATTTGTGTAACGTTGGAATTTTTTTTGTAACATTTCAGTAATGTCCTAGTGAGAATTTTCAAGTGTGTGAAAAATGTTTCACAAATGTTTCTTTTGGAAAAATGCTGAATTTCCACCTATCTGTGTTCTCATTGGCTGAATTTTTGAAACATTGAAACAATTTTGGTAAACAATTTGTAAAAATTGTTTTAGTCACATTTGTTAAACCTTTTGTCAGTTGGGATCAATCGGTAATTGGGCTAGTTTTAATCCCAAAAGAAAGATCCCCATTAAAATATATATTTGGGGACACCCATGCTAAAAATTCCTTAATAGAAATTGTAGTGTGCGCATTGAAGTATAAAGACTAATAGAAACAATGTGTTGGAAACAGAGAGATCTATCCGAAGAGTCCTACTATCTCTTTTTCATCTATTGCCAATGCATGTAAAATCGTATTAAATGCAGCTAAAAAAATTATGCATTGTAATTTTTAAAACTTATTTTATATAATTTTTAAAATAATTTATTATGAACAAATTATGAACAGTCTTTCGTTTTTACAGGTATTATGAGCTAATTATCGCTGTGTTTATATCTGATTACAATATCCACCAAGGGCAAAAAAGAGACAACATGCCTGTCTGGATAGCTCTCTCTCATTCTAACATGGTGGTCCCATTTCAGTAAAGTGTTCATTCCATTTTTATTTATTTTACTGGGTGTGCAAGCCTATAAACATACTCTTCTAAGCCAAATGTACACTATGATAGTCTATCATAATAGTTTATCTCATGCTAGTAAATTATCAGTGTAGTCGGTAACTAGCATGAGAGTACTCTACACTATCACATTAACATGGCAGCTATAGCAACACTATCGTGCTTGTACTATCACAATCATATTATCTTATAGTGTGCACGTGACATCATTGAGATCTTTATCAGGTAATTCTTCACAGTCTGTATAATGTATCTTACCAGTACATACATACGACTAAGAACAAAAAACATACATGTATGTAATTGTTTAATGTCATAAAGACGAATATGTGCCAGCCTTTTGGTGGTAACTGTTGTTGAGGGGTGCGAGCTCCTGTACCTCATACGAGTGTTGCCCCCACACTGTTAATAAGGGAAGTTGACACAACATTCCAACCAATTCAAAGAATCTCTTTTCGATGCATGTATTTGTTACAAAAAATATCGTACATAACTCGTTTGTTACTCAATAAAATTGCATCGTTGCATTTACAGCACTCACCTGTGGCTTGTGCTGCAAATATTCAACTTGTCAACAATCACTTGATTTGAAAACCACATAGTTGCATTAAATACTGTTTTTATAAGCTTTTATTCTACTCACTACGGCCATTTTGAAATATACCAATACTGCAGCTTTCCTCAACGAAATAATATTTATTTCGCATGAAGCTAAAGCCAAAAAAAAAAAAAAAAAATAGTTTATCTTTCAAAAACGCGTTTTTAACGTAAACTTGTTAAATTAGTAGTATTTATACCACTGCAGAAGTGGAAGTATAAAAATTTTAAATTTGATTTTTTTTTTTGGGAATAGAGGTATTGCCCCTTGGGCATCCCCGCGGCCATCTGTGGTACAAGTGCATCTTAGGTATACCAAAATGATAATACGATGCTGCCAACCTATTGTAACGAAATGAATGTGCTGCAGATACACAATTCAGAAACATTACAGCTACACCTCTTACACATAATATCCATAAAATAAAAGGCTACCCACACTACACATTTACCTACCAATAACGTAAACCAAAACGTGCCATTCCAAAAAAGTGGGTCCATTGCCGCGTTGTTTCTCCATCTCTTTTCGTAAATTTATTTTCATACGCTCGGTGCCCAGTAATTCGATTACTTGCACTTCGGCTCTTTGCGAAACTAATATTAATATACCTGTCGCAAAAAAATAAAAAAAGTTAAAAAGGAAACGAAATAGAATGAAAATTACGGTATAACAGCGAGGGAAAAGAAGAAAAGAACGGAAAAAAAAATTTAATAGAAAAATTATTGTTAATTAGACGCTCCAAAAATTAAATATTTTTCCCTTTTATTAAATTCGAGACTCCTCTTTTGCGTTCTACTTTTAGCAGGTTTAAAAGAAAAACAAAAAAACAAAACTGCTATTTTTTTCGAGTTTGAACCACAGGCTACCGTTTTCTCGTCCACCAAATAAGCTGGGAACTCGAGGGAAAAAAATATTGAAAATGACGTCTAATTCGACCATTTTCTAGGAGACGATGACTGATAATTACGATTTTTTACTACGCAGGGTATATACCTGCTTCGTGACTATTTTTATATTCGTTAGAAACGAAATCGACTACTTAAGACAAGACGCGATGAAGATTATTTTCAATTTCTTGTTGACTAAAATTTAATTAGAAATTATTAAAAAATTATTGGTTTTGTTTTGGCATAAAGTACTTACAAAGGCCAGCGACGAGACTACCAGACTAACGTCAGTTTTAATCATCACCAATAATTTCAAATCAAAGCGGTAGTTCCGTACGGATGCTGGTGTACCAAATAATTTTTATTTTTATGTTTGATGAGCTTCGGCTGTGGGGGCCATTTTACTCGGCACACCGTCCGGGGGATATATTAGCATATCGAAGACTTTTTACTGAGTACCTTTTTCGCTGTTTTCCACCCATACAAACCTCTAACTCGCAAATCAAAAATTGTATTATTCGTAGCCCATTGGTACCTAATTGAAAATATATTAATTTTTTTAAAAGCGTATTACGACATGTGCAAAGAAAAAAAAGTGGAAAGAAAATCTTTCGAATCACTCGACCTTTTTCAAAAACGTGCAGCATCCGTTAAATTTCGCTTCCTCCTACCTTTTTGTTGTACCTGCCCGACCTCCACTGAAATGCTATTGCAGCGAAAGAATTAAGTACCTACCTATGTCAACAATAGAGAACACCTACTTTGGGATTATTCGCCCATTTCATGAAAACGTTGGCAGGTTGGCCGAGCAGAGGCGGATTGCTGATGACGTGGAGCTGAGATTAGGCTTATTAGTTTTCATTATGATAATCACTCGGGTAGGATATACTTATATTTTAGCAGGTTATTAAACATTATATTCTGCTGTATTGCCACTATCTCGACTTAGGCTAATAGTGGCGTTACGATGCGGTAAAAATGTGAGGCATTCAAATGAAGCCACCCTCTTCAGATACCGCAGGATAAGAGTTTTTGCTTTAATTCTGTCCCTGCTGCTGATAAGAGAGGAGTTTTCAGCATCAACCCCTCTTTTAACATAAAATAAGGAAGATATATTTTCAACATGGATATATATCTCATGGCTTGGAGGGGGGGGGGTCTATCTAAAATTTTTCCCATCGGATTTTCCTTGTGCGATTTGTATCATTCGATTTTCGTTATAGAGGGAATAACGTCAGCATAACTGTGGATTTGGAAATTCTAAGGACAGGGTGAGAAGTTTGAGAGGTGTTTGGTGAGGGGACGAGGGCAAGACTCGTCTAGAAGGGTTGATGACATCATAATTATGGCTAGACATATTATGAGCAGGAAGGTGGGTGATGGGTTTAAGAGCCATCCGGCCGGGGGCTAGTACAGGAGAATTTTGGTGGAGGTTACGACGTCATAATATTATGTTCTTATTTATCATCAGATTTTTATCATCCTATTTTTCTACTTTGATTTTCATTTTTTTTTTTTTCAAACATCCTCTCCCCTACTGAGCAGATATCTTAGGAAATGAGTTGTAACTAGGAAAATTGCACCGTCACTTCAGAAAACTAATGTAGTATACTATAGTAGTGGAACTGGTGACTTTTAGAACGTGTTACATGACTGAAGAACCTCTAAAGCATCGTACACATCTGAGAACATACGTGCTCGAGGCAGGCTGATGCAGAGTGAGCATACAGATGTGTACATCCGCACGAATGCCTCGTGTTGTTCGATGCTCAGCCCAAGGTCACATAAATGCTATCTCGGTTGAGTCGGTACATCAAAGGCGATTTGTTTTTTGTATCGATGGATCCTTGACTCGTTTGGTACCTCGGCCAATTTTGTAAAAAACACAACGAGGTATGTGTTCTACCACAGCTTACCTCGTTCGAATACATGCTTAGATATACGTACCTACGCACTTTAAGACGAGTAGATACACATATACCATTTTTGTCAAATCTTGTTTTTTGTTTTGCATGTACCTATATGTTATTTCAATGGGCAGGTGCTGGACACCATAATTTTTACCCATTATGGATTATTTCGATTAGGGTGCATGAAATAAATTATTTAGGTGGTTAAAAATAATTTCTCAGCGGAATATATAATTTAAATTGATAAATGTGACTGAAAAATCAAATTATACATACATAAGGTTTGTTCTATTTGCCAAGTTTTCGTGTCAAGGCAGACATAACATCGAATATCAATATCAGATTACCTCAAACAATGTGACGGTGTTAAGAAAATGTTGATCCAAAAAGAACGCCAAAAAGTAACACGTTAACACCAAACTAACTACCTCATCGCTGATAACAACCACCTCTTCCCTGTATCAGCTTATAAAAAAACACTCTGCCATTGCCCTGATTTTCTACACTTACTTGACAAACAAGTATAAGATTCACTGTCCCGTGTTACCCTCTGTGTTACCCCATATACAGAAAGAACGCCAATTTGATAACCTTTGGCGTTATTATGGTTCAAAAAGAACGCCACTTGGCACTGGGGATAACACCAAGTGTTGAAAATTTTAATTTTTGTGGCTAATAGAACAGACCTATAGTTTTCCCAGAACATGAAATGGAGTATATACTGTACTCAGAGACATGCAGTGAAAGAGATGCGCAATATTACATAATGCGCTGTCGTTTAAAAATACGTAAAAGATAGAAGAGAAGCAACTCGAATAGTACATTCTACGCATCTCAAGCCACCCATATTTCATTTTGAAAACAGACATCTCCATACCAACACAAACACACACTATCAAACTACAACTCATGCACAGCTACAAATATTGGACTTGGAAATGTTTTGCTGCGTTCTATCTTTGACGTGTTTTTGTTTGGGCACTGGACATCTCTTTAGCAGTCAGGCTCTGGCTGTACTTGTCTTAGAGGCTCTCTACCAGAGACATACGGCTAAAAAGATGTCCAACACTCCATATACACTGCGGTGTAAAAATACATGAAAGATAGGGAAGAAGCAATGTTAGTTATACATTCAGCGCATCCAAAGCTGCGCATTTTTGTAGTGAAAACAGACAGACATTTACACACACACACACACTATCAAGCTACGACATATCTGCAGCAACAATAATATTGGACTTGGAAATGTTTTGCAGCGTTCTATCTTTGACATGTTTTTGTTTGGTCATTGGACATCTCTTTAGCTGTATGTCTCTGCTCTCTACCACATAGTACTATTAAATATTGGGACCTATTCGAAGATGACCAACTGCCGGTCAAAATTCTCACGGTAAAAATTATCGCAATCTATATACTATTAATATTTAGTATAGTATATCGTATTATGCTCACCTAAGAAGAACAGGTAGGACGTAACGTGAATAAGGAACTTGACGATGGGTTTTTTGATCTTGAGACCGAGTTCGGAGCTGGGGAACAGAATGTACGAAACGCAGTAAACCGGATAGAGCAGGGCCACGGACAGTACGACGAAGGTTTTGTTGATTATGGATTTGCTGCGGAAACCGGGCAGGCCGTCGTACCAGATTTTAGACAGCAACTGCTGAACGTGCGGATGGGCGATAAACTGCGTGGAAAAATTAAATTCGGCTAAAAATACACGTAGGATAGGCAATAAAAACGCAGGCCTCTGACGGAGAACAAAAATTATTTATACCGGGTCTAACTTATTTTATTATTTTTTTCAAAGAAGAAAATATAAAAGCGGCGATTTTTATGCGGCCGCCGCGCCGCTACCTATAGAAAAAAGTATTTTCATTGGCGGCGGCAGCGGCGGCAGCGGCGACGACGACGACGGCAGCAGCGATGCGTGTTCTCGTTTCGCAGTTTGCGTTTACCTTTTTTTGTTTGTATTTAATGGCTAAATGGAGTAATGGTAACTGCACGATATCCGTTCCGGAAATATCACATTTCGGGTATTGTTCGTGGTTGAGTATCACAGCCAGTTCTTCGGAACTTCTGGTCTGGTCCAGAAGGTCGACAGCAAATTTTTGGCATTGTCTACGTAGCTCCTGCGTGCAAAGTTATAACTGTCTTAAGGCCTTGCGATCAACGATATTGACTCGTGTGCCTATACCTATGGTATAAGGCTGGGTGCGATGCGACGTGAACCGTTACAAATGACTTGTGGAATACCTTGTCGTGAGAGATATTCACACTAGAAGGTTTTCAACAGTATTTTGCGTGTTCTGCCACTTCATACGATTAGGTATGGGAGAGCCAAATCCTCGGCGAACACTGGCGATTTTAGAGCTGGTTCTGAGAGTTTATATACCGAATTTGGCACACGCACACGGACACACATACGTACGTATGTATACGTAATTATGTCATACGTTGCTTTGTTTCCTGTCTCTGTTGAGATGATAAGAAACGACGCAGTGCGTTTGGTACCGAGTCGTGACATTACCGAGATCGTTATCAGGTAATTGATCTCGACTCGTACGATGTATCTTACCTGTACGTACGTACAGGTACGAACATACAAACGCATTCGTGTGTATTAGTTTAACGTCATAGAGACGATTATTGCCAGCCTTTGGGCGGCGACTGTTGTTGAGGGGTGCGAGCCCCTAAAACCTCATACGAGTAATGTCCCCACATGACTGAAATTACGTCCTCGGAAGAAGAAATTGTAATTTTTTTCATTTTCAATCATATAGTCTGGCTCAGTGTAGGTATCCAGTGTAAAAAGAAATGATGTACCTGCTCTCACATAAGTAGTTTGCCTAACATACCTACGTCCCTAAGGGTAGCCAATTTAAATAAATTAAAATCGCAGGTTCGGTTGGAGAAAACTTTTTTACTCAGTTTACTTGCAAATGGGGTATTGAAATTGACCTCACAAAAGGGTTAGGGGTGGAATGATGAATATTATCCGTTTCATGAGAAAAGAATACGATCGGTACCATTTTCCCATTTTGAACTAATTTTTTTTTATGCATCGCTATGATAAACGTAACACATGATAATTCGTTCGTTAAAATTATTTCACAAAATTACTTTCTCGATATTATTTCGCCAATTATTCTTTCATATTTGACAGGCACGCGCCACTACCTACACTGCCACATATAGACAAAAAAAATGTTTAGTTGCTTTCGCCTGCCGAAACAACAAATTCTAAAGTGTTACCTATAGGTATGCCAGCAAAAATCCCGGGCTTGTATATATGTTTGTATATACCTACCTAATATGTATATTAATTATGTACGTATGGCTTAAAATTTTATGTTTATGGTTTCAAAAAATTACCGAATGGATAAGGCTGAAATTTTCAGGAGAGATAGTTCTCATATTGGAGCATGTTTGAAAGAAGTTTGTCGCCTATTCGTTAATTAGTTTTTGAGAAAACTGGGGTTAAAATTCCTAGAAAAGTTGTTTTATGGGGGTTCTGAAAAAATGACATAAAGGATCGGGCTAAAATTTCCACAATGAATTTTTCTTATATTGGTGTAAATCTAATAAAAGTTTGGTGCCTATTAGTTCTGTAGTTTCTAAGAAAACTGGAGAAGAAAAATTGTTAGAAAAAGTTTTGTGTTAACGGTTTCGATAAAACTATGAAAGGGATAGTGCTAAAATTTTCACTAATAGTATCCGTTATGTCAGACCAGATCCGATAAGAGTTTTGTGCCTATTGATTCAGTAGTTTCTGAGAAAACTAAAAAACAAAAAGTCCTGGAAAATTAGTTTTTAGTAATACAATATCGATAGATCAATATTTTTGTTGAAGATATCGATAAGTATCTATAGTTTTTTATAATTTTTTAATGTGTAAACATCTTAGTGCTTTGTCTACAGTAGGGGCTAAACAAGAATTTTGTCAGATTTGCGTAGCTCTTACAATTGTATCTCTCATTTGTGTGTAATATGACGTGTAGGGGTGTGTGTGTGTGTGTGTGTGTGTTACAGCACACACAACCTCGCAATTATGATTACACATCAATCCTTTATGATCACGAGTATAGCCTCCCTGGAATTTACCTACACCTGTTTTTTTACCTTAAACTATACGTGTACATATATCGATGTTTTTCAGATATCGATAACTACCAATACAAATATCGATTATTATCAATATTTTTCAACAATTTTTGAAGTTTTCGGAATTACCCATATTTTTTTAAAAATTATGGATGAAAACTGACAAACTGGATTTTCTAGTGAAGTATTGCTACTCTAGTTTTTTTATTTATATATTGATGGTGTGCTGGAAGAAATTAAACGAGCTCTTTCACATTCTGAAAGATCAAAACCCTAAAATTTTGAAATGAATCACTGAATTAACTTTGAAACTATTTATTAATTTATTTTTGGCATTCCACCTTATTTTTTTTTTTTACCTACCATAATATTTCACGCGTAATACGCAATTAAAATTGTACATTAAGTGGGTTAATAGTTATAATGGTTTTTTGTGTAAACATTGTAAATTACAGGTTGGTATATTATTGTGCTTTGGCTCCAAAAATTTTGGTAAATCTTCTCGGAAGTAGATTAAGCGTTTGCAAAGGTGTAGGAGTATAAGGTGTATCCTGGGAGTCTGGACAACCCTCATAGCAAAGAGAACAGTTTCTCGTTCTCTAAGCATTGCGTATTTTTGACGGTTTTTGGTGATTTGTTGTTGTGGCGAGACAATTGAAAATGTGTGGACCCTCCCCTCCCTCATGACGGAGCTATCTTCATTTTCGGGTGTCGATGTAACCGAGTTGACTTTCGATCTACCTACCGTGTATTCTTGCTGACATTCTTTCTCCTCTCTAGCTAAATTGCGCAGTTCCCACGATAATTTGAAAGCTGTTAGTATCGGATCCTTGCTTGAAAGGCACATGAGTGAGGGACTGGCCAGAGCTCGGTACTCGTTTACACGAGACATCGAGTGACGTAGAGAATCGACGAATGACTCTTGAGTGCAAGCCGAACAGCCGCACCTGCAATCAGTCAATGTTGTAAAAGGTTACTAATTATGACGTAGATTTTCAGTTCAAAAAATTAAAATTTTTCTGGTATTGTAGAAGAAGTCTCGAAAACTATTTACAACAAATGAATTTACGAGATTCTTCTTTATTCATACATTAGGTATATTCTTAAAAACAACATCGCATCATAGTTAATTAAATATTCCTCACAATTTACTTCCAGTCTATTGTTACTATAAGGAGCGGATTTATATGGCCATTTAGTAAGGTGTCATGAGTGAATAAATATGTTAAAAAATGTTTTAAAAACCTAAAATATGGTTAAATATGGCCAATCAATATGGGTGTAATTTTATAGGTTTTAATGCACACATCTTAATAATCTGATTTAACTTGTAGATTAAAATTTGTACTCGATAAAAATAAGAATGTAAATACAAACAAACTCGCATTAAATCTAATACTTATTTAATTTAACAAAGTCATGAATTCATTTGTCAATTATCATTCATTAAAATTATCAGTATCATCATTCATCAATCATCATCATTCTCTTCATCTCGCACTAATCGATTATTAAGCCAATACGATACAGGTTGTAATCAATGAAACAGTGAATTTGTTACGAGAAATAAAGATGTACTGCAGGTGTCGTCTCAGAAGCGTGCCTATTTATAATAATGCAAATTACGAGTAGGGTAGGTACAAATTGAGTGAGATAAATGAAGATGTACGAAGATAAACGAGTGAGCGGCAGAATAGTGTAACAGTGTAGCCACGAATAAAGATGTAAAAGTATATTATAAAGATAGTCAAGTGTTCGCAAGAGTTAGAGGGGAGATGGAGTGGTGGTTTCAACATAAATACGATTCGTTAAATAATGGATTGATTAGTTTTCGGGTTAATTGCCCACCATTATATAATATCTGTGGCGACGGTGGTCATTGACAAACGAGTGTGTATTACACACTCGTCGACCACCTAGCGGGCCAGTGGATTATATCCACAAACTACCTTTTTACGCTCACAGCTATGTATTTCATCTGCATAGCTAAATTGTTTACTGGGCTTGGCCCGCACACTAACACACCGTGAACACGCAGCAGCATTCTTGGTATTTGTGTGGTACTGTGTACTTACCAATACGCACACCCACAATATCAATATCAATAAATTATCAAGGAAAATTCAAATGTGAAAAAAATTTTCAATTTATATTAATTGCTTTTAATTAATTACGATTCATTGATTATTTCAGGCAATCTATTATTTGACTAAACAATTAGTTAAATAATCAATTAATCGAGTAATTTTCGATTGTTTGGCAATCACTAAAATCAACTTTAATCGATATATTGCGGTTAGATATTGATCGTTTGTCAATTTGGCTCGGCACATCAGGCCCCTGAGAGATTTACATCAATTGAGTCACTTATCCCTTTACACCAACTTTAACTTGAAGTTAGTACAAAGTTGTGTGTAATCTTGAATGATTTTGTGTCAAATTAAAATTCGCTTATTGGACTTCAACCACATAAATATTTAGTGGAATAATACTCCTGAAACAAGGAGAAAATCTTCTCTATGCGTACGGCCACCAATTATTTTTTAAGTTGGCCCAAATACTAATAATTTCGCAAATTTTAGTAGGTAAATACACATAGTAACTCTGTTTGATAGGATTACACCAACTTATACCAACCTACACCAGCAGGGTGATTCCATAAATGTAGGAATGTTATATGACTTTGTGCTAAGTTTTACTTGAATATTTGTGGAATATCCCTACTGGTGTAGTGTAATCCTATCAAACAGAGCTAATTATCTACTTCTACACATTTTTTCATAGTAAATAATTAAAAATTCACAGTCTAGTTTGAATATAAATCAAAAAATTTTCATATTTTGTCTTCCTGGAGATTTAATTTTACCAAGTTGGCATCCCTGCGATTGGTATTGTGAACTTTTTTACTCCTAATAAGGATAGTACTTTTCAGTGTAGCCATTATTGTATACGATGACTTATCCAGGTAACTAAACAGTTTGTTCGTTTGCTGGTTAGTTTATTTATTTTGTCTGGTGGTTATGTAACATTTTATCATAAGCACCAATTTTTATCAACTTTTCTCTTCTATTTCACTTTAATATACGAAATCTTCTCTATATGAAAGTCTAGGTTCCTCGATATCTATTTTGTAATATAATTACTCTCGCATACGAGGTACCTGCTTGATGACATTTTCACTTCGCATCTTATATACGTATATTGAAACGGATTTTCTGAAATTACCGAAAATTTCCACTCTAACCATAGTGGTAAATAGGTCTACTAATTTTTCTTTCTCCATTTGCTAAACTTTTCAGTAGCCAACGCAACTGCGATGACAAATCGGGATAAAAAAAATAAAATTGTATTATTTTTCTTAAATTATAACCTAATACCTACGCGTGAGTCATGCTAAACAATTCTCAAAACCGTAGTTTTATCGATCCATTAAATTTGAAACAAAGTAAATTTTAATTATAAAAAAACACGAACACGGGAAAATCCGAACGAGTTTCGAATTTTTTGTTCCTTATTTTTTGGTTTTTTTTTTTTTTCTTCGAAATTTATCAACTGAAGAAACCAGTTTTTAATCGCGTCTATTTGGCTCGATTTGGATCATTTTAAATTAAATTTATACTGCCGGTCGCAGGTACAATAAACGAAAATTTTACTAATGGTATGTGGAGTTATAAGTGCCCAAATAAATAAATAAAAAAAAAAAAAAAAAAAGGCTGGAATTTTTCATTTCCTAAATAACCGATATCTACGATCTAGAATTTAAGCACTGCCTCCGCTTCCTGTCACCCCGATTAAAGAGATTAAATGACACATTCGTCATTTCCAGTAGGTATTAACCTCACCCACCCAAGTCAACATAGTCAATTTTTGTCTGCCCAAAAGATTAACGTCGCCGCGCTGGAACCCTTTTTTCACTCAAATTTCGAGTTTTATATAAATTTTGGCGTCCAGGTAATGTCTCACCCGGTACAGGCACACCCTTAAATAAGGCCACTGTGTCGTCGACTTCTGTTCGTCATAAACGAAATTATTCGAAAGATGAAAAACCGCACTAAATGTACGTAAAAGTTGGTAAAAGTCGGCAAAAGTCTGTCCTAATACCGGGGAAAATAACAAAATGGAAGATGAACAGCTACCTACTCACTTCTCGATTGTAGACTATTTTTCGTTTTTAATTAAGACGCGATTTCTTAATTACCAAAATTATATCTAGTTTTACGCGAAGGCGTACTCCCGACTACAGGGTGTCGCAGCAAGTTTCACGTATACCAATGCTTTCTTGGCAAAACTGTAGCGTTTGTCGAAATGAACGAAAATACATGTTAGTGGTAGTAACATCGGAATGTGGCTACGATATTGGGCCATATTTTCGGTCGTTCAGTTCACTGGGGTGAACTACTTTAGGGAGAAAAAAAAAAAACTCTAGCTCAGCAATGCTTCGCTAGAAAACCCAGTTTGCTCGATATTTATGTCGATTTTTCATTGCTAGTTGCAGGTTAAGAAATTACAAAAATCTATCGACAATTAACCATATCTTTGTTGAGACCACCAATCCTTTTCCCCTCTCACTCCTGCGAACAAACACACGATTACCCACAATTACCTTTATACACAGTTTATATATTTATTCGCGGCTACAATGTATTACCACCTCCGCCGCTCACTTCTCCATCTCCGCATACATTCGTTTATCTCACTCAAACTGTACTCTTACTTAAATTATGTAACTGTCTTAAAATACACTAGCTTCTTGGAAGTAACTTCGTGTAAAACCTTATTTCATGTGTCTTCACCGGTCCTCATCCTCTATAATCTTTAACAAAAATATCTATCCATCGATGTTTTATCGCTAAAAACCGATTTTTCAGAGATTTTTTGATTCCAGTTTTTTTGAGAACTACTGAACCAATGAGCACCAAACTTCTTTCGGTCCTGTTTCCATACAATACCTAGTTATCTTTTGTAATAATTTCACCCCTATCTGTTTGATAGTTTACTCAGAATTGTGAACACAAAATTTTAAGTTATATATACATAATATATATAGTGGGGACTCACTGGTATGAGAAATAGGGACTCGGACCTCTCGATGACAGTCGCCGCCCCAAAGGGCAGGCAAATATTCGTCCACGTGACATAAAAGACACAAATTACGTTCGATCTTAATTACCTGCAAATATATGCAGGTAATGTATGAGTACCGAATTGTGACACAATAGAATGATGTCACGATCCATTCACGAACTGGCCAACCATCTCTTATCTTGATAGGGGATGATGTAACCTGGCCTCTCTCACCAACGTACGTATTTCCTTACATATGTGTGTTTGTGTGCGTGTGAATAAGCCGTATATAAACCGCCCAAACTGGCTCTAAAATCGCCAGTGTTTGCCTTGGTTTTGGCTTACCCATACTTGTGTATGAAGTGGCTGAACACGCTTAAATTCTGTTGAATTTACCTTCTGGTGAGAATATCTCTCACAACAAGGTATTTCACATATATATATATATATATATATATATATATATTATACATAAATCAAAAAATTAGGTCAATATGAAAAAATTGTGCTAATTGTTTTCTTTTCTCATGAAACGGATAATTTTCATCATCCCCACTCCTAACCTTTCCATGAGGTCAATTTTAATAGTCCGTTTGTAAACAAACTGGGTATAGTAAGTGAACGTACTTCCCAGTTTTTGGTATTTTTAAAACGTTATTTTTACCCAGTCTGCTTGTAAATGGGATATTAAAATTGACTTTATGGAAGAGTTAGGAGTGAGGATGATGAAAATTATTCGTTTCATGAGAAAAGAAAACAATTGGTACCATTTTTTCATTTTAACCTAATTTTTATTGCCTATGTATATGTATATTTGTGCTCATGGTTCTGAGAAAATTACCAGGTGGAAAGAGCTGAAATTTTCTAAAGAGATAGTTCTCATATTGAAGCAGGTCTGAAAGAAGTATTTTGCCAATCGGGTAATTAGTTTTCAAAAAAACTGGAAAACAAAAAATTCCTGGAAAAGTTGTTTTTTGAGATTCTGAGAAAATGAAGAAAACGGATGAGGCTGAAATTTTCACGATAGACTTTTCTTATGTTGGTGCAAGTTTCTTAGAAGTTTGGTGCTTATTAATTTAGTAGTTCTTGAGAAAACTAAAGAAGAAAAATTTCTAGAAAAAATTTTGTGTTGATGATTTTGAGAAAACTATCGGACAGATAAGGCTGAAATTTTTACAAAATATAGCTATTGTATGGGAGCAGGTCTGAAAGAAGTTTGATACATATCAGTTTCTCGAGAAAACTGGAAACAAAAAATCTCTGGAAAAGTGGTTTTTAGGAATAAAACATTGATAGATCGATATTTTTGTTAAAAATATGGTTAATACTTCATAGTTTTTTGTAATTTCTTAACCTGAAATTAGCAATGAGATATTGATGTATCGATAACTATTTTTGAGATCACCAATCCTTCTCCTCTCTCACTTCTACAAACACTCGACTGTCTTTATCATATACTTTTACATCTTTGCTCGCAGCTACACTGTAACACTATTCCACCACTCACTCGTTTTTCTCAGTACATCTTTGTTTATTTCACTCAATCTGTACTTACTCATAATTTGCAGTATTGATGTAAATACACGCGCTTCTGAGACAATATTTTGAGTATATCTTTATTTCTTGTTACAAATTTACCATTTCCCTGATTCACAACCTCTATAACTATCGATATAAATATCGAGCAAACTAGATTTTCTAGCAAAGCATTGCTGCGATAGTTCTTTCCTCTTAAGTAACAAATATTGGGGAAACTTGAATCTGGTTAGAAGGTCACTTAAATGTATTCACTCAGCTAAATGCACTTTGCGTTAAGTGAATACAAAATGAAAACTAAAAATATGGCCTGTTGAGCTACAGCGTACAAAATTAAGAGTAGAGAAACATACATTGTTTCTAAAATCTAATTTCCAAAAAAAGTTTTATATCCAAAAAATTAGTTTCAAAAAAATTTAACTCCAAAATTATTTGAACAGCTTTATATCATAATGAAGTAAGTGTATTTTTCACTTTTTTTGGGGAAATTGAGAGAAACAGTTGTGAGACTTGGATATGACTGGTTTAGAAGTAAGTGGTAAAAACTGAAAGGTGGGTTTACAAAAAATAAGATTCTCGACAAATTTTAAACGTTCAACTTTATTGGTGCATTGGAGAACAAAAATATGAAAAAGTTCTTTAGGTTATCCTTCCTTATTTTCAGTTTCTTACCAATTTTTTATACTCGTGGGAAAAATGATACTAAAATCTCAATTGTTTTTCCTATCATCGTTGCAACTACTTACGACAAATGGGCTAAACCTACCTGTTACAAATTGTCTGTCATTTATTTGTCTGCTGCTAGGTGCCAAAAGTATTATTATGGAAATTTTATTGGATATACCTTATAATACAGTATTAAATTTCTTGTTGCTTGATGTTGTTTTCGATTACATAAAATATTGTCCTTCTCGGCTGCCCATATGTAACCATGGTCAGGCATATAATCGTATTAGCTGTAGCTCGAACATTTTAGAGGTTACAAAGTACCTTATGTTTTTGTATGGTAAACATTCGTATAATAATAATAGATCTTCATATTGCCTAAATGATCAGAGAGTAGCTAACTTCAGTCACTGATTCAGATAGTGGCCAATGGGGATCGAGGTAGGCAGACAATTTTAAGTGAAATAAGATTTGTGTTCAGAATGTTTTTTGTCGCTTCTCAATGAAATATTCTTTTCAATGTACTAGCATCGAGTTTAATTTATTCTTAATACGATGAGATTTCCTGTGAATCAAAAAATGTTAGGTAAAGTCAAGAGAAAATAAAAATATGATTTGTGTAGGGAATTCAGTGGCACCAATCATACATCTACAAAAAAAAAATAATAAAAAAAGGTGTGCGAGGGTCCCCCTCACATATTTAATGTGTAAACATTCACGATTTTAACGTTAAAATACTTGTGTGGGTAGGTGTCATGCCACCACACGCCACAGAGAATGTATGTGAATGTGTGCGTGCATGTATCACGCCACCAGCTTGCCACGGATGTCTGCTTGTGAGAGAGAGAGAGAGAGAGAGAGAGAGTGTGTGTGTGTGTGTGTGTGTGTGTTATGTGCCAAACAGAATTTGAAACTGGACAGTGTGCCATGCAGTTTTTTTATGCAATCTCAACTTTTTCCTATCTAATATTTTTTTACACCCGTGAGGAAGCGGACTAGATAGCAAGAATGTTTATACATTAAAAAAGTCAAATATTTTCTAATTGAATAGAAGGTAGTTCATCCCACGTACCCGACATGATGTGGTAGCGGCAACGTTGCCCCGCGGTCCAGCAGGATTTTCAAAATTTCAAAATTATCTTTATGGGCGGCTAAGATGAGCGGCGTAATGTCGGGCGTAAAGACGGCCGTATTCCAGTTCACCTTTTCCCAACTCTGCAAGACAACAGATAACAATATTATATGTTTCAGCAAGTCCAATAACTTAGACTGGCAAATAAAAACGAGAAAAACAAATTGTTGCGCAGCAAGCATCGATAGAAAAAGTAGGTTTTCAAACGAACACGAATGGGCAGAATCCTCAAAAAAAATGATTCGAATCACCAATCACGAATACTTTTCAAACTAAAGATTAAAAATGATTCGCACCAATCATTTTTCTACGAATCGCGAATTCTCAAATTCTTTTTTGTCCTCGCTATGTGTAAAAAGTTCTGAACATTCGAGTAATTTTTGATAAAAAACTGTTTTATTTGTGAAAGTGAAAGGTAAAAGTTGTCCGAAGGGACTGTTCAATTTCACAAAGTAGAAATTTGTGAAATTTTTTTCCAACAAATACCAAATTTCCGGGTATTTCTCGAGGATTTCCTGAATAGAGGAATAGGATTCGTGATTCGTTGTTCCGCTGTTTCTAAATAAATGATTCGAATCACGAATGACGTATCACATTAATGCTTTTTCAAAAGTGAGTCGAATCGCGAATCACGAATTCTTTTCAGCCCCAAAAAAGGTTTCGAATCCAATTTTTTTCACGAATCCTGCCCATTCTTGTTGAAAATAATCGATGCATCATATAGGTATAGGCCTGTAATAATTTAGTCGATCGATAATTCAAGATAAATTGACTTTTCCAATATCATCGGAGCATAATTATGTGGTAAAGTCAATTGCAACGAAATTTTGTAGTATGTCAGAATAATGCCTAGTTAACTTGATCGCATAATTTTAAAACAATTCCAAAAATTTACAAAATTTCATAGTCATCAAACTGTTAATTAAAATTACGTTAAAAACGCATTTTTAAAGATGAGTTTTTATTTATTTTTTGGCTTTAGCTTCATGCGAAATAAATATTATTTCGTTACGGAAAGTTGGTTGCAGTATTGGTATATTTTAAAATCGCAGTAGTCAGTAGAATAAAAACTTATAAATAAGTATACATTAAAAACGAATTTTTAAAAGATTAGCTTTTATTTATTTATTTGTTTTGGCTTTAAATTCATGCGAAATAAATGTTATTTCGTTGCGGAAAGTTGGCTGCAGTGCTGGTATATTTTAAAATCGCAGTCCGCAGAAGTGAGTAGAATAAAAGCATATAAAAAGGAACATAAAACGGATGACTTTTTGAGAACATTACGTTTTTTTGGGGGCTAAAACAATAAGTAGTTTTTGACGATTAAGCCTGAAAAATAAAATGAATTTTTAACCGACCTAAAAAAAAGAGAAGTTTATATCAATCCGTATGTTGAGTTTTTTTATTTTTTTATGTTTGTTCCAGTATAATTTCTCAACCTGGGTACCGATTTTGATGAACTTTTTTTTAAATGATAGAGGATGATCCCACGTGGTTCTATTACATTTTTTTAAAATCGATGAGGCAGTTTTGGAGTTACCTTTAAATAAAAATCTGTTAACGCTAGAAATGAAAAATCATTGAAAAAAATGTTTTTCAAAATATAGAACTGACTTGAAAAAAAAAAAAAATAAAATAAAATAAAAATTTTAAAGGAGAACTGTAATCTCTATTGAGCTAACATTAAAAATTAGCCACTCCAACTGTCTCAGGGCATGAACTATGAAGCCAATCGCAACCAAATTTTAAAGAATTTTAAAATGGTTTGAATTCCATATTCATTTCAAATTTTATAACTTTGGTTCAAAAATTACTCATTTTAGAGCCATTAAACTGCTAAAAATTCAACGTAATTGAGTTTATCGGAAATATTGTAAGGCCGATCTGCACCAAATTTGAAGGGTGTCTTTCTTGGCGTAGCAAAAATATTTTTATCGAATTTTGGGACTATCATACCAAAATTGGGACCTGTGCAGCGTTCGATAAAAAATCCATATAAACTGATTTACAGGTTAGACTATGCGTCCAAACTAGAAACCAAAAACAATTGGGTTCTTCCTCACGTAGATCCAAATATGTAGTTAAATTTTCCCGACTATCCGACCAAAGTTGTGCCTGGCATTGAACTCAACAGAAAAGGTGGTATATACATATCTATATATATATTTTTTTTTCTAATGCGTATATTTTCTTTGAAAACCTACTCAAAAATTAATCGCAGATGCTTAACATTTGTGCTTAGGACTGTAACTAGCAGGTCAGCAGGTGTCGGCTGCAATGTGCGCATATTGTGTCAGTTTTTGTGCGTTGGTCATTGCGTTTTTCTTTTCGTCTCTTACTTTTCATACGTTGCTTAAGTCATCTAAGAGTAGCCATATATAGGTACGAGTATAATACACCATGTTACCCAAGTCAGGTCAGCGTTAAGCACTACACTGCGCCATACAGCGTCTCCATAAATTACTGATGGAGCAAAACTACGTTAAACTTAACAAAACTGCGTAAGAATGAACTAATTTACGGATTAATGTGCGTCGCCCGTAGTATGGTTTAAGTCGATACTTCAATGGAATACATTTTTTTTTGAATCCTGCAGACTAATAGTTCTTAAAAACGAAATTAACGATATCTAATGTTCTTTGAAAAAAAGTTTTCACTTTATTTTTCACGAATAACTTTTTTTGACCTAAGACTAGGCTTACCATAATTATGAAATTCCAAATTAGGACAGGGATACAGGATGAGTATAGTTTCATCAGAAAAATTTTAGGTTAACATTTTTGAAAAAGGTACTTAGGTACCTTACCTTCGTTTTCTATGACAATTTACTCATTAAAATTAATCTCAAATAACAACTTGGAAGTAGACGTGGGTACATTTAGTCATAAAATTTGGGACAAACGTTGATTTTGTTCTACTTTAATATTCTACCAATATTTTGTTACCTTTGGATTTCAAGTTTATTGTCTAGAATAACCTACCCATTTAAAGAGAGTTCTCCTATTTGTTTTAATGGCAAACGTCTTTCAAAGAGGGGAAAAATATAACAGCCAAAATTATGACGTCGGAAGTCTCTCCTTCTGCCAAAGTTTCTAAATTCAAAATCGTGAAGTCATCATCTCTCTCAGTGGCTAAAATTTCTGATGCCAAAATTTTTTCGCAATCACCCCAAAATTATGACGTCACCAATCCCTCCTGCTACTAAACTTTTCATGTCCAAAAATATGATGTTATCATCCCTTCCAGCTGCTAAAATTTCCAAATCCAAAATGACGACCAACGTATTGTATTTTCCTGGCAATATCCTCAGACTGCCCTCTAAATATAAATAGATTAATGAATTAATTAATGAAATAAATAAATAGATAGGTACCTAACTAAATAAAATAAGTTATTTACGTTAAAAACGCGTTTTTAAAAGATAAGATTTTATTTATTTATTTTTGGTTTTAGCTTCATGCGAAATAAATATATTTCGTCACGGAAGGTTGGCTGTAGTATTGATATACTTTAAAATCGCAGTTGTGAGTATAATAAAAGCTTATAATAATAAATATAAATAAATAGATTTATTGCATATTGATCAGAATATGTTAAAGCGTAGTGATTATCACAGGGGCAGCTGAAGGGGCTGATGATGACGTCATGATTGTGGACTTGGAAATTTTGGGGCATTGTCAGAGGCTTGAGGGGTGTCCTGTTGAGGTTTTAGGTATCTATTAATTGAAAGTTGATATGGATACATTGAAGACGTTTTCCATAAACATCTTTGACATTACTACAATTTTTTTTGGACAAATTTGGGGTAAAACTGGAAACGGCGACATGAAGCTCAACTGTTGGGACGCATAGTAAGACTACTTAAGACCACCATTCTCGAGATATTCACGAAGAATCAAAACAAAGAACACATTTTTCAATACCCTGGAATTAACTCTCCTCGCACATTTCTCAACTTTTAGTAGGTACCTATAAATGTGTTTTGTCATCTTCAAACACCTCCTCTGAATTAAACAAACTTTTCCAATCTCAGGGAGTACAGAGAGTACTGCTCCAGATTCTATGCAGACCAATTCGTGACAAATATTTAGAAAAGTTCTGCGCAATTTTGTACCATTACAAGGGTTACTTTATACTGCTTGGTGCAGCGGGTTTGGTGTGAATGTAGCTGCAGCGACGTAAGCGTTATTGAAAACATCAGTAAAACACAACAGATCCAGTATAAAGGGTTAGTCAGGTTTCGGCGCAGCGTAGGAAAATTCCATTCGCTGCATGAAAATATGACGCATGAGGCTTATTTCTATAATTAGTCAGATTTTGATGTAGCATAGTATAAACCTGTTACTTCACAAAATTTGGTAAAAACATTGGGACTATGAGAAGGACCCGATCTATTGATTTTGGGGCTGATTGGCTGGATGGTACTTGCTTCCAGTGCATATTTTTATTTTTATTTTGGCTCTAAAAAATGCCTAATTTCAGACAAGTAACTGCGAAAAGAACAGATATTTACTGTAATTACCAAAAAGATTGAATGAAAGCAAAAAGTAGAGATACAGCCTACAGCCAGAAATAGAATGGGTAGCGATTACGTTGTTCGGGTATTTCTTATCAATTTCGTACGATATTACCAAGAGAAATTAATTACTCATTCAAAACAGTCATTTTCCTTCGCAATGCTGCGTCAAAATCTGACCAAGTATAGAAATGTGCACGTTGAGTCATATTTTTGCATGCAATTAATGGAATTTTTATATGCTGCGTCAAAACCTGACTAATTCTATATAGTAATAAATTATATGGTTACTTACGTATTTGTCTCCTTCTTTGTAGACAATTTCCTCGTATTCCAGGAGTAATTCGACAGCTTCGACAAATTCGGCGTTGATGGCATGCAGAAGCGCGTCTTTAGTTTCGACGCCCATTACGATCAACAATTCGACCATCTCGAGGTTCTCGCTTTCGATGGCCAAATTGAGGGCGCCTCTGCCCAACGAGTCGACGCAGTTTATGTCAATCGTCTGGAATCTGTACGCTTTGTGGATCATCCTGCAGAAACGCGCAAAACCATGGTTCAGTTCTTTCTTATCAACTTATCACCTATCGTATCATCTCCGTTAGTGTAGCAGTTGCTGGCCTTCCAACTTGGATAGTTGGTTTTGGTGGGTAAAAATTTTTGGTATTCGTTCACCTAAATTTTCTTCGTTTTCCCATTGGTCCAGTTAAATCTTACAAAAATCAATAAAAATTAACACACAAACTTTTACCGGGTCTGTAGGGTTGTGCCGAAAAATTCTTTCTTCGTGTTTTCCTCCAAAAATTTCAATTTTGTTATAAAAATAGTCTGGTAAAAATTTGTTCTCCCATAAAATTTCCTACAAAATACGTTCAACGTATTTTTTTGTCCGATGCAGTAGCATTTTTTCATAAGAACTGGAGGGGCTGTGAAGGAGGAGGATACGATAAAAGGTTATGAAATGAAGGTGGATGGATATTAAATACACATTGGGTTTGCTAATTATGTAAAATCATAATGGTAGCCTATTGAACATATTCACGGAAGAATGGTCGTTTTCAAGACTCTATGGTGAAGAAGAGGGACGAAAAATTAACTTTTTGGGCATGTTCGGAGCCCAATATTGCTGTGGCACTAAGTAAGCATCATAAAATTGGCATGTATGGGTCAATGGGATGCCACAAATGTAACATAACATTATGATTAGCTCAATATCGTCACAAACTACAAAATAATGACAAAATTGGGTCTTATGAATGTCCCTAGAGTGGACATGACGGACTGATACGAGTTACGACCACAGTGCATAAAAAATAACAGAGGGCGAACCAGGGGCGAGCACTCACGTATGTAATGATGCATAATGAATCAGCCTCAGACACAGAGAAAAAAATTTAGTCCTCACAATCAGCAAAAACCACCAAAAAACGAAATAAATTGGTATCTTTTGTTATATTTCACTACGATTATTGGCTTTCAAAATATAAAATGCCTCGACCTTCAAATTTTTGAATAAGCCCCTGGGATGCACATGACTTCAAAAATGAGATCACTTCACTACTTCCCCCTCTCCTATAATATGAGCATTCAGACCACATATCCTGCTCTTCTCCCAACTCCTATATTGTATTTAATGATCTGTGATTGATCCCCCACTCCTGAAATACAAATAATTAGGCTACACGTCCTCAAAAAAAGGTCGCATTTTCCTTCCTCTAGGATTATACTCGACGAGTCCTCCATTATATTTTATGCTCCGTGGTTACTACACCCTGTATTTGAAAAATCAATGGAGGAACAACAGTGAGCGAGCGAAGCAGCTGCTCCAAGGGGCCTGGCTGAGGGAATTGGAAAATTTTACAGTAAAAATACTAATCAGTGTAACGGCCAAAAGAGGTGTTAATGTACCTAATTAGAACCACTTTCAGTGTTACACCATACACGAGATATTGAACACTGGACAAGCATTAATACCTCTATAATAATTTAAATATTCAATTTACCATCCACAACTATCGTGGACCTTAACATATTTGAGAGACTCAATAATATTTAGAACACAAGTTTGAATTAACACTTTTAATAAAATAATAAATTGTACGACTACAGTACACCAATTAATACGTTAATATTATATACTAAATTTATCATATGGGTTTACAACCGTTTAGAAAGACTGTCTGTTCACTAGTAGCTCTGCAAAAGAAGTTCTAGGTGCTAAGAAGTTACTGTCTAGGAACTATATATAAAGATTCTTTCGAGTCGAGGGTTTATATACCTGTTTGGGGTATGTAAGTGTACATGTTAGATAGGCTAAGTGAGGTAGGGTGTTGTTATTATAGAGTTGTGCTGACTCTCGATATACTCGAGGGACAGGCACAATTAGGTCATAAGTATACAGACATTATATCTATATTCATAAAATCAAATACGGGTAAATTAGTGGTTGTTTATAAAGAGATATAGGATGTTTTATTATTGATGAATACCTACTTTTTGGTATTCGAAAATGTGTACACGAATATGTTCGTCATATCTAAAAATAGATGAAAATATACGTTACAATCAGCAAATAAATTAATGGTAAAATAAAATGAACAAAATTATTTTCAGCCTTTGCAGTCGCCACCACATATAGTTAATGTGTCAATAATATTTCCCCAAATTGTTTGAATGTTTTCGTACAGTGTTGAACGCATAGGTACAAAGGTGTCATCGGGTCAAACAGAAAGCCTCGTGGTGGTTGTTTCAATGACCACAACGAAGTGTCACCATTGCACAACATGCAAGTAAATGCCACTTTACGCCCCACTTTCATGTATGACAATGTGAAACGCCAGGGACGTAAACAAAGGATTTTTTGTGTTGGGGGGAGAAAAATGAAAATCTTTAACTAAAATTTTTAAAATTACTAACTGCTAAAAAAAAAAAAAAAAAAAGAACCACCTAACACACTTGTATATTATCTGCCAACTGACCAAAACTTTTGGAGAGGCACCTTTCCCAATCCCCATTTAGTTACGTTCCTAAGGAACGCAATCGTAACCAATATATTATATCTAATTATTTCCTCACTTCTGAATTGTTCAAAATCGGTACATATCATATATTAGACGGTGGCAAAAAAATACGTCATCTCTCCTAAACTATACCTCCGAGTCGCACTTTGCGGATTGAGTTGCTAATTTGAAAGAATACTTGAGAGGGGTTTCGTATAGTTTTTCGACTATCCACTCAGGTACCTGCGTGATTGAATCATCAAATCGAATATTAAGTCGCGCATTACGATTGCTAAACAGGGAACATATTTTTAAAGTTCAGTGGGGCCGTTCGTATAATCGGATATTGCGATTCGGTTATTTTCCACGCAGCAACGACGGCATCGACTTCAGATAATCGAATGAAAATAAAATCACTTTCAGACGTATTACCGAGCCATCGCCGAGGCTATTGGACCGCGGTCGAAACGTGGCTTGGAAATTACAGCGCGGTCATCACAACGGAAAAGAAAAAAAAAATGAAATGACTCGAAATGACCCCGAATTTAGTGTTTTTGGAATTTAATGGGAATTTGATCCGGCGACGGGGCGCGAAATTTGAAGAGAATTTGGGAAGGTGGAGCGAAATGTGCGATGTTTCTCAATTTTTCAAATTTTTCTCAATAAGAAGTTAAATGACATTGAAAATCGTATTTTATTCGAAAAATTCAACTATAATAATTATGGTATGGACCTCTAGTGTATTTGATGTTGGTATGACTGACTTTTACTTAAGCAGATTGTTCATTCGTGAAGATCGTAAATTCATTGAATTTTCTAAAGTTCTTATCAGTAGATAATCTTGTGTTTTTCGATATGAATAAAAAATTAAAATTGGGTCGATTTGGAAAATTGTATCATTAATCGGATTAATAATTATGAAGAATTCTGTTCCAGTGGTTGAAAATGAGAGCACAATATTTCTTTTTTGTATCGGAATAACAAAAAAATTATAAGAATTTAAAGGAATAAAATGACCAACTACTTTTAATTTTATTAAATATTGATTAGGAATAGACGATTATACAGAATCTGTGCGAAATAGTTATTTGTGATGCAAGTGTGAAAAGTAGGTAAATATTACAACTATGACGTTTGCAAAACAAGTGCGGAAAGCGAGTGGTGTCAATTAAACATCTAGCAATCGTCTCTGCTGCGCACACGTGTCACACGCTATTTTTTATAATACCCACCCAAATAGGTTGCATCACGACCAAAAAAAGAAAAGTCATCAGAATTTATTTGAGTTATATCGCTGCAAAAAACAGTAAGTACGAAAAGTAGGCAAAAACGAAAGATCACTTACGTAAAAAGTTTTTAAAATTACTACAGGTCGGTCGACTTCGATATCAACAAAAAGGTAACCCCCTGTCAGAGGTTCCATTGCCTCTATAATATAATTATCTATTGGTTTTTGGAGTTGCCAATTTAGATTAGACTACTTTTAGTCAAATTTTTGTTGTGTCTAGAGATGGGCCAAAACTCTCAAGTGTCAGACGATGCACTGTGATTGGCCAATTCCAATATGTGGAACCGTTGATGTCATCCAAAACCGATTGCACCAAAGAAGTGGACTAACCTGTAGCAATTTTGAAGACTGCGCTGACGTATCCAAGACACCGGTACGAAAAGCCAACAAATGAGCAACTGCGCAAGCGCAAATTCTTATTTTTGAATAGGCTCACACATGAACATTTAAAGTTTTTGGATAGGTGTCGGCAGAACATAAAAGTACAACTTTGCGCACACTTGCCATAATTTGTATACTTTTTGCACCGCTGCCTCGGCTACGCCTGCGCACTATTGATTTTGCCTATATTTTCGCACTAATTTCTGCTGCGAATTTCAGTTCAATTTTGCTTTTAATACAATCCTTTTTTTTGGGTGAGTGCATCGTCGAAAATAGTGTCCGACACGTACGAAGTAAGCGATTGCTAGGAATTCGTGTAATTTTCATTGCTCGCTTTTGGCTCGTTGCGCAAACACCACCCGTGCAATAATCACTTATTTTACGCACATACGTAGCACAAATAAGTAATACCTACGGATAAGGAAATGGAAAACCTTCGGTGTTATGACAATCAGACCAACTTCTATGGAAATATGTCCCGCAAGGCTGGAACTTGGCTCGGTCCCTGCGAGAGGAACAGCTCAAACGGTTCCAACTTTCTAGATTTTCGACGAAACTAATTTTCACACGAACTCTAAAAATCATTACTTCATACGTATGCTGGAAAATGAGGAGGTTTATTCGTAAAGATGACGCGAAACAAGCAAAAAGACGAAAAGTGAAAAACGAAAAACAAAAACGAAAAGTATATGCCTGTATGAGTGAAGGAAGACCAGCAAAAGAGCCGGAAGTACGTACGAAGTCATCAACTGGACATAGAAAAGTGGAGGGTCACAGTGCAGCCTATACGGTAATACAGGTAATAACGTAAGTATATAGTCTAAGAATTTAGAAAAAAATGAAAAATTGAAAAACGAATCTGTTTTTTTACTTTTTTACGTTGGCCAAATCTCCATTGCGGACAGCCAGCAAATATTTCTTCTCCTCGAGGCTGAGATTTTTCGGCGACATTTTATTGCATTTTGTGGAACACTCGGAAGTCTCGCACGCCGAATCGATGTGCACGTTAATCTAAAGTAAAATTCGTGGCAAAAAAAAAAAAAAAAAAAAAAAAAAACACAAATATACACACGAGTTTTTAAACTACTTTTAAGTATAAGTTATGCGGTTCGTCGGTCGAATGCGCGTACGAACGGATCAAAAGGTGGAAAATTTTTGGTTCGTTGAAAAAACAAAAACAAAAAAAAAGTTTATGTTTTGAAACGTTTTTCAATCTCTCACCTGATTGCCTTTTGTCGACTGGCGTAATAACGTTTTCTGTTTTGTCTCATTCATCAAGAAAATAATTATTCACCTGTCAAATTTTTGTCACCAGTTTATACGACCCACCATACCACTTCACGTCGTGTACCCTTTGGGTTCTGGCGTGTACGGTGCACCCCTGGTTTTTTGGAGGTTTTATTTTGGCTCCGCAGAGGACACTTGGACGGTTTCTTTTAATTTTCCATTTTCAAATTTTCGTTTTCTTGTGGCCAAAATTCAGATTCTGGGTTTTGGTTTCGACTTTCAGTATTTTCTGTTTTTGGTCGTTTTTTCTTCTTTTTTTTTTTTTTTGCCACTTCGTAAAACACATTATTCGTACGCACCGTCTTTTCAAAAACTAAAGCCAGCAACCGGTTGCCCATTCTAACCGACTCCCATTTTATTAACAACATTGCTTTTTTTTTCTTTTTCTTTTTCATTTCGTTGTTTTTCTTCCCCACCACTGATCGCAGTCCTTTTTTTCTTCTTTACACCATTTGTGCGCTTGTATGTTTTAACGTATGGTCGTGTGCGTCGTTCGAATACCCGAATACCTAACAATACAAGGACGCTTAGTTATAAATATTCAGGAAAAAAAAAAAAGAAAAAAAAGAAGAAAAATTAGAGGAAAAAACCAACAAATGAAACTGGTATCGAAAAGAAAATGAATTTTCGTGACAATCGTCGCTCAGGTGAACCAGTTTTTCCTTTTTGTACGTTTTTCACTTTTTCGACTTTTTTTTTATTTTCAATATTTTCCTCGTTAAAACGACGTGGTCTTTAATATTGCACATTACCATTGTGTACAAAAAGTACAATAGAATAACTCCATACCTATACGTATATTGGTAGAAACATAATATATATATATATATGGATACATATAGGTAAAGGTACTGAATTAAAATGGGCACGAAAATTCGAAAGAAAATTGGTTATGTTAATGGAAATCGAGTAAACCGAATAATGGTTTCGTTTATTGTTCACCATGAGCGAATGATGTCGACGCAGTATACTTGAGCGAATATTTTCATATCCTATAGCAGTCTTGAAAAACATTTTCAACCTTTATGGTTTGCCAAAAATCATTTAATTCGCTAAGAAACTTCAACTTTCTCCTCGCCATCCACTCGCCATATTGTTCATCGAGAATATTTAATGTTGGTAAAAAACCTTTGACTACATGCATAGTACTGGACCAGTAAAGTTCCATAAGACCAACGTACTTTTTAATGTCAAGTCATGCCGGTGTAAAAGCAGGCAACCAGTGTACTGTGTGATAACCATTTCGATTTGTTAACAGTGGAAATGTTTAAACTGAGGTACATAGCAAAAAGGTGACATCGTGTGCGATGAAAAGTGAAAAATGTAAACAAAAGCAAAAAACAATGGTTGTTTTGTTAGCATGCGTGTGTACTTGATTGTATTCACGATTCAAAACACGCACACTAACACAAAACCAAATTCGTTGTTTCCCAGGACCAGAGACATACAGCTAAAGGGATGTCAAATGCTCCATATACTCTGTGGTTTAAAAATACGTGAAAGATAGAGAAGAAGCAACTTTATCAGTTATATGTTCTGCGAATCCAAAGGTGCCTATATTTCATTGTGAAAACAGACATCTCTATATCAATACACACACACACACTATCAAGCTACGACACATGCGTAGTAACAAATATCGGATTTTGAAACGTTTTATCAACTTTCTATCTTTGACATGTTTTTGGTCCAGCGTTGTACATCTCTTCAGCGATATGTCTCCGCCCCGGACTTAACGAATTTAGTAGGTAGTGTTGTTACCTTAATATGAAAAATGAGATATGTACGTTTATTTAACAAAATGAAAATTAAATACAGAAATAATTTCCAATGTATCCTCAACTGTGCAAGAAATGCAAATCATGTAAATTTTAATTGATTGCATCAATTTAGAATACATTTGATAAAGTTATTCCTTATATTCACAAGGATAGCGTAAATAAACATAGTGCAAAGTACATCAAAAGGTATCCAGTGGTTGACTATTCAGTGTTAGCACGTCTAACCAAAAATTATTCGTTTTTTACTGGTCCAGTACTATAACATGATCAAAGTAAAAAACATATTTGGACTTCCCCAGTACCTATATTCACCCAATTTTTTTTTTAATTTTATATTATTAATTTTATTTTAAAAGTTTTCTTCCTCAATGTAATATTAAGTAAAGGGAGTGGGTGAATTGCAGTATTTTTTTTATCAAGCAGATGCTTGAAAACAAAATCAAGAATGTCTATTGAAGAAGGGCACCGTAAACGTGAAACTTCCTTAATTTTTCACTTTTCACTAAATTTTCAAAAAATATTTTTCATAGAAATTAAAACACATAAAGTATGGCACCGACTTGATAATTTTTTTTTTTTTTTGGGGGGGGTGGGCTGAAGACAATATGAAAATCTTTTGGTTCAAATTTAACCAAGATGGCAAATTTTCAATTATTTAACTGAAAAATCGTTTAAAAGTACCTATTAAAATTCATAAAATTAATAGACGAGTGCCCGGCCTTCCATTAAACAATTATTGAGGCGGCTGGCCCCCTAAAAAAGACGAAGTCAGAAGCTCAATGAAATATGGAAACTATTACATCATGGGACTTTGTGGCATGGCTCATTTACAGGTTTTACTCTGGAAGAAATATATTTCATGACTCACCAAGAGCTTAACATAAGGCACATCTCTAAATGATAATATCAAAAATTTCTGAAATACTTGAGGCCGTCTCAAATAACAGTTTTATTAAATTTAATTTCAAAGAAATTTTACAAACCTGCTTATTGTGATCCATATTATTGACGCAAACTCAATATGGAAAGAAAAAAAAGCGATGAGTAATAATTTTAGATTTTCATTGTTCAACAAGCATTCAAAATCGTAACAAATCTTTTGTATTGTTGATAATGGCATTAAAAGTTTGATGAAGGAATGTTAATTTACTTGCTATCTATGTAGAATATATTTCTGTAGTTTGTATGGCATGATGATGGATGAGATGCGGGGTTTTAATATATTTATTCCAGATCAGGAATTTCCTTAATATACACATTTTTGGACCTTAATTCTTTCCACTTATTTTCACAAATTCTCTGTAATGCACATTTATCACATTCCAACTTTTAATATATCATTTCTCTCCTCCCTCTTCAACACAATAATCACCCATAACTCTGCTTTCATATACCTAATTTCGTGATTTTGTAATGAAATTTGATTTTTATGCCCCCAATAGATTTTTAATAATTCACTTTTTCCGAATTACGCTATAAAACAATTGTTCCAACAAGCAACAGATATGTTAAAAATATAAAATTCTCTGCATAAAATTTTGCGGAAATTTTTCATAAATGCCATAGAAAGGTAAGAAAATTACTCCATAGTTAGCACATACCACCACTAAAGGTGTAGATGTTCTTGGATGTGGCCAAGTCTTTGTTTTTCTACATATTACACCACCACACCCTGTAAAGCTGATGAAAGCCAACCGTATACCTACCCAATGCATAATATAAATATAAAACATATTGTATGTATACGTGCATATGTGTTCAAGTTTGTTTGCAACACAATAACTTCAGAACCACGAAACGGACCAATCTAAAAGTTTCTCTGCATATTTGTCTTATCTCAAGAAAGATTTTAAGTAAACTCGGAAGTCTGAAGCTCCTAATAGAGAAAAGTTATAGATTTTTTAGACAGAATATGGTTGAGACATTGATACTAAAAGGGGTTATAATTGTAAACAGTTATTAATTATTACGTGATGTTAATAATGCTGTAAAAGAAAAAGAAAATATCTAATTTGACTGATCTAATAATAAATTCAGTCCAAAATGATGTCTCTAAACTTCGGAAATTAAATTTGTTATCAGATATTTAACGATCTTTAACAAATAGGTGCAATTTTTCTGGTGACGAAGCCAACGCATGACTTCATGTACCTCTACTTACCATTAGCTATATAAACGTCGACGAAAATATAAAGAAAGTTACTCTGTAAAGAAAACATTTTACTTTCGTTTAACGACTCACCTATTTTTATTTTTTTAAATTTTTTTTTGTTTTTGTTTTGCTTTCAACTTTATTCAAAACAACCGAGTAACGAGATGTTTACGGTCAATACAGGCCAAAGAAAAAGAAAATTGAAATTTTTCCTACTATATAAGACCTGTTAAAATGTGTGTCTGGTTTCTACAATGTGTGTGGTTGTAAGAAACGTTTTCCATTTCATTTTCTCGCGGAGGAGACTAGAGTCTACTATATATGAGATAAATATAGTGCGAAAAAAAAAAAAAAAACTTTTTTTTTGGAGGAGTAGATAGTGTTTCCATTTAAATATACGTTCGTTGCTCGTAAATTATTTTTATTTGCCGGATGAAAAATAGGATAGAAAATAGAGAAAATCCGAAACCGGGGGGCGGAGAAAAAAAAAAGAAAAGTGAAATAAAGAGTAAGCGGCTTATAACGACTGGTCACGTACCTCAGGTACACGATCCGGCTATTACTCAATGTGTATAACTTGAAATTCAAACAAAAGCTGAAAACCAGCTAAAAAGCTGAAAAAATAAAAAAAAATACTAAAAACAAAAGTATCGTACGAGGATAAAAATCGCTTGAAACGTTTCTTTTTTCCGACGAATAGGATGCGAAAAATGTCTTTTTTCTTTAACCTCGGCACTTACCTATTTATCTTTTATTATTTTTTTATTTCATTTTATTTTTCGCGAAAAAAAAAAAAAAGAAGTCGACATATTGGCGCAAAAATATTAGGAATTAAGTCGCTAACTGGATCAGAGCAGCTTCGTATAAAATGTATTTTCGCACGCGTCTCGACGTCGTCGAGCTTAAATAGTCATAAATTTAGCTTTTTTTTTTTTTTTTTACTTATGCTAGTACTGCTCCTTCGTTCGTCTTTTACTTGTTATTTTCTCTTCCACATGGAATTTTATTTGTGTACCTACCTATATCTGCGTAGGCTGTAGCCTATATGAGACGAATACACGGCGACTTAATACCATCGGTGATAACTGCAGTTTATAATGTTATGCGATAAGTCAGTGTGCATCGTAGTCCTTGCAGGCTTACTTGAAGATGAAGAGCTGATAGCGAAATTTTCACTCACATTTCTGTATGGGTTGATGTTTTTTAGCCGTTCTCAAAATGCGGCCGAATACACTAATACCTTATCTATACATAATATATAGAACTGAAATTTTTAACCCGGTCGTACGGAAATAACAAGGCAGGTGTATGCGCGCGAAGGGCCTTAAAACAGCGTTCCATAGTAGCTGAAACTTTTCGTAGCTCATATTACAAGATATAAGGGAACACTAATTGATATTGGCGAAATACTACCCCCCGCACAAGTGCCGCCAAAACATGTTGAAATGATGCAGTTTAATTTTTCCATGAAAACATACTGGTAGCCTTATAAAATCACCTTACATGTACTCCCACAGGTAAGGTACTATATGGTAGCCACACTTTTGAGACCTTTTATTCAATAAAATCAGTTTGGAGTTTGCAGGATTCAGGCTTTCATATTTCGTTGGCTTCAAAAACTGACATCAAAACTTAATGACTGCGTGGATTAGAGATGACAAATATCGAAAAGTATCGTTATCGATATTCAAAAACTATCGATACTATCGATAAAGTTTTTATAGTTTCGATTATTTCGATATAGTGTCTCCTCTTTATTACTTTTGTTTAAACACTTTCCAAAAAATTAATAAAAAACACGTGCGCAAAAGCTGAAAACATGTCATTGACTATGTTATAGTACTAATAAGTTGACAAAAAACGATATCGATAGTATCGATAGTTTTCGATAGTGTGACACCCTTTGACTATAGGTATATCTATATAAACCCTGAGGAAGCTTGTGCCAGTCTTTGATTTTTGCTGGCATATAAGTAGGTAATTCTGAAGAATTCGTTGTTTCCACGGAAGCAACAAACATTGTTTTCCGTGTCTGTGTGGGTGGTTGCGCATGCGCATCGAATACAAGGGAAAATATTGGCGAAATAATTTAGCAGCATAATATTTTGAAATAATTTTTACGAACGAATTAATTTTGGCCTGCTTGTACGTTTATTATAGTGAGATGTACTTAGTACTGGTTCAGATAAGCCCAATGTACGTCCTGTTGTAAAGAAACGGTGGCACAAAAGCATGGATTGAGACTGAGTCAATTGATTCGATCTGATTCATTTCTGTTCTGTAGAAATAAATTTTTTAACCCGATCTTATTGAATCACTCTTTCTGATATAAAAGTATTTTTATCTGATCCAAGCTGGTTGATTCACAATTTCCATCTCATTTCACTCAGAGACAGAAAAAATTTGATTTGATTGAATCTTCTCACACCCAAGTTTATATAGCTTTCATCACCTTTCACTAGTTTTTTCTAGGTATTAGCCAGCTATTTGGGGTACTATTCTGTTAACAGGCTTGATAAGTTAATACGGGGTTTCAGCTGTTGAAGTTAACTTTAACTTGGTGGATGGTCCTATGAAAATCTCATAAAAATCTCACATGATGATTTGCCAAGTTGAATTTGACTTTAAACAAAGCTTTAAAAGTTTAAACAATTAAATTGGCATAGTGGCTTTAACTGTGAATGTAATAGTACACCAAGTAGCTGGCTAGTAGCATAAAAACCATCCAAGTGTGAATGAGGCTTAAGGGATAAAATTGATTTGATTTATATAATGCGAGTAAATATTCAAAACTATCGATAGTTTTGTGATTCTATAGCCTTGTTCACACCTAGCTAGTTTTCATGTTACTAGATAGCTATACTTAGGCTACTATTCTCTTAAGAGTTGAAGTCACTACGTTTCAGTTCAACTATTTAAATTTAACTTAAACTTAGCAGATTGTCGTGTTGATTAGGTGGCCGCAGATGCCGTTGGATGAGCCATCGAGAAACACAATCGTCATTTTTCTCTTCATAAATGGGCTGGATGAGTTGTACTAACCGGAGTAGGCCTATGAAAATAGAAAGGGAACGTGATAAGAAATTGGAAAATACCTGGTTTTACCCAGTTGTAGGTATCCTGACAATTATTCATTACCAGGAATATGGTAGTAACCAAGTAGCACCATAATGGTGGCAAAAATATCGATACGTATTGATAATTATTGATATTTTTTAAGATTTGTTGTATTGATATGTATCGATACATTATATTGATGGATAAAAGTATCAATGTTTGCCACCAAAACCTCAATGAATTTCCAAGTTAGCAGTTTTTTTCTCTTGGAAAGGTGACGGTTCAGCTTAAAAAGCTTGACTGAGGTACTGATTGACTAAGTATCGATATGTATCGATATTCGCCATAGACTACAGTATGGACCATAACTGGCCGCTTGAATCAGACAGGGCAAATGAAATTCCAGCAGGGGTAGGATTTCATACACTTTGGTTTCATTGGGGTAATTGCAAGTCCTCTTTCGCGTATGAAGAGGTGTAGGGTAGATTTTTAAATTTCGTTTACAAGGTCAAACAGAGATGCCAGTAGAAAGTAATGCCCCCACTTGCCTCCTACTGGGTACAGTTCCAACTCTCTGATATTAAGGTCTTATTTGCTCTCATTTGATGAATAGGCTGTAGGTAATTTTCTCAAAATTATCACGCCAATTAGTAAGTTTTGACCTTGAATGGAATCAAATACCTATAGACTTCGAGTTGTTCAGCATAATTATGTAGGTATGTACCTACATGATTTTTTGCTTCGAACATAAACAGCAATCTTGGCTTACTCCAGTGGCTGCCAGTAAGGAGATCACAAGGGAACACTTGAAACTGCCTCATTTTTGTGTTTGTTTTTTGTTTTTTTCAGCACACAAAACACAGCCCCTGCAGTTTAGGTTTTTATTCTTTTTTTTCTTTTTCTTTTTTTCTTTTTTTTTATCTTAATGGTGCCCAAGCTCACACACCACTTTCCTTCCTCCACATACAATAATGTTTCAGGTTCAAGCATCGGCTAAGTAGGTTTCTGGCCTTGATTTCAACCACTTCCTCTTTAAAATTGTTCCACTTTTACACCCATTAACGTACGAAAGTTTCCGACTTACTTGGAATTGAATAAACGCTAAGGTCAAATAGTAATTAACAAGACGAAGGTGTGCGATTTTAACGCAAAATAAAACCTTATATTTTTACGCTGACAAAAAAAAAAACATAAAACAAACAACGATCGTACCTATAATAACGTACGTAAAATAAAATGGCACCGAGTTTAAAAATTACTAAAACCCGAAGTTTCCTTCTTTTTTCTTTCTTTTTTTTTGTCATGTCTTCGTCTTTTTTGGGGTGAAAATTTTAAACGACCTGCGTCGGTGGTATCCTGTAGACGTTGTGCACGCTATTTGGCGTTTCATAAAACCGATAATTACTACGAGGCCATCCACTTTGCCGCGTTAATGGCTCGTTGGTATTTGGGCTGCTGGACTGGGCTGATCGATCAAGCCGCAAAAAATGCAAATCGGTTGGTAGCATTGGTCCGGTTGGATATATTACGTCTAGCAAACCGAGCGCCGAATACCTGCGTATGCACTCGACGATCGAATCGTATTCGGAATCGGAGATGCTGTCACTGCCGCCGCCGCCGTCACCGCTGCTGCTGCTGCTGCTGCTGTCGGAGCTCGAGTCAGAATCAGTACGAAGGCCAGAATCGGTGTCGATCGACTCATTGGAATGATGGTCATTCAGCAGCTGACGAAGAATACTTGGGGGTAAATGGGCGAAGATAAGATCGCAGGTTCTCGAATGGCCGACGTCCCTGCGTTCCATCCGCAGGAAATCGTCCTGTCTAAGGGGTGCGTCAAACACGTGCGCATTGTAACCCTGACCATCCGGACTGCGACCAAACCGCAAGAAGTTTTTGCTGCGACCAAAGCGCAAGAAGTTTTTGCTGCGACCGAAGCGTAAGAAGTTTTTATTGCGACCAAAGCGCAAGAAATTTTTGCTGCGACCGAAACGCAAGAAGTTTTTGCTGCGACCGAAGCGCAAGAAGTTTTTGCTGCGACCAAAGCGCAAGAAGTTTTTGCTGCGACCAAAGCGCAAAAAGTCATTGCTACTATGAACAAGCGGGAAGATCTTTGGGCTCCGACCAAATTGAAAATTCTTCGTGTTGAGGAGTGTGAATGGCAAGCTGAGTGTGTCGGCATCGCCGTTGTCACTGTTGTCGCTGTTGTCATCACCACCTCTGGTGCCACTTCGTCCAAATCTCAGGAAACTGCCTCTGCGCCGTGTTGCGCGCTCCACTAAGTCAGGGTCTGATGTGCCAAAGGGTAACTTATTCATGGCACTGGAACCACGTCCTAGTCGCAGGAAACTGTCGTAGCGACGGCTGTACCGCGTGAGGGGGTCACCACCTTCAGCATCTTCATTTGTGATGTCATCATTGCTCTTTCTGGAGTCCTGCATGTAATCTGCGGGGTATTTATCCGAAGAATCATGAGATGCAGTCCTGCCAAAACGAATGTAAGGAGAGTTACGTTTTGCATCCTCGATGGATGCAACATCGTCCTCATCACCATTGGCATTTTCTTCCACCGACTGCAAGTGGTTACCACCATCGCCATTTAGGAGTCGATCTCTGCAAAAGCGAAAATGTGGTTGAAAATTTTCAGTTTAAATTTTCAACTCTGTTTTTCTGAAAAACTCACAAGTTTGCACAAGAAAGGGGAGTTTTTACAAGAAGGTATCGATGCGCTACCATATGTATATAGTAGAACTTTTTTTGCATATTTTTTCCTCCCAAATAGGAAGAAAGGACTCAGTTTGCCACACAACGAAGGGTTAAACAAATATGAGTGTCTATTTAAAAATTAACAAGGTGAAAATTAAATGGATACTAAGTTTTGCTGTTTTTTTTAATTTTTAGGCAAATTGTAAGGAATTTTTAAAATTTTACTGTTCATACTGTACCTGCAATTGTTCTCCCTCATTGTACATAAATTGGCTATCTACTTATGTTTACTATATTATACGCTTTTGTTATACTTGCTGACTGTTTCAATTTCACCTCGTATTTCAGGCATCTACCAAACCAGGGATTGAGAAATGGAAATGGAAATGAAAACCATATTTTTTGGAAACAAAACCCATATGTTTTTGCGCTGGAAACCAAAATAAACCGGAACATCAAAATTCTGAAATGGAAACTGAATGGGAAACAACTAACCAATTAGTTTTGCGACCAATAACAGAAATGTAATGGAAACTGAATGATGAATCATATCCATTTCCATTTTTCATCTGATTAATTTTTGATCTGGGAGAAAAAATTTGAAAAAATATCGATATATTGATGTTTGAACAAGATTTGTAAAACTTTTAATAATAGAAAATGTTTTTTAAATGGAAACAACCTGAAACAGAAACAGAATGAAAAATTTTAGTTAAATGAGGAAGCGTAATGGAAATGGAAATCAAAATGTTGGAAACAGAAACATATAATAACTAACATTATGATAAATTTCAGTAACTCAACGAGATCATGGTTTAAACTCGCATCTCTATTCTCCAATTTCTAATCTGTATTCTGTAAAGTTGGGAAATTTTAATTTTTAGAGAATATAGATCAAAAGAAAGTGTGTGAACAAAACATAGTGGTTTCCTTTAGTAAAATTTTTATGTATTAGATCATACAGAATAGATCAACAAATATAAACCATCCTTAATGGAAATAATATGAAAAAATGTAGCATTTCTCAATCCCTGCACCAAACTAGTATAATGTTACTGTTTAACATTGTCATGTACTTAGCATGTTTGTTAAATTTTTCTTCAACTTATAATTAAAAAAAAGTTATTATCAAATCAGTTTTAGTTTGTAAAGTAAGAGATTTCCAATTGATTTGGAACAGTTGAAAATTTATTTTCATTGCTTCACTAGTATAGTAAGTAATGGAATTTTTTCTTAACTGCTTTTTTGTTTATTTCTTCATGGAGCTGTTTAAAAAAAATACAAGGGGCAAAATGTCACTATGAAAAAGAGCCATTTCTTAATTATTATATTTTTGTCTAAAATTCTGTTCATAAATGAAGTTTACTTACTTAATGAAATAAATAATAATCTCTTTTTGGTGGATTTATTAAAAACAAAAGATTAAACTTAACTTGTTAGACACTCGTTATAATTGGCTAGTTGGAATTATAGTATTCACGAGCTGTTGCTCATGCTGCAACCACTCAATTCATTGACAATCACTTGTTTTGTTACCATAGTTGAATAAAATACTACATTATGTGCAGTCGTGAGGCATGAGTAACATACATATGTGTTTGATCTTCATAGCATTTTATAGTAATTGTTTTTTTTTCAAATTAGGGACTGAGAAATGGAAATGAAAACCAAATTTTTTTGAAATGTGTACCATATTATTTTGCACTGGCAAACCAAAATAATAAATAATTTTGGAGGAAATGTAATGGAAACAAAACAAAATTATTGGAATGGAAACAAAAAGTAACTAAGTAACATATTTTTAAATTTCAGGTCAACTAACACAAACTAAATGAAAATTATAAAATTGTATTTTTTAGGCCCAAATGCAAGAACGATACTTGTAAGTAGAAACTGTAATTTGGGAATTACCCATCTTAACAAAGTTATATCTGTGGCGACTTCCTACCAGTGGTGACGGGTGTACTTGTGCACTCACTGGTAGGTTGTGTGGCCTGTCCTTACATTACGTAGGGCAAACACGTTTTTAGTGCACACGGGTTAGTAGCTCACCACTAATAATCTTATTTAATACTGAGCAGAGCTCACACACAAATACAAGGTCAATACGTGGTTGTATGCCAGCGCATACCGCGGCATCCCACAATATCAACATAATTATGTTTTTGTACAGATATAATTGATCATGGGAAAAACACAAGAATTACTTAAGTAAGTATTGTTCTTGCGTTCGGCTCATAAAAATTCATTTCTAAAAAATTATTTCGTAGACATTGAAGACAAGTTCAGAAAGATTACCATTTTTTACTCATTATGACAATGCAGTGTGCCTGTATATTATGCAGGTACTGCATAGACTATACCAGTGTGGGTCCAAAGAAGAAATAAGGGGACCCTCCCTGGTCGACTTTGACCAAATTTGGTTAAAGAAAACATGTTTAATTTTAGATGAGTGGAAAATACGTTGTGCCAACCCTGTTTTTGCTTTAGAAAATGCTTATTTAACATTCTGATTTATGCTAGAGTGTTAACGAAGATGAACAGAAATGGAAAACAACTATTTTCGGGTGTAGTTGTTTTCCACGCCTGTGTCAACCTAATCTGAAGTTTGAAAAAAAAAGCCGAATTAAAGACTATGAAACATTTATGGTGAGAAGATCAACGATCAAATGGTAACTTTTGCACCCATTTGCTGCATAACTGCCTTTAAAGATAGTCTCATCTAAAATTAAAATAGTTCGCAGGACAAGGTCGGGCAGTATGCGATGAACTTAGCAATTGTGTCACTCGGCTTCGTCTCTCTCCGCAAACTTCGCTTCGTTAATCGCATACTTTGGGCCCCTGTCCTGTAATCTATTATTACCATCAACGACTTATGTCCAGTGAACAAAGAGGGCAACGGGCGTAGTCTACAAAAGGTCCGTTTCGCAACGGGATGTTTGCCCCCTGTTTTGATTTCAACAAAATTTACTAGAAAAACCAGAGCTGTGGCCTTAAAATGGATCGCCATCGTTAGCCGTTGTCAGCCGTTGTCAGCCGTCGTCCACCGATGAACTCGACTCAAACCCAACTTATTGCATCACTCCCCCCCAAAAAAAAATTGGGAAATAAGAAGAAGTGTGTCCTACCTTTCGGCGGCTCGTCCCAAACGCAAAAATGAGTTGCGTCCACGCACCAATCTGCCGAACGCGTCGTGGTCCGCATTCGACGTCGATCTGCCGTATCGAAGTTTCGCCATTTCGTCCAACGTCGGACCGTGTTCCGTCCGTTTCGGACGCGTTTCGTTCTTAGAGTCGCCGCCATTTTCGCCGTCACTCTCGTCGTCTGTCTCCTCGTCGCTGTCGGCGTCCGCGTCGACGTCCTCTGCGGCCGTCACCAGCGTAAAACGTTCGCCAATCTCGGACGGAGTGTAGCACACGATGCCGGCGCCGGAGTCCGCATCCGGTACGCACCTTATCGACGATCGCGCAGCCGCTGCGGCGGCGGCGGCGGCTACGTTCGATTGTGGTTCGGCGGCGGTGGCGGAGTTCGCCGCCAAGTCGAAAGCTTCGCGTTTCACGTTGATTTTGGAAAGGCCTGCGACGTCGTCGCCGCTGCCTCCGGAGCCGGAACGGCCGAAACGTAGAAAATGCGTTTCCGGGCTGCGTCTGGTGAGCGGATCGCTGGAGCGAAGTGTTAGACGTTTTGCGACGAAAATCGGACGTTTTAAGTCATCGTTTTGGGACGCTGATGGCGCAACCGCAGTACGCGCCAAGGCGAGTACGACGAATGCGATGAATACGGTTAGGCAGATATACGCCATAGCATTACTTCGTGATCTGGAACAGAGGCAATTACAGCCAGCTGATTAGATGCGAGTACGTGGCACGTGTAATGTGGTGCCAAAGTGAACCGAATCGTGGGGGGGGGGGTTATTTAGTTGGGTGGTTATATAAGTGCTGGAGCGGATCGTAAGACATTTCTAAATTCAAATAACAAGCAACTCGATTGTTCTCGTAGGTATTTATCGTATCGGCGGGCAGACTATGTGGCCTGTGGCTGAATTGTCTGCCAAAAGAGGTGAGGATTTAGATGTAAAAAAGTTCCCATTCGCACACTAGGATTGTTTTCACATTCCTGCCAGTCTTCTCTCACACGTTACATCCCTTTCTTCGGTTTGGAAGATCGTCACAAAATAGGTGCAGTCATTTTATTACGATTATGGGAGGCAAAGACGCATATAAGGGGGTCTCGGGGTCTGGATCTCCCTTAGCTTTGGAAGCAAAAATCTTGACTTCAACAAATGGCGTGTATTTCTTGGTGGATATGGGGAAATTGTGAAAATGTGAACCCCTCTTATGATCGACGTATATACGCCCTTGGGGGGTTGAAATCAGAATCCCCTGGCCACCTGCCCTAGTCAAGGTTAGCAGTAATAACCGTACCTATCTACTTGCCTAGAACAGGCCATGATCAACTTCACCTCGTCCTCCATAATACCAATCTAATCAACTTCATGTTGTTCCTTATCAGGGTTGGGAATAGGTTTTTCGCACCCTCAGCATTCAAATATTCAGAAATCTACAACGGAGAGGAAATATACCCTTTGAAAATCTTAAACCTCATATTTGTCGAATGTAATGAAATAAATAGGGGAAGAATACGACCTTCTACGAAAATAAAATAATTTTACTTTATGAAGATTGTTTAATTATTCTTTCTGAAGCTATTTTAAGATTAAAATTTAAAAAATAATAATAATAATAATAATACTCCATTTACGGACGAATAACAGTTCCCCACAAGTAGTCAAAATATGCCTTATCTCATATAGCAGTTTCGCGCATTTTAATGTATCAGTTCCATGCGATATACAGTCTTCACAAATAAGACAAAAATTTATTTTTCAGGGCGATTATCGGGGAAAAAAGAAAGTCACACTAAATATCTAATAACTTAGGAACCAACTGACCAATTGAAACAAAAATTGGTAGGTTTGATCCTTATGTTAAAGGTAGGTAATGTTTTAATTAAATTTTATGGCTATTGAAGAAGATTGTAACTTAAGTTTCACATAAAAAATTAGCCTCTCCAACAGCCCAGCCAATCGCAACCAAATTTGATAGCATGACAGAATAGTCTCGAATCAATTTGTGTTTCAAATTTTGCCACTATTTCTTAAAAATTATTCAGTTTAGAGCCATTATGATGTCAAAAATGCAACATAACCGCTCGCCACTGAACTATACGTAAAGAAGGAGATTTTAACACTATTTTAACATAATTTTTCAAGCATACGCACCTTGATCTTTTTTACATTATTAAACACTGTGACTTCCGTTTTTTTGTATACATGTGCACTAAGTCTCATCAAACATTACGATACACTTTAATATTGTATTTTTTTGTGATACTTTATTTTTTATCAATAAACGTTTTTCAGCTCTGGGGGATTAAACCTCTAACCTCCCCACCTGGAAACTAGTACCTTGACCACTGCACCACAACTACTGGTTGAAGAAATTGTGATACTTTGAGCTTATATGTCTGCCAGTTACCAAAATATTCATTTATCTCTATTTATTTATTTTTTTTTTTTAGGATAAGTGTTGAAAATAATAGTCTGTGTGTAATGATAATTCCATATCATTTCATAACTTAATGTCCTTTCTATATATCTCTCGTATTCTCTTAATATTATCCCAACAAATCCATTTCATCTATAACTTTATTCCAATATCCCGTCTTGATTACATCATTGAAACTTGTCAAGACATGCCTCTTAACGTCACCTTTTCTCAGTAATACAATGTTTTCATGCTATACACTATGATCATTTATTCCACGAATATAAAATACAACTCTGCACTATTTCCAATTCCTCTTAAAATTATAATTACACCCACTTATGTCATAAGTATGTTTCTCTATTGGCTTACTCTAAATTACGTAGATTCTGTTAACCAATCACATTGTATATCTCCCATGACACCACTGTAGAATTCTCTTGAATCCATACCCTTAGTTCTAAACTTGATTGATTACCAATTCTTCTCTTTTACAATTCACTACATCTTAATATTTTCATGCACCTATAAAATATAGATCATACAAAAAATAATATATGTGTCGTGTATCTTTTTGTAACAATTATACCCTTACAATGTGACACTTGTGTAAGGTAGGAGATTGTGATACAAGTATGATCCTTGCATCACTCTCCTTTGATTTGTATTGCAAGATCACACTTGTATCATAATCACCTACTTTACACACTTGTATCACAAATAACTATTTTGTAACAAATGTAATGCTGTGTTTGAGCCAGGGAAAATGAAACCTGTTGATTGTCAGGTTAAATCCTTATTTTGAAAATTGGATTGCATACTATACACTGAACATGCAACTATAATACTTCATAATTCGTCCCTAGGCCCTGTTTCAGGATTTCTTCTTTGGAAGGATTCAATCATATTTTATGATATCCATAAATTTTTATGGGAGTGGTTAACAATTTTTTACAATAAATTTCATAGATGTAAAATTTGAAAAACAGAATAAATGTGTTTTAAATTGACCTTTGTTTTGGTTTGAAACCAGTCCTGTTGGTCCCCCCTATGATCAATCCGTCCCTCCCCACAATTTGATTTACAAGAAAAGAGAGAGTGACCTTATTGATAACACCCATACGTAACAAGGCCACTTTTTTCAAATTGAATTTTAATGACTGAAATTATGTTTTGAAATGAAGGCTACTTATTCATCATTTTTTCAAGCAAATTTGTATCACAATATGAATATAATAAAATAACAAACATAAATGTCATCATTTTCAACAAACAACAGTAAAATTTACAGATTAGGACAAAATCTTAGTCACAAAATTACAATACCAATTAACTTTACATGAACCAGCAGCACTTTTCTGTTTTTTAAAGATATAAGGATAAAATCAATTTTTTTTCTTTTTGTTTGTTATGGATTTTTATTTTCATTTCTTTCCATTTTTTGGGCAGACGAGTGGAAACGTTCCAACCAATGATACCAGCTACTCTAAACATTCAGGGTTTATGAGCAGCTTGTTTTATTTCTAACTGAGTAAGATAAATTCTTGAAGATAATAAAATTCCTTTAAAAAGAGCTATAGTAGAAATTTGTTCACTGAACAGAAAAAGTTGTTTTACTATTCAAAGTTTAAAAAACGTTAGAATGAAACAAAATTTTACTCAACAAAAATTTGAATGCTTCACTGTGAAACGTTATGTGGTCAGATAGGCTTCAAATTTGTATGTATGATTAGGTTTAGTATACTTAGGCTTTTCTTGTATAACACCACCTCCTGGTCATATTATGTCGTTGAAAAGTTATAAGAAAGTAGCCTTAATCGGATCACCCAGAGACATACAGCTAAAGAGATCTCCAATACTCCATAATTATGTGCTGTGATTTATAAACCAGTAAAAGATGAAAAAGAAGCAACTGGAGTTGTACGTTCTGCGCATCTAAAGTTGCCCATATTTTATAGTGAAAATAGACATCTCCCATACCCAATTACATATCACTATCAAGCTACGACACATGCCAGTACTCATAGCGTATCCCAAATCAGAACATTATATCTTCAATATATTTTTGATCGGGTATTGGAGATCTCTTTTGTTGTATGTTTCTTGGGTCACCTACCTTAATAAAACTTTTTTCCAAGAAAATAAAACTGACTCAAGAAAGGTAAGCCTACGTAAAAAAAAATTAACTAAAATATGCACTAAATACGAAAAAAATAATTTCTGAGAATGTTATACGATCTTCTTTTGATCGAGGATATAATTATGTTAGAACACCATCTTTTTCTTTGTTAAACAAGAATTTTTATGTATCTAGGGCCAAATTTCATGCAAAAAATCCACTCAATAATTTAATTTTATTGTTTAAAATTTGGCACCGACCTAAAAAGTACTGTAGGTTTTGTCGGCTCGGGGAATCGAACCTGGGACCTACATATTTGCCAGCTAAAAGCGGTTCCACCATGCACCACTAGGGTGCGTGCGTGTCCAGCACATGTCAAGGGTCACCAGATGTAGGTTTTGTCGGCTCGGGGAATCGAACCTGGGACCTACATATTTGCCAGCTAAAAGCGGTGAACTTAACCGCACGGCCATCTCACCGCCGACTATAACTGGCGAATGTATTTTATATTAGACAGGGTATGGTGGTTCCCACAGTACTATTCAAAAAATAAGAAAATAATGTTATAAAATCCTCCACCAAAAAGAGGTGGTGTTGTGACATCCTCAAAAATCATTTTATTTTCTCCTATTTGGTGCTTTTCTAAGTCCATTTTTTAAATGCAGGTTTAAGGTATCTTTTTTTTTGCGAAAGTTTTTTTTTTTTTAATAATCGATTTTAAGTTAACTTATTCGGATTCTTTTGGTAGATATTTATCCGTATCAAACAAATGTAAAATATTATTTTCAACTTATCATGTTTTGTCTGTTTAAAAGTCGATAAAAAAAATAAAAAAACTCACATCTCAAAAAAAAAAACTTGAAATTTTACATTTTTATGACGTGAGGACGGAATCAAACGAAAATACAACTTTTTCTGATTCGACAACTGACATAAAATTAATGTCGAATTCTGGTTTTTTCAACATTATTAAGTGGTCACTTCTTCAAGTTCACCTGAAATAGCCGCTACTTTTTTGCAAGTTTTGGCCATATTCTTGGACGATCAGTTTACTTCAGTGAACTTCTAAAACAGAGTTTACACCAAACGAACCAGCGAACAACGAACCTTTTTTTTTGGGGGGGTGGTCGTTTGGTGTAAACGGTCATCACACAAACCACTAAAAACGAACGAAATTCGCTACCCGAGCTAATTGTAACGAACATCTGGTAACCTTGTGAATATAGAAAAAGATCGAACAAACAGCGAATGTTCGTTTGGTGTAAACGCAGCTTAAAGAGAAGAAATAAGTGTATCTGCTTGACCACTTTATAATATTTTCGTTATTATAAGTAAAACTTTCTTAGTATCGATAGTAAACTCGTTAAAGGCTAAAAAAATCAGACGCAATGGAAGGAGCTAATACTAAGGTTCAATACTGGCTAAAAACATTTGACATCAGTAGACTCAACTGTGAAGCACTTGCTTAGTTCTTTTTAATGTGGAAAAAAAAAAAAAAAAAAGAAAAAAGAAAAGAAAAGAAAAAAAAAGGATAGGGGCAAAGCCCCAATTATAATCATAAAACAGAGAATAGGGGTTTGGAGGACAAAGCTCTCCGACAAAAAAGAGGTTTCGGATTGTTATATATTCTTGTTTTTCAGTTTATTTTGTGATACATCAGAGGGTATGTTTTATGGGGCGTTGATTTCGAATTTGACGTTCATTTTTTCATTCAATTCATTCCACAATCCCTGGGGTTTTAAAAGGAGGCCAAATTTTGACTGCTCATAGTTTTTCGTTTGGTACATCAGAGAGTGTGTTTTTTCAGGTCGATGATTTTATGTTTGACGTTCATTTTTTCATTCAACCAAATCCTCAACCCTATGGGGTTTCAAAAGGGGGCCAAATTTAAACTTCTCATATTTCGTTACATGATACATCAGCGGTATGTTTTTTAGGGCCCTGATTTCGAATTTGATGCTCATATTTTCATTCAACATATTTCTCGACCATGAAGGGCTTCAAAAGGAGGCCAAATTCCAACATCTTACGCATTATTATGTGATACATCAGTGGGTAAGTATGTTTTTTGGATCGCTTATTTCAAATTTGACTTTTTTTTTTTTATCATTTAAACTTTTTTTTTACTACGGTGGCTTTTTAAGGAGGCCAGATATAGACTTCTCATATTTCACTGGGCGATAAATCAACAGATACGCTGTTTATTGAGGCTGTGATTTCGAATTTAACAGATTTTGTTTTCCAATAGGTATAGGGGGAAAAATAAAAACGTGGAAGTTTGGGGGGGTGAAATTGACTTTTAATGAAAGATTAAAATATAAATTCAAGTGTACTTCCCCAATATCTCGTAGGAAGTTTCCGACACCCTCATTTTATGTATATGTCACTTAAGTATGAATAGTGAGGAGAAGACTCAAGTGTGGTCCGTAGGTGACGTCAGCGAATTAACTGAGCGTTAAGTGAATAGCTACTAAAGTGAGGACTAAGAATATTGCGACCGTTCGAGTCGACATTTTAATCGATCGCATGTCAATATTTGATATCGATAATTTTCGAATTTAGCCATCGCGATCCCAATATTTTGCCAAGTAAGGCGGAAGATAAGGTGAGGGTCCATCCATTGTGATCACCACGGGTCGGCGATGTCGAAAACTGCCTCGTGACGAGAAACGAAGCTCACTCCCAAGTGGGAGTCGCACTTCAGCTGTGAAATGAAAATCGATAATGCGTATCGACGGCCCAATTATCGTCTTAATCGGTTTTCATCCGTACGCGTGGTATCTCGCTTTCGGAACTTAGGTCAATAATGAAAACGTTATTCCATAAAGAGAGTTTAAAATTAAAAAAAAAAAAAACGAATCGAATGGTTTACGTGTGCTGCAGGCACACCTACCTACGTCCGGAAAACGAACGTGCGAATCGAACGAAAAGGACGAAGCGGCCGAAAGGGCTCCGGTGAGGAGGTGTTGGTTGGTGAAACGACAACTCGAGTCGGAGGCGAGGAGCCGATGGTTGGGGGTTAGACGACGGACGTGGCGTTTAACGACGCTTTAATGGGATGAGGTGCGCGAGTAAAACGGATGACTCCGATATAATTTGTATAAGAGGGCTAATAAAAGTGCGAGAATTATTCGCGCAGCAACCCTTCTGACCCTCGCCACCCTGCCCAACACTTTGTGACGGCGATAAAAGAACTGGTCGTAAATATAGCGTTATATGTACGAGTTGGAGCAGAAGAACGGCTTCGGCAACTACGGTATATATACCTATATATACAGTTATAATAATAATATTACGTATACGTAGCCCACATTTTTCTAATTTTCTCCTCCTTTCTGCAGCCATCCCATTCTACCCTTCGCAATCCCTTCGGCTAGGCCTATGTTTTGTCTCGTCTACACTGAGGTGGCGACGACGTCTCTCCAACTTTTTAACCCGTTGCTGCTCCCGCGAGAAGTGCTCCGAATATTATGTTGTCGTGTCTCGTCGAGTTGATTTTTTCACTTTAGACGTAATCGGCGGATGGGATCTGAGCCGATGCCTGAGAATAAGTCATCGGCTACGCCTCGACGGCACGTAGCTCTGTACCGAGTTACCTACCATAATCCAAAAACTGACGGGTTAGAGTAGGATATTGTTTATTGTTTTTGTTGTTGTTGAAACCCTGCTAAAAAAGGGTTACGACCGATTAGCGTCGCGCTAAACGAATATTGTTACTTGACGTGGCATTTTACTGCACCGAAATAGCGATCTGTTTGGCAAACAATGTTTTTACCCAGTTTAGTTGCAAATTGGGTATTAAAATTAACCTCAAAAAAGAGTTAGGGGTGAGGATGATGAAAATTATCCGTTTCATGAGAAAAAGAAAACGATTGATACTATTTTCCAATTTTATATATATATATATATTGTGACGTCCGGGAACATCACAATTACCAGGCGGGGCTAGGTATACTAGGACCAAAACAATTAGTAGGATAGAAAAAAAGAACAAAAAGTTAGAAGAAAAAAATATAAAAAGCAAAATCAGTAAAAAGGATCCCTAAAACAAACGAAGAATACATCCCACATGTAAGGAGGATAAATATATACGGTCATGGTTCAACCCCACAGACTTCCTAGTGTACGTAATACTTCACCCAATGAGAAATGCCCTACAATAGGCCCATTGCCAGACGCTCGCCGAAACCCCTACTCCATATTACATGAGAAAATTATAATATTTTACCTGTTGGTCAACAGGGAAATAAAAGTCTTGTTGCCGCAAAACTTCGTTTATTATAAGTTGACTCTGACATTGAGAACGTGGCACATTTCCAGACGAATGATAACAGCCAATTCCATATCTGGCAAACTAAGTATGAACGGCGGAAACCAAACTCCAGTAGACATTTTTCAGGTTGACGACTGCATCAAATAGGATTATTCACCAGCGAGGGTTCTGATTGCAATAGTTAACAGCGAAAAAAGAAAAACGTGTTCCCTCTCATTTTGAGAGAGGAGAAACAAGTGACTTAATTCATGGTCTTTGACGGACTGATTCGTCTTCTAAAAATCGAGAATGAAGACGAATCAAGAAAGAAAAGGAACGGACTATGGGGAATACCTAATTGGAACCAGGCTGCTATCATTCGTGTGTAGTTACATTATTATATTAAATTAAATAAATAAGAATGTGGAACGGCAAGTATAGAAAAAAGTAGACGCCATTTTATCATAAAGAGCGGACAGTACAGAGTTTAGAGATATGGAAAAAGAGACGGCAAATTTATGATAAGTATACGAGTGAATGGGGACGGCAAAAATGTAATTTAGGTATCGGGAAAAAACGTGAAGAAAGAACATGGTAAAAAGGAAAAGAGAAATACGAGAACAAATATGAATTCAATCTTTCCCCAGTTCGGATGCCTCATATATAGATGTTATATACGTATGTATGTATCGCGCAAAATTTTGTGTTCACAATTTTGAGAAAATTACGTAGTTGATAGGACTGAAATTTTTACAAAAGATAGCTATCATATGGAAGCAGGTCTGAAAGAAGTTTGATAGTTCTTGAGAAAACTCCAAAACAAAAAATTCATGTAAAATCGGTTTTTAACGATAAAACATCGATAGATCGATATTTTTGTTAAAGATATGGATAACTATCCATAGTTTTTTGTAATTTCTTTACTAGTGTTGGGACCACCAATCCTCTTGCCCTCATATTCCTGCAAACACTTGATTTTAATCATAGCAACACTTTTATACTTTTGTACTCGTGGCTACACTAATATTCCTTCTGCCGTTCATTCGTTATCCTTTGTATATATTTGTTTTCTACATACATTACATACTCTGTATTTTACATATTTTTATTGCTGCAATTACACGCTTCTTAAATGTAACTTTGTGAACATCTTTATTATGTTGTTCATTACATCGAATAGGTCTTCCTCAACCTCTGCAACTAGAAATGAGCAATTAATTATCGATATAGGCATCGATATGTTTGTCAGATATTATAGAGGTTGAGGTTGACAGGTTCGAAGGAAGTATAACGGCGAAGTTACATCTCAGAAGTGTGTAATTGCAGTATAGAAAATATGTAAAGTACAAAGTATAAAATGTGTGTAGGAAACGAGTATGTACAAAGGTTCCAAATGAGCATGTGGAATGAGAACCAGTATAACCGCGAGTATAAATGTATAAAATAGATTGTATGATTAAAGTGTGTGTTCACAGGAGTTTGAAGGGAAGAGGATTGGTGGTCCTAACAGATATCTATGGATATCGATTCAAATATCGATTATTACCAGTGGCAATGGGTTATCAGACAAACAAGTGTACTACACACTTGTCAATCACCTAGCAACTTTTTGTGCTCACGGCTTTACATTTTGTCTGTACGGAAAAATTTCATACTGAACTAGGCTCACACACACACACACATATATATATATATATATATATATATACACACCGAACACGCTCCGCCTTCTATTGTTGTGTGGTGTTCTCTATTTTATACACATTCACCCCCATACCCGCACTATCCATATTATTTTACCATGTTTTCAAGTATCTAATTGGAATTCAGTTTTTTTATCTTTTTTATTATAGATGAAAATTGGTAAACTGGGTTTTCTAGCAAATTATTGTTGCGGTAGAGTTCTTTTTGTGTTTTTATTTTCCTCCAAAAATCTATATGGCTTAAGTGAGCTTATCAATCTGCATGCTACGTCGCTGAAATCCATTTTATTTCGTCCCACGTATCCTTATATAGGTATAGCGGCGAACATTCGAGAAATTCTTCGTATGTCGAAAAAATTTTAAGAAAATTTAAAAACGAGTTAAAACCTTGAACTGCATCTCAGCAAATTGTTGTGAAAAAGAAAAAGTAAAATAGTGTAACGTCATACCGTATCACTATTGTATACATAATTATATATGTACAGACAGAAGGTACACGCGCATTGTGAGATGACTCATCGATACGACTAACATACGTGAGCTAATATCTGAATAATCTACTAAAATTATCGGTTAAAATATACTTCAGATTAGAATGTATTAAGAAGAACCCGGACATGAAAATCTTAGAGAAATTTCTGAACAGTGTATGGGGGTTATTGTACCATATTTTCCAGAACCAGTTCTCTAAATTCACGATCTTTTCAGATGGCCAATTTTCTATTCGTTTCGCGAATTTGGTTTTCCCAAATTCTTTTATAAAATTCGTACGTTTGCCAACATCCAGACATCGAGGAACATCCATTTTTTGTATAGGACATAATTAACATGCGACATCAATTCCCAATTCCTGTACACCTGACATATTCTTCGTGCGACACACCAGATATTTTTATTAGCTTAATCAATTTTGAATTTATGACTTCACTTTTTCGCTCCTCCCTCCTTTCGTAGTTGGCTTCTATTGGCTTTTCAGTTAACTAGTTAGCAATTGACTGGATCTTCGGCATCTGTCCTGTGGCCCTGATCCTCAATACTATGCTCACTGTTCCTGTATAGTTGGACTTACATCCTATGGCTCTTCTTGCCTCGTCTATTCTTTAGGTCTTGAATCTGTTTTCACTTCACTCTGGCTCTTATGCATGCCTGTACAATAATTCCAAACCTAATTGGTGCTTAGTATTCTGTATTTTTTTTTTTTTTTTTTCAGCTAAACGTTTAAATACTTATCAAGTGTTGTGATCTTCTCAAAGTTGATTTTCTCAATGCTGGTCAACTAATGATGAGTACCAAAGAAAGTGTGATAAGAGATTGCACTTGATTTTCAGCGAAAAAATTTACACAATTTGCATTTTTTGCATAGTCGAGGATACATTGGAAATGATTTTTGTATTTAATTTTAATTTTGTTAAATAAACATTATCTTCACTTGAAAGTATTTCATAATCATGATTTTTTTGTGAACTTTGTTTTCATGTTTTGTTAGAACTACTATATTCTATGTGATGGGGGCTTAAAAATGGATTACCCAGTTTTTCTCTTTGTAAGTGTTGGTTTTTTTGGTTTGTGGAATCAAACCTGGGAGCTATAAATGGTGAATGTATTTTATATAGGGCAAGGTATGGTAGTTCCTACATACTTCCCTCTTAGAGAAACTCAACATAAGTTGAACAACATTAGATGCTGTTGGAGGTTAGGTGGAGCTAGAAATGCTTCTCATAACTGTACACATAGGCTTTCACTATCTATATGGGTTCTATTTCCACTATATAAAATACCATCTATCAGCCACTCAAGTTAGGAAGCTAAATTGTGAGTTCCACAATGCATCACTAGGGTGTGTGCATGTCCAGTACATGTCGAGAGTCATCAGATGTAGGTTTTGTTGGTTCGAGGAATTGATCCTGGAACCTAAGTATTTGCCAGCTGAAAGTGGTGAACTTAACCCCATAGACATCTCACCACCGGGTATAACTGGTGAATGTATTTTATATAAGACAAAGTATGGCAGTTCCCACAGTAAGTATCTGTTTCAAAAACCTCTTGGATTTGGTGTATTTAATTTTGAATATATACGATAGATACTTATGGAATTTTTTTGTGGGGTTTCTGACATTTTTATTACTTTTTGTTTCAAAAATTGTTTTCTTCGCATTGGAAACTTTTTGTTCCCCTTTGTGTTTGCAAACTTCATTTTTAATTTTCATTGCATATGATGTTATCTTTTTACCAAGTACTTCAGGTTGAACATTTCCAATGCTAAAACGCACGAAATTGCAGCTGAAAACTCCCCACTGTTGACGACAATAACATAGCGATCTCAAACCCCTCGACAGACCATTTAACGCAAAATTTGGGAAATGGACAACTATACCTGAAATACGTTTTTGCGGATAGAACGTCATAATGTGAACTTTATCCAATATGGAAAAACTAAGAGCTGTACCCCATACATGGGTGTTCCATGCTCCTAGTCCCTAGCGTGAGGTCTCTTGCGCAAATTATGATGTCACACCATGTTTTCATGTTTTTGCGTTAAACTCGTCGGGAGAACCTTTCCTCTAATCAATGGTGCGCATCGTCGAGAGCTAAACTCACCGAACCTCAAAATTCTCTCCACAAGTTCTGACGTCACCCTAGCCATTTACTTTTCCACTTCACATTTATCCGAATAAACCATTTGCCAGCTCGTGACATGCTGCTCGTGGTATAGGGGGCCAAACCACCCTCCACCACCTGGTGTGAAACCTTTTACACATTTATTCGGAGAAATTCGTTGCGAATTGACGTACACTGCTCGTGGGAAGGGTAAACTGCCTAGACTGTCAAAATATGTAAAACCTTTCACAAAAATTGTAATATCTTACCACATGTTCAATTTTTCACGTTCAATTTACAAAGTAAAACAAGCTGCTAAAGCGATAACTAATGCTGAACACTTTACCAGAAGGTTAAATCCTTCGAAAATCCTTCTATGAAACATATCTGTTGTCTAAATAATTGTAACGGAACTCCAACATTATATTTTTTCGCGTTGAACCTTTTGGTGAAACACATCATGTCAAAACGATGTTCCTCGTGAAGAATTTTAAACTAAAACGCCAACATCGGAGTTATTTTTGGCCGCAAATTTAGATCGAATGGTGGCCTATGGTGGCCTATGGTGGCCTATGATGGCCTATGGTGTCCTATGGTGGCCTATGGTGGCCTATTGTGGCCTATTGTGGCCTATTGTGGCCTATTGTGGCCCCAGACACGCAGCTTTTATGGTTGACATTTTCGTTGGTAAAATAAATTTTTACGCAGTTTGTATGCAAACGGGGTATTAAAATTGACTTAATGAAGAGGTTAACGGTGAGGATGATTAAGATTATCAGTTTCACGAAAAAACAAAAAAAGAATCCGTAGACGCCGTTTTCCAACTTCGACCTAAGTTTGTTTATATACTTACCTAGTTATCTATTTTCATGTCGTAGTCAGGTTGTGTATTTGGTTTTTTCATGAAATGCCTGGTCATTTCATAGAGTTACTGTAATGCGGATTATTTTACACTAAATGACCAAAGGTTAGGGTAAGGTTGCCAAAATCATACAGTTTCCTAAATGGTATTCCTTCTGATATTTAGGAAATGGGAAAGTTAATCACTGATTCACATGGTGATAAGTGAAACTAAATACAACTAACCACTACAGCACCAAAAATTCTCCAAATCAACACCTTTTTTCTCTTTTTACAAGCTTTTGAAAAAATGCATACTCAATGATAAATAATTTGAGCATGTTGTTTTAATAAACTTATGCCTGAGGAAAATGTTTCAGTTCTTGAAACTGTTTATTTTTTCGAATTATAGAATCTTCTTCATCATTTCTTCAGAAAATTTTAATCAAAATTATAGTTTGCAGATTAACAAATTAAGTTTTATTGGAAGTAAACACTGTTTCCTAAATCGTACCACAGATGAGTTTCCTAAATCGTACCACTTTTTATTGATAGGCTAACAAAAATTTATCAACTGTTATTTTCAAAGTTTGGAGCCAAATTATTCATAACTTTAACTAGAGAAAAATTATTTTCTGTTCGATTTGTTTCTATTAAATTAATGTGTCAACGTTTTCTCCAATGGACTCCAATAATAATGAGCCTACCAAACGTAAATATGGATCAACATATTCTAAAGAAGAAACCAAGAAACCTGGTAAGAAAAGAGGGGCTCCAAAAATTCTGCCAGAAAGCATCTTAAATTTGATAAGAATCCGACAACTGATCAAAATTCTCTTGTTATTGAATATAATCAAGAAGACTGACATTGTTTTATTTGTGTTGAAACATTTTTCAAAGACATGGCAAAATGTCAGAAATGTGAGCAGTGGGCCCACGTTTTGTGCGCTGGAGTTGAGAATGAAACCCAATTTGTTTGTGGTTTTTGTTAGTTTTATCAAATATTTTTAATGATTATTACCTATTACCTACGTATTCCTTTTGAAACGTGTGTGATTTTTGTGATTTTTATTACTAAGCTACCCACCCAATCTGTTTTCAGTTTTCGTTAATTTTATAAAATTTTTCTGATGATTATTACCTTCTGGGTACTTATTCCTTTCGAAACGTGTGTGATTTTTATTACTAAGCTTCTTATCTACCTATTATTATTATATTTTTTTACATTTTCTTTTTAAATTTCAATATATTATGTTGAGATTATTGCAATAAAATAATAAAATGCATAATTTTATTCCCTAAAGGTATGGTAAAAAATAAAAACTAACACCAAAAATAGTTAAACAAGATATAAAAATAAAAAAAATATTCCAGGTACGATTCAGGAAACTGACTGGTACGATTTAGGCAACTATTTTCCTAAATCGTACCATTTGGAGTTAGTTGATAAAAGTATCCATAATTTTCACAATTTACGAGTGAGGCCAGTGGAAATGAGAATATAATTGGCCTAAGAATGCACGAATCAGAAAATGTATCATTGGGAATTCCAAAAATATTATGATTGTGATTACAGAATGCTGAAATGCAAAGTGATACGATTTTGGCAACCTTACCCTATGATCATTTCATGAAATACCTACGCAATAATCCAGTTAACCGTCAAAAATAAGTACAATGAAATGAAAATGAAAGCTATAAGAAACAGGATTATATTTAGTTGTAAAATTTTCAAAATATTTGAATTCAGAGTAGGTAGGTATCAAACAGAAAAAAAACTCTAGCGAAGTATTGCCAGTTTTCATCCATAATTCAAAAGTAGAATTATTAAATGTAGTTCCTATGGCTGAAATCGTTAGAAAGTTATTAGTGATTAAGTTTTATTTCTTGCGTTTTCCCATTCAAACGACAGCCCTAAAAAATCAGTTTATTTACCTTGATCAAAAAAAAAACGTAATGTTTTTTTAAACTAAAAAAATCATATTGCCCCCGAAAAGTCAATTTCCTCCTCTACTCTCCCCCTTTTCAGTAGGTATGTTTTCTACGAAAATCCACTTACTAATTTCGCGCTCGTGAAAGGTTGGGACTGAAGATAACTTTGAAGGTTGAGACAGAAGCTAATATTACTTTAGAATGGGGTGAAAGCTCAACTTTCAAGTACGGGCAGAAGCTATAATCGTTAAGGTTGGGTAGAAGACAGATTTTAAAAAATTTCGAATAATCAGTCGTTACGCTTCAATTATTTCAAAGCATATACCTTCCTTTGAAAACCTACATTTTCTAGCGAAGGGTGGATACGCTGGAGTTATTCACCTTAAATTGCATTTTCGCCGAATATGCAGCGTGTATTCGTCGACTTGACGTAACGTGTCGATGGCGCGGCGTTACGTTAACGTGTGACGAAAAATCGTTTACTGAGGGTTACGGGTGAAGTGTGAATGGCGCGAGGCGACAGCTGAGGCTGAGCAGAGGCGAAGGAATGGCATTGGGGGCTGGACGAAGATGGCGGAGAAATTGCATTTCTCCCTTTTCGAACGGTTCGAGGCGACGACGAGGCTGGAAAAATTTACACGCGAGTAAAAACGCCACAAGTTTTGGCCAATTTACGTCGAAATTAGGCCGCGTTTATTGCTCATCAAATTTCCATATAAATAAGTAGACTGTAGGTGCGGCTACGTTTACACGTTTTCGATTATAACGCACTTAATATACCCACCGACGTTAATTAACGGACGGGCAAAAAATAGTACGGATTTCACTTCGTCCGTTCGTCCTGACAAAAATATTTCCTCCCCTTCTCGCATCAACGCTCCCCACCCCCGTCTACATTCGTTGGTAAAATGTGATATAGTTTATCTCCCTTTCAACCCACTTGCTCCGCATTTTTCATCCCTAGTTTTTTCAGTCTCTTCTCGATTTGTACTCCAATTCGCTCCCTCCAACTAGGCGTAACTACTCAAAAATCAAGGCAACAATTACTATAACAATCGTATAGGTTGGAAATTCATTTGCCTAAATTATTTCGACAAAATTATTCGGACAAAATTATTCGGATAACTTATTCCCCTAAATTCGATGCGCATGCGTCAGAAAGAACGAGAAAGAGAAACCAGAGATTTTTTATTTTATCGTGTATGGCCAAACTGTTAACAAATAAAAAGAATGAAAGAATGAGAGAGAGAAGAGGAGGCGATAAATTTTTTTCTATGTTAACACCGTGAAGAGATATTTTTAAGTAGGATTTCTACGAAAATCTACTTATTAATCTTGTGCTCATGGAAGGACCCATGGGTGAAAGTAAGTACGTTTTTCGTTTTACAACCCAAGGATCATTTTGGCACCATTTTGGAAAATTCATATGTATTTTTATCTGTATGTATGTATGTATGTATGTATGTATATGTATGTATGTATGTATGTATGGATGGATGTTCAATTCTTGTTAACACAATACAGGGTGTAATTTTTGTTCAATGGTCGTGAAATTTGGATTAAATATTCGTATTAAATTGAGGATGATGTAACGTATATTTTCATCTATTTTTAATTATGACGAACAATATTTGCTTACACTACTTTGAATACCAGAAATACAGGTACTCGATTATAATATAAACATCCCACTACTCTTTTGTAAACAACCTTATATTACCTATCCAAAATGTCATGAATAGAGGAATCTTGTCTCCATATTCAGTGACCTATATATACCTGTCTCTCGATATTGTTACAAATCAGCACATCCCTATTATAACATATCCTTACCTCATTTAGTCTATTCAAGATAGTCAATCAGGTACACATATGTACCCTGAACGGGTATATAAACCATGGTGTCAATACACTCGATGTTCAGTTACTGGTTCTTTATGTTTACTTACTTTATGTATCTTACTACACACTTCATGTCATTGAATTATTTATGTTTGAAATATTATTAACTGTTATTAACTACCAATTTTTTGTAAAATTATTTGAAATAATTGTGTTAAGTATTTTAGTCTCACTCAACGTTAAGATCCACAATAGCCTGTGGATAACTAAAACAACTATTTTTAAATATAAGAGAAATATTCATAGAATATTTCCCGTATGGTGTAACACTGAAAGTGGTTCTGATTGGTACAATACGAGCTTCTTTTGGCTGTTACAGATGAGATTATTAAATTTGGGGAAAATTAGTTTTAGGGTATGTCAGGAAGGGGCAACTATGTTGCAGTTTTGGCAGTTTTACAGCTTTAAAAAATGTAATTTCGAAGCAATATTTATGAAATTTGATGTAGACATTGATTTAAACGTATTCTAATACCCTTCCAAGTTTGGTTGGTATTGGTTTAATGGTTCATGCCCTGGGGTTGTTGCAGGGGCTAATTTTTGATGTTGACTCACTAAAACTTGCTTAATTTTTATCCAATAGTCACAATATTCGGTACAAACAGCACATATGACATAAGGGCAAACCCTTCAAATTTTGGTTTAAATTGGTCAATTTGTTCCCAAGTTATAAGTCATTCAGTGTTATTTTCTCTATTTTACTCTTCAGATAACAGCTCTAAAAAATCCATTTTTCAAGCTTGAAATGAAAAAAATTTTTTTTCAGCCTTGGAAAAGCAGAATTATGTTGTTTTGAATATTCGAACCCTATACCCCTGAATTACCAGAATTCTGCCTTTGAGTTTAACCAACTGGGCCACAGTTCATTTTGATTATGTTTGAGAGTTTCAACGTGATTAGAACTGGCATTGTTCAAATTTGTTAAGTTGTAAAGTTCAGTTTGTGATGTCCTCTGCTCTGATACAGTTGTCTTTCTACTCTTTGGACAAAATTCATAATTCTCTCCCTCGTCAACCTTTGATTCGTACATTTATACGAAGGGCGTTAAAAAAATAACTTTCCCAATGTTTTGGTGGGGGTCATATCTGTGTGAGGTATTAAGGAGTTCAGACTACCCTACAACAGTCATTGCTGAAAAGCCGGCCAATTTAGTGGGTTACAAGTTAAACACAAATATAAACAAATTATTTGTTACTGTATGTATAATGTAATAGATAATCGTTTGACTGTGACAAATTGACATATAACCAATTATGTCATGTGACAAGTGCGTAGGAGGGTCAATGTTCAGACGAAGAATATATTTTTATTCGTGTTATTGATAGTTGTTTTTACTGTGGTTTTCAATGTAGTGATGTTTGAAGAAGCTATTTTACAAGCTTCTCCATGGCTCATTTCCATGAAACATGGATTACCAATCCAACAAACTGTGTTCAAATCTTTATAAAAATAATTTTTTTTTTTAAATCTAGTTTTTTCATTAATATTTTTTGTTTTTGTTTTATTTTGACGTTATATCTTCAGGAGTAGATTAGAAAAAAAAGGGGAAATCTTATTACTCTTGTATCGAGAAGCATAGGCTATCGTAAATTTTTTTAGAAATCATCTTTATTTGATTACAGACACTCGTCAAATGTGTTTGTTGCTACAAAGTACAACGTAATTAGATCATCAATACATAAAATATATAATACACATGTATTTATGTGAAAGTGCGTGTACAGAGCCAAATATATAAGACATCTGTGAACAGAAATCTGTAGCCAGTGTTTACTGAGAATCACTCTCCTGTACTTAAGTGCAAAGCTGGTAAACACATAAACTGGAGATTATCTTCTATTGTGGAATTCCTTTTCACGACTCAAGTTATTCCACATTTTTATTTCTCCTGTATCAGGAAAAACAAGAGTAAGCATTTGAGGCTTTTATGTATAGGAGGATTATAAAAATTCAAAATATAGTTTTTTCTTCCTAACATTATTGTGCGCTGTATGTCATTAGCTGGAATATGAAACACACCTTCTTCACCTTACCAAATGTGAAATGATTCTTCTGCAGGACAATGACCAACCACACAGTTCTACCGTTACACAATGGACCCTCAAATCTTTAAAATGAGAAATTTTCCCCCTCTCTCAATGCTTTCCCACTCTTGCTCTTTCCAATTTTCACATTTTTCCAGTTTCCCCCAGCTGAAGAAAAATTTATGAGGAAAGAAGTTCGAAAAAAGAGCTTAAGTTTGTGCAGCAGTCGAAAAATTCCAGACATTATTCTAATCGCTTACTTTTTTGAGGGGTGAGATAGAATGTTTTTTGAAAAACGTTCATATAGAATTTAGGTATGAAATTTTTTCAAACTTCAATATAACACTCATACAGATGATAAAACAAAGCTATTCGATCAATCTCACCCTCTCTTTACTACAACATCAATTAAGATAAGTATACTATTGATAAACTGGTTTAGATAACCTGAAAATTATGCCAAAAATGAAAGTGTGAAAATGTTGAATTCCTACATTTTTTCCAACAGAAAATTTCAAGGCTTGGAACGATTGAAACACAGCTGAAAAATCATAAAAATTAAAAAATTTTTGACATACAACATTTTTCCTCTTCGGCGACTCATCTTATTAATCTTCTTGGAAAAATTATCATTCGAAAAAAAATGTCCTTCAGAAGAATAATCATTTAAAAAAAATTTTGACATGGAAAATGACCATTCGAAAAAAATCTCGTTCCGAAAACTGGCGGAAACATCGATTCGAGATTGTGACTATTTGACAAAAAAGTTTTGCTGCATAATGACCATTTTCGGAAATCGACCGAAATAGTTTTTTGTATTTTTTTGGCTGCAAATTTTGCTGTCCCACAAATTTTTCCGCCGCTGGCTTAAGCTCGAATACACCCGATGGAGGGGCGAATCCGTTTCAGAAGTCACCTGTATTGCTTAAAGTATCTTTTCCGTATTTACGGCGCAATGCGTCATTTTAATTACCTACTTATTCTACTTGAAACTGTAACAATGAAATTTCGATAGATCGATTATAGCTCGTTAGACATCGATAACTATCCGTAGTTTCTTGGAATTTTGCAGGCATTTGGAACTGAGCACTGTTTGTTGAATTATTGTGGCTGATGTCAATGGCAAAACTGTGTTTTCTAAAGAATTTTTGTTGCGCTAGAGTATTCTTTTTTTAATTTCCCTGTAAACCGGCCATACTATGTAAAATAGAAGAAAAAAATTGACCAACATGTTCGTGCAACTGAAAATGAGCCGGTCAAATTGGTGAACCTGGCCGGTCTGTCAGTTGAAAAATGATTATAACTTGGCAATAGTTACAGTGGTGGCGACGAATACGTTATGCAAAGCATATCGACGACATGACATGATATAGCCGTTAGAAGTTAATAGATTCATCTTGAGGTTATTTCTCAACAGGTCATGGACACGTCGCCATGTTTGACATTCTGCGTGTTTCGAGTCGATATCGAAATATCAACCGGCATTACGACGAATTAAATCGAAAAACGATAATTTACATTTTAACTACGGTAGGTACAGACACTGCAAAGGTTTTTTCCGCAATTTTTCTAAACTTTCAATTCCATTGCTTGAATCCTGAAAACTGAACTAACGTACTCGGCATAAAACTCAAATTAATAAAAAAAACACACATTCAACGATTAGAGTAAACCGTGGGCCTACACTAGCAGCCGTATTCTATAAAAATATTCAAGTATAGATTTGCTACTTAAGTAATATTTTATCTATGACTCCCATGTATAAGTATAGGATAAACCTGGTTAAAGGAGTACTTAAGTCTTACTTAACGTTGAGAAACGTTCTAGAATACGGGCGTAAGAAGCATAGATTTTAATTTTAATTTTCTTCAAAAACGCATAATTAAGAGCTTAGGGCTTAGCTAGAAAATTTTCCAGGGAGGAAAAGCAAGTTTTATGGAAGTACAGACCAGCTAAGTGGATTAACAGGCGGCGATGTAACTTGGCGTTTGTCGCATGGTGACTAGTCAATATGCCAACCTCAACTGCAGTAGGGCTGTACTTAGGATTTATCTCCAGAGGGGCGTTTTGGTTTTTTGGGTGAGTGGGGCAGTTTCCAACGACCCCAGTGAATACTTATGGACTTGATCCTCTGTGTAATAATTGCATTTAAATAGTTCGAAAATTAATTTCCATTTGTAATTTTTGCACCGGAATGAGTACCCCCTTGCCTCCTTAGTTGCGCCACTGGTAACGAACGAACTCGAAAATCCAGTTACAGTCATTTTACTGGCTGTGCAAAAAGCAGTCGTCAAAAATTTTTTTTAAATTTTCTAATAAATTAACGTAAAAAAATTTATAATATTTTCAAGAAAAAAAATATTACCTATAGTTAGCTTTTATTGAATAAAAATTTTAGCCTATGCAAATAAATTTTTGAAAATCCACTTAAAAATCCTGCCGCATTGCGTAACTTTTTCTCATTATTTCTGCATTTCTACAAATCATATTATCGATATTAAGATAAAGAAAAACATTAACATTCTTTTCTTTTTTAGCTGGCTTTTTTTTTTTTTATTGAAAATTTAAGTGGGGTAATTTTCCCTCTTCCCTATGCTGGCTACGCCTTTGTTAAAAGCTTGTAGAATTTCTGACGAACCTCCATTTTCATCTTTAGAGAAAAATAATGACAGAAACTTGATTAATTCTTTTTCGGAAAGAGGTAGCTGTAGCCTAAATTATTAGGCAAGTGTAGGTATTATTTAATTTTCTCAGCTACAATCTAAAAAATAAATGAATTGGATTCCATATATTCGGATACAGTTTGAAACGCATAAAACAGATTGATTAAAGTGTATTTTTAAAAACTCTAACTTAAATGTGAATAGCTACTAGACTTCCTACTGATTGTGCGCAACTCATTTTGAAAATCATTGTCAAGAAATAAGATATCTGTCCTAAATCGATAACGAACTGAAGAAATGATTTTAAAACTAAATGTTTTTAGTTCGATCTTGATGCAATTGACTTGAAAAAAAATTTGTTTTAAGAAAATTGCGGGGGAATTTTGGAAAAAAATGTCTCTAAGGATATATGGATGTTTTCGGCGGTTCACATATTCACGTGATCTACGCATTGGCCCTCCCAAAATGCAATACTTAGCTGAAAACAACAAAAAAAAGTGCTAAAAATAATTATTTTAGAATTTCTGCAACAAGATGTAGGTCTATATAGGGACTGAAATTATTGAAGTCGACACTCATTTCCTCACCAAGTAGGCTTTATATGTTAATTCGGTCAAATTTTACGACAAAAACTTTTAATTAGCTCTGACTTCAATAATTCAAGTCCCTCTGTAGACCTACATCTTGCCGGAGAAATTTTAAAATAATTATTTTTCTCTTTTTACCTTATTTTCAATTGCACTTTTTTGAAGTTGGTTCTATTGTTTGAAAAAAATTGTTATGGGAACATTAATGAGGTGAAGGGGCTCGGACACTTGATGATTGTTGCCACCAAAAGGTTGGCTAATATTCGTCTCTATGACGTTAAACAAATTGCACCGATTACCTTTGAATGTAATTACTTATAGATAAGTACTTGTAAGTAATGTACAAGAACCAAACTGTGACTAATGAAACAATTACAGTGATGTCACAATTCAGTACGTAAACCAGTTTGCAATTTATTATCTCTACAAGAAATGACAACCACCCTCATACACTGATGTATGTATTTACTATGTATGTGTGCGTGTAAGTAAGCTCCAATATACACTGTCCAAACTGGCTCTAGAATTGCAAGAGGTTGCCCCGATTTTGGCTTACCAATATGTGTGTACATAGGAAGTGGCTGAACACGAAATTATTTGTTGGTTACCTTCTTGTGTGAATATTCTTTCACAACAAGGTATTCCACAATTATTATTAATTTACCAGTTTTTTTTTTGTTTCAATATTAAATTCCAATAGATTATACTGAAGATATTTAAAAAAAAAATTATATTTCTCTTTTTAAAGAATTTTTATTTGTTTTTTTGTTGTTTTTTTATGAAAAAAGTTTTCTGAATAATTTTTTGTTTCTAACATTAGCAATAATATTACTTCAAGACTAACAGTTTTTCATATAAAGATAACTCAAAAACTATCTCATGGATTCCAAAAAAAATGTTAAACGAACACCACTGGATCATCTTCTATCATTTAAAAAAAAAGTTTCTCAAAATCTGTACCCAGGTTGAGAAGTTATGCTGGAACAAACATAAAAAGAAAACACATACACGGATCAAATTGGTAACCGCCCCTCCTTTTTTGAAATTGGTTAAAAATACATCCTGGCTGACAACCCTTTATTAAACTACTCTTCGAAGAAGATGAAGGTGGTTCAAAAATCGATTAAAAGATCTTCAAAAATTCGTCGCAGAATTATATAAAATAATGAAAAAACTGTTTAGGTAAATAGAGCTATTGAGTACATTTATTTACAGTCTTCGCATGATTTCTCTGATATTTTATTTCCATTTATTGAGGACACCATGTATGTACAGGCATAAAATAAAACCTATCTAGACGGTTGCCGATATATATTGACGAAAAATTTCAGTACGTATACTAATTTCTGTTTTTTTTTGTTTTTTTTTTATATTCTTTTTGTCTAAGCATAGCTTATTAATGTACCAACGCAGGGGTTGAAAGTCAGCCGAAAGCTTAAGTCATAAAGGCAAAAGATGATGAATTTTACTCAATCAAGTCAGAAGCCAAAAACGTCAGTTTTGTGTCAAAAAGTAGGATAGCCAAGCTGAAGTTTTATTTTTTGGCTGATCTGAAAACTTCAATGAGTAAAATTTGGAGTTTATGATTCGAGTACTTTTTAATTTAACTTTGAAAAAATTTTGAAGAAATGAGTTGAAAAAACTAATTCAATTAATTATTTTTTGGAAGGGAAAATTGAGAAAATCTAAAAATCTGATAAAAAGCCAATGCTGAAAGTTTTACTTTTATCAAGCCAAAACCGCAAAAAGCTAAAAAGCGCAGCTGAATTTATTTTTTTCAAGGTTGTAAGTTTATGCCAAAACCTAATCTTCGTATACGGCTGTTCAACCTCCATTTCAGTTTCCAAATAAGAAAAAATCAAGGCCGCAGAGAGGGAGGAATCGGGGTGATTCTGTGGTCTTCGAAAAAATAGGTAATTCGGGTATAATTTAAAATATCTTTATAGTTTTCGAAACAAATATCCATTTATTACTAGTCTCAGCCCTTAATATGATTATAACAAAAATATACGTGTGGCGACGGGTGGTCGTTGACGAACGAGTGTGTATTACACACTCGTCGACCACCTAGCGGGCCAGTGGAATAAAACCCACAAACTACATTTTGGTGCTCACGGCTGTATATTTCGTCTATGCAGCTAAACTTGTTTACTAGGCTTGGCCCACACACACTCCTCGCTGTACTCACAACCAACCGTTATTGGTATTTGTGTGGTGTCGTGTACACTTATACACACACCCACAATACGGAAACTTTTTCATACTAAATTTTACTTGACTTAATTTTGTACCAAAGTATTTTTTACTCTATATCACTTAGTTATCAAGAAAAATTGAAAATATTAAAAGTATAGGTGCGCATTCGAGCCGCATCCTCTAGAGTATGGAGGTGGAACATCGTTATCACCTTGTCAGCAGTTCACCTACCCTATATTTCTAGCTTAAAACTATTCGGTATCAATTATTTCTATTTCAACGTCATTTTTAACCTTATTCTGCGGGTGGGCTAACTTAAATTCATTGAATTTCAGACAAATTAGAAGTTGCGTAAACAAATTGAAATAACGCAAGGAGGCCTGAAGTTGCTACCGCACCATTTAATAGTAGAGAGGTGATTAAATTTATAGCAAAAATTACGAATAGAAAAATTTTCATGCAAAACTTTACTAGAGACTGGAAAACGTCGGACTGAAACACGAATCACTATACGAGTGGCTACTTGTCAAAAACCTTCAATAAAAATAGAAAAAAATTTTTCTTTTACATTTTTTGGGGTCAATGATCGCGATTCTCCACTACCTACCTAAATTATTCTAAATTTTAGATTTTATTTTCTTCGCATTTTTTTTTTTTTTATATTACTGTTTTAATAAGTCATAAAAAAAAAACAAGCATGTTAATTCAGAAGAAGGTTAATACTGGTTATTTTATTTCATACAATTTTGTATCGAATGAAAAAATGTGAAGAAAAAAAATGTTTCGATAGTTTTCAATCAAAAAGATTAATTAAAAAAAAAAAAAAAGAAAAAAATCATTTTAATTTCTGGATATTTATTTATTTGGTTACAGTATTTCTGTTAGTAATTTTTCTTCTCTTCAATTAAAGGATCGATGACTTAAAAAAAACGAATTTCGAAGGTATTTGCGTATTTCTACAAAGTATATAGCCGTGTAAGTACAGGAAATCACGAGGGTCTCGCGAAAGGAAGTTTTTTCAGCAGGATTACATATTATGACGTCATGTTTGAGGTTCAGCTGGACTTCGAAAATTTCACATGTGCTTATCAATTAATTAATTCATCAAATTTCGTATTTTAGTTTCTTGTATAAATTGTTGCTTTTCCAATAATTAAATTTTATATCATCAACAGTTGCGAAATATAATGAACTTGATTATAGTGTTCTGATGATTATCACTGAAAATGAGAAAAAATTTAAGGAAATTCAAGATTATCGAAAAGAATTTCGAGAGAACCATTCGTTGTGGAAAGCTGAAATTTTCGATAGGCATTGAAGTATATTAATTAGAAAGTTTGTGAAAATTTGACTGAAATTATACTTTTGGTTCGAGAGATATTGCTATAATTCCGAAACTAGATTGAATTCATATAGGTAACATTTAAATCACTCAATCTGAACAGAATTTCAGTAATATTTTAAAAACTAAGCCAAATTTTCACAGAATCTTCAACTGACATACGTCGGTGTTTTTGTAAAATTTCAGCTTTCTACGAATGACTGTTCTCTCGCAAATTCTCTCCATAATTTTGAATTTGAAGTCCAACCGAACCCTAATTATGACGTCATAATACATAACCCTGCTGAAAAAACCTCCTTTTGGGATGCTTGATGAGAAATTGGCTTTATTAGTTGGAATGTGTGCAGTACAAATCAATATACCTTATACTATGCTCCAATTTCAAGCAATATTTTTTGCAATACATGCCACAAAATACGCGATTATGTCTTTCTTTTCAATGCTCAAATTTTGGAATTTCCAACTGAGGAGCAAACATTCATTACTATTTTTCTCCAGTTGTAAAAGTGTTTGGCTCCTTCCTTCAACAAATCAAATCCCTTCACTAATTGCACATGCGCATGTGTTGCATAAAATAACATTCTCAAACTATGCGCAATGTGAGCGACCTTGATTAGTGCATTTACAACACAAGTCGCAAACAAATTTTTCAAACATTTCAACTTGTCGAGGATCACATACTTTATGCTCTTGTAGCAAAATATATTATTTTGTAGCACATAAACAGCAAAATATGGCAGAAGCAAATATATATTTTCCTCCTGCTAATATATTTTTCCTCCAGTTATTGTATTTTTGCTCTCATGATGCAAATTGGTCACTTTGTGCAACTGAAATCTGATGTTTTCTCCCGTACCTACTTTGCACGCAAGTGATGTGAAAAAACTGCTAAGTCCTTAAAGAGTGAAGACTTGGTATTTTATTTGATGGTCCAGTTTTTTTCTAATACTATTTATCAAAGTGCTGAAGAGTGTAATAAATCCATTTTTCATAAACTGTTAGTTTCTTGACATGACCTTGAAGTAGGGCTTTCAACCAAAACCATAACCAAAAACATGACTACTAAAGATCTAATAGTATATTACACACTAATATTTGAAAATGACGATTAACATGTGACAGAAAATGGGCAAAATGAGTGTAGCAAGTGAGAAATTCCTGAGTCATGTGAACTCACTTCTAAATCTTGCTAAGGAAGATATTTTTTATAATTAATGATCAGAAAGCAACAAAATTGTAGGAACAGAACTATTAATAACTGCTAATTATAATATATTTAGCGATTTCCAAGAGAAAAAATAATCAAAATAAACAAATATACTCATAGTGACTACAATTCTTCAGCTAGCTTTCATAGCACAGTAAGTATGGTGTCACCTCAGTATTAAAGAGGTTACTGGTCAAAATCTCAGAAAAGCCAGCAAATTTTTCATAAAATTTAAAAATTCTACATCATTCATTAATGACATGCACTACTTTTTGCTCGCAAGATACGACTGTAAACACTGCCTTTCTGATCGTGTATTATAAAATAGTATATTATGTAGCAAGGTTCGAAAGTGAGCATTTACATGCGAGGGAAGTTTGCAAAATGAGTGTAGCAAGTGAGCACTTGTTGAGTATATAAACTTACTTTTGAACCGTGTTGTGGAGGATATTTTATATAATTAATTATCAGAAAGTAACGAAACATTAAAATTCTATCTTAAAATTATGAGTCTTTCACAAAAATTATAAAAAACAAAACAAAATATATATGTCTCCACATTGTGGCAGATTTAACATTTCATTCAGAACATGTAACCTCTACCTTGATGAAAAGTGAACATGTTTCCATGTAAAAATATGTTTCACATTTTTACATAAAGGTGCGTTCATTTACATGGAGATTACATTCATCAATGATAGGAGCAACTTTTCACTCACAAAATACGAGCGTAAACATTACATAAACAAATTTACAACGTTGATTTGGGAACCAATAACCAAAACAAAAATATTTTATATACCTAACCAATAACTAATAAACAATTTCCACAAAATTCTGAAACTTAACGTAAACCACAATCCGAAAGAATTGGTCAAAAATATTAATATTGTAATTATTTTTCAAAAGATATTAATATTATAATATTAATTTTTCAAAAATTACCAATTATTTCGTGGATCTGTTATGTTTTAGATTGTTTTAATGAAAAGTTCTCGTTCCTTCTCAAATTTAGTACATTTGGAAAGTGTGTATTCGAGTGTAACCAACAGTGGTATAATTATCAAGGCTATTATAGGAAAATTATTAAATCGTTGGTGTTGTTGGTAGTTTTACATGTATCTGGAGGTATCTTCAAAAAAGATGTGAAAAATATGATTATTAGAAAAAATTTTCCCATTCATTGAGCTAGTTTATTTTCGGGGATATAGTTTAATGATTTCTGTACGTCATATTAGTTAAAAATGTATAATTTGGTTTTCCAAATTTTAATGTTTTTTCCTGAAAACATTAAGGCCCATATTCACAAACGTCACTTTAACCTCCCTTTACTTAAATTTCACTTTAAAAAAGTTTTTTACACAATTTTGTACTTATAAATGTGGGAGCAATGTATCTCTTATGAGAGTTCCAATGTAAAAATAAAATGTTACCACTTTCTTAAATACAAAATTGTGCCAAAAGTCATTTTTAAGTGAAGTTTTTGTGAAGGGAGGTTAAAGTGACATTTGTGAATATGGGCCTAGATATAGGTAGGTAGGGGAAGGTATACAAGTTTTAATTTAGAATAGCAGGTTTTTAGGATCTATGTTAGGGTGGTACTTATTTTGAGATTGTGAATTTTCAAGCTCTCTGTATGCAGAATAGTTCCTTTTTATAAAAAAATAATTCCTCTGAAGTTTTTTCTCCCTGAGTTAAAAATAAGTGGTGCCGCAGGGGGCTTGAAAATTAACATAAATTTTTTGAATAAAGACCCTATGAATGGGAAAATGAGGAATCATTCTGTAAAAGCCGAGAAATTATATCAAAAATAAAAGTTGTAAACGATAGTGCTGAATGTGGTGTAAAACTGATTGAAGAGTACAACAATAAATTGAGTAAAAAAAGATCAAAAGCAGTTCATTATACAAGGAGTATCAGAGTATTGTAAGAAATATGTGGATGCCAAAAAAAACTACATTAATGAAATCTTGATCAATAATTGTAAAAATTGTATTGTTAGCAATTTATTTTATCTGGTTGATCAATATTTTGTGAAATAAATTTCAATTTATACGTTATACCTCATTATTATTCAATACTCATGAAGGGGGGTAGGGTGGCACCACTTTTATTTTATTGAGGGGGACAAAACCTTGGATATAATATTTTTTCATAAAAAGGAAACACTTTTGGGGGTGGGAGCAGTAAATATTTGTAAAAAAAAAATTGTAAGTATAAATAAGGACCACCCTAATCTATGTGCAACGTACCTTGAAAAAACTTGACCTTACTATATTATGAAGTAAACAGATACAAACAATCGAATCTGGGCAACTTTAATTGTTTAATGAATTTTATGGCAACTGAAATTTAATTTCGTGATTTTCAAATCTTTTCATGATCGTTCGCGCAAACTGGTTCTACTGGACTGAAATAAATTAAATTGATTAAACAAAAGTTTGTACACACTCAGGTAGGCCCCTTTCATAACATTCACAAATTAGAAAAAATATAATATATTACGGGATTTTCAATTCTGAATTTTTGTGTCCTTTTGAAAATAAAATTTAGTAGTATTGCGAATTAAAGAAACTAAAAGTTTTGAACGAAAATATTGTGAAAATTTGCCCTTTTCTACTGAATGGGTAAAGATAGTGATCAAAAATGGAAATATTATTCACCAACCGGTACGTTAAAAGTGATTACAGCAGTCTGGAATATGAATGGATCAGCTAAACATTTTGTACTTCTTTCGCTTGCTCCGTGTTTGGGAAAGAGAGAGTCTCAAGAAAGCTACAGACCCGAAGATGGGCAAAAAAATATGTTTACCACCTCAAAGAGAATAATAGTTAAAGGGGACCACTGTTTATAGGGAGAGAGTGAATTTTTTGGTCCGATTTATTCTGAAATTCTGAATTAGTATCACTTTTTTGTTTTGTTTTTTTTTTTTACCAGAACATGATCTTTCATATTTTGCATTGAAGATCATTTCATTTTGGCGATATCTCGTGTTCATTTGGAGAATGGATTCTGCGCACTTCAATCATCATTTTGGGCAGTTTGTGTGAAAGCATTAATTTTTGCTGCAATGTTACAGAACTGAAACCAAAAACGGTATTTAGAGGTTGTATCCCTTCCTCTACGTATAATTTACACGACGGTACTCCGTATACTGTATGATCCGTTGAAATTTGATTGTCTACTCCGAAAAAAATGTATATATACTCTGAAACGTCATGAATGTTAAATTTTGTGAAGCCATCAACATCGTATGTACGTACTTCAGTAAGAATCGTGTAAACAAGACCGAGACTCGGGTCAAGGCTGCCGAGTGCAACACCAAGATCAAGGCCAACAATAAAAAACTTTCGATAATCTTATTCATTTCCCGACTGAATAAACCACGAAAGAAAATCGGTACAATTTTATGAACGAAAATTCTAGCAACGTTGAGCCTTAATTGTATTTCCCCCACTCAACCGTTTATTTCTCTAGTTTTTATTTTTTTACGCAGTTTGCTTGCAAACGGGCTATTAAAATTGACCTCACGGAAGGGGCAGGGTTGGGGATGATGAAAATTATCCGTGCCATGTGAAAAGAAAATGATTGGTGCCATTTTTTCATTTTGACCTAATTTTTATACATATATATGTAGCCTATGTATGTGTAGGTTTTGTCGGTTCAGGGAATCGAACCTGGAACCTACATATTTGCCAGCTAAAAGCAGTGAACTTGACCGCACGGCCATCTCACCGCCGACTATAACTGGTGAATGTATTTTATATTAGACAAGGTATGGCGGTCCCCACATACTCCCCCCTAGAGAGACTCAACACAAGTTGAACAACATTAGATGCTGTGGGAGATTGGGCAGAATCAGAAACGCCTCTTATACCCATATGCACAGGCTTATACTACCTATATGGGTTCTATTTCCACTATATAGGGCGCCATCTATTGGCAACTAAGGTTAGGAAGAAGAGTTGTGAGTTTCATCATACACCACTAGGGTGCGTGTGTGTCCAGCACACATCAAGGGTCACCAGATGTAGGTTTTGTCAGTTCAGGGAATCGAACCTGGAACCTACATATTTGCCAGCTAAAAGCAGTGAACTTAACCGCATGGTCATCTTACCGCCGACTATAACTGGCGAATGTATTTTATGTTTGACAAGGTATGGCGGTCCCCACAGTATGTGTCGCCCAAAATTTTGTGTTCACAATTCTGTTAAAACCACCAGGTGGATAGGGCTGAAATTTTTACAAGAGATGGTTCACATATTGGAGCAGTCTGAAAGAAGTTTTTTGTCTATCAGTTAATTAATTTCTGAGACAACTGGAAAACAAAAAATTCTTGGAAAAGTCGTTTTTCCGGGATTCTGAGAAAAAGACCAAAAGGATGGGGCTGAAATTTTTACCAAAGACTTTCCTTATGTTGTTGCAAGTTTTTTGAAGTTTGGTGCCTATTAATTCAGTAGTTTCAAAGGAAAACTGGAGAAGAAAAATTTCTGGAAAAAATTTTGTGTTCACGGTTTTGAGAAAGTTACCAAACAGATAGGGCTGAAATTTTCACAAAACACAGTTACTGTATGGAAGCAAGTCTGAAAGCAATTTGGTGCGCATCGAATTAGTAGTTCTGGAGAAAACTGGAAACAAAAATCTCTGGAAAAGCGGTTTTAAGCGATAAAACATCGATAGATCGATATTTTTGTTAAAGATATGGTTAATTTTTTGTAATTTCTTAACTTGAAATTATAGAGATGAAATATCGATATATCGATAACTATTGATATAAATATCGAGAAACTGGGTTATCTGGCGAAGCATAGCTGTGTTCTTTTTTTTTTTTCGTACCTACCAAACTTTTTACAGTTTCTCCATTTTTCTATTTCAGATCATATTTCACTTATCCATTTTCTACCGAATAATTGCGTTTATTTACACGAATATCCTAAGTTAGGTAGGTATTTGTTATTTGCTCGTTTTTCTTACAAATATATGAAAAAAAAAAAATTTCTCGAAAATTAGGTTATAATATTTTTATTTGTATTTTTTATTTTGTTAGCCATGACGTATCTAATTGGCGATTAAGTGGGCAACCAACACTTCTTTTCGTCTTTTTTTTTTGGGTGGTGTGTTTTTTCGACGAGCGAATAAATAAACGTATCTACGTCTCGAAATCGATTTGTGCCTCAGAAAGCTATCACGAAAAAAAAAAAAAAGAAAAAAAAGTCGATTGGTCGTAAATTTTCAAGTTTGAGTGCTTTTGACGGGAAAATAAACTGGTTGAGAAATTAACTTTTTCGATACGTTTACACGTCTACCTATGCTACGTTATTTTTCCAGTATCGACTCCGGTGTTTTCGTAGGTAAGCCCACATCTCTCATTCAATGAAGAAAAAAAAAAGCTTTCATCTGCCACCTTAACCATAGCTATTTTCCACTTTACCTACCGCATAAATCGAGTGTTGATGATGAATGTTGAATGATATTTTTGTGTATTTTTGTGGTTTTTTTTGTAAGCAGGTATAAGTAATACCTATACAAGATTATTGACCTTCTGCGGGTCGATAGATTTTCATATCATGTCAAAAGAAACTCGATATAGCTGGTACAAAAAAGTCAAGTTCACATAGATATTGTGGTACAAAATAATGTAGAAAAAAAAATTTGAATATTCACCTGAAAAATGAATTTTTTTTGCAACACATGCACAAAAACACGGGTTTTACATGCATGTACAGTAAATGTAAACAAACGAATTTTTGACCTGTGAAGTAGACGATAATTTTACAATCTCTCGCGCATCAAAATCCTGGGCAAGAGTGTGTAAAGTACTTTACACACTCTTGCCCATTCCAGTCCTGCGTGACAGGATGTAAAATATTCGAACATATAATCATTTTGATATTATTTTTTATTATCTCGTGAAAAACTATTCGTCAAGTAGCCAATCCAATCAAACACAACATTTCAGTTTTCAAAAAAAAACGTCTAAAATGATTCATTAGCCTATAATTAAGTTGGAGAGCAGTGGCTTGTAATGATCAAAAGCGGATAAAATTTACAAAATTTCTATAATTTTCCAATTATCTTTAGCTATTTGACAACAAATAAACGAAAAAAACGCAAATTAATGGGAGATTTGCAGTACTTTGGAATCTAGAAACTTCTTCTCTTCCATCAGATTCCTCAGTCGCTATTTAAGTTAGAGAGCTAAAAATGGTATCTCTGAAAAGAGGAGAAAATTTACCTACATTTAGTTTTCGTTTAATTTTTTAATCGTCTTTAACAATTTGAAAATAAACAAATGAAAAAAACACAAATTAATAGAAAAAGTTTTTTTTGAAATCCAGAAACCTCTCTTCTTTCACTCAATGATTCCTCCGCCCCTACTTAAGCTAGAAATCTAGGATTAGTACTGCTAGAAAGAGGAAAAAATTTAATTAAAACTAATTTCCTTATAATATTTTGTTAATGTTCTTAGCTCTTTGAAAATAAATGAACATAAAAAGGCAAAATAATGGTGAAAAGCAGTTTTTGTGTTTTTTCTGCTATAATTTCCAAAATTTATTTCCTTTATGAGGTTTTTTTTTTTTTATTGAGAGTGGGAGTTGTTTGTGCATTAGTTGCAAAAAGTATGGTGTGCAACAAGTGCTTGTGGGCTATTTTAACTCGTGTCAAGTTTGCAGCACTCGCCTTCGGCTCGTTTGCAAATTCTTCACACTCAGTAAAAAAATATACCACATTACGTACTTGTCACACAATATACTATTTTATGCACCTGAACTGTAGAAAATATAGATGAATAAAATACATTCCAATTACACTCTGTCTTTCTGGAACAACTCGATAACTTTCTCGCATGGCAAGACCGTCTTAATTTCCTTTTTTGGTCCGAATGCAAAATTTTTTTTTAGGGTCAGGAGTTAAGGTGAGGAAGGGTTGTTGAAATTTTCTGGCAAAAATAAGTAAAATTATTTAATTATACCCCCTAACTTATTTATTTATACTAATTTTTCATATCTGTGGGGGAAGGGTGTTGCCAAAAATAGTGTGTGACAAGTGAGTGAAGCAGGTTCATGATACAAATTATAATTTGATACTTATGTGATTCTCAGCAATTGCCCACAAAATTACCTACTTCTCGCATTTGTATCTCAAACAGGATACCATTTTTTATAATTAGTGAATATCCAATGCTGCTACTCAGCAATAATTCACAGATCTACATAAACTATAAATATGTACAAAATTATCAATTAATCAGGTGCGAAATGAGTAATACCACGTTTTGTCCTACAATTGAGTGTTATTATCCCTTCACAAATGATATCTAAGAATTGATTCAAATTGAAAAATTCATTTTCAACTCTTCTTTCTCACTCTCTCTCTCTCTCTCTCTCTCACTCACTCCATCTATCTCTCTCTCTCTCTCTCACCCTCTCATTCCCCCAGTCCATCTTAGGCTTTTCCTCTCCCCTTCTACCCACAATTTGGATTCTTCTCACACTCATTCAGATGCACTTACTCACATGCTCAGGCTCTCAGTCAATTAATAAATTTCATAAATTTACTGGGATTTGAACCAGCAACCTCCAAGTTTCAAATCTCAGTCTTAGAAAATTGAGCCATTACTCACCCAAAAATTTGTCATCATATTTTCATTGACTGATGAACAGTTACTGCATGTAGATGTAATTAAATTCAAAGCATCGATATGCTTATTATGTTGATATGTTCAAATATTGATGTATAGTAAATATACAGGTTTGTATATATGGTATTTTAGTGGTTGGTGAGGTGGGATAGGTTGGAATTTATAAAAAAAAGAAAGGGGAGTTTTGGGATGAAGCCCCCATTATTTAAAAAATAAACATCGATATTTTAATAGATATATCAATAACAAAATTATTGAATAAATCATTTTCACATTTATGCATTGGAAGAGTTGAGATCTGAAATGCGCACAGTTGCAACCTCTTAAACTGAATCAATTCTTAGATATCTTTTGCAAAGGGATGAGATAACACTCGGTTGTATGGCAAAAAGTGATATCACTCGAACTGGAGAAAAAAATGATTTAGAGTTAGACTGAAACTGAAATATACTTACGCATAGCCAAATATATCAGTTTACATAACTATATGGTTATGTGATAGCGTTACAGAAGTGGCTTTTGTAATATATAAGAATATCACCAGCGGAAAATTAATTATTAATTTTCTCATCCATCGAAAGAAGTGAAAACTCCAACGCAGCAAGCATCTCTAGAAAAAGTAGGTTTTTGAGAAAAAGAATTATGAATTTTGATGGTCACATTAAATGTCTGTAAGTTTATATATGCGTTAATGGTGTATGTTATTATTGTACAAAATTTGTTAGCTGCTGACAAAATATTTCTCAATGTGAAATTCAAAAGCATTATTTCTTGAAATGAAAAATTAATTATGATGATGGAGTATGGTAAATAATCATATAATTTCAGAGAAAACAGAAGAAATAGGTATAATAAGGTTATGAAAAACAAAAAGAAAAAAAAAGAAAATATGAACATGGGGTTAATTTTTGATAAATGTTCATACAAATTAGAAAAAAAAAAGAAGAAATAAAGCTTTATGGGAAGTACCATCCGGTCGATCCGCATCAAAACCAATAGGTCTAGTCCTTGGTTAAGTACAAATGTTCGTACCAAATTTCGTGATTATCGGAAAAAAATTGCGACCTATTGGGAGTTTCCATAGCCACTGGGAGCGCTATAGTCAACAAAAAATAGAGGTGATGGTGTATGTTATCAAAAATATGTTTCTTTGTTTATAACAGATTCTATTAACGAGCCATTCACAGAATCCACTGCAAACAAACAGACTTCTCCAAATTTTTGAACGAATTCTTGATGGTTTTCTGTTTCAATATTGTTTCTGCACCTCCAAATGGACACGTGTCTGCTTTTGCACCAATATATTCAACAATTTGTACATAAATAAGTTATAACACTTATTCCTTCTAGACAAAACTAAGAAAAATCAAAGAAAAAACGAAACTTACATTAGATTTACATCGTTGATAACATTCACCATCACCTCTACTTTAGTTTGATAAAAATCGACCAGATGTCAGCCACTTTGATGGAAACTCCCAATACTGTGGAAACGAGAAACTGACATATCTATGTACGTGTATATATATACACATATCTATATATCTATACTTCGCACTAATGTAGTATAAAGAGGAAAATTTGGAAAAAAGTGTAGGTATTTTAAACGTAATCTCAGAATGTACAGAACCAATGTTGATGAATTTTTGTACGTGCATTCGTCATGAACCCAGGAAGGTTTTAGGCTTGGTTTTATCATTTTATCACTTAGGAAAACGTATTTATGAAGGAAAATCGATGAAGGATATATTAATAGCGCTGCGTATATGTATAAAATGAACAGAAGAAAAACATTATGCAAACTGATTAGTGCTTCATTTAGTGACCTTTTCCCGATACTTAAATTTACATCATCAAAGACATGCTCATTTTATCATTGGACTTATTCTTCGTCCCCCATTGAACATAAAAAGGGGAGAATTTTTTATTTTCATATTTTATCGTTTAATATATCATCTGGCATGTGTTTTGAGGCGTTGAATTCGAATTCGATTTTAATTTTATCATTAGACCCATTTTTTTACCCTCATTCGGCCCAGAAAGGGGAGAATTTTTTATTTTCATATTTTATCGTTTAATATATCATCTGGCATGTGTTTTGAGGCGTTGAATTCGAATTCGATTTTAATTTTATCATTAGACCCATTTTTTTACCCTCATTCGGCCCAGAAAGGGGAGAATTTTTTATTTTCAGATTTTATCGTTTAATATATCATCTGGCATGTGTTTTGAGGCGCTGAATTCGAATTCGATTTTAATTTTATCATTAGCACTGGGCCCAGAAAGGATATCAGTAAGCTCTTACCTCAGGATTAGGGTCAATGGTCCTAAGTATCTGTCAACCAAAGCTGACACCATGAACAGCTAGAGAGTGCCAAAATTGTCCCGAGGTCCGAAAAACGTACCCACCCTCAACCCCGGGGGCTAATTCTGCACCAAGCGTAATAAATAGATTTTCGAAAGAAAACCTACTTAAAAACTGTGAAACTCGCAGTAGAGTTCCCCCAAATTGGGCTTTACTTTATGACTACATAATATGTTCCTTTCATCGCACTCTGTTAACCTTTGAGATGAAATTCCAATCGCCTTTTCGTAGTAAAAACGCCAACACTACCTTTGTAAATGTTTCAGGGAATTTTTTTCTTTTTAGTTTTTTTTTTTTTGCCAATTATTTCACCCTAAGATGAAAACGTCGTTTTGAAATTTGAATCGGCTACCAGGCGATCAGCGCCAACGTTTGTTGCAATAAGAAAGCAAACTGAGCTCTGATTGTTTCGGTCGCCGACAATATTCTCTAAACGTACGAAAATGTCAAAGACTCTTAACATATTTATAAAGAACTAAATAAAACTTTTTTCATCGTTTTAAACGGTATCTCGTTCGCTGAGTTTTTACGAAAAAAAAACAAAAAAAAAAAAACAAAAAACCCCCAAAAAAACAGCGTCCATACAGGTGTCTCATATTTCAGTTTCCCTTTGTCTCGTCATTGTAACCACTCGAAATCGATCAAAACACATTTTCTGACCATTTTCTGCTCTGACTACATTCTGGAGGATCCAACTGGTACTGTTTAAAGGGACTCCAGAAATATGTGGGTCGGTAACATTCGATCTATCAACGCGTAGGTACTTTTAAAATTTTCCTGACCCTCTGTATCGACTATATCGTTATAACGTACTTGCAGCGTAATAGAAAAAACCTTTTCTTCGAATAGCTTTTCGTAAAAAAAAAAAAAAAAAAAGTTACTTTCATTAGTGCTTTTTATCAGATTAAAATCAAAACTTTTGCCTTTAGCGGGTTTTCCGCTCAACGTTGGCCACGGAAGTTTAGAATAAAATTTCGTACAAAAGCTGCGTAGTAAGTAATTTGACTAATTCGCCACTCGGTCGCTCGGATACGTCGAATATACGCAAATAACTAAGTACGTGTACATCTTCTTAACTTCAAAGAAACATTTAACCGAAAAAAAAAAAAAAAAAAAAAAGAAAAAAAAAAGAAAAGTCAAAAAAATGGCTCGTTGTCGGACGTCAGTTAGCATAAAATGAAAGTGGAAAAGATCTTCAAAAATCAAAAGTTTCGTAGACGTCCGTCTTATTTCGTTTACGCTGGAATACGAAATTTTGTTTCCTTTTTTCTCCCCTTTCCACTTATTCTCTTCCCTCTCTCATTTCCTTTCCCTTCAGTTCATTTTCGTTCCTTCAGAATAGTCTTTCAGTAGGTTTTCGAAGAAACATAAAATACTTGCGCATATTAAAATTTATTATAAATTCGAGTCGAGTACAAGACTATCCCCAATTCTTATGGAACTCGGCGCTCCACCATTTGCTTCTGGATGAAATTTATTGATGATATCACCTGAATCAGTTTTGCTATGGAGTATTCACTCGAGACGTCATTTTTCAAAAATCGCACAGTCTTAAGGCGGGTAACTATGCAAAAGTGTATTGGGAGTGAATACTCTATAAAACCAATAGCTAATAATACAGCTGCGCATACGAAAGGTAATTTTTTTGTTGCTGTTCTAATATAGGACTAGGTAAATGGTGTGATTTCAGCATCTAATCAATTTATACTTAACTACCTATAGACGTATTTAAAATAAACGTGGTATTGAAAGTATGCGTCGGCGTGGCATAGTGGTTTGGTGCTTGACTTTACGATTGAAAGGTTGCGTGTTGAAGACCGGCCACCATCGCGTTCCCAACCCAAAATGGCGGTGTATTCGGTTCGGTGCTCCAGAACGTGACTGAAAAATTCATGCTTAGTAAACTATTGGCTACTGAATCTCGACCATCCTCCACTTCCCCACTCCCTCTAGTAGCTAAATAAAATGGTCACTTCAGTTAAAACCCATTACAAAAAAAAATTCTTAAATTGTATTAAGTTCGGGTCATACTTATTTGTTTGCCCAACTATGTCTTCATAACCATTCAACAGATAGTGATGGGTTTTTTAAGATTTATTTCTATCGTTCCACAATAAGTTTTAAGCTATCTACCATAGAAGATTATTGCCATTTAGAAGGAAAGTTTCAGATTTTCATACACTGACCTCCTCTCTGTAAATTTATTACTTTATGTTATATTTTTTTTTAAACACATCGCCTTTTTAAAATTGATAAGACTCCAAAATTTCATTCTTCGGCCCAACCTCCTTCTGAGGATTTACCCTTCAAAGTCGTACACATTTAGTTAGATAGTTTATCTTTATACTTTTTATCTTGTTAATTATTCAAAATCTAACGTTACTGAAAAACAATAATATGGATTTAATAATTCCTTGTGGCCTCAGTTCCATTGTACAAGTTGTCACACAAATGGGTCACGACAGATTTTAAATTTCAGCCATGTTAATATAAAAATGGAATTTTGGAGGGAAGCACAAATGGCGGACTACGATACCAGGGTAGGTGTTCTTGAAATTCATAGCATTATTTTACCATGCTACGAAAATTTTGCATGATTTTGGATACTGTTTTAGGAGATCGATTTACTTCAAATTTGGCCAACTTAATCAACTTGCCAAACTAAACATTACTGACAAATTTGAATAAAATTAATGAAGCAGAGCAGCACCCAGAATCACCCAAAATTTTTCATACCACTGTATCATAATACCTACCCTGTTCGACACTCAACGAAACAAATTTCCTTTTTTTGTAGGTTTTCGAAGAAAATCTACATATTAAAATTGATTTTGCACCCGTGGGTGAATGTAGGTTCGTTTTTTATCTCATGACTCCAGGAAAATTTTGGCATTATTGGCTGAAATTCGTAATATATATTATATAAATACACATTTTTGTCGAACTCGGCACAGGTCCCCATTTTCATTTAATAGTGTTGAAATTTGTTATACACATTTGGATCTACACAAGGACAAACCCCGTTGTTTTTGATCCAGATTGGTTCGGTGGTTGGTCTATTACATCCTACCAGAGGAACGTTATGTAACAGTACTCATCGTGTAAGAGTACGCATCCCATTTTTCTCAGCTGTGTGATTACCGGCAACACTGATTATGATATCAATGGATGACGTTTATGATGATGTTGCAGTGCAATATTAAAAAAAATACGATATGTTTCATCACAAAATTTCTGTTTTTATAAGTTCCACTATAATATCTGGAGTCTTACAGTATTATAAAAATGAGCTGGTTGATAATAGTGAAATGAAACCTATTTAGTTTTAGTTCTGGATTGATGAATAATTATTTCATTCAAACAGTTCATTCGATTATAGTCAGCGTCACTTCGAAACAAAAAAGTCATGATAATGTAAAAATACTCATTTTGTGGTTTTAACCTCGCCAAAAATGGTTCTGACACACCAGAAGATGATTAAATACAATATGCGATTATTGCTGAAACATAATAAACTAGATTAACTAGAAGAAAATAGCGATAATTTTATGCTAAAAACTGTTCTTTAATTTCATAAATGGTGGTATAGTGTGTACTTTTACAGTTTCAAATACGTACTCTTACATTTGCACGCACGTAAGAGTCTGCATTTGACTTTTTGAATGAATAGCACTCCTCCTCTATCTCATTTGCTCTCCAAATATATTAAATATATGTAAGTTGTGGAATACCTTACGTCGTGGAAAGTAAACCAACAACCGAAGGTGTTCAACAGAACAATTTGCGTGTTTATGTCAGAAATACCTAGAAGGTATAAGGGAGCCAAGACCTTGGAAAACACTGGCAATTTAGCTTATGATTTTCTAGTCTTATATAGTCGGCTCCCTACACACACATATACACACCTATGTAATATTTACATAGGTACTGTGTAGATTATTAATCGTACTTTACAGTTGCTATGGCAATCGTAAAGTACGGAGAATGCATCTTCGTATTGGTCCGTGACATTGCCGAGATCGTTATCTATCGATTCGTCATGGTCCGAGATTTGTAACTTGTCTATCTGCAAAAATAGACAAGTACAAACAAACATACATCTGTATTTGGTTTTACGTGCAAGGCATGAATAATGGTCACCAAAGGTGACGACTGTTGTCGATACGCCGAGCCTATTTCCTCTTACAAGTGGTCTACTAATCCCCACATAAGTTGTAGATAAAGTTTGAGGGTAAATAACATTAGGTTTTGACCCCTCTCCAGTGAGTAGTGTTGGAGACATGGTGCCTAAAAAGCTATGTGGGCACTCATATCATTTTCCACTATGTTGAATTTTTGAAGATTTAATCATGCTCCTAAAACGTATAATTTTCCATCAATAGTCACAAAATTTGGTACAAACGTTGAACATTGAATATATCATATTCTATCATTCTGCAAAATTTTGTTTTAATCAGTTTTAACAATTCGTGCGTAAAGGTGATTTGAAAAAATCTTAAACTATTGCTAAGTAAAGAATATAAAGTCCAGATGAACCAAAGAGCTGGTCGAAAGCCTGCTCGCTTTTATTTAATTTGGTAAGCAATCATTTGATAACTTGCGTAGGTACGTTGTTTATAACTTTGCAATACACTTCATTCTTTCACATTATTAAGTCTGGCAACACTGTTGCCAAAAACTTATTACAATCACCAATTCTTTTTCTTTTTTTTCCATATGATTTTAAATTTTGTTCTTGGAAAAGTTGAAATAAGAAATTAATTATTTTGATATTAGTTTATAAGTTTTCCGTTGCTTTGTCTTATGCATTTAAGTAAATTCTACAACTTATGAAATTAGTTTGAGTTTAAAAATCAGTTGCTTGAAATTGAGTGTACTTACATACTTGGCCAATTCAATAATCGCATGTAAGTGGACTGTCTTGCTTCTGGTAATTTTGTTACTTTATTATTATTCTATTTTTCCTCGTTGTACATTATTGATCTATTTTGTTAATTATTGATTTGTTGTTTTTTTTTTCTTCAAGATACCTAATAACCCTTCTTGTTTCCCAATGGTACATTTATTTACGGCTTCACGCAGGTAGTTAGGTCTCTCCTTATCATTTCAATTATTTTTCTTCCTCTCAGTTCAAATTAATCAGAAATCAAAAGGAATCAGTGTTGATTATTTGAACTTTCATCTTTACTTGTTTCTTCATTAGTTTATTAGTTTTCCATTGCTTTGTCTTATCCATTAAAGTAAATTCCATCACATGTGACATTAGTTCGAGTTTAAAAATCAATTGCTTGAACTTGAGTGTACTTACATACTTTGCCAATTCAGTAATCGCATGTAAGTAGACCGTCTTGCTTCGGGTAATTTTGTTATTTTATTATTATTCTATGTTTCCTAGTTGTAAATTTTTTTTTTCATTCTTTTTTCATTAAAGGTGCAAAAGCCAAAACTCTTGCAGTTTTGAATCAAAACAGCTTGTTATGAATTTTTTTGACATTTTATTTTAAACGTAATTTTTATCCAACATTCTTCCTCGTAATTATCATGTTTTGATGTTTTTATTGCACTTATTTATTTAATTTTTTTGGTAAAAAAAACCTGCATTTGATAGCGTGGCTGGCTGCACAAGAGTTCTTTTTTTCTTTATTAATTAAACGGTTTTATTTTCTGGCTACTTTTTGACCGTTTTTCTGGTATCATCGAATTTTAAAGGTAACGGCCGTAACGGCCTCAAAGCCCACAAAGGTGACTTACATTCGATAATCACCGGAGATGAAAACCTCACACAATTGTTCGACGAGAGCTTCGATATGGTGGGTAATTCGATACGAGTTCAAGCAGTAACGATAAAAACACCGAATAAGAAGTGAGAAAAAAAGAAGAACGATGAGATGAAAAGGAAAAGATTTTCTTTTTAACTTTTAAAAATTTGTCCCAAACAATTCACTGGAATTAATGAAGTTAGTTCGGGTAGGTATGGGCGTGCTGCGTGTAGGTATTTGTATCAGCCATGTCTGATTTTTTTTTTTTTTTTTTTTACAAAACTGTTTAATTTAGAACCGTCTTGAATCATTTTAGTTGCTGAAGTTATTTCCATCATTTAAATAAAATGCGTTAAACAAAATCGGTGCCTCAGGTAAAAAATTTATTTGAAAACAAATTGCAGATTTTGCACGTACGCAATAATCTTGATCATTGAATAATACGTAGGTACTCACTGAACAACCAGAACAAAATATTGGTCGAGACATTCCTACAGATTTTTCAAGTCTTAAAAATGGAAAAATTTTTCACTGTTTGGGAATTTTGGCACTAATCATCTGGCAACCCTGCTTTTGGTTTTGTGTGACAGGTAAAAACCTAAACTGGCATACCGCAACCTTTTGCAGCACGTGCTATCACATTCCAGTCCGCCTAGTTTATAATTACACCCAGGAACGTAGCCAGGACTTCTTTAATGGAGTGGGGTCAAAAAAAATTCAATGACTTTTTTACGCTCATCTTTTTTGAAAATTTAGAAAATTTGAGAAATTTACTATCTTTGGAACTCGGTTTTGTATATTTATTATCGACGTTGTTTCTAAATTTAAAAGTGATAAGCAAAAAAGAAAGAAAAAAATAAGGTGACGGGAAATCCCCTTTTTTTCTCCCCTCAGATACCAACCTTCTCTTTGGCTATACTACTTTTTCCAAAAAAAATAATATATTTTTCAACTTTTATTAGGTTCCTCAGCATTAAGATGTCACATGTATAAATTTAAAAAAAAATAGTTCTTCTTACATTCTGAGGGTTTTTCTATTCTCAATTCTTTTTTTTTTTCACAATGAAGGTTTTCTAGATTCCAATGATGTCAGTCTGTGAGCCATACTTAATTTAGTGTATGGTTCATGCACTTTGCACTTAGAATGAGGTCATTACATAGGCTAATACGAAAAGCTAAGGCTCTTTACTAGCAGGTATTTGCTTGAGGGTAATAAGAGATGAGCAGGCATTTTGTGTTATCCATTCTTTCTAAAGAACTGATAGCTTTTCATGAATTTTACATTGTTCATTATTACTATAGAATATATTATACATACCATCAGTTTTCATTATTTTTCCTTTCTCATGTTACCACACTTTTTAACTTTTATTTTTTTTAATGCTTAACAATATGTCTTTGCCTAATTTTTACACTGTTTTAAAGTGTACCCGAATATACCTCAGTAGTACCGAGTGACCCAAAAGTCATGCAACCCAAACATTCAACAGCAAAAATTCGAAAAAAAGAGATAGAGGGCTGAAATTTTGCACTCTTGTAGGAGTGGGTTACTCGATTATTTATGCAAAATTTCAGCTATGTATCTATAGTAGTCTAATTTTGAGTATTTTTTGATTTTTAATTTCAATTTTTATATTGTGGCAAAACAAACTTTAAAAAATTTCAAGTGGCCAAAGTTTTCCAAAAATTCTGAAACTCTCCACAATAATGGAGGCTGATTATCAAATTAAGCAGGTAAAGTTTCACTTTCTTATCTAAATTTTTTTTTAAAGAATTTTTCTAGTGATCTGTACACATAAAAAATGAATCAAAAAATTTTAAACTTCAAAAATTTTTAAAAATTTTGAAACAGGACAATTAAAAGGAAATGGTTACTCAATTATGTGATTTTGCAACTTTTTGTACGCACTGAATAAAAAGTTGCATAATTGCTCGTTGCAGGTGTTATTGAGAATAAAACATTGACGTATGAAAAGTTGCATACCCAAACAAATTTAAGGAAACTGTTATGACAAAATTCTGCCCTAAAGTAAAGTACAGCACCAAAGTGCGGATCAATGGAGAGGATGAAATAAAATTTTTGAAATTAAAAATTTTTTATATTTGTTTTGAAAGCAAGGAGACCTATAGAAAGAGTTCTTAAAAAACAAGGATGAATGTACTGAAGTGAAACTTTACCTGTTTAATTAGGCAATCATTCTCTATTATTGTACCAAGTTTCAGAATTTTTTGAGAACTTTTACCATTAAAAGTTTTTCAAAATTTATTTTTCAAACATGGAAAAATTATAATTAAAAATCAAAAATTCCTCAAAGTTAGATTATTACAGATAGAGAGCTGAAACTTTGCATGAATAATAGAGTAACTGACTTCTGCAACTGTGCCAAGATTCAGCCTCGTATCTCTTTTTTCAAAATTTTTACATTTGAGGTTTTGGTTGTGTGACTTTTGGGTCACCTGATATATAGTAAACTTCCAATGGACAAAAATAAAATTCGAACTGCTAAGACAGCATCCACCTTTAGCCCTTCATTTTAGGAATTTTAAAATATTTCTATCACTGGCTGTCAACTGATAAGGAATCAGAAATATCAAACAGAGTAATTTATTTTGTAAAATATTGCGTGAAATGACTCTCAAATTAATTTGGAATGTTATGAAATTATGCTCCTAAAAACGGCATAACTATGATTTTTTGGTACCCACTATTACTGTCTAGTGCTTTATGAAAGTCCACTGGTAATAGGTGTCAGAGTGAGCTATCAGCATCTTTGATGTTCTAACGACTCGCTAATTCCTAATTATTCCTTTGCAGGAACTGTGATCTTTGGCCACTAACTTCGTCTTTTCCTATTTGTCTCTAATTGTCTTGTGGTTGCGACAAACTTTCATTGAAAATAACGTCTTTTTTGGTTCCTGTCAATCGTCGAACGTTCCTTAGTAACCCATAAAGTTTAATTTAATTTTAAGTTTGTTTTTTATTTTTTGACCATCTCTACTCACATGTACTGTGATTTTCTTTTATTTAATAAAGTTGATTTTTATTTTTGTACATGCATGTCTAATCTTTTCTAGATTTTGGAGGATTCATCGGAGGTGGCCTCCAAAGGCCACCATGGCACACTGCCCCCAGTGTTGTGGCTCCGCCCACGAGTCCCCTACGCACTAGTGTTGCGCAAGGAACTGGCCACAACTGGGAGATACTGGGCTGAGGCGACGTTTTTCAGTTGTTGTCTGAGCACAGAGGTGCGAGCTAGGTGTGTGACACGACTTATTTTATTGTCCTTGTGACGTTAAACATACACATAAACTCCTACCACTACAAGTATAATGTCTAATTAACATTTTTGACGATATTTGAGACAATTTTCGAGGTATGGCGGAGGGGAACCGTGTGCGCGATTTTATATTTTCTGCTCGTAGGAAGATCCGAAGATCCGTACGCATTTAGCGAGGAGAGTGACCGTTATATATTGCGTGATTGTGTGTGGGCTATAGAGGAAGGCGTTGGCATGAAACAGATACGGTAAACGAGGATGATGGATGAAAACGGGGAAAAAATAAGAAAAGCGCCAACTGGCCGTCAAAAAAAAAAAAGTTAAAACGAAAGCTTTATTTACGCTCGTTTAAAAAGGCTTTCGTGTTTTTCAGTCAAGAAAAATGTCTAATTAACGGCGTAAAACTGACTTCGCATACCTGTGGGATGCGAGGATAAAATATAATATGGAAGAAAATTTTAACGCGTCGCCGACGCAACTGAATCGGCTGTTTGGTGAGTGAAAAACGTGCGCCATAGTCGACCAGCGAAACGCGATTTTTGCGAAAAGAATCGAATTTGGCGAACAATTGACGCGGCTAGTCGGGTGGGAGGGGCTTAGGGGGAGGAATATTAGCGGATGGATGAACCAAAACGAACGGAACGTCGTATACCTAATGGCGCGCAAGCGGAAGGAAATATTCTCGTAATATGGAACGGGGGAAGGGACGACGGTGGTGATGGTGGGGTTTTTGCGGACTCCACTTTCTATGTAATATTACGCCGATGGCTGTGATGCGGGGGTGGCTCGGCTACCTGTTGCCGTTTCCAGTGACAATCGCATTTATACAGCCGCAACGGCGGTCGCCGCAGTTCCAGAGGCGAGCGCAATGAGAGACACGATATTTATACGCTGATTTCAGCCTCCAGCGCGGCCGCCGCCGCCGCCGCCGTACGCCTTTTTTTCGGCGGTTAATTTACGTCATGCACTTGCCACCCATCCTTTTTACGTAGGTTTTCGAAGAAAATCTATTTAAGTATCAAAACAGCTGGTCGGAGGTAGGTTGGTTTCTCGTTCCATGATCTCTGGAAATTTTTGGCATAATTAACTGAAATTCGTATTTATAATTATGTTTATGTATATATGCGTCCCATAAGATGATGTTGAAACACCAGATTTGAATATATCCGAGTACCACTATTAAAAAACTTTATGTAAATAGGAGGTCAATAATTGAATTAAAAACCCATTACGGCTACTAGAAATTTTAACTGAAAAAATTTTAGGTAAAATTTGCAAATTGTCAAAAACGCTTAATTTGTATTCCAAAAACGCCCAATTATTCCCAAATGTGAAGGAAAATCATTTTCCAAAATTTAAAAGTACATGCAAAACATTTTACGTGCGTGTAAGACAAGTTGCATACCGTGAAAAATGATTTTTTTGAAAAACAGTTGAATGTAACGTTGAATGTATGATAATTAGAGGCCTCCAGTTTGCGTTATTATTTAGCAGATACGATGTAATTTGGGCGTTTAAAAAATCACATCAATTGGAGTTGGCCGGAAAAAGTTATTGCTGATAAGATAAAAGGTTTTAGGTAAAAAAAAACGGGTTAACAAATTAGTTTTATGTGTTTTCTTCGCTTAGTTTTGATTTCTGAAAAAAAATTCAAGATACCTTTTTCATAGAAAATTTTCTCCCAAATAATTTTAATTTTTTGTGTTTTTTCTCACAAATCAAAATTAGGCGAGAAAATTACGAAAAACTTATGATAAAAAACTGTCCTAATTAGTTTTTTGTCTTTTTCTCGCTTAATTTTAATTTTTGGAAAAAATTATTCGTCTTTTTCGTGGAAAATTGTACTGCAAATAATTTTGATATTCCAAGTTGTTTTTCTAAAAATCAAAACTGAGGAAAAAAAAAATATTTTGAATAATTTTTATCACCAGTTTTTCGTAATTTTCTCGCCTAATTTCAATTTGTGGGAAAATACACAAGAAATCAAAATGATTTGCCGTAAATTTTTCTATAAAAAAAGTGTTTTGTATTTTTTTCCACAAATCAAAACTAAGCGAGAAAAACACATATAAACTAATTTGTTAAGCCTTTTTTTTACCTAAAACTTTTTACATTATCAACAATAACATTTTCCGGGTATCTTCAATTGAATCGATTTTATTAACACCCAAAGTACATTGTGTCTTCTAAATAATGAAGTAAACTGGAGGTCTCTTAACTATCATACATTCAATGTTACAAAGTTTTGAAAATAACTACTACTGGTTTTTTAGAAAAAATTAATTTTTCAGGGTATGCAACTTGTTTTACACGCACATAAAATGTTCTGCACGTACTTTTAAATTCTGAAAAATGATTTTCTTTTATATTTTGGAATTATTGGGGGTTGTTAGCATAAAAATTAAGCGTTTTTTGACAATTTTCAAATTTTGGCTGAAATTTTTTCAGCTAAAATTTCAAGTAGCGGTAATGGGTTTTTAAGTCAATTATTGACACCATATTCATATAAAGTTTTTTTGATAGTGCGTACTCGGTTATATCCAAATCTGATGTTTCAGCATCGTCTCATGGGACATATATATATACACACATATATATATACATAAACTTTTTTACGTAGGTTTTAGAAGAAAATATGCATAGGTATCAAAATTGATCTGGTATAAGGACACAGTCGGAGATAGATTTGTTTTTCGTTTCATGATTTCAGGAAACTTTTGGCATAATCAATTGAAATTCATATATATATATATATATATACATACGTACTGTATAAAATTATACATACTATATTATAATTTATTATGTTGCAGTCAATTAATTATCTAAATCAGGTTTTTACGAAAATTCCAAGGCAAAAGGAAACAAAAAACTCTGACGCAGCTGCAGCTCCGTCAGAAAAAATAGGTTTTCAAAAGTTATAAAATTAGTTACTAAAAAAAAAAAATTATCTCTTTCAAAATCGAAACAAAAATAAATTTTTGAAAACATTTTCTGGTTGATATGCACCGGAATTCATACTACGTTGCCATAAATTATAGTTCATATGTTTTTGAAAATTTTTTAGTTATTAATATTAGTTAAATTTTTTATCCAAAACAAAAACAAAAATAATGATACCGGAAGTATCATACAGCTGATACACAACAAAATAAATAGTTCAGGTTCTTGGCTTAGGGCTAATGTTGGTTCCAAAAATTAAGATCTAAACCTTTGTAACAAGAAATTGGTTTCTATGTATAGGGCTTACTGAATATGTAGTATATGTGTAGAATACATACCTCTGCAGTATTCCACGAGTGGACGTCCAAAAAATCTGGGTGATCGACAATATGATCTGTACGTAACTGGAAGAATAGGTAATTAAAAAATTCTCCGGCCCTTGTTCATGTAGAAAAAAAATTATTGGTTTTGAACTGGGACACAAACTGAAAAAAAGAATTGCTCAGTACTTGACATTTGGTTATAATCTGGTATGACTAAGAAAGAAGTTCCTCTTGACATGGGGTCGGTATTTAAAATTGGCCGAGCTTAAGCTGTTTAAAATTTCATAAATTCAAAAAAGTTTAGAAAATTGGCTGAAAAATGATATTTTTGCATCTAGTTCAAATAAATATCCCAAAATGGTGAAAATGTAAATAACATACTCCAGTGTAGAAAAAGTTCCATATCCTATATTTGAAGACAACATAACACGCCTCGAATATTTGTTGCCTACACATATAAGGATATGCAACTTTTTCTACAACCAAGTATGTTATTTTCTTTTTCGTCGTTCGACTTGATATATTTCCTAGACATAGGTGTGCCAAAAGACCAGTTTTCAACCTACTTTTTTTTTGAAATTTTCTCAAATTTTTCAAATTTTAAAAAGCTTATAGCTCGCCAATTTTAAATACAAACCAAATGTCAAGAAGAACTTTTTTCTTATTCATACCAGGTTATATCCAAATGTCAAGTATTGCAGACCTCGTAGCAATTTCTTTTTCAGTTTTCATCTCAGTTCAAAACAAATAATTTTTGATGTGTAAACATTTTAGCGCTCCGTCTATGGAAGGAGCTGAAACGAGAATTACAATTGTCAGATTTGCATTACTCGTACGTCTTACAATAATTTACGCCTTATATTTTCCATATGAACAAGGGCCAGAGAATTTTTTAATCACTCTCTCAGGCGTTTACAAATCGTTGTCAATCACCTAGAATTTTTTGAAATTCCACTCATGGAATACCCTGTATACAGGATAATTATATGTATGTTAATAATATAGCGTAGGTAAACCAGGAGGTTTCAATCTTTTTTTCCGACGTATCACTTACCTCAAGAAACTACGTATACTACCAAATATCTTTCGGAGCTCTTTTTCTCTCTCTAAATTTGTGAGAATGAGAAATATTTGGAATAAATGGTCGATTTTGGCATTATTAATAATTTAAAAATAATTAGTTAGATAAAAATTTCTCACTCACACAGACTTTGCCACAACTACCTATAGCTGCCCCTCACATACCACAAGTGGTACGCTCCACCGGTTGGGTACATATCTGCCATAAAAATAAAATATTTTGGACTACCAATGGACAGAACTGGGGATGGTACCATTTTTCATTGACAAAATGTAGGTTAGCCGATTGTGACAAACGGTTTGTACATAATAATAAGACACATAAAAAAGGGTAAATATGTGTATTAATAATATTATTTTACAGTGTTAGTTACTGATTAACAAATGGTTTACCAATGAATAATGAATGATTAATGATGAAATGCATAAGGTTCAGTGAGATTATATACTAATTCTAAGGGACAAAGTTCTAACGATTTTACAGAGTGTCACAAGGTAGAAGTAATATAATTGGATATTAATCTGTTATGGAAGGGTAGAAAAGTCAGTAATATTAGAGAGAAATGATGTAAGTGGGTGTACTTAATGAAATAAGGAGAATTTGGAAATTGGCAATATTAGCAGAAAGGTTTTCTAGAAAAGGTGTCATCATGTTTTGCGGGTATGAAAACAAGTTGGTTTATGAAAACGGTGATGTTATGAGACAGGTCTTGGCTTGTCTAGACAACGTGAAACAAGATATTCGAATATACTACTAAATGTGATGAAAGAATTTGACATAGGACTTTGAAAATGTACTAATAAAATTATGTACGATATAAAAGTATCATTTCACCGATGTCTTTTTGGTCACCTAATTTTTTACTTAATATTTAGCCAATACTCACTCGCAAATTCTTTACTCTGTCCACCTTGACAGTTAAACTATCAATGGAGGAACTTTATTTTTTATTGCTCTATAGAAATCATTAATTTTATTGTAGCTTAAGGTTCGCTACGTATCATGTGATAGCACATAGGGTCAATGAATATAATATGGAAAAAACAATGAAAAAAAAGAAAAAAGTCAGATTATTTTCTTTTGAAGACATGCTGAAATACAATAGTAAGCAAGTACCTACCTATCTAAAAGTCTTAATTTCTATGCAGTTTGTTTTACTGTGACACTAAGTTGTAGAGAACGGCAAGACCAATGTTCATGATTAAGGTGTTAAAAAAAAAAGATCTCACCATGTAGATGAACCATCAGAAGAGAAAAAGTCCATAGCCTCTAGGGTAAAAAATTATGGATTTTGACCCCTTCAGACCTCCACAACTTTTTTAAACATTTTCTCCTCCCTTAAACATATTGTGGAATACCTTATCGTGAGAAAGTATTCTCACCAGAAGGTGAATTCAACAGAATTTAAGCGTGTTCAGCCACTTCATACATAAGTATAGGTAAGCCAAAACCAAGGCGAACACTGGCAATTTTAGAGCCAGTTTGGAGAGTTTATATACAGGAATTGGCACACGCACACAGACACACTTATGTACATATACATATGTAGGTGTGTAGTAGAAATCACGTCATTTCTTGTTCATTGCTGAAGCAACTGATAAGAAATGACATAATGCATTCGTGTACCGATCCAAGACATTACCGAGATCTTTATCTATCGTTTTGTCATCGGCCAAACATTACATCTTACTTGCCTGTGTGTGCAAGTAAGAGCATACGAACAAACAGTGTATTTTATAAATTGTTGATTACAATGCGCCTGATAAAGAATGGCGTGTGTACGAGATGTATAGTCCCCACACATATTTTCTTTAATATATTAATAAGTCGACAAAATTTCCTACTTCTGTGTTACCACCTTTCTGAAATATGGAGGGTCAAAAAGTATAAAAATTGAAGTGTGGGTAGGTATACTATATATTGTATACATGACCCAAGTTAAATAAATGGTTTGAAAATGAAATGAGAGAGAAGAAAGAAAACAGAAAAGGCGAGTGAAGGAGGGAGGAGAGCCATTTTATGTAAAAGGTTTGGTTACTCTTAGCATGTGGGTTGTCCCAGGGAAGGTTCGAAGTCTTAGTAGAAGTATGTAGCTTCGGTGAGGGTAAATTTTTAGATTTTTCTCCAAGTATATCACTCATTTTTTTATTATTTATAAACTGAAAAAAAAAGAGAAAAAGGAGGGAAAGATTTAAAAAAAAAAAAAAAAAAAAAAAACAGCTCTATCCTCTTTCTTTCAATGACTCTCATTTTCATTGGGGTTTCTCTCAGGATTATAAATTTCAAATTATATTTCTACGCCGAAGCAGGGCCCATGGGTGACAATTATTGGTAATGAATGGAAACTATGGAAACCAGTGATTTTTAAATCTGTTCGTAATTCGTCGCCTAATTTGACGCTTACACAATTTATTCTCGTCAAAATTTCAGCTTACAATGGACCTACTTGGTTAGAGTCCATGTAAATAGTGGGCGGAGAAGCAACATACATGATTTTGGGTTGCGATTCAAAACAATGCCCGTTCTAACCTTTTCACACGAAGACGATTTATTCGACAAAAAGTGGAACAAAATATTCAAAATTATACCGCCGTAACCACCCTAATTAACATACGATTCGCACGATTTCACAATATAGTCGACTTTACGTAGTTACGTAGTACGTCGACCGTAGACTCGAATAGAAAGTAAAATTTAATAACGATTTTGTGCAAAAATGACTTTCAGATAATATGAAATATATTAATGCTCTGGCGAGAGCCGAGGTTGTATCTTATTTTTCTCTTTTGTTCGCAATTTGGTGGTAAAAAACAGGCGCATTTTTCGTCGATAAGTACGTTCATGCACGGTGAGTTTGCAAACCTTAGCGTGATGAACGAATCATGTAAAAATGTTAGAACATTTAACACCATAACCGCACTTGTAATACCAGAAAAACTGAGACCAAGACCTGACGAAAAAGAACAAAACTATTCTAACTTTGTAACAGTAACTAGGAGTACCATGTTTGCGATTATTCGCATTATTAGATTATTTTTTGTGAAAAAAGAGTATTTTACAAAGGTAAAAAAAAAAAGAAGAAAATAAATATGATTAATGTAGGTAACTTATTAGTATGAAAAATTTAGAAATCTAGTGTAAATGGTTAAATTGAATGATTTCAGACAGAAAATGTGTATGAGAATTTTGAGAACTAATGGAATATAAATGGCAGCACTATATTTTGTGGAATTTCACAAGATAATCGACTTCAGTTATGTTTGTTGTTTATAATATAATTATGTTCAATGCTCGTACGAAAAAGTTTTAATGCGTGGGCAGGGGGCTCAAGTTTCCTGGTGTCTTGGTGTATAAACATTTGTTACAAATATATGTTAGGAAATAGTCTGAATTTAGCCCCTAATGCGCTGTTAGGAGATGTAAAGTTCTCTGGCAAGGTGCTATGAGAAGTTAGGCCTTTCTCAACGACCAAGAGTAACCATGTTCAGATGATGTTTCCAAATTTCAAATTAAGAATAAAGCAAATGAGCTTTGTGAGTGACAGTTTATGAATGAAGTTCTTTAACAAATGTTAACAGCCTACAAGTGTCTCCAAAGAACCAGGTATGTGCAGGTTTCATTATGTATTCATGTTTAAACTATAAACATAAGTCGAAAAACATTTTTTCAGGAAATGGTCTGAATTTTGCTCTAAATGTATTACCAGGGAGCATGAAGTAGTTTAGCTGGGTGCAATTAGATCTTTTTAGGCCTGCCCCAAGGACAAGGAGTTATCATGTTTCCTTATGTATTGATGTTTAACATTGGTCATAAAAATTTGTTAGGGTATGTTCTGAATTCAGAATCAGAATTTAATGCATGGCTAGGGGAGCTTCAATTGACATAACTATCATACATCAGATTACAATCACAACATCAATACCGCTCACTATTCATATTCTGCTTGAAAAATGTTTGATGCCTAGCACAAGGGTAAGTGTTGTCCCTCAATGGTCTTGTCTTTAATGACTGATGATAATGAAGAAAATTCGGTTATAAGGAATGAACTTAATAAGCCATGCTGTAAGCAGAAATTAGTCATGAACTCTTCATCTTTAGATTATATTAAACTTCTATTTCTGAAAATCTGAGATTACTTTCAACATAACTCTCATAGTGATGATTGATGTTGTAAGGAAGTAAGGACTAAATTGAATGAGTGTACTAACAAAAAATTAATCCTAACCATGCTTTAAACAAAACAAATTATAATTATTCACAAATCACAGCACAGACAAAAATGTGTTTTGTAAGTTAATATCAAATTTGTATACTCGCAACACTGAGTGAAACATATGAGTGAAAAAACCTGCTGCTCAAATGGATTTTTGTGGAATGCGTAGCAGGAGTGAAATTTTTGTAAACCAAGTTACTTTGCTTTCACTATAATGACAACAAGATCAAGACCAAAACCCAATAAGTATGCAAGACCAGCATCATACCAATAATGGTAAGACAAGACACGACCCAACATGCAACATCAATATCATAAGATATCAAATAATAGGGTAGGTAATAAAGATGCAGTATGGTGACCCAGTATCACAATGAAAACCATGGAGGGGTTCATTTAGCTGTTTTTCTGGTTTCCTATTTTTAACTAGCTGCACAATCGCAGAACATTATGAGCTCTATAGTCGTCATAATTATTTGAACCATACCTATTTGTAAACTACTAAATTATATCTTCCAATGCTTACTTATTTTATGGTGGCTTAACGGTTTAGTACACTTAAAAAAAGTTGGGATATGTGTGATCAAATCACAGCTAGACCATGGAATTATTGAAAATAGTATGCGACACTAGCGCTTGAGTGATTGTGCGTGTTAATAATCCATATTACAACTTGATAAATTGGCTAACAAAAAAGGACAAGTACCTGAATCAGACAAATATGGTTTTAGAAAAAGTAGATGAGTTGAGAGTAATAAGACTTCTACCGGTTTTTAACACTTGTTTCTTTTTATGTAGCATTGATTTTGGCTCATCCACTCTCAAAAATACAACACGAAAATAAAACAATCCAGAAACAACAAAATTATTGTAAAAATTTCTGTAAAAACGTGGATTTGAACACAGATTAAGGGACTGTTGGCACTTGCCTTATAGCAAGGAGCCACGGTGAAATTTCCCGACTGGCCATTTTAAACAACACTAATAGAACACGACCATAAAAACACCTATGATTACGCAAATAAAAATATACTCTTTGTCTGAACATAGATCCTTCTGAAAAAGTTACCTATTTACAAGTTTCTTATCCATATACAAAGTAATACATAGTAATACTTACCTATTATTTATCTATGAATACAAGTACGATATTAAGACTTAAGGTTGAATGCAAGAATGATACCCAAGTAACAATTAGTGTTTAAGTACTAGTTTGACCATTTCTTACGTAATAGTAAGTAATTGTAAATAATTGTTATTACTTAAGTATAGTTCTTAGATTATTCCCTTAGACCAACTAGGTGTGCAAGATCATTACTAAAACTTGATAACGCAAGGTTAATGCTGAGAGCATAAGATGAGAAAAAATATTAAAAAATTACTTAAGGGAGAGTGTTACACAGTTGACAGTTTACCTTGGTTTTCAGTGGAACTTTTTCAATAAAAGGAGAATTTTCGTTGTTGTTGTTGTTGTTGTTGTTGTTGTTGTTGTTGTTGTTGTTGTTGTCCGAAACAATACTGATAATTGTTTAATATATTATCATTATCTATACCCAATAATGAGGAAGATCTACAAAAAAAAAAAATATAGATCAAAATCTAAGATCAGATCAATTTACATATCTCAGTTTTCTTGTTTTAAATACCCAAAGCCAAAAAATTGGTAGAAAATCTTTCATAATTTGTTATTATAGAGACTTACAGTTTTTGTATATGCCTGGTGTTATTTTTTCCATCATTTTTCAGTTCATATAGAAATTTAAAACAATTTCAAAAGGTAAGTAATTACACATAATTATAATCATCTTTAGTTACCATTCTTCTACTTAGATACGCAATTTCAGCGCAAAATAATAATATCGAGTATTCTGAGAATTGATTTTATAAAAATACAGGTCGATATGGGTACACATGAAATGGCCAAGAGTGGTGCAAAGTGAAACTATATAAAACACCACTTAGCACACAATGAAACTATTGATTTTCGGTATGTTGTATGTTTTCTGGCATTAATAACCCAAATTCCTATTAAAATATTTATTCTATTAATTTAATACCCGTAGCCTACAGTTAAAATTAATTATTTTTTTCTATAATTTATGAATTCGGCAGTTCTATTAATTTGGCGAGTAACATTTATATTTTCATATTTTTATTATGAATTGTCAAAAATAGAATTCCCATAATTTAAGTTTATTTATTTTCAGTTGTAAATTAATGCATTTTGAGTTTCAAGCAGCTTGATAGAAGCTGGATGATGAGTTCGTTCTAATGGTATACTTATTTTAAATTGCTATTTAAGAAAAAATCTAGGAAGTTACAACAAAAAAAGCAAAAACCGTCTCACTTTGTACCACTTCCACTAGATATAAAGTTTGCTGCAATTTTGCAATTTGAATAACGCTCCAACTGAGGCTTTATTAATTTCTTTCGCCATTCGTGATCATCTACTTGTGTTTGTGATGAGCTGAGATTCTCGTATATATTAGATGAACGTGAATGAGAATTTTAAGCCTCATATATTTCACATTACCTACATCCTCTTCATTTTCCAAAAGACAAAGTTTTTCTCATGCGATTTTCTCTCACTACATCAGTCCAGAATTCACTGAAGGTACCAACATCCGTCTTATACTCGATTCTTTTCGCACTAATTGGGGCTGTAATTATTGTTTTTCAAACATAATTAACCTCTTACCTAGGTACTGTTCACTACAAATTCACTCGCTCATTCAAATAGATCATCTAGTGGTCTGCATGGCGTAGTGATTAGGTTCTCAGCTTTGCCATCACCATTAAACTGGTTACGACTTTGAGATTCCCATCCCAACCTAAAATGGCGGTATGTTAAGCACAGTTCTATTGGTGCTGCAGTACCTATGTGATTGTAAAATGCACGATAGTAGACTACTGGCCGCTACAACCCACCCATCCCCTCTTCCAGTTAAACATCTATTCATATTGGCATTCCGTACAATATTATCCTGTACACGCCGAGTAAACTGGCCAAGTAGCCCAAGCCCAATATAAATTTAGGAAATTCAAATTCTGTCCCGAGATTCAATCACTAATTGGTGGGTACAGTTTCTTTCGTTGGTCAACTCATGTATTTATTAACATTATAATATACTCGAATGCTTTTATATAACTACGTTAATTATCGACTAATGAAAAATTCAAAATAATTATGGATATAGCCCAATACGTATTCATTTTAAGAACACTAACGAGTACTACTCCATTAAAATGATGAAACCAAAATTCTTAATGGAAAAACGTAATATTTTCCATCAAACCGTTGTTTTCATCCTTCAGTTGAAGCGAAAATTAAATTGCGACTCAAATTTTTAAATTCTTTTTCCGCCATAATGTGTAATTAAATGTATAACCGGTTACCCTTCGTGTTTTAGGCTATAAAGTTTCTCAGAATTTAACGGTGCTCGTAAAATGTCATTTGACCCAACTGACAACTGCGGTGATAAAATATTCTGCGGATTGCCGGTTTTATAAATTTTTCGGCGAGTAAAAATTTCGAAATCGACCTGCAAAATATTTTCTACAGAATCCTAATTGGTCAAGGCAAATCAACATGTATGGCGGCCTGATAGTAGTAAAAGTCACGATTGTTCAAAAGTGTATAAATAGGTTATAGGTATACCTACCCTGAAGTTCGGTGGTGACGTTGTACCTAATAATAACAATAAAATTGCATATTTTACCGATTCACCGGGTGCGGAACTGAGAGGTATGTTGCCATTTATCGCTACTATTAAAAAATCAGACGTACCTATGTCGATATTTTACGTTGTTTTAATTGATATTGTTACCCATATCGAATAAAGTCTGTAGAAAATATTGGGATAGTGAATGTTTGTTGTTGACGGTGATGATAATACTAAATGATGACAGAAAAATACTTCGTCCATTTTCAAAATATTGGTATGTGTATAAGACCTATGGTGAAGTGGACAATGATCGATTAGGCAGGGTCTATTAATTTGAATTTTTGTTTATCAAAATAAAATATTATTTTTATTTTTACATAACGAGGGCTGTGTGTCAAGTACCTACATAAAAATATATAAGTAGTTAAAAAATAGGCTTTGTATTAAATGTGATTTTAAAACTGAGAAGAAACTACTCTTAGAGTAAAAATCCCCCTACTCACGCATAACGTAACTAGGTACGTACCTCGTCTCTTTGCCTACAATAAATTCTATGCGTTTTGATTCTAGAAACATATCTTATTGTAGGTAATAGAAATTTATAGGTACCTATAGGTACCTAGTTACGACCGTACGAATTGTACATCTGTAAGAATTTAATGCCATGCAATTTAACAAATTTCAAAAAAGTAGGTACCTACTTTAACTTTTGTAGTCCAACTATTGCTTGCTTTTTTTTTTTGCTTTTTTTTTCAGTTACATCATAATATTTTACTCAAATACAAAAGTCGATTCGAACGTTTGGGCTACTTTGATGAAAATTCTTCTCTAAGCATAAAAATTTTTGGTTTTAAATGTGTCCATATATAGGTAACTATATTGGTATATGGGTAAGGAATTTCTTGAACTACCTACGTACAACAACATAATGATGAGAATGAGCATTCCGCAATGGTTTCAAATACACAGATTCGAAAACAGACGAACAATAAATATTATTAATCAGTATCCTACCCACAAAACGTCAAAAATGTACAATAAACAAGAAGGGGAACAAAAAAAAAAAAAATGTAAGTGATAACGTTACAAAAGTTTTTCTAAAGTCGTCGAATCTACTTGTAAAATATACGTTTAGGATTTTCTCTCAGGGTGTTCCTTTTTTGAAAAAGAGACAAAGAGAGTGAGAGAGTGTGAGTGAGTCAACGGTGAAAACGAAGGAAATGAATTTCGAGAAAATTCGAAAAAGAATATAAAACTGAATCATTTAATGGGGCGTATAATCTGCACTCTGCAGAGCATAGCAGGGAGAAAATTATCTACTTTTTTTTTCTTTTTTTTTTAAATTTGTAAACAATTTAGGCTAAATTTGAACTTGCCCCTAAATTTCACAGAGCGAAAAAACGAATTCAAGTCAAATGTTGAATGAAAAGACGAGAATTTAACGGAACGATTAATACTGTTTTTAAACAATGTGGACTTTTGAAAAAAAAATCAAAGAAGCTCCAGGAAGAAAGCCGTAGGAGGACGTAAAATAATTATTGTACCATACACAAGTCAAAAATTCTGGCATAATGTGGGTTTGCTTGGTATTGTTGTTTACCAATTTCTGTGAAATAATGCATTCTTCTGAAATTACGATAACTCCCTCAGGTATCAAGTGGTTATTTCATTTTCACCTGGGTAGGTACGTATTAGAGCCCTGCACGAGTACGTACGGCATCGTGTGATTGATTACAAGTACAAAATACTCGTCAGACGAGTAACACGATTACCCATGTGTACTCGTACTCATGTAGCAATCGATGCAATTAAGTAATTGTCATCGCATTATGGCATCGTTAGTAATCACTTGAATGTGAATACTATTAAACGTAATGCATTCCAAAATAGGCTTTATAATATTGTTGCAGAACTTTGGGGGAATGCACGGCTATTACATGTGAGTATAATCGTTACGATGCCTACAATGCCACGCTGCTACGAGTAATATTTTTCCGATTACGTACTCGCATCATTTTCTAAGGTAATTGGCAATTCCTACACGATTACTTTTTTACGTACTCGTGTAGGTCTCTAGTACGTATGTAGATATGCATTATTTGTAATAATTGAAAGTCATACATGTCAATTTTGAAAAATTTTTGGATTCTTGGTTGACAAAGTGACCATTACGGAAATGCTAATTTCAAATTATTCTGAAAACATGAACACCTACTGTATGAAAATGATACGACTAAAACGAAGAATTTGAAACTAGAAAAGGATACAATCGTATTTGATAAGGAGCAAAATCTTAGTTTTGATCTTTTTCTTACTGCAAAAACGTGAAAAGAAATACGAACTATAGCTGTAAACTGTTTGCAAAATGAGTATCAATCATCTACCATACATAAGAGTGTCTGTTGACAGAACAGTCCTCTCGGATCCATGTCTAACTTATCACATGTGTTTACCTTACCTACATTTTATCTTATCATTTATCACTCTTGTTTGCCTCTCAGCATTTATTTCCACTCGACCTTCAATTAATACACGCACTTGAAATGAAATGAAAATAATTAATTTATGACCAAATAATTCAATTGCAATTAATAATTACTTAATTATACACCAGAAAATATTAAATATTCAGTCAATCTAATATAAATAAAATGAATTTTCACTAAGCCGAAGGTATATTGCATCAAACAATTATTGGTACATTGGAGGTTGGATTAATGATGAGGAGCAAACTTCAGCTTCGATGTCTTCATTTCTGATCATATATTTTACCTAATTCATTAAGATAAGAAAAAAATATTAATTTCTTGCTCGCATTAAAACTTTCAATTAATTATACGCACTTGAAATGAAATTAAATTATTAAATTATATGACCAAATAATTCAATTGCAATTAATTACTTAATTATACACCAGAAAATGTCAAATATTCAGTCAATCTAATATAAATAAAATGAATTTCCGCTAAGCCGAAAGTATTAAGTACATTGAACAATTATTGGTACATTGGAGGTTGGACCAAGGATGAGGAAAAAACTTCAGCTTCATTGTCTTTATTTCTGTGTAATATTTTTTACCCAATTCATTAAGATGACCAGAAAAAAAATTAATATTTTGTTTCTCACATTAAAACTTTCAATTAATTATACGCACTTGAGATGAAATGAAATGATTAAATTATGACCAAATGATTAAATTATGACCAAATGATTAAATTATGACCAAATAATTCAATCGTAATTAATTACCTAATTAAAACCCACAAAACGTCAAATATTTGTACAATCTAATGGTAAACGAATGGAAATAAGTGCTGAGGGACGAACAAAAGTGATAACTGATAACACAAAGTGTGAGTAAGGTGAACAAATGTGATAAGTTAGGCATGGATCCAAGAGGAACCATTCTGTCAACCGACACTTCTCTGTATACATGCATATCACACACTATTTTTTACAACACCCTCAAAAAAAAAAAATTGATAACGATCAACAAAGTGTGAAATGTGTATAAAGGCAAATGTGTAAAGTAACTCATAAGCACAAGCCAGTACAAAAAGTAAAAACCAATATATGAAGAATTTACATTAAGCATTGCTTTAAAATTGTCAAAGTGCAAATAATATCTACTTTATTAACAAGTGTTGAAAAAATAATTTTACCATATTTAGTGTTTAATTGCTGCTGGTACTTGTATATATATGGTACTTTGAAGGAAAATTAGTGTCTGTTCCGTCCCGTTTTTGCAGACGATTTGGTTCGTCTACAAAAACGTGTCGAACAAATTATAGACAACTATTATTCCTAATTTTTGGAATAATAGCTGTCTATATTTCACCTAGCTTCTCACAAATGGACACCACCAGATATGCTGACAATGAAGTGTCATCATATTTGGCGGATGTTCCGTGTCACGCCACCTTTTTTGGTCGGCCGTCTTTTGATTGAAACAAAGAAAACGAAAGTAATGTCATGTCTTCATTTTGAAGACATGCTCATTCCTGAACTTGAAGTCGAGTAGAATGTTAGGGTCCATACTCGATGCTATGGACTTCAGGCATCACTAATATTAAGAAGTAGTAATAAGTTAAATTTTAAAGTGTTTATAGTAATTAAAGTGAAATTCTAATAAACGATACATGTTCGTAATTTATCTTATTTGTTGAGGTAATTTAAAAGTATTGAATTACGCTTGCAACAAATTGGCGCCCGAACAAAAACACCTTCGGAAGTAAAATTTAAAAATTATAATAAGTCTTTTCAAATAAAATTTCGCCTTTTCTAAAATAAAAATATTTTTCGCTCATATAAAAAAAATTTTTTTTACCTTCGTGGATAGTTAATTTAATTTTGCTGGAACAAATACTTTCTCGTAATTTCAAAACAAACCGTGGCTAAAATAATTCAAATATTTAAAACAAAATTAAACCAACGTCTATGAAATCAAATCTTTATTGCAGAGGACTGCAAACATCTAATTAAGACAAATAAAAATAGTTCGCTTAAAAATAAATTAATAACAAAAAACAAATCTAAAAATAAACCTAAAAATAAATCGAAGATCCAGATCTGATTCCTGAAATCAAAAAGAAATAAAATCAGCACAAGGGGTATCCAAAACCACAATGCAGAGAACAAGATACCACTCACCAACAGCGTCAATCTGAACAAAACTAACGGTAAACTACAAGAGACTACAGTAAAATATCCGCCGTCCAACTGTAAGCAAATTATAAATTTATCTTCCATTAATTTAGAAAAATTTAAAACTATTATTGATATCGTAAATAATATTGTAAAATGTAAAATTTCCCAACCTTCGCGAATGTCTGAAAAAAGTGAAAGTTCGAGTGCATCACTCCTGGATATTTTAGACTCAAAAACCGAAAATAATATTTTGGAATTCGAAAACAATCCTAAAAATTTGTATGCAAATTTGTCTGAAGAAGAAAATTACCCACTCCTTGGTAACCACTGGGGAAGTTGAGTATCTACTTCCTTTCTCATCGTGTGCTAAAAGTGGCAAAAGTGAAGAGAATAGAAGGTAGAACACGTATCAAACTTCAGAAAAAACTTTACAAAGGTAGACACTCGAAACATTGGTTGTTACATATATTATACTCAAGCCCCAACACTGAAAAATTTGAAAGAACAAGTAATTTTGACAGATTAATCGAGGAAAGTAAAAGTTATCGTAGAGTAACAAGAAGTGTAAAAAATAAAGACCCCTACAAAGCTGAAGAAATCTTCTCTGATACAGAAGAAGAGGATTTAGAATCTAAAGGGAAAAGGTTAGAAACAGAAAAGAAAAGAAAGGAAGAAACAGAAAGAAGACTAGCTAGACAAAGCCTCAGCTCAAGTTTTGAAAAACTTTTATCTAAGGTATCACAACACGTGTCCCCAAAGAAATCGATTTCAGCTACAACTGATTTTTCTCTCCCAAACAACGAAGACGAAATCTTCCTCGGAGAAGAATCAATTCTGAACCAAACTTTTGTCGACAGACCCTCACAGTCTAGTGCTGATTTGTTGCCATCAGTCCCTCGAGGACAGGGAATGTCCTCACAGGCTGAAATCCAACATTCAATACAAATTCACGTAAAAAGTCCAGAAAATTTAGAAAAACTCAAAAATAAAACTCCAAATTCAACTGACAAAATTCCTTTTGATCCTATCAATTTATTACCCCCAGAAATACGTGTAGGAATTCTTGATCAAAAAGAACCTACATACGTCAACATAGTAAATATTGAAAATAAAAATAATCCATTCCTAAAATCTGAAAATAAAAATATGACCCCAGAAGATATCACTGAAAATAACGCATGTCTGCTTTCACAACAACAACAACAAGCAAGATTTGTGGCAGTAAATGAAGCCTACACACAACACAACCTAGCCATGAACAATTTCTGGAAAAGATCAGAAAGATGGACTCCGAGCCATTTTTCAAATGGTCCCGACGAGGATATCCTTGAATTTCTTTTTGAATACAAAACTCAAGCAAAAACTTTCAAAGCAACTGAATATGAAATGATACGAAATCTAAATATAGCACTCCGTAGCACAGCTCTTGAACTTTTCGCAGCAGAAACAGAAATAACCCCAGAAACTCCCTGGTTGGAAGTAAAACGAATCTTAATACGTATTTTTAAAAAAGATAAAGATACTGTAAAAAAATGTATCAAATCATTAAAATTTGATGACTCATTTTTCAGTATTAATGTACCTAAATTTTTCCGCCTCTATAAACAACTAGATGCAACAATTAGCGAGAAAAAAATTTGTGATCTCCTACTCCCAAGACTAACAGGAGAAATGAGGAAATTCTTTGCGTCAAAAAATCTCCAAACACAAAGTGAGGTTTCAAAAACATTCACTGATTGGAAAGAATTCAAAGAAAAAGCCTTAGATTTAACCGATGTCCAAAAAACGGAGGAGATGTTAAATAAAGCAACAGAAACTATCGCCAAGTTAACAAAACAGATGGAAGAGATGATGAAGGGAAAGGCTCCTGAGAAGAAAGAGCCTATGAAACCCATAACTCCACCTATCTCCCCTACTGATCCCGTTATTGTGGCATTAGTGGAGGCAGGATGGAAACCCCCAAATGCCAATAAACGAAACCAAAATCAAACCAGAAATCAGACGATAGAAAATGAAAACACAGAAACCAGACCACGTAGAGACAGAAATTTAAATAATAATAATAATAATACTAACGAATCAAACGATAGTAACCCGAGAAGAAGGCAGTCTAGAGAAAGAGAAACTATCAGATCACAAAATAACCAAAATTTCTATAGACCCCAAATGAGAGAAACTTACAGAGAACAAAATAATATTCGGTATCCTCCCAGAGAAGTAAATTGCTTTAATTGCGGAAGAATGGGACATCTTTCAAAAGATTGTAGACTACGTAATCGTAGTACACCTCCATTCCGGCAAAGGAACTTCAGACCAACACGATTAAACAACAACTTCACATCAAATTTTGGTCAACCGTTCAACCGTTGGACTATAATTCGCTGCCAGAAATGAGTGAATGGCTTTAAAAATCTTCCAAAGCCCAATCACGCCAGTAAACAAACATGGACAATGTGGCGACCAACAACGCAAATACGGAAGAGACGTCTGTGTGAGCGTGAAACTTTCTGTCGTCTCAACAATCCCCGTGTCAGGCACCATAAATTTGGGCAGAGCGCATAATTCTGCCAGAGTCGGATACAGAGGAGCATCCTGAAGAACTTCCTCACCAGCGCAATCCATATCTAAACTCAACCTCTTGTCCAAATTGTGAAGAAAATGTCTTTCAACGTTTACTAAATTTAAATAACGAACTAAATGAAAAATAAAATATATACAAAAAAAGGAAATTACAACTAATAGGAACATTAACTACAAATCTAAAGAAGGACGAGGACGAAGAAAATCAAAGCGAATTAACATATTGAATACACCGAGAAGACTGGGATACCTCCATATATATCCGAGTTGTAAAGCAAGATGAATTCTTGCTGAACAATCGAAATATACTGGAGTCTGCCATCTCCCAAGGCCTACCCTCGATGGTAATAGTGCGAATCAAATTCCAGAGTCCCACACTAACACAGATGGTGTAATTTCCACACATATGTATATTTTTATGAGAAAGAAATAAAAATCGAGGAAATATTGTGCATCGATATACATTTTTGCAACTTATAAATATTTTCTCTCGACAGATAACAACTAAACAACGTACTGACAAATATAATACTGTATCTAACAGCAAAATTTCGTGTGATTTGTAATGATTTCAGAACACATGATGATAAAACTCGCCATTATCGTTTTCATTACAATCACCATAATCTCACACAAAACTGAGAACACAAGTTTAAAAATGAAAATTAGTGCATTGTCAGGAGCATATTTGGAACTAAACAAATTCAGTAAGGCTTATGAGAAAACAATTCCCATAGTCTATAGTATGAAAATTCCAAGAAGACAGAACATAGAAACACCAGAATGGCTCGAAGAAATAAAAAAACTGCGAAGTTGCACATCCACGGAAAATACATGGTGTATACAGAGATTGAAAAACATGTTGAAATTTCTGGACTTAATTACGGATATTCAGCTAATAAACGAAGCAATAATCAAAGAATTTGACAGAGAACCTTCAAAACGAATTAAACGTGGAATACAAGTCCTTGGTGACTTTGACACATGGTGTTGTAACGTTATGACACTATCTCAAGGCAATGATTTCATAGAAAACGTGAAAAATCTAAAATCCCAATACAAAAAACTTTGAGAATCTGTAATACAAAGCCATGCAGAATTATTAAACGTCACAAATGACATTAAAAACTTCAAAAAGATAGAATTCGACAACTTTAAAATTTAAAAAAAAAACGTTCAAGCATTAAAAGACGCCATTCAAAACCAAAATAACTAAATAATTATAGAAGCTAGAAGAGAGCTCATCTTTGACACAGCTCGAACTCTTCACGCTAGTTTAGTAACCGAAAATGCTAAACTTAGCCAACTATTTCTTTCATGCAAAAATAACCATCTCCCAGCAGCAATTGTTAACAAAACAACTTTAAAAGAAGATATACTAAAAATTAAGAAAATCGCAGAAAAATCAAATTTTGCAGTAGTGTTAGATGAAAAATCAATCCAGTCTTACTACAGAACAAAATTAGTAAATTGTTACATAACAGGAAACAAAATAGAAATCGAAATCAAAATTCCACTTCAGAACTTTCATGCCAAATATGAACTTTACAATTTTATTCCATTAGCATTTCGAACACATGACAATAAAATTTGTTCATGGGATCAAAAACCTTCAATCTTATCCCACAACAAATTTGATGGGTCAATAAGAATCATAACTGGAACAGACATTGATCTTTGTGGCAAACATAGCCTATTATGCTTTATTCCACAAGACCGCACAACCAATAATAAAGGAAATTGTGCGAGAGCATTATTTCAAGGAATGAAATATGAAGAAATAATAAAGAAATGCACCTTCAAATGCAAACTAAATCATGAAGAAATTGTAATCAAACAAATTGAAATGAACCAATTTACCCTAACAAATGCTAAAAATCCATTGATATCAGTTAACACTATAACAAAAACAAGTACTAGTATAAATATTAATGACTCATGGCCCGAAGCGACTCTAATAACAGTTCCATGTGTAGTAGAAATCCAACAGTTACAAAGAGAAAACATTGCAGAAACAATCATCCCAGCAGGATTCCCATGTATAAATGAACCTGAAAAAGACATCCTCATCGAACATCATCTACCACTAGTTTGGACAAAATATCAATTCATGGTACTTGATTTTGGTCTTCATCAATCATTAAAATTTCCAAACATGTCTATTGCCTACAAAAGTAAATGGTATGACAACATACCTTACTTTTCATCACTAACTGCAATTCATAAACTTGAAGAAAGACTAAAATCAGCAGAACTGAAGATTCCAGACCTAGGATACCAGGACACAATAAACACAGTACATTTATTACTATACTGTTGGTGTAGTTTATTAACACTCATAGTAACCGTATTGGTTTACGTAAACTTAAAATTAAATTGTGTTGCTGTCAATGCACACAACCAAATAAACGATCTGGCATTGGGAGCAATACATCGTTAATCGTCCATAACTTTAAGTCCGATTTAACACTAAGATATTACAAATTAGTATTAAGAAGCATAATAAATTTTATTATACCAAATAATTCTAACTAAGCATATTTACAAAATAAATTTTTATGATTTAGTAAAAACTTATATTTCTAGGCGATGATCAATTCCACAACGTAAAATTAAGGAATTTCTGTGAAAAGATAATATTGTCTTATATCTAAAAAATTAAAAATTTAGTATATTAGAATAGTAAGCTTTCAGGAACACAAAATTTAGCGAAGCAGGAGCTTCGGGCTTTTTTTTGCCCGGGGACCTATGTTCCGTCCCGTTTTTACAGATAATTCGGTTCATCTACATAAACGTGTCGAACAAATTATAGACAACTATTATTCCTAATTCTCGGAATAATAGCTGTCTATATTTCACCTAGCTTCTCACAAACGGACACCGCCAGATATGTTGACAATGAAGTGTCATCATATTTGGTGGATGTTCCGTGTCACGCCACCTTTTTTGGTCGGCCATCTTTTGATTGAAACAAAGAAAACGAAAGTAATGTCATGTCTTCATTTTGAAGACATGCTCATTCCTGAACTTGAAGTCGAGTAGAACGTTAGGGTCCATACTCGATGGTATGGACTTCAGGCATCACTAATATTAAGAAGTAGTAATAAGTTAAATTTTAAAGTGTTTATAGTAATTAAAGTGAAATTCTAATAAAGGATAAATGTTCGTAATTTGTCTTATTTGTTGAGGTAATTTAAAAGTATTGAATTACGCTCGCAACAGTGTCGAGTGTAGTTTAGTTATTAATTAATAGGGTAGTGAAAATTGTGAAGTAAAACTGGGATTAAAACCAATACTTTATAGTGCAAAACCAAGACCAACACGAAGAATACCATGACTGTGGCCTTGGCTTCGCGTTTGGATTACATTGGTGCTTTGGTGCCTGGGAATCCAGCACCAATGCATTGCCAAAGAGAACATAGGGAACTTCAATGGATTGCATTGATGGTTGAATAATTATTATAATGATTAACTAATTTTATCTTGACGTCATTCGAGTATAATAAACGCACCTTATAGAGTCCATAATAACACAATTTATTATGAGAATGTGCTTGGTGTAGCCCGTAGGCTGATATGATCGTCTTTTCTTTATACTTTATCTTCTCTTATTTTTTTATTTTATTTATTTTTTTGATGGATAGTTTTCGATACTTGTATTTTGATAAAAGAGCAATGATAACCTAAAACTTATATGAAAGAAATGAATAATCTGTGGATTGTTGAAAATTTATGGTTGGTTTTATAAAAATGAAATAAATTGATTAAAAAAATAAAAAAATTGAAAATATCCATATTATCTATCGATATTTGAAAGTGTAATAGGTACCGATGTTTTGAAATATCCTGATAATGACGATATTATCGTATTGCTATTTGTTTTCTCAATATCTTGCCGCACTAGTCTCGATACAGAGCAGAACTTAATTCAGTAAGCTAAAAGGCGAGGGTAGAAGTCAACTTAATGATTTAAAAAAAAGGAATGGAATTCAATTTAATAATTCTAAAAAGGTGAAAGAGGATGGGACTTAATTTTATGATTCGAAAAAAGTGAGAAGGTCTTAACTCAATATAATTAGGAAAGGGAGGATGGGACTCAACTTAATGAAAATTTGGTATTTGGAAATCAACTGAATAAAACCAAACGAATTTTAGTTTTTGGTTCTAAATTTTCTTAGGTTATGAAATGAAAAACGTCATGAGACCAAGATAATAGGTAAATTTTCTTAAAAAAAAAAAAACCCGCTTTAAAAGATATTTTGTCGTATATTTCGATGACATGAAACCCGCGGCAGATCCACAAAAATTCTCTCTTTAGGGTTTGTCGAAAATTGAAAATATCATCGAATTACAAGCTATCTTTTGATACACCTGAACACGATAAAAGTAGTTTTCAAATTATTAACGCACATATTTTATGAATTATTGAAAAAAAAAAAATCTACATTTCTCAACCATGAATATTTAAAATGATTTTGAAAATTATTACTTGCATATGACGTGCAAAACCAGAAATTGTACCCGAATATGCGGTTTGCCTAAAATGAAAAAGACAAATATTTACATATCGTGTATATCTTTTAATTTTATGCAACAGCCAAAAATGATTCGATTACTTGAACGACAACAATTAATTTTCAAATTATAATTTACGATTTTGTGTGACTAAAATTGCGAATGAAAAACATATATCAGATTTAACCGAGTGACAAATGGAGCCGGTAAAAAATCAGGTTATAATAATATTATGGCGACTGTTGATGTTAGAAGATACGACGCGTCATTCGAACGAAAGATGAGTGTCACTTTTTGCATAATCATCTTTATTAACGGCGCTACTTACGAATGACAACTCATCAAGCCCGCATTCGATTGTGTCTCACGATGCTGTAATCGACCTATACGTCGCTTTCTTAACTTCTTCTTGACTTTTTTGTTAGTAATAAATTGACGAACATTATAAAATTAAAAGTGTGATACTGAGAATTATTGGTCATATAGGGTAGTAAGTACTTTATTTGGAAAAAAATGGTACTAATTCTCTGAATTGGCTGTTCCATTTGGAAGGATGGAAATTGAAAAAAAACAATTTTGTTCTCAAAAAGAGAGGAATGTCCTGACCCAACTCTGTGAATTGGTCCTTACTAACAGTATTCTCTTCCACAAATGCGATCGTGTTTGTATCCCATGCCCTTCTTATCCAAGAAGTTCGATAGTTTTTTGAAATTTCATCTTTTCGTAGCATTCATAAATGTTGCAAAACATATGTTTTGCAACATTCAACCGAAATGTATGTTTTTTCCGCACTCTTCCCAAAAGTACGTTTTTTTACACGCCTTGATGAAACAAAAAGTAGCGAATTTCGATACGAAGTAAAAAATTGTCTTTTGCACATGCGCACTTGCAACTTTAACTTATAGCACATCTCGATGAAATTCTCTCATGGGTTGGCTACTTTCTCGGTTTTTATTATTTTTTGCTCGGAATTAAATACCGTATTTTTCAAAAACATTCTGAAAAAAATCAAACTGCGAAAAATTAAAGAAAAAATTATTAATTATCATTTAGTTCTGACAAAAAAACATTTATCGCTATTTTTGAGGGGACTGTGGGAGTTGTTGCAAAAAATCGTGTGTGACACACGTGAAAAATTTTTTTTTCGATAAACTTGTTATTATTTATTTATTAATTTTTTTTATTTCTTTGTTTATTTATTTATATAATTATAATAATAATTATTATTCTAATTTATTTATTTTTTACATTTTAATTTAATAGTCTTTTAAAATTGATTAATAATAATTTTTATTTAAAATTAATTAGAGTTTTAAAATTTAAATTTGTTTAAATATATTATTATAGTTAAAGAATAGTTAAATATAATGTTTCTTGATGGTGACTGATACTCGTGTGATTTGCAGGCCTCGCCTCTGGCTCGCGCTGCAAAATTCACGCTTGTTCAATATCAATTACTTTTTGCACTTATATCACAAATAACTATTTGACAATACATGTCACAAAATACGAAGTTAGGTTGCTGCTTTCAAGGCCAAAAATGTAGAATTTTTGACCAGGGTGCAAAAATTTTTAGGAGTAGCAAAATTCAATAGCGAGAGAAAAACGAGTATTTTTACCTGCAATGGAAGTGTTCGGTTTCTCCTTCCAACCAATCAGACACTTTCCCTAACTGGGCGTGCGCATGTGTTGCAAAAATAGCGATCATAACCCGAGCGCAATGCAAGCAACTTTGATTCGTATAATTTACAACACTCACCTACAGGTTGGGGGGCAAATTTTAACTCGTTGAGAATTGTTCACTTTTCACTCTTGTAGCAAAATATACTATTTTACAATACCCTTCACCAAAAGTACATTTTTTTACACGCCTCGATGAAACAAGAAGTAGTGAATTTTGATACAAAGTCAAAAAATTATCTTCCACACATGCGCACTTGCAACTTGAATTTCTAGCATATCTCGATGAATTTCTAGCACAGGTTAATGAATTTCTCGCACAGAGTGATTAACATCTCACATCAGTTTTTATTATTTCTTGCTGGGAACTATATACCGTATTTTTCAAAAACATTCTAAAAACAGGCGAACTGCAAAAAATTAAAAAAAAAAAAATTATGTTACGTCTCTAGCCGGGATTGGAGAGACCAACAAAATAAGTAGAAATAATCGAAATACTGTTTATTCTGAAATGAACATGTCACTATTATAACATAACAAAATCTTATACTTAGTCTTATTTTACAACTATATTATTCCTACTTGTGTCTCGCCTCCACTTAGGTGGACTACTAACTTGGATGTATAGGAACATCTACAGACTATGAGATCAGGTAGAATGGTACTATACTGATACTCAGTAGAAAGGCAAGTGAAGTACTGGTGTAATTTGAATTACCAGGTCACTTCTTTTAGTGCCTAAAATGTTTATGTAAACCAAAAATGTACTTAAGGTACATACCTGAATAGTGCTGAAAGATATGCTGACTAGTTGTCTGTCTGCATATTCGTTAGCGCCATTAATTAGGTTAGTGTTCGGAGGTAACGGTGAATATTTAGTAGAAATATTCGCTGTTGTTTGTTACAAAGTATTTAGGTCAGCGAATGTATTCGTCTGCCTAAATACGACGGAAAAATTTATTAATTATTATTTGGATCTGTTGAAAAAAAAAAAATCATTGACATTTTTTGGGGGACAGTGAGAGGGTGTTGCAAAAAATAGTGTGTGACACACGTGTAAAGTAGGTAATTGATACTCATATGATTTGCAGCATTCGCCTTCGGCCCGCTCTGCAAAATTCATGCTTGTATCAAAATCACCTACTTTTTGCACTTGTATCACAAATAACTATTTTAATACCCCTTAACTAAGCAATAAGTAGCGAATTTCAATACCATGTGAAAAAATATTTTTTGGTGCATGCTCACTCTTGAGTTTACTTTCTCAAATGGCTCAATCACTTTCTTGCACAGATCAACTACTTTCTGTTTTTTTCTTCTTTCTTAGTTTTTTTTAAAGTAAAATTATTAAGTTACCTATCTAATTATTTGGTTCTGAAAAATTTTTTCGAGGAATATTTTCTGGAATTGGGAGAATAAAAGGGGTGCGAAGATTTTTTCGAATTAAAATTATTCATTATTATCTGATTCTAAAACAAACAAATATTTGGTGTTTTTTTTTTTTCAGGTGGGATGAGGTGTTGCAAAAAATATTGCGTGACCTGCGTACAAAGTAGGTGACTGATACTTTTTGCACTTATATTATTACAAATAGGTATTATAGCACCTACCCAACCGAAACATAGGTTGACTTTTATATGTCGAAGAGTGCATAAAATTTCAGTATGATGCGGAAAAGTAAGATTCTATCCATGAACATCCAACAGCTTCTTCACAGAACTACGAGGCCATACTTTTCCAAATTAAACAGCCCATATTAAAAGAATTAAGGTGCAAAAAGTCCGGTCCTACTTGTTGCCGTAGACGTTTTGTCGTAGGTATCGAACAGACCTAAAATTCCCACCTCCATTCTCAGATTTCACACTAGCAGTAACTATTAGATCAAAAATAGTATCTTACCATCGACCAACGAATAAATATATCGTTTGAGGCGGTCGTCTAACGAAATCGCAAATTAAAATTTTTTTTTTTTTTTTTTTTTAACAACTACCTAGGTACCTACTATTAAGCCATTTTTTTTTTTTCGAATTTCGCCATTTTCTCGACTGATATATCTTTTTTTTTTTTTTTTTTTTCATTTAACCGCAAAATTTTACTACTGGACGAAAAATAGTATACACGTAATTTCAACGACGCTATTTAATGCCGAGACGCGTAGGGCTCTGATTTTTAATTTTTGTTTTTTCCGCATGCCTTTTGTACTCGGTAACTACTAATTAAATTTAACGAAGTTTCATATTACAACCATTGTGTCAGCACCTCTTCGCCGCTGTACCGTTTCGTATATTACAAGCCGGACGAATAAACGTCGTCTGTGAGACGAAATAAGTTTCAAGATATGGGCTCCGTATCGCATCCAATCTACGATAGATGCTTACTGTTGGTCCGATGAATAAATATGAAAACAACGGTCGTGCATCCCACGAGAAGAATAATAAACGATTTTAACAAAGGAGTTTTTATTTTTTCACAACCCACTGAAATCCTGCTAATGAGAGGATGGCATAGTTTTATTTTCGCTAATTTATGACATTCTTCTTATTTTTGAACGCTGTAAGTCAGTTCCTCGCCCCAGTAAAAGGCGTTGGTACTGCAACGATAACATTTAGCCGATGTCACTAGAAGAAAAAGACCCACCGCTGACAATGCAGTTGCATAAAAAGTACGTTCAACGTTTTTGCTACGTGGTAACTCTGGTTGTACGATCCTTCGGGACCTCGATATTATTTTGAATAATGGAATAATACCCACCCTTGTGACGAAGTGTGGTGTGTTTCAACATAAATACCTTACACCCAGCTGCACAACAGCTAATTACAACAAACAAATTACCAGCCCCTTTACCAACGTCAATTTTCCAATGTCATTTCTACACTTAAAAATGTTTTTTCTTAAACTGCACTTATTTGTTTGATTACAAAAAAGTACAAAATTAAAAATCATTCTTCGTGACATAAAAATTTTTAGAAACGCGTGTAATTATTACATATTTCTAGCAAGGTAAATACAAAATGCTGTATTTTTAAGGCATGTATAGCGTAACAGAAGTGGCCAATCTCAGAACCTCTTACTTTCCTCATTAGATAATTTCTTTTTCTCGCATCTTATAACTTCTTTTTCTCACTCCCTAATTTATTCTTCTTACTGCTTAATTCTTTTTTTCCATTTCTTGATTTTATTCCCACTCCTTTATTCTGTTTCTGACCGCTTAATTTTCTGGTTCCTCAGTTTCTTCCACACTTTTAAAGATCTTATTTTCATTTATTCAAATTAATTCCATTTTTTTCTTTTAAATTCTCTCTGCCATAATTGGCATTCTGTCTAGCAATCAACAGGTTTTATTACCCTTGGCTCAAATACAGCTTTCCTTGCACTCGTTGCAAAATAGTATATTTCGCTACAAGAGCACAAAGTGAGCGATCCTCGATGAGTTACGATTTACAACACTGGCTTGTGGCTCATGTTGTAAATTGTAACTTGTGAAGGATTACTCACTTTGTGCTCCACTTGTAAAAGATATTTTTTTCAATACATACTCATGGACGATTAGAAAAGGAGTTCGAAAGTGTTGCAAAAAATAGTGTTTAAAACTTGAACGCAGTGTGCTATTGTACTTACAATATATACTTTTTACATAAACCAACAAAAAGTCACAAATTAGTGAAAAATTATCCATTTTTTGAATTGTTATTTATTTAAAAAACTAGTGATGGTAGAACACAGTTTCTAGTGACAACCCTTCTATTTTTCAAAATTAAAGGCAACGCGGCTAAGTGATACTTTAAATCTTTTCGTTTTATATGCCATTGGCCAAATACCGATATCATTATTCATTATCGAGATATAATGTTTTTGTGACTCGAGATTATCGAACGTTTCATGTTGGGTGTTTTGGCTGGTTATTCTACGTTTGTTATTATCGTTGTATTTAGGTAAGTTTTTAATCACTTTTATAAATAAAATAATGACTCCGACAATACTATCAACTTCTATTGTCACTACTTCATCTAAAGAGATGGCATAGCAGAATACCACATCAAATAAGTAAATAGTATACGATATGCAACAAGGGAGGAAAGTGAATCATTTTTAAACAAGTTCAATGTTTGCAACCACAAACCATAAGCGAGTGCAGTAATGGCACGAGTTGATAAATTGATCGACCCAAGTCACAAACTAGTATTTTACTCAACTATAGTTAGCAAATGAGTGATTATCACGAGTGGCTAAGTAGTTGAGTACGATTTTTTTTTTCAACGAATTCATCAAAAAGAGTTTATTATTTATTCGATTAAACGGGTAAACTTCATTCGTGAATAGAATTTTAGATATAATTAAATATTATGGAGAAGCGAATTTGGTTGTTTGTGTAAGCATCACCGTGTGAAATGGTCCTTTTCCATTGTAACATTTTGCAATTTGCGTACGTGCAAACGTTGCTGCGAAGAAATAAATAATAAACAGTTGAGAATAAACTCATTTCTATACTGTTTCTACACTTGGTGAAGAAATGAAAACTATTTTCGATGTTACAAACTGCTTTAGAAATTTCGTATTTTGCGAATCAAAATCGATTTAATAATAACCTCTTTTTAGTGTATGAGTTGAGAGAAATATTTTTCTCAAATACATGTTGCAAAATGCGCTATTATGTATTCATTTTCAAGGCCAAAAACATAAAATTTCCGACCAGGGAGCAAAAATTTTTTACAGGGTGCAAATGTCAATGGTGGGTGCAAAACAAATACAGTAAGCGCCGCTTATTATGTTCACTGGTTAATATGATCAGCTGCTTATTATGATCGAAACAGTCCAGAACCAATTCAAACAAACTTTTTCAATGTAATTATCATCTCTTAATGTGATCATTTCCGCCGGTTAATCTGATCATTTCTTTTCCTCTATACACACACAGTTCATACTTATTTCTCCAGTTTATGCTTGTTTCTGTTATCTTACTTCCCAGATAAGGACAAGACATCATGTTCATACACTTTCATAGCAGTTGTTTCGTGTCAGGCTATAAAGATCAGTTGTTTTTCTGTGCGTTATATCGTTCCATGGCTACACGTGAATCAAGGTCCGATTTGTATAATGATGAAAAAAAAAATTTTGTCTCGTTATGACAATTTGCCAAAAATGTCGCAGAGGGTTGCTGCCCAGAATTTAGGCATTGCGCAGTCTACTTCAAATGTTCTTTATACTTCACAACACTCGATGAAATTGAAGCGTAGGTAATTGCTGGCTGCTTTACCGCAGAAGCAGTCAATAATTACAGATTTTTTTTTTTAAGTGAGCTATAGGTTGTACCAGTTCAAAATGTTTACATAAATACATATGTACCATATTATGTCGGAATATATGCGCTTTACAAATTTCGCATTTCCAGTCTTGTTCAAAAATAAAAAATTTTTGGTAAATACGATCGTCGGTTATTATGATCAAATTGCCCTGGTCCCAATGTGATCATAATAAGCCGCGCCTACTGATTGGCTTTCATAACAGAAATGTTAGACTCCTTCTTCTAACCAATCCTACTTCTTTTCTAATCGTCCATGAGTATGTATTGAAAAAAATATCTTTCACAAGTGGAGCACAAAGTGAGTAATCCTTCACAAGTTACAATTTACAACATGAACCACAAGCCAGTGTTGTAAATCGTAACTCATCGAGGATCGCTCACTTTGTGCTCTTGTAGCGAAATATACTATTTTGCAACGAGTGCAAGGAAAGCTGTATTTGAGCCAAGGGTAATAAAACCTGTTGATTGCTAGACAGAATGCCAATTATGGCAGAGAGAATTTAAAAGAAAAAAATGGAATTAATTTGAATAAATGAAAATAAGATCTTTAAAAGTGTGGAAGAAACTGAGGAACCAGAAAATTAAGCGGTCAGAAACAGAATAAAGGAGTGGGAATAAAATCAAGAAATGGAAAAAAAGAATTAAGCAATAAGAAGAATAAATTAGGGAGTGAGAAAAAGAAGTTATAAGATGCGAGAAAAAGAAATTATCTAATGAGGAAAGTAAGAGGTTCTGAGATTGGCCACTTCTGTTACGCTATACATGCCTTAAAAATACAGCATTTTGTATTTACCTTGCTAGAAATATGTAATAATTACACGCGTTTCTAAAAATTTTTATGTCACGAAGAATGATTTTTAATTTTGTACTTTTTGTAATCAAACAAATAAGTGCAGTTTAAGAAAAAACATTTTTAAGTGTAGAAATGACATTGGAAAATTGACGTTGGTAAAGGGGCTGGTAATTTGTTTGTTGTAATTAGCTGTTGTGCAGCTGGGTGTAAGGTATTTATGTTGAAACACACCACACTTCGTCACAAGGGTGGGTATTATTCCATTATTCAAAATAATATCGAGGTCCCGAAGGATCGTACAACCAGAGTTACCACGTAGCAAAAACGTTGAACGTACTTTTTATGCAACTGCATTGTCAGCGGTGGGTCTTTTTCTTCTAGTGACATCGGCTAAATGTTATCGTTGCAGTACCAACGCCTTTTACTGGGGCGAGGAACTGACTTACAGCGTTCAAAAATAAGAAGAATGTCATAAATTAGCGAAAATAAAACTTGAAGAATCGTGAAGTGAAAAAGGAGAAAATTTTCACACAATTAAAACCTGGGGAACGTTGAAAAAATATCCCGGATTAATGTACCAATACTGGGATTGAATTTGATTACCTAATACGGTACTTACAATTCGATTATACGACTTTTAAAACTTTTTAGTTTATTAATGTTAAGTCATTTTGCAAACCATGAGAACTGTATTCGAAGTCTAAAAATATAAAACGTCAGTGATTCCCCAAAATGTTACAGATAGCAAAAAGAAACTTTTCAACAACTTCTGGACCTTCTATAACTGCCTATAAAGAAAACTTTAAATTTTCTATGTGCTCGGGTGGGTAGTTCCGTTTCGGCTGAGGATAAAAGACAAAAAAAAAAAAAAAAAAAAGCCTAAACGATGACCGACTGGGCTCGTATATTAATATACCATAAATTCGCTCTTTTCACCGGTTTTTCCATCGTTTTCAAAAACTAGCCAACCAATTTTCACCGCTGCTCCCAAGTGCCTAACCTTCCCCGTCTCTCTCCGAAGGACTATTTTTCCTCAACCTCAACCCATATGTCCATCATCCCTACTCTCACCCTCGCTAATTACAGTCCTATCGACAAAATCGATTTCTTCTAACTCGCAACTTTTTTTCGCCATTTTTCTTCTTCTTCTTCATTTTTTTTTTCTTCCGCATCTTATGCTAATATATACCTTACCCATATGGTAAAATTTCTGAGCAAATTTAAATGCAAATGTACCGCTTTCCGGCTGTTATTGCAAAATAATTTCTATAACGTCGTATATGACGTATAGCGTGAAAAAATAAATAAACAAAATAAAATAATAATATTTACAAAATTTAGATGAAATCGACTCGGAACTACACAGTCGATGAACACCTCGCGTCATATAAAGTACCTGCACCTTTTTTCTATTACAGCATTTGAATTTTTTGTTTTTTGACTAACAGACGGACGCACGTCGACGTCGTCTTTGTCGGTACCTACGAGCAGATTCATTCGTATGCATAGGTCGAATGAAAATGCGCAGATATTGGTTTCGAAATAAAGCAAAAAGAAGGTAGCAAAAAAAAAACAAAAAAAATACAAAACAAATAGCCTACGAAGCCTCTGGCAGACTGCGAGAGAAACTAAAATTATAAAACTCTTATGTGCGATCCGGACGATCGGCTTTTTTCTCGTGCAAAAGTGTTTCGATGAAAAAGTTAAAACAAGTGGATTAAAACAAAAAAAAAAAAAAAAAAAAAAACATGGTTTAAAAAAAATTGTAAATTACATTCTTCGTCGACTGCAGCAGCTGTTATTCGATTAGCACATAAAAATCGAGTACAAGAAGGTGTTAATTGCGACGAACGGCGCTGCCGTGTATATAAGTAGGCTTGAGAACAATTTTATTCGCCATTTTCTGTTATTTATGGGCGCATTTTTAGGATAAAAAATTCGATCGACGAATGAAGGGGGAGAGGAAAATAGCCTATATTTACTACCTATATACGATGCAATCGATAATGGCTAAAAATCAAGACCGAACTCGATTAGGCCTACACAGTGAACGCCTTCATATTTTTTTTCAGGCCTATGCGTATGCACCAGCAGAAAGTCGAACTTCCATCGAGTATTGGTTTTGATTGTGGTTTCGCTTTTGCATACTACTTACGGGCAAAATTAAGCAGAGTCCTATATATTCTTAATGCAGTCTGTTTGTGAGATAGTGAAAATAATGAAAAATAATTATTTGTAATGCACTATTTTTTGTAAAAGGCCGCCTCTCAAAAAATATTTATTTTGTTCCCAGTGTGATTTTTAAGGTGACTGATGCAAATCACACGAGTATCAATCATCTACTATAAGTATACACATGTGTCACACACTATTTATTGAAACACTCTCTCTCCCTAAAAAGGAAAAAAAAAAGAGATAAATAAAAATTTTTTTCAATTGGGAAACATATAAGTGTAAACTATTTGTAGAATACCTTGTTGTGAGAGATATTCACACGTAGAAGGTAATCTACAGCTTTTGCATGTTCTGCCACTTTATACAGGAATGTATGGGAGAGTCAAATCCAATTCGGACACTGGAAATTTTGTAGCCTGTTTCGAGAGTTTATATAGTGGATTTGGCACATGCACACAGAAACACATATGTATATGTGTTATAGAAAGTACGTCACTTCTTATTCATTGTTATGGCAATAAATAAGAAATAACATAATACGTTCGTGTATCAATCTGAGACATCGCCAAGATCTTTATCTATTATATTGTCATTGGCCAAATGTTGTATCTGACTTGCCTGTATGTGCAAGTAAGAACATATGAACAAACAAAATGTATATATGATATTGAACGTAATACGCTTGATAAGAAATGATGTCATGCGTACGAGATGTATAGTCCCCACACTATCCCCTTTGGGATAGTGGTTATGGTGCTAACTCACCGACGTAGATGGCAGAGGTTCAAATCCCCATAGTGGAAGAACTTTTATAAAATAAAAATTAAAAGAAAATAAAAATAATAAAAGAAAATAACTATGTTGTTAGCCTGTGAGCAGTAAAAATGGTGCATGCGCCGCCCAAGACGGTGTATAAAGTAAAGACTTTTATACAGTCCTAAATAGTTCTAAAATCGCCTGCTTTATACATAGTCAATGTGCGTATAAAAATTTCGTTTATCAGCAAGTGTTGCAAACAGTAAATGAATGGATAAAATTAAAAAAAATTTATAACAAACGAAGAGCGAAATAATTAGGTATGTGTAAACACAAATGCATAAAGTAACGCATACGCACAAGTCGATGCATAAAATAGGAACGGATGCATAAAGAATTTACCTTACGTATTGTTTTAAAATTGTTCGCTTTATATACCACCAAGGTACACATAATCTTCTAATTTTATCGACAGTTGTTGCACAAGTTAACGTAGGTATTGGATTAATAAGAATTGAAAATTATAATCAAATAGAATTAAACGAAATGTCGGAATTTGCGGCTGTTTTACACTGACGTTTATTGGGTTGCATAATACTCTCAGGTGGGGAGTAATTTTCAAAATTCAAATTATCAACTTCATGCGTGGGAAATGATCAGAGTGCAGATCAGTTTCAATATCTTTTATAATAGGTACCTATTTTAAGAATTTTTTTTCTGTTTTCTGCTTTTGATTTGCTTAAATTTTGGGTCACATTGTATTTCACATAGTTCGCTTTCAAATGGTGTATTAAAATTGACCTCACAAAAGAGTTTAGTTGGGCATGATGAAAATATTACGTTTCATGAAAAAAGAAAACTATTGATACCATTTTGCTATGATTTTGACATTTTTTTTTTTTTTCATATACTATACATAATATACATACATATTATTATAAATTTGTATGTATCGCCTAGCATTTTGTATTCATAGTTTTGAGAAAACCAAAAATAAAAAATTGCTGGAGAAAATTTGGTTTTCGGGGTTTTGAAAAAACTACGAAAGTGATAGAGCTGAAATTTTCATGAAAAGTAGTCTTCATACGTAGGATCAAGTCTGATAAGAGTTTTTTGCCTGCTGGTTCAGTAGTTTCTGAAAAAACTAGAAGACGAAAAATTGCTGGAAAAGTAGTTTTCTAAGATTGTAAAGAAACTACCAAAAAAAAAAAAGCTGAAATTTTCACTAAATGTAATTATCATGGAAGACCAGGTTTGATAGAATTTTGTTGCCTATTGATTCAGTAGTTTTTGAGAAAAATGTAAAACCAAAAAAAAAGTAGCTGGAAAAAAGCAACTCCTCGCCTGTGTAACTTGAAGTATCTTTTTCGTATTTACGGCGCAAAGTGTTACGATCGTCTTTTCTGCGTTGCATTAATTTAGGCAACAAATTGTGAATGAAAATTGGCAAACTGTGTTTTCTAAAAAAGTATTTCTGCCCTCGAGTTTCTTTTTTCTTTTTTTTTATTTTTTTTTTTATTTAAATTTATAACAATAAAATTCTAAAACGAGCACAAACGTCATATCCGTTTATTAACTTACACTGTGTATCCTTTCATTATCGTAATTATATTCCTTTGCATTTCTAAATTAACATTACTAAGACAAAAATTCGCGTTCAGCGAAAGTTTTAATTTCTCCCAAAAGTTATCGTTTTGCCACGACCAAGTCGGGGCGTTTAAATTAGTGAACGTGCAAATATATACGTTTTCAATTATTTAAATTTAAAACCATATTAAGATAATACTTTTTATTTTTTTTTTTAATATTGACTTTACATAGGTGGAATTTACTGTTGGCTATGCCAACGATCCCCTGCGAATCTGGTGGGCAAGCAGGGAACTTGTCTACCAGCAATGTAGGTAGACAAGTACTGGGCTGAGGAGGTTGGCAACATTCGTTGTTATGCAACTGACATGAACAGTGGTGCGTGAAATGAGTGTCACAACAATATCTTTATAGTCCCTTGGACGTTAAATAAAGTATTATTAAGAAGTACCAATTCATAGTATCTCTGCCACTACATGGTAGCAAGAGCATAGGGAGTTTTACACACGAATCAGATCCTTTTTACTGAATCTGATCCAAATAAAAAACTCTAAAATTAAAACTTTAGTTAATTTTAATTTTTTCCCGGTGCGAAATGAAAACAGATCCTTGAAAAGAATCTGTTCTCAAATTTGCCTACTCTGCTTCCACTCACAAACTGAATTGATACCTATCACAGGAATTAATTTTGCGGTACTTACAATTCGAACTTATGAATTAGCTTCGAAACATTAATTAAATAATATGTTTTTTCTTCACATTAAAAAGCATTTCTTTAGCCAAAAGTTAAAAACATAGCTCTCGACTAGCAGCGGTTAAGTAATCTTAGAATCAATTAGGATACCTTCCGAACAATTAAAAAAACGAACCTATTAAAGCTTCGGACTTAACAAATAATAATTAATAAAAAACTTAACAGTGAAAAAATTTTACTGTTAACTTATACGTCTCCATATACCTAACAATATATGGTTCCATATATACCTAAATATATGGTTTTACATATACATGTTTTTCAAGGAAAATATTGCTTCAAAAACCTAAGAGGCAATAGAAACAACTATACCAGTAGATTTTATGGAAAAAATCCACCTGCAAAATAATTAAAATAATACGTCTCTAAATATAAAAGATTTTCGAACCAACACATGCTTCGATAATTCTATAGGCATTAGAGACGCCCTTTATCAGTCAATGCAATAAAAATTCCATCGACCTAATGATATACGCTCATTGTTCACGACAAAAGATTTGTTTCGAAAATATAATTTTATAAAATTGATGAAGAGCATACGATTGACCTATTATTAGGTAATGATTATATGAGGTCACTTGTAACCAATATTCATCACATTTCACCAACTCTCACACTAATACAGACTGAGTTTGGACATATGTTAGGAGAATCATCCCGAATCAAAATGCAGTTGATGAAGTCTTCACACTAATATTTTTTAATAATCCCCAAGAAATTGAGAATTTATGGGGATTGGATGCCATAGGTATTGAGTCTAATAATTTGGTGGAAGCTCAGGCTGATGCCGAAGCTTTACAACTTTTCTACAAAAATGTAGAATTGGTAAATAACAACTATCAAATCTCAACTGGAAGAAAAATTATGAAACAAAAATTCTTTTTCTTCAGTCCAAGATTTGTGGACTTTGTAAATATTGTAAATATTTATCTAGTAGTTTATAAGTACAATTTTGTTTTGTTTTTTTATTTTTATAATAAACATGTATGTACTTGTGTGTATGTAACTTATTCTCATTTTTTACAGATCTATAGGGACTGCGAGTCTTGGAAGACTGGCAATGGACACCACCCCCAGTATTGTGGGTTACACCCATGATCCCCTGCAAACCTGGTGGGCAAGCAGGGAACTCGTCTACCAAAGCAATGTAGGTAGACAAGTACTGGGCTGAGGAGGTTGCCAACATTCGTTGTTATACAACTGACGCAAACAGAGGTGCGTGAAAGGAGTGTGACAACGATATCTTTATAGTCCCATGGACGTTAAACAAAGTATTATTAAGAAGTACCAATTCGTAGTGTCTCTGCCACTATAAAATTAACAAATATTTTCGCACATAGAACGATTTAATCTCTACACGCTTCGGATTTATTAATTGGTTTATTGTTGCATATCCGTGTTGTGGGTGGAGGAGTAGCAATAAAGCATTTTAAAATATGGACACGGGTATTGAAAGAAATTCTATTTTTTAAATTTCAGTTTAATCCTTCACTGTTTATTATGACATAAATTTCACCTTATCTGTATCCAACTGTTTTTTTCTATTCTACATCGACTAACTGCGAACCGATCACAAGGTGAATTCCCACTGCTAAAGATAGATTATCGCCGTAGGAGGAAAGTTTTTCTCCCAAATAACAAAAATAAAAAGACAAAATTCAAAAATTTAAGGAAAAATAGTACAAACATAGAATCCAGAAAAAAACGGTTGAAAATTTATGGAAGAGCAAAAAAAAAAACAAAATATCAAAATTTATATCACTCCTCCACTACGGAGAAAAAATATGCTGGATCCGCCCATTGGTCTTTTGCAACCGAAATATTATAGTTTGAAATAGTATATTACATGCCAAGGTTTGAAAGTGAGGGTTTACATGCGGGGGCAAGTTTGCAAAACGAGCCTAGCGAGAGAAATTCATTATTCATGCGAACTCAGTTTCAAACCTTGTTGAGGAATATATTTTTTGTAATTAACGATCAGAAAGTAACGAAATCATAGGAACAGAATTATTAATAACTACTAATTGTAATTGTTAGCAATTTCAAAGAGAAAAAATAATCAAAATAAACGAATATACCAACAGTGACTACCATAGCTCAACTAACTTATGTAGCATACTTAGTATGAAAACAGCTCAGAAACACAAAGGTCGAAGGTTCAAATTCCGCATTCAGGCCTTCCTTTTTTTTTTTCATACAAATTAAAATTTATTCCAATTTAATAGAAAGTCACTTTACATTGAGGTTACATAGTTCATCAATCATAAGCGATTCCCAGTCATTTTACCAAAGCTGAAACACCGAAATAAAAATTACCGAATTACTATTTGATCAAATTCTGATTTACCAAAATTGTTTTATCAAAAGACTTTTCACCAAAACGTATGAATACTAATTACTTTTTTGAATTTTGATAAAGAAAAGGAATGAGAAAATGCAATTTTCTAGTCTTTTTTATGTATATATAAAAAAAATCATTTCACCATACTTTCACCATTTGATATAAGCATAGGTAGAAAAATATTTTTTTGCATTTTAAAAAACAAAACAAGAAAAAAAACAACTAACCTTACTTAACTACCCATCAAATGATAGAGGAAAAGAAAAATGGTAATTTGAGTTTTTATATTTTAGAAAAAAAAAAAAAACCTCACGTTACCTACCAGCAGAAGATAAAGGCATAAATAAATTTCCATTTTCACGTACCGTAGAAATTGGCTACATTTTCCAAGGGACTGTGAAATTTGTTTGTTGTGGCCAGTAGCTGACAACAATGAAAACAGATTGCTGTAACCAGGTTGTAGCAGATATTTGGGTTTTTAAAATAATGATAGTTGTAAACTGATTAGTACCAATCATCAACAATACGCATGAGGACATCATTTTTTGCATTTACTGGCCATTAAAATTCAATTGTATACTTAATAAATCATACGTGATAATTTTTAGAAGCACAAAAGTGACTAATGTAAGAAAACCGGGATTAGATGGAAAAAACTATGAAAGAAATTAAGACAATACAGGTGAATTAATTTGTTTTAGCCAGTTATTTTCCTTCCTTTGGCACACAAAACTGTTTGCTCAAGCCAATAATTTGTTGTAGCCAATTTTTCTTAACACAGATGAACCTAAATGGAATTCTTCCAGGACCAGGAATTTTGTGTGTTCTAGCTGGCTGTTTGCTGTAGCCAGTGTTTGTTATAATGATTTCTACTGTATTTCAAAAAAATAAAATAAAATAAAATAAAGTTTTGGTCTTTTAGTAGAAAGTTTTCCAGTAAAATAATTTCAGTAAAACATCCGGAAACCATGATAAGCACCACTTTTCACTAGCAAAAAACTACTGTAAACATTGCTTTTCATTGCCTTTCTGATCATATATTAGGTATAAAAAATGTATTAATAATGATGAATTTTTTCCACTGAAGTAATCAATAGCAATAATTGCTCGAATTAAAAACTTGACTTGAGATCTAATTTTATATATGGAATTTTGTTCTTGCCATTACAGTTATTGTTTTATGATAATATTAAATAGGAGAAAAATATGCACTTTGGGTTATCTTCCCTTAAACTTTGTCACTTTTTGAATTTAAAAAAATTTTGTTCCTGAATAATGTTTAAATACAATCGTGTGATTAATAATCCAAATGCTAAAACAAAATTTCTAATGTACAAAACATGTCAACTTAAAAATCCACTTCCCAACCGAATAATATAAAGACGACTTATTCACTCTGTTTGATAGAACCACACCAACTTAAACAAACTACACCAGGGATGCTATTCCACAAATATTCGAGTAAAACTTGGTGCAAATTCGCATAACATTCTTACATTTACAACCCTACCTGTGTAGGTTAGTGTAAGTTGGTGTAGTTCTATCAAACAGAGCTACTGTCTATCTAGGCTGAATCTAGTGTTGGTTGTAAGGTGCTTTGCACCCTGCTGAGGGAACTTGCCATTTTTGTCCCTCCCCCATCTCAGATATAGTAGACCAGTGTTGATGAGTTCTCAGTCTATGGCTAGCCTCATCCATTAATGAATGTTCTAGAACCAGGGGTGGATCTTACATTCAATACCTATGTTTTCTATGATTTTACTCATCAATACCAGATGGACAATTCTGTATTACTCTTTCCCTCACGATGTAACCAAAATATTGGATTTTCCTATTTTTGTGTCGTTCTAAGAAGTTCAGAGTCTACTCTTAATTTTTGAAGAACCGCAGTGTAAGTTTGTTGAGCAATAGACAGAATCTGAGCATTCTATGCATCTGTAACGGATTTAATATAGACGCACATAATCGTTCACAGAAAAATATGTTTTTCTTACTAAGCAAATTCTTTTCTTAATATGTACAGTCAACTGGCGAAAGTACCGTTACTTCCTGTCAGCAACTATTAATACGTTTTCTAATGGAATATTCGAGTTCCTGAACATTCTGGTACCCGAATATTCTCGAAATAATTAAATACCTAAATCAGCAAATCCCTACTTTACACACAACACTATAGAAAACCTTATACCTTGACAGGTATATAAACTTTTGCTTCCATTAAAATAATTGTATTGTATTGTAATATTTGACACTGTTTCATAGTGTATCATATTATATTGTAAATAGTTGGTCAGTCTTATACTGTACCTGTAACATTCTTCCAGTCTTAAACTGTGAATGAATAATTGTAAATGAAATATTGTGTTTAAAATTATAGTGATAAAATTATTGTGTGTTTTAATTCAATTAGAGTCTATAACTCAGTTAAGGTCCACACAATAGTTGTGGATAATAAAATTTAGTAGTTTAAAATAATTCTCAAATATTATAATATTCCAGTTAATATTAGAATACATCGAAGGAAGTGTAATTGTATCAAAAGAGGTCAGTTTCCAGTACTAAGCCATCTCATTTGGCCGTTACAGCATCTTCATTTCCAGTTAAAGCAGAAATCACAGAATAGGTTCACATAAGCTATTGGTCCCGTATTATATTTTGCAAGCTCCCGACAAAGCCCGAGGAGTTAGGTTGAGTGATCTATTCTGTCATAAAGTGAGATCTTTGACCATGTAGCTTCGTACGCACAATGTACTTCGTAATGTCGAGACATTTCGTCGTAGATGCCGGCGATCAGCGGGTACTTGGCGTGTACTTTTCATGTTTTCGTTGAATTTGCTAATTTCGAACACTTTTAATAAAAGTCATCCGTTAAATTCACCAAAACAGGGTACATCGCGGTACCTAATATATATTATAGCTGACATGAGACTCGAATCTCGAAGATATTCGAATGTCGTCGATCCGAATCCAATGAATCATTTGACTATCGACGAAACCCCTCCGCCGCCGCCGCCGCCGCCGCCGCCGCCGCCGTCGGTCAGTGACAATACCTACAGTATATTTTATGACCATTTTTCGGCCTATAAGAAATGACCGCTTCGGTGGCCACCATAATATATAGGTATAGCGGCTACTGTTTACAGGGTGTGCAATATACCCCACATTGACGCGTGAAAACGGACTGTAGTTACCTACATAAACAATATTTTCAGCCCATCCTTTTCGAATGCGAGGCGAATATAAAAAGTGAGAAAAAGCGCGCGCGACCCGTGCCATACAAGTGGCGTGAAACAAAGCCGTCGTGATTTATGGTTGGCTGATTGCGTTTGACCAAAATTAAATGGAATGTGACGCGAATAAAGACCGTCGCTGAAAATAACGAATCTAATTTAGAAAATTGTGAAAGAGCGACGACGATGCTCGCTTTATAGAAGTCAGCCAGAGGTGGCGAATTTTTGTTTCGTTATTGCTGATGTTTACCTCGACACGACAACACCTTTTATGCGGTTTTTCTACACAAAAGAGTGAGGTGAAAAAAAAAAAAAAAACAAAAAACAAAAAACCAAAAACAAAGAAAAAAAAACAGTGAAAAAAGTAAAAAATAAACTATAAGATGAGACGATACTGAGGAATATAAGGATGAGCGGAAAATGCTCGAATAATTAGACGCCAAAGTATTAAATTTCGGTATGGTACCTACGAGTGCGGATACAATGATTGATCGTGTCCGTTGTGTAGCTACAGGCCAAATGAACACCGTTGTCGTCCTTTTATAAGTGATAGGTAGTACATTTGGCTGGAATTTTGTGGTTAAAAAAAAAAAAAAAAGTTTTGGGTGAGGATATGAAAACGAGATTTAAGAGATATGTTACACGGTTTCCGTATATCTAGATAGGTAATGTAAGGTAAACTTTCAAAAAGTCATGTTGGCAGCACTGTTGAGGGGGAAATGACGTCACTGGTATGTGCAGGGTAGTCAACAGACCTTTTGTTCAAGTTTTTGTGACAAGTAGGGATGGCAAACATCGAACTTTTCCTTGTCGATAACTATCAATAGTTTTTCCAAAATTCCAAAAAATCTAATTTCTATTTTCTAATCAGTAATTCAAGTATAAAATCTCGATCCCAGTAATTTCTTATAATATAAAATGTGTAAAAGGTATAAAATGGATTATGATTTTTATAAAGAGTTGATTAGACAGTTTCTCATTGTTCATTACCTGGATAAATGTATTGAAAAACATGAAAATAATTAAATTTTCAGCATCTGTTTTTAGTGATGGAACATACACTAGGAAATATCAAATTCGACTCTCAATGATCAATCGAATATATTATCGAAGAGTTAAAAGAAATAACATCACTTTCGAGTTTGACATTTCAACTTTTGATTTTCAATATTTTATTTCAATTTCTAACATTTTCGTATGTTTTTTTTTTTAATTTTTTTTGTAAATTCTGACTTGTTTGATAGTTATCGATACTTTTTCTTTTGTCGATAGCTTACCAATAGGGCTTTTGTCGATAACTATTGATAACTATTGATAGTTTTGCCATCCCTAGTGACAAGAAACCTCGGTCCCTCGTTGCATTTTATTTTAATGAGAATTGTGTTTTTGATGATAAATTGCTTAAAAATAATTAAACTGAATAATTATTGTGGAAATGAATTGTCCTATTTCCTCCGATAATTTATGGAATAGTTAGCAAATTTTGTGTAGATTGCGTTAGTATGTTAGTATTTAATTCCACCGATTTGACTGTCATTATTTAATTTAAAAAATATAAAACAATAAAAAATTCAAATTGGCTAATCGAGCCAACATGCATTATGGCTAAGATACCACACCAATATTGAAATTTCTCATTGCAGAATGATATTTAATTGATTAAATTTGAAGAATGGTACCTAATTAAAATACATACCATCTTTTATCATTTCCTTTTTATTTCTAATCAAAATCTTAAGGAAAGATTAGAAAAACAAATTATGATTTCATGGACTGAAAAATATCTTTAGAAAATAATTTGAATTGATTTTTTTCTATTTTCAAAAGCCAAGAAAAATTATTCTGTGTAGTTGTTCTTGAATTTTAATAGATTTTTTCTATAAATTTTAACAATTTTGGATTTGATTTTTTTTTTTTTAAACACTTACAAATTTTCATTAGCCATCTTAGCCGCCTCTATGCGGCCTCTTACTCACCCCATTGGATAAGATGGCCAAAATTAGAGCTGTGGAATACCTTGTTGTGAGAGATATTCTCACCAGAGGGAAATTCAACAGAATTTAAGCGTATTCAGCCACTTAGTACACAAGTACGGGTAAGCCAAAACCAAGGCAAACACTGGCGATTTTAGAGCAGGTTTGGGTGGTTTATATACGGCTTATTTACACGCACACAAACACACATACGTAAGAGAATACGTACGTTGGTGAGAACGGCCAGGTCGCATCATCCCCTATCGAGATAAGAGATGGCTGGCTGGTTCGTGTACGAATCGTGACATCATCTTATTGTGTCACGATTTGGTACTCGTACATTACCTGCAAGTACATACAGGTAATTACGATCGAATGAGTTTTGTGTGTTTAACGTCACAAGGACGATTATTTGCCTGCCCTTTGGGACGGCGACTGTCGTCGAGGGGTCCAAGCCCCTTTACCTCATACCAGTGAGTCCCCACAAGAGCTTTTTTATTTCTTTTATTACGTGATTATTTTTGAATAAATATTTGATTAAATAGTAGCAAATGATGTATAAGGCCTTGAAGTACATATGTGCCAAATATGGTCTCTTTTCAGCTCTCCTATGCAAATCTATTTCAAGTATTCAAAAAGTGTGGAATCTTCGCCCCCTTTACCTTATACTATACGTAGGTAGGTAGTGGAGAGATACCAACCATCTTTTGTAGAATCTTTATAAACTATGTAAAGTAAATAAGAAAATTTTAGGTAAATGTTTACTACATTCGTTGTTCGAGGCATTGAAAGGGGGGCTTTCCCAAGCTTCTTTTTCAGTATTTTGAGAAGGATAGAGAGAAAAATTCAAGATATCACGGGACGTGGACTTTTGGTATGAGAAAGATTAGTGCGACATTAGAAACTCAAAGTTCAAAATTCATTTGGATATAGTGCATCCATAATTATATTGTGCACCTCCCGTTCATAATAGCATCTCATTTTAAGGCTGAAAGCTCAACTTTTTGGATCAGAGGACTACTTTTTGGCAGTAGGATTGAAAAACTGTCTTGCATTCTGCTTCTATAATATTCCTACTCTTTACTTATTAAAAAGTAATATGGTAATTTAATCACTGTTAAATATTTTTAATTAGAATTTCAATATTCAAACAATGAACTGAGACTGACAAGGAATGTTCAAAATACATTTTGTTTTATAGGTCTCATTTATTGTTAGGTATTGTTTTCAAGGCTATGGTAATTATTTAAGAAACAATATAGGGAAAAAATTTGTCAGTTACAATTTGTTCATTTTCTTCTTCGAATTCTGAATTTTGTTTTAATATACTGTATATTGCTTCTTGGTCTTAGTCTTGATTTTGCTTAGTTGGTTCAAGATTTCGTAATGGTTGCGATTTAGCTCATCCGTACAACATCCTTAGTTTAAATCTTGATCTTAGTGTCATTCAATTGGCTTTGATTTTACATCAATACTGGTATAGTATTTGTCTTGGTCTTGGTCTTAGTTTTGGTCTTGGCCTTAGTCTCAATCTTGCTCTTTCTGCCTGACAAAGACCAATATATTTGCATGGCCAAAACCAAGTTTTCCATAATGCATTTGGCCATATAAATATAGACCACACCCTCTCCCATGAAAAACATTTTTATTATTGAATTTTTAAACTTTTCTCCTCTTTCTAAAATTTTTCTCACTGTGAATCCACTAAGGTATGCAATTTGCATTACCTCAACATACTCTCTTGCAAGCGTTAGCTCTATGCGCCAAGTCATACCTTTTCTCTGCCTTTGAAAAACCGGTTTTTGCCTATTTTTGTCAATTTTTTCCTCTCATTTCTCTTACATTTGCATTGACCTGAAAAGCCAAATTTTCTAGCATCGTATAATTTGTTCAGTAATTGTTTTGTGCTGTAAGCTGTTTGAGCAGCTAAACTGCAGTTTAAATGTTGCAGAAGAAACTTGTGTTTTGTAAAATGTGTTTTACCATTGTGATTGTCATTCAATACACGGATTAACTTTCAATAAAAATGTATCGAGTATTTAATAACTATTAGATATTGATATGATAAATTGATAATGATAATAGTCAAACTCAATAGATAGATAGGTACCTAATGGCTAATTCATTTTGTTCTCGGTTCTCATCTCGTTAGATGTTAATTTATATTTAATCAATATCATTCAATAATCATAATTAATTTTGTTCGTTGTGACTCGTGGTTAAGTAATTTCTTAAATCAGTTTGATGGGAAAGAGCATCGTTTGGAAGTTTGATTGAATGAATACTACTTATCTGATATTTATGGGCAAAATGAGAGATAATGAGTAAATGAGATATGTGCAGAATGAAAGATATGAATACCTTTTTTTTAATCATCTATTTCTAATTTGTATGAGCTACAGTATTGTTGAAATTTTCAAAATTCTTTTATATACCAATTGACTAATTGTTCGTTTACATTCATTTTCATACCAGTATGGTGGTACTCTTCCAAGTTTACCTGGGAGTTACATAAATATGTATATCCAATCAAATATGAGCAAAATTGGTGATCGTTGTGATCGATCAATGAAAAATCGATCTTTTTTTTTTTATTTTTGATCATGATCGATCAAAATAAAAGAAAGATCGATCATTTTTTTCTCAATGATCGAGACCTCTAAATGGGGTGTACATTGGTAATTAGTGTTTACTTTTGTAGGCTGTTTTTTCCCCATCTTGACCGATTTAGGTGTTCTTTTAGGAACTTAATACGTAATGCCGGGATAGAAATCGAGTAAAGTACGGATTTTTGGCTGACTATCTGTGGCGGGGACGTAGCTAGGATTTGTTAAAGAGGGAGAAAAAAAAATTTCATGGAATTTTTTTTTGCTCGTAAAACTGTTAAAAGTTTAGAGAACTTGAGAAATTTATGGAACACGTAGTCGCATATTTACTACTAAATTTTTTAGAAATTTTAAAAGTGAAGAGAAAAACGAACGAAAAAACATGGTCATGGGGGAGGTTATTAGACACTGTTTTCCTCAATCTACCATAGTTTTTCGATAATCTCAGGTAAAAAAATAAAAAATTATCTACCTCCATTTTCTTGTAATTTTGTGCAGGAAACATTTTGAAGTTGTTTCAATTTTTTTCTATATTATTCACAAATGCGCGGATTTTTCTTATTTTGTGATCGCAGGGGCCAAATGAAATACTAATGTAACTTGAAACTATTAATATTTCAATGTTATAGTTGCTGTAAAAAGAGAAAAATCCCCACAAACGAGACTAATATGGTAGAAAACAATAACTGAAGCAATTCTAAAAAGTTTCGTTTAAAAAGTGACGTGAAAATTGAGATAATTTTTTTTTTTCTTCTAAATCTAAAATTATAATTATGAAAACTAAGGCAGATAAAATAAAAATTATTAGGCACGATTTTTGAAAGAAAAAAGCCCTACTAAAAAACTTTTTTTGCCTTTTATCATTAGATATAGCCTTTGATTTTACAGGTTGTCCAAAAATCGTCTTCCAAACCAAATGGGTCTGGTAATACTTATCGAAACAACAAAAAAGTACCGACAAAATCTTTTTTTTTTTAGCATTGTTTCAGAGATACTATACAGGCTTTCATTTGCGTGTGTAGAATAGGTTACATATTTATTCATTTGAAAGAAAAATTTATAAAAATGGCAGTACTTATCGTACAGAGGTTTCGGGTTCGAATCCAGGAGGCGGAACATTTTTTTTCTAGAATTTAAAAACAATGAACATTAAATATGCTAAAATTTCAACAAATTTCTTCCAATTTCAAATAAATTTAACATTGTAACTATTGAAAATAGGGACCTGGTCAAAAAAACCTTTTCTAATGTACTCGGTGAGTACAATAAGATGCACTCATAGAAAATCAAATTTGAAGAATTTTTTGAACTTTCTCATTTGATTTAACTACGAAAATTTTGAAAATTTGAGAACCCTGCATCTCTGAAACAACCAATTTCAAAGCCTATGTTAATAAGAACTTTTTCTTTTCTCGATGAGTTCTACAAGACCCATTTGGCTTGGGAGACGATTTTTTGACACCCTGTATACCTATTACTGGACCAGTAAAGCTCCATACACCCTACGTGATTTTTAATGTACAGACATAACTGCATAATAATAGGCAATCAGGGAGTACTTGGTGCGTACTTTCGATGTTTTGCTCAAGTTCACCAATTGAGAATACATTTGATAAGGTCATCCCTTACGTTCACAAGGATAACGTACATAAAGGTATTTTCTAGTACGTCGTGTGTCACACTGTGGTTATCTATTTAGCGTTGTGGCGTTTAACCAGAAATCATTATTTTTTACTGGTCCGGTACCATAGTATGGTGAAAGGGTATAGCTTTTTGGAAGTCAAATCACCATAGCTGACCGTTCTTGGCCTCAGTTTGTGCAGTAGGGTATGCTCTTAGGGTTAGTTTCTTGTAGTCATTTCGAGAGAGTTACGTTCCAAAAATTAGCCATTCTTGTGGTTGGACTGAACCACAAATGTCGAACACATATTTTGCCTTATAGGTAATTTTACCAATTAGATACCTAACCCATACGTGATTCCAGATTAGTATGCATACTATCAATACCTGCAGGTATATAGGTGTACTCGGCGATTCGTTGAAATTTTATCGCTCACTCCTCAAACACCCCGTATAATAAATAAGTTTACATATTAAAAACGAATTTTTAAATGATAAGCTTTTATTATTTATATATTTTTGGCTTTAGCAATATTATTTCGTTGCGGAGGGTTGGCTGCTGTATTGGTATATTTTAAAATCGCCATCGGCGCTAGTGCGTAGCATAAAAGCTTATAAAAAGAAAATAAAGTCAAATCACTTCGAAATACATCCGCCAAACGAATCTCGACTACGGGCGACCCAAAATAGTTGACATTTTTAAAAACTTGAAAATTGAAGATCTATATCGCTAAGTACTCCCAGATGGTGCGAAAATTCGACAAAATCGAATGAGATTACGTTTTGATAGGACGTTGAAAAAAATATACGTATTATTCAAAAATTAGACCGCCAACCCACGCCAAATTTCCAATTTTTTATAAATAAATTACCGCAAAGTGTGAAAAGCGTCTCGGAATAGAAAACAAGAAAACGCCGAATTTTAACACCAAAAGTTTGTTGGCTGCCCAGAAAATTAAGTAAAAATATGTTTGAAGTGAGCATAAAAAAATGGCAGTCGTCGTTTGGCTGCCTTAAAACACGAGACGAGCACGTCGTGTCGTGGTGACGTCTTTTTTTCCAAAAGTGTCGGTTATTTCCAGTCTTTTTCGCGTTCGCCTGCAAGAACGAAACGACGAGGTGGGACAAAATTGCGCCAATAAATGAACTACCGGATGGCGAAAGTAGGTACCCCTTTAAAAAACAAAAGAAAAAACTTTTCGAATATTAGATGGAATCACAAGCTCTCACGTCACATTTTTACTCGTCGAGTATCTAATTTTAAAAATTTAACTTACTACAACTCTGTCGCGCCAATTGTTCGTGAATTATCATTTTTGAACCGCCGGATTCGGTGAAGGGAGTGGAATATGAAAAAAAAAAAAAAAAAAAAAAACGAAAGTAGAAGGTTTATACCTCATTTCTTAACCGTTCTCCAGTTGTAAGGAAATAGAAATTTTTTCAGAATCGAAGTTATGCTGTTTGTCGTTGGCGAAGAGAAATCAACGTCGAAGGGTAGACTAAAGTGTGTCAGAACTCTGCGATGAAACGTTTCTAGGTTGATCAAAACATACAGTTAATTACATACGGTAACTACTTGTAAAGCAGGCTTTAAGCTCGCATCTCTGTTCTCCAGTCTCCAATCTATATTCTGTAAAGTTGGGAAATTTCAACTTTTATAGAATAAATCTAGTGAAACAGTATACCTACATAAACCATAACTCGGTGTTTCCCTTTAGTAAACTTTTTAGTCATTAGATCATAGAGAATAAATCAACGAATCCTTAATTCTTAAACATGGTGCTCTTATGCACTCTTTGCTTCATGGACTGCTTATTTTCGTACGCAAAACTGCTTATTTCTACGATGTATTAGAGTAAAGTGGGGCAAATGGACGCATGGGGCAAAGGTACTATTGAGCTTTAGCGCCTTTCATAATTACAGATTTTAAAAATTAACAACACCATTAAATACGTCATACTATAACACACCTTACAGCTAAAAATCATGGAACTATGTGAGACGGTGATAAACTTATGACAAAATGTAAATTTTTCATATGTTTGATGTAACTTTTTTAACAACATTCGTAAGAGTTTATGTTTAACAATTGGTAGATTCTGAAGGCTGTGGGTAAAAATAATATTCCACAGTGAAGTAAGTATCAGATTTGAACAAAAATTTTCTTGTTATTATTTTCAGTTTTAGAAAATAATTTTGAATAAACAAAATTTCATTTTGAGGCAAATATACGCAGATCAAAGTGGGGCATAAGTCCAACTGAGTTATTCATGAAAATGTGATTATATAATTGAATTATGACTATTTCTCTCTCTTTTTTCGTCAGAAATTATATATGTGCAACAGAGAGACATCCTATTAGCCCTCGAATTTTGCTGAAACTGAAAATTGAGAGAGCTAATGGAATGTCTTTTTGCTCTTTAGCTAGAAAAAAAAAAAGTGAATGAAGCTACTCTGAGAAAAGCGTTGAAATGAGATGACAAATTTGGAAATTTATTATAAAGAGTGAATATTTGTAGTTTGAAATTTTAATGAATATGCCTGTTTATAATTTCTGCAGGCAACACTGTCAGAAAATTAGGAAATTTTGGGAGTGTTTTCTCTGAGAAACTAGAAAATGAACTTGTCATGTATGGTTTCTTTGTGAGTGAAAAAATAATTTCTGAGTGATATCCTTCCACTACCAAAAAAAAAAAAGGTCAAGTTTTTCACTAAGTAATCAATTTTTATAAATATAGGCATAGTTTTTTCATAATTTTATTGTCATTTTCAGTTACAGAGTAAACGACACCCCAAAGAGAAAAAATCAGTTTGCAAAAATAAACATGCAAAAGTGAATAACCAGAAAATATTGATGGAAAATAAGAAGAATATTACAAGGGCAAAACAGAAAACAAAAACTGTGCTGAGAAATTTACAAGCAACCTGCAAAATGGAGTTGATCTTCCCTGAGCCACCTAAACAGACCACACTTTCTGTAGAGGAATACTGTCTAATTTGCGACGAGACATATTCAAATTCCAGATCAAAAAAAATTTAGATCCAGCGTATTGCTTGCGAACTTTGGGCGCATCAGGAGTGTACAACCTACAATAATATAGGATTTTTTATGTGTTATCTGTGTCAGAAATATTAATTGAATTTTAATTTCTCAGCAATTAAGTTAAAAATAATTTATAAGACTTCTGCTCCACTGTATGCGTACTTTTGCCCGATGGCATGCGGCAAAATTCCTATTTGACAATTTTTTGTTAATCACCCCCAGCTCCATCTATTTTTCAACGCAAGCATGGGCTTATTTTGATGACGAGTCATAAAAATATCAAAAATTGTCTATATATCGACATTACATATTTTTACAGGCCAAAAATCACTAAGTGCGTCTTTTTGTCCCACCTTACTATACGGAAAATGGTAAATGGCAGATTATATCACTCGTCAAACAGGCTGTAAGATGACGACACACAAACTCTATCATCTCCAGATACAATCTACATCATTGTTCTAACAAATAGTATCAAATATAAAAAGTTCTCGAAACTCTGTTGTTTTCAGAAGATTCAGATTTTTGGTTCTTAAATTCTGTTTGTAGAATGATATTGGCCTCTGTTCGTCTAAACAAGGAATAATATGTGGGGGGAGATACCTTGTCATGACGTCATTGGTCTGTTAGCAGTCTTTACACCGTTTTATAGGACCTTATATGTAGACATTTTCGGACGCCTTAAGGTACAGATTTATCTGCAGACTACTGAACCAATTTTGATACCTGTTGAAATTTAGGCAAAACATAAAACAGGCCTACGCAGCATATTTTTGTGAGAAAGTATACAATTCACAAAACTGGTTCGACTTCCAGGAAAATCAATAATGTTGATAGTGATTTACACTCAAGTCAAGAAACAATTTGGACACAATTTTAGTTTATAAACGATTTTCACGTAGGCCTAATAGTGGAATGTTTGCTAAGTACTTGCCCACTTGTTTATAGCTGATTTCAGTCCTACTTTCACAATAATTATCAAATCTGAATTTTGCATTTTTTTTATTATTATTATGTGAGACCCATTATACATAAGTGAGCGGATAACAGTTACACGCAAGTAGTCAAAACATGCCTTATCTCATATATCAGTTCCGCACATTTCAGTGTATCAGTTCCGTGCATTTTAATGTATCATTCGTTCCGCGCAGTAGACAATCTTCACAACTAAACAAAAAATTTATTTTTCAGGGTGACTATAAAGAAAAATCGGGAAAATCACACTAAATATCTAATAACTTAGGAACCAACTAACCAATTAAAACCAAAATTTGTAGGTTTGATTCTTAAGTTAAAGGTAATGTTTTAATCGAATTTCGTGTTCATTGAACAAAAATTACAACTTTTATTGAATTTCACATAAAAAATTAGCCTCTCGAACAGGCCCAAGGCATAAACTGTCAAGCCAATTGCAACTAAATTTGACAGCGTGTTAGAATAGTCTTGAATCAACTTGTGTTTCAAATTTTTGGACTATTTCTTGTAAATTATTCATTTTAGAGCCATTATACTATTAAAACAGAAACATAATCGCCTATACTTGACGTACCATATAACCAATTGGCACTGAATTTAAATGGTCTTGTCTATGACTTAGTACTGGGGTTTGATCCTAATTTCGTGACAATAGAACAAAAAATACACCCTGTACCATTTTAATAGGAATGATACATACATAAATACATTTTTTGAAATATCCAAAATGGTGCCAAAAGTTCCCTTGCGTCATGAAAAATAAACGGAACTATATTTTTAAAATGCGCAGAATTGTATGATTTATAAAACAGAGTTAGGGTGGAACTGTCCCATTCACCAGGAGGTTTGCGCACAACTGTAGCACTTCCACTTAAGTAGGACACGAGTACTGGTTTCACATGTACTTGTATAGGTCGTGGAAACTACAGATAAAATATTACTCAAGTCTTACCAATAAACATGAACATCCGTCTTGCTCATGGCCTTTATCTTCAACTTAAGAATTTACTTTACTTGTTTTAACTGAATTTAAAAGCATTATCTAGTTAGTAAGTGGTAGATGATAAATTATTCACTGGCCTGTTTATTGTTTTGATATTCATTCTATAGCAATTCAAAATCGATTCCTGTCACGCTGATGATCCATTCTCTCACATTCACATGGACATGTAGGCTTTTGCGAGCAACTTTGGAAAAATTCTTTCAATAAGTAATAGTTTTATTTTTATAGTTTTTCAGTAAAGTACAATAATCTATAATAAGTAATGTATATATATATCTATGTAAAATCTGTGATTTGGAACAATAACATTCCATGTCACTTTCTGGCAGTTTTAAGTTAGGCATGTCGTTGAATTTGTTAAAAAGTCTATAATTTTGAGTGCAATAACAACCAAAATTGAAACATCGGTTTTATCATCATATACGATAAATTTTAAAATACCCTAACCAAGGAGCTGGGAAAGCAACTTTTCTAGCAGCAAAAAGAACGTACGTTGACATAGGTTGTTCTAATCCGAAAGAAAAGGTGACTTCTATTGGGGCTATACTCATGAAGGATTGACTTCAAGTTACTTCCGCAAGATCTAAGTTGATAGTGTGGTTGTTTTCGTGTTCAAGACATATACACACAACCTCACTCCTTCATAACATGTAACACACATAAATGGGAGTTACAATTGTAAGAGTTATGAAAATCTGACAATCCTAATTCTCATTTAGCTCCTACCATAGACCAAATGCCAAGATGTTTACACATCAATAAACAACCAGTGATCTGAGATTGTTCTCAAATGGCATTTAACACAACCAATGTCATAATTTACTTTGTTCCTTTTTATTACGAATTAATTTTATTACATTAGAATTTTTTTTTTTTCATATCGACGAGCTATTTTGAACAACATGTAACCAACTAAACACTTATTTTTGAGAACAACATGCTTGGTTTAATGAGAAACACCATGTGAGCCTCAGATCAATAGTTTTTGGGCTAACACCAATTTTTGGTGACTGAAATTCCATATTTAATCCTTTGAATCTAGTGATTTGTAAACCACTTTTGAAATGATTGAAATATCATGTAGAACCCACGTAAAATCTAGAAAATTCAATGAGGAATAGGTAACATGTAAGCTCATTATTAATGACTTAAATATAGAAATATAGTGTAACCCGCTTCAAATCTAAAGAATCTGATGAGTAATAACATATACTTAAGCCATACTTTAATTAAAGGTGTGAGGAATATTTACTATTATTATTAGGTATCTACCTATTACACCCTAGAACTTTAAATAATAATACAAAAAACCTCTTCTATAATGTTGCTCACAATTTATTCCAAATGATCAGTTTTTTACCTCTTCTGAAAAATTCTCATTTTGTGGTTGCGTTGTTGGAACTAGCACATCAATGTAATTATGATTTAATAAATGAATAGGTATTTATTTTAGCAACCAATGTTATTTTTAACAATCATCATTTTAGGAACAAGAACAACTAATGTTTGGGTGAATCTGTAATGTGGATTATCTCAAAATGGTAAAAATTCATTACGTAAAAAATGAATGATAAAAGATTTCTTATGAAAGTCACCTGGAATGACTCTAAATTCACAATTTAAAAAGTTATGACAAACTGCAAAAGATACATCCTTTCAAAAATATTTTCAATTGCCACAGAGAAGTGGAAAACCGGTTCTAAATATTTCATTTATATAAAAGAATGGAAAGCATTTTGTAGAAAATTAATTTTTCTCAACTCATACACCAAAAAGAGGTTGTTATTAAATCGATTTTGATTAGAAAAATACGAGATTTCCAAAGCAGTTTGAAACATCGAAAATGGTTTTCATTTCTTCACCAAGTGTAGAAATGAGTTTTTTCTCAACTGTTCGTTGTTATTTCTTCACAGCACCGTTTACACGTACGCAAGTTACAAAATGTCACAATGAAAAAGGGCCAATTCACATGGTGATGCTTACACAAACATCCAAGTTGGCTTTTGATTACCTAAGTATGTTTAGTTATATCTGAAATTCTATTCATGAATGAAGTTTACCTGCTTAATCGAATAAATAATAACCTCTTTTTGGTGGATTCGTTGAAAAAAATATTTTACTCAGCTAGTTAGCCACTCGTGATAATCACTCATTTTGCTGACTGGTTGAGTGAAATACTATTTCACATTTCTCGTGTTCTTAAATAAAAAATTAATTATTATTATTATTATTTTTTTTTTCTAAACTCACGGGCCTTACCGTTTATGCGTGGGGTATGGTTATTCATCTTTATTATTCACAGAAGCTGTTTCAACTAGCTCACTCCGTGCACAAAGGTGTGCCAGTTCTATCTTGCTAGCAATTCAACCGTCTGGTAGCCACGTCTTGTCCCTATTTGATGCAGAAACAAATTCTGTAACGTCGAATCACTCCGCCTATCGACCGAGGTTGTCTTCCACAAACCATAATACAAGAGCCGATTCCATTCGATATCAACAATTAAAGAAGCTACGACACACTACCGCCGAGGCATCCATTCAAAATTATTTTTGGAAACTACGAATGCGTCAGAATATGCTGTATCCCAGTGAATGGAGAGTAGGTATTTCGAATATACGCTAAAATATATTCTAAATAATTCTCATGATTTTCTACGAATTTCGTTCGAAAACTGACGAACCATATTATACTCGTACGTGTGTGGCGAGTACACATCATCGCTAGGCATGTTTAACCACTTTTTTGTTTATGCCTTTTATAACAAACCACTTCTATCACGCTGGCGATGGACACCCATTAAATACCATTTTTTTTTCCGTCATCGCGACGTTAGATCGCTCTCCGTATACCTTTCAAATTTGTCTACCCTACCGAAGCTATTTTTCATCCCCCAAATTGGGGCTGAAAATTACTAACGATATCGGTTTTGTTTTTGTTTTTTGAAAACCTGCAAAAAATAGCTTATTTGAATCGGTACCTATTGCGCAAACTGAAAATAGCTACAGGACGTGTGAAATACCAGCAACGCCTCCAAGAGAGACATTTCCCTTTTGAAAATTATTCGACAGTGGCCTGCGTGAGATTAGTAACCCGAGTTCCAGACATCGTATCGACACGAATGACCATCGTTTCGGATACCGCGACTGAACTCTTAAACGATTTTCACGTTTCTTAATAATTATTTACAACGAATTTCATGCGAAAGCCGGCGAATTGTGCTACGCTCTTGTGCACCCCGCCTATGGCATCGCCGGAGTCGCGGCCAAAAATCGACTCCAGACGATTCCGAGCCGGTGAAAACGGGCAGAAAAAAGACCTCAAAAAACTGAATTCAAAATTTGGAAACGCGAAATGAAAAACGAAAAGTATATGGAAAGAAAAAAAATTGTTTGGAATTAGATAATGTGCGGTAAAGGCGTTCGCTGCTGGAGAAGAAAATATGCGCTTACCTGCGATACGAGTGCGTCCGATGAGGTTGGTGACGGATACGGCGCGGCTTGGAAACTGCGATGGCAACGCGTAAACGTACTGTTTTTCGAGAAAAAAAAAATTTAAAAAAAAAATAGAAATAAAAATAAAAGATGTGCTCAAAGAAAAATATAAAATACACTCGACTGTCGAATGGTTCCGCCTTATATAGCCGCGTTTCTTTGCCCAAACATAAACTAAAAATTAAGGGGCTCGGACGCAGCTTTAAATGATACGCGCTCCCCGACTCTGCTTCAACCCCCTCGCTCGCTATTTTTTTCTGCGTGTGTATGTGTGTGTGTGTGTGTGTGCGTGTGTGTGTGTGTGTGTTATTCGTCGGCTACAAACAGCAAGCAAAAAAAAAAGAAAAATTTCTGTTCCCGCCACCACCGCCACTTCTATAAATTTTTCTTCTTCTTTTTCTTCTACTTCTTCTTCTTCTTCTTCTTCATCATCAGTTAACCGCTCTTTTGTCTCCTTACGAACACCCCCTCCCCTCACCTACAAACGAAAACAACAAAAAAAAAAGGAGCTTCGCGCGAAATATGATTTTAACTTCATGAAACGAAAACCCACCCGCGAATCGCTGCTACGCGAAACAAAGATTTAATTAATTTTTCATATTCTACGAAACGTATCCTAATACACCCCCTCCCCCCTACACATCTATAGCCTTTACCTTACTTTACAAATTTTCGCAGCTTTCGAGTCGCGCGACAAGAATTTGAAAAGTATCGTCGTCGTCGTCGCTTTAAAATTCGAAAACGAAACGTTTAGGGGTCCATTCTTTGACCCTTTTTTGGACTTTATTTGCGGCTTTTTTGTCAAAAATAAAAAAAAAAAGCCCTTCGTACGAAAAAAAGTCGTTAACACGTTTTAAACGTAGAGTTGTTCGAAGCGACGACGACGACGACGACCGACTGACGATGACGTCGCAAAACTTTCTTGGTAAAATTTTGCTTTTTGATTTCGGATTAGGGGTGCTTTTTAACCACATCCCTAGCTCCATCTCTCATCGTCACCTTCGCTGGCAGCTACGTTTAATTATTCGAATATTTCGAATAGAACTTTTATTTTTTGACTTCAAATACTCTACGGCTGAATTCTTCTTAAGTCCGGTCAAATGTCTTGAATATGGCAAAATGTAGCTTACCTTGTTTTCAAATTAAATCGGAGAATTAGTCTACATTATTTGAATGAACCATAAGTGAAAGAATGTCCAAAGAAGAAACTTAAAAAGGTTTTGATCCATGAGAGGGTTGAAACTTGAAAGAACAAACAGCAGAATTAATTTTCAAATGAAATATAATAAGAAAGAAAAAATGAAATAAGCAAAGTGGATAAATCAAGCATAAGAAAAAAAAAAAAAAAACTCTTATACAATTAAATAAAGGAAACCATTAGAATTTCTGCTGTCTTTGCCTATCAAATTGTCTTCATGAGAGTTGATTGGTTTGGTGTTTGAAAAACCCTTTACAAAACTTTAGGTTTCTAAGTTTTTCGCTGAATTTAGAATTAAAAATGAATGAGGTGAAATAATAATACGATCGAATACAGATGAGAATGGACCAGAACCAAGAACTTACTGTACACAATAGAAGGCACTACACAGCCTTTAATGATGTTGGGTATACCAATCCTTTTCTCTCCACACTGATGAACAACACTTAATCTTTTCTTAAACTCTCTCATTCATGGTAACACTTTCTTTCCCACTCATTCAACTTTATTCAATTGAAACCTAATCGGGAACCTTCGTCTAACACTGTATCGCTTGTTAAACTATCATACAGATTGTTATACTCGTTTTACATGAAATATAGTGTACTTCTACAGCTTGACTGAGTTTAAACAGTCTTTTTATTCGTCATCCGAGGTCCTTCACTCATCAAATGACAGAGTAACTGCAGTCATCTGAACCAACCTTGTCAAAAGTTTTGTCGGCAATACACCAAATTTCCCTCTTAAATAATGACAAGAACTCCATTTGATCATATTGTCAATAATTTCTTACTCACAGGTATTCTATAGAGATCGCCTTGAAGTGCGACATGATTAACTACACAGAGAAACTTTAATCTCTTCTACTAGAACCTTCATAGTATAAAGAATAATCCCTAGCTGTTTTTTGTCTCCAACCTAGTCTATCCTAAATTTCTATTATTACTTAGTATCTACATCAGGTAAAAAATGTTCTAAATTTTCAACATCCACGGATAGAGTGTCAATAACACTGATAGATGCCTACGTGAGGACTTTAATTTATGACTCATGACTTGGACCTGCTACTATCCGCCTAAGGACTGCTTGAGAAAAACAAACCTGGTACCGGGTATCTCTAACTCAAAAGTGTTTGAATATTAGGTTTTGTTTTTTCTCATCGTGTCTTTCTTGTCAGCCAGGTTTCCCCTACTTACTGTCTGCATAACAGTCGTCATAAGCTAAAACAGATAAGAAAGCGTATGTAGCAAAAATACAATAATGTGAAGTAAATGAAATAAAGCAGATAGATCTTGGCAGTGTGCGTCTTATTGGTGGGGTTTTTACCATGCATTGAATTCTATATTGTGGCATATTGTGTTTGAATTATCTGTCATCCAAGTGAAATTCTACTGTTTATACCAGGTGTTATTTTATACCAGATGACTGTAATTGAAATCTGATAAACAGTTAGTAGAATTTGTCTGAAAAATAATTTTATTGGTTATCGTCGTCATCAGCTTTCGTCTTCATGTTTTCTTTACTTCTGACACTATATTGTCTTAACTTAAGCTTTCTGTCTATATGATGTGGTCATATTATGCGGTCATTAAAAGTCAAATATATTTTTATTTTGACATCGAAAAAATCTCGGACTTCTCAATATGCACACAAAAATAAGCCCTCACTAATTGAATCACTGGCTCACTCATCAACGCCCAGCCAAAACCACTGAACCTATATTGACCTGAAATTTTCAAGGTACATATATATTCCTATTAGGTATGTCCCAGATATTTGCGGAAAGAGGGTTTTTTGAATTATTTTCGAATTCCAAGTGACGAGAGAAAAAGTAGCAGAGGCCAGTAGATGAAGCCACCTAATCTATCTGTAAGTGGAAGAATAACCTACCTCAGTTTTTTTTTTTTTTTTTTTTTTTTCTAATGAACTCGAATATTATCAGAATGAACTTATGAAATGAGAAACTTTTTAATTTTGCAAAAATATATGAAAAATGGTCTCGACAGAGCATTGCGACGCCGTTTCAGATTGCGTGTGTATACATACAGAAGTAATTCTCCGTCGCATCCCAACTATTTAGAATGAAAAATGGTTTTCTTTCGAAGTTCGTTTCACGTTATTTTGTCCAAAGGCGTTTGTTAAGTCGCATCAAAATGCCACTTTTAGACGGGGCGAAAAATTATTTCCTCATCCATACGGCCTTTTTTTTTTATTTATTTTCTTCTTTTTTTTTTTGGTTCCTTTGGTCTACTTTCGCGTCACTTTACTCCCCATATTCTTTTCCTGCGCCATTTTACGTTTATTGCGATTATGGTTTAGTGGGCTAAGTTTTAGGTAAACCATAAGTGTGGAGGAAGTGGTCAACGTTGATCTCAATGCCCCTAAATCATATAACCTGATCTACAATGTGTGACTCGAAGGTGGTTTAATGTGAAAATGACGCATTGAGGCATTGTTTTTGCCACTTGATTGCACAGATCCGTGTATTTGGCGCCATTGCGTCATCGTTACAACAATACCATAACTTGCAATTACAGTACCTACCCATCATATCCACGCCTAACTCCATTTCGTGGTATTTTTTATCTGCGCTTAGTGCCTTAAGATCGACGAATGAGCACATACGGATTATTTTTCTTCATACTTGTTTTCTGTGTCTTATTAATATTTATATTAAGTACTAGCTTTGGAGGAGGGGGTCTGCGCTGCCTTCTCCATCAGCTCCAGTTACAAATTCTGGATGACTAAAGTCACATACCTACTTATGCGAGTTACCTTCATTGTCCAATGGTGACGAAATATGCAAAAAGTACTTAGTTTATATGGATATATATGGTAATAAGCAGAGCGCCCAATTTTGTTCTTGTATTTTCTCTCGTCATTATCTTGTGATTAATTCGTTTTTGGTGAAATCTGATGGTGGAAATTAATTTTTTGTTAAAAAATAAGGCGGTCATCGCTGAAAATTTTTTTCTCCCATCATTAGTTTTTGAAATAAATTAAAATTTAAAAAACGACATATTTTTTATTAATTTGCGGTTTTTTATGGCCTATTTGTGAAAAACTAATAACAAAAAAAAAAATTTATAATAGAGAATTCATGAAAATTTTCTTCTATTTCCGATAGTACAAAACCCAGCTTTGTAGCTTAAATAGGAGCTAAGAAATAACAAAGTGAGAGACGAGAAATTTTTTTCAAAATAAAAATGTTGCTAATGTTGCAAAAAATGCGGATAAATAAGAAATAAGGTCCATGTCGCTGGCTCTTCACTGATCCACTTTTTTTTGTTTTGCTAATAACTTCTCATGGAATTGAGCACAACGGTGCACAAACGAAGCACAAACAAATGATTATGGTCTGATTGAGATTTTCACCAGCTGAGGAGTCAGCGACATGGACCTGGATAAATATACAAATGTTGGGATTGAATTTTATTATACGGATTATAATTTTTGTAAAAGTATTGTCCAAAATAATTGGAAGTGACATTAATTATAATGATGTACGAACAATAGTATATTACCTATCGAGGCCTGAAAGTAAGTTATTACAGGACGAGTACAAATTCGCCAGGCGAGCTGTAGGCGAGCTAAGCAAATGTACAAGTCTTGCAATCTAACCTTCAGTTTTTGTAAAGTAAGATACTTTTCATTCCAAATGCGAAAAAGGAATTAATGTGTTTCGAAAAAAGTATTTATAGATCGAACATTTAAATTAATCATTGCGTATGTACTGAAATACTATGTTATCAGACAGAGCAGCCTGCAAAGTGAATTGAGGAGCCTGAAAAGTAAAAGTTGATTAGTGTTTACGAATACAGTTTTGCAAATAATGATTTTCACCCCAAAAATCAGTGTATCAAAATGGTGTCATCAAAGCGTGAGGAATGAAAATTATATATAATATATAAATATGCTAATTTATTTTTCACGCCAGATTTTTCCCTGATTTCATTGGGTTTAGCAGTCTTTAGAAATTTTTTAAGCATTAAAAAATAAATTAAATGGATGAATAGGTATTGTTTTTAAAAACATAGCTATCTGGTGAGGTTTGCTTCTACGCCAAAACTCAATGAATGAAGCATGGGCGTTTTTAAATTCCCTTTGTGAGACGGAGATGTACGTGAAAAATCAATTGATCTCAGGGCTGAAATTTCTTAAAAGCATAAAAAAAGTTTTATTTAAATAGCCGATTAACATTTCAAAACAAAAAACTTACTCAGTATCTTATCGGGTCTTATAGATATTGAGAAATACGTAATTTGACTCCCTTAGGGATTGAATCCGACATTCAGTACAGTGGTCTTCAACCTTTTGGTACCTATGGGCCATAATACATTTTTAAAGAATGCCGCTGGGTCATGAAACAATAAGTGTCCAAAATAATTACCTCCAACAATGCTTTGTAAAAAAAAACAATTTTGTGAGCAGAGCAACCCAAAACAATTATAAGGTTATATGTCTTTTTTTTGTTTTTTTGTTTTTTTTTTTTGTTTTTTTTACTAGTCTTGTGAGAATTGGGGGTTGACACCCAAAACCTCTCCGTCGTGGATATAATCTTGATCTGAATTATAAAAAATTAAAATTTAATCGTTGGTTTTCAATTTTTATTTAAATGTTAAAACAATAATTTGTAAAAGCAATTTTTCAATATTATAAAAAATTAAATTTTAATATTTCCAAAGTTTTGTCAAGTGCTGCAAAAATCACACGAGTATCAATCATCTACTATATACACGTGTGTCACACATTATTTTTTGCAGTCTCCCCCCTAATAAAAAACAAATTGAACTAAGAAAACATTAGAATTCTGTTTTTATTGCCTTATGCATCAAATGTCGTATGAATGCTCTCCTGTAATCTGCAAATTGGTCCATACCATATTATACAACCAGTGTTCAAATTCTATGAGTAACACTGTTTTTTTTGTTTTTAGTTTTTTTTTTTGAGAAATACCTGATGGTGTATAAAGTGAAGCATGCGCACAAACGTGTGCATAAAGAATTTACCATCGGTGTATGGTCAGGGCCGTCCCGTGACTTTGCGAGGCCGGGTGCAAGATAAAATTAGCGAGGCCTTAAGGGCTCTCTGAATTAGTTTTTCCAGGGGGGAAATGAAATTCCTAATTCAGCCAACTTTTTTTAATTATAAAATTACATTCAAGAAAAAACAAGTCATCTAATTTTATTAAATTCATCACAATTTTTCCTACTAACATCGAGCCAGGAGGGTGAAACACCTCCACACTTCCTGCTTGAAGAGCCTAAATGAGGCCTGTGGGCTGTGGTAAAGTCTTTGTTATTATTATTATTATTATTGAGGAGGGATAAAGGGATTCACCAAAAAACATGTCTTTTTGTAATCATTTCAATGCTTACAAGTTCTATAATTCTAACAAAATTCACTCCATCCACTCTCCCTAACACGGAAGTTACACAAATTTGTCCAATTTTTTAAAATAATTTTTGATGAGCTTCAATTTAGAAAAATTTCTTTCTCCTGAAGCTACTGTGACGGGTAGAGTGAGGAGAATACGATACGCAATAGTGAGATTTGGATATGAATTCCACAAAGATTTTAAAAATTGAAGGGCATCCAATGCTGTTTTCACATCTAGAGAAACCATATGTTTAAATAATCTCAGCTCTGAAAATAAATCAACTCCACATCTAGTAATTCACCATCTTGAAGCATTGTAGCAAAATTTGTACAACACTTCTACAGTTATTCTTCCATTTTACAAAGCAATGGTATGTCAAAAAGAAATCCGAAGCAATCATAATACTTTTGAAGCTCACAAAATTTAGTTATCATACAACTAAGAGCTCCATCAATGATTGGTAAGAAATAATTGATTTGAAAATCTTTTACTGCTTTAGCTTGGCTTTAATTTTCTAATGTTGCACTATCAACTACCTGATTTTCAACATTGTTATTTTTTTCATCAAAAAAATGTTTACGTTTTTTTTGACAGCGAGTAGAAAATTTTGGGTCCTTACCCAATTCTATCAGCATTTCTTTTGCTGCAATAATGGAAGATGTGAGACTAGTCTTTCGATAGCTTTGAATGAAATTTTTTAGACCTTAAATTTCTTGGATTGCAACACCTAATTGCATATCCTCCAATTGCAGCACATTACTAACTGCGTTGATGGCATGGAACAATTCATACCAAAAAACCAAACTCAACACAAATTCATAAGAAGTAACTCTATGGTTTACCAATGACAAAGACTCAGAACGGGCAACAGGGTCTTTTGTTCTTTCACCAACTTCTTCCAGTGAATTACAAATATTTCCTAGAAGGTAGCATACAGTAAAATATACAGACCAAACGCTGCTGTAGTTTTATGCACTTTATCAACTTTACCTTCGGCTATTTTTATTTTTCCAAGAAATTGTTCTTTTTTTTGTTGTATATTTGCGAAGCAACAAACAATCATACGTATAGATTCCTTTAATTAATTTTTTTATGTACAATGTATGATGTAACGAAAATTTGTCAGTTTTTTTCTCCTTTTGCGCGAGGCCCTCTGAGGCGCGAGGCCTAGTGCAACCGCACTTATATCACCCCCCACGCGACGGCTCTGTGTATGGTACAAGACGGTGTACAATGTAAAAAATAATACATAAATAATTTACATTATGCATTGTTTTAAAATCGTCCACTTTATATACCATCAAGGGGCACATAATTGGCTACTTTATCTGCACGTGTTGCAAAAAAATTTGTTTGACCTTACAAGTAAGTAAAGTTTTACAAAATTAAAAAAAAAAAAAAAAAAAAAAAAACAGTTGGAACACTTTTTAGAATAAAATACCGGGAAACACATCCGACACAATAATTGACATTTTCAGGAGGTGGAATTTTGCAAAATTTGAAAAACAATTTTCAGAAAATTTGTTGAATGAATTTTTAAAACAAAAACCTGTTTATTATCTTATAGCACCGAAAAGATATTACATTTAACAACCTTATAGGGGTGGAATAGACAATTATAGTAGAATAACCTTTTTAAACGAAAACCAGTTTAATATCTTCGCGAGCAGTTAACATGGGACAAAACAAATAGTTTCATTCTTATATATTCAGGTAGATTTATAAACACAAAATGCTGCAATTTGGCTATAGCAGAATGCGAATAAATAGGCACAAGCTTATTATATGTGCTTTGCAGTACAGATATATAAGTGCAATTAGCATCCAGCAAGATGTACCTATATATGTAAATTTTCATACCACACAGTATAAAAAAACATACAATTTGTAATTATGGATGGGTCAAATTGTACTAAAACCGAATAGTTTCCCCCACTTAATACTATATATTATGCTTCACCTGGGTAAAATTACCATATGTAGCATATACGTATGCTTCAGAAATTAGAAAGAAACTGAAAATATTTATGAAAACAATGAGATTACATACAAACCACGTTTCAGAGTATCACAAGTTGTCCCTGCAGTAATTTATTTATTATTTATATTCAATCCTCAGCCTCTAAAATGTTCTATTACTTTTTTTACTGTACGAAATGAATAGGTCAAAGCGTTAGTTTGGATCCAATTTCGTTAAATTTCGTCTGATAACGACGTGATGAGGTAGATACTTGACACAGCTATACCAGGTCACAGATAATATCTACATGTGACTTGTAAAATTTTTCAACTGAAATGGTCATGTGACATTTTGTCGGAAACATAATTGTAATCTTGGGTGACCCATTACTGTGACAAACAATTATGATACAGACATTGGACTCGATTTTTATTTCAGATGACAATCATCTGACATACATGTGGATATCATCTATGATCCACTTATGATGTAGGTATACTTAGGTAACTTTTTCATTACCGCGCCATACATTTTGTTTGTCTGGAAGAGTCCAGTATACCGCATACCCATAATACGTATCTATTACTCTTTTATGGCATATAATTATTATGACCTATAATACCAATGTATCACTCTGTGGCGCATTTGTTACTAAACCGAGATGCAGTCTCTTGAACAAGTCACAGATGTGTCATGGATCAAATCTGTGTCATATCACAATACGTTAAGTATGTATAATTTTATGGTGGCTAAGTCAGTGACTAAAACTGTTTCATGAAAGTGACATCTTCGCATTATAGTCATAAATTATATCTTCGCATTATAGTCGTAAATATAATTTTTTTAAATTGGATACATATAAAGAGCTTTCATCAGTCTGTAGATCTTTGTTTCTATTTATAGGTTAGTTATATTTGGCAATAATGACTAATGCGACACGTTAAACAACCATAGAGATGACGCTTGCCCAACTCTACAGCGATTCATTCGAGATAGTCACATGACACACGACTCGTCTATAGTACATATCTACGTCATCGTGACGTATTTATGACTAAAATTTTACCAAACTTCGGTCAGACTGTAAAGCAGTCACAGCAGTCCCTACAGCTGCACCATAGCGCTGCGTCTACAATTTTATGGTGGACAAGTCAGAAACTAAGACTTGCGGTGTTACAAGATTCGTGAAATTAGTGACATTCTCGCTTGCGTTACAAACGTATTATAATTTTTATAGACTCGAGTCATCGTCATCACTTTAAATTTCCCTACTTTTGTTCTAATTGAAATTACAGTTTACAATTTTTTCATTTTACTTTTTTTAATCATCTTTCAAAAACCAACGATCCTTCAGAATACCAGACATAACGATATAAGATCGAAAATAATTATCGTTTTCGTCGAGTCGTGTTTTCAAAATGGGCGTGTAATATATTAATTAAAAAGAACGTAAATATGGCGTAGGGACACTTAAGAAGTGCGTGGTCGAATATTCTCCTGGGCGTTCATTAATGCCTAATGAATGGCCCCATAATACCCCAGAAATTGGACAAAAGTTGGAGCGCAAAAGTTTCGACGACCATGTTCGAGCTTCATGCGGACCAACGATAATAATTACTTCACCGAGACGAGGATCTCATTGCAAATTGAGTTAGCCTAATTCTGGATTCGAAATTCTGACGAAACAAGGAATAAATCGTGTTTTTTTTTTAGTAATAATACTGTAAGTAGGTACTCTGGAAACGTATTCAAAAAAATGAAAATTTGAAGTTACTATAGCTGTAATAGGTACGGTAGTAACCTGTATGTAGCAAAAATATAGGAATCATTGACTCTTATAAGGTTTAGGGGTTTGTACCCTCAGTGACAGTCGCCGGAGAAAGGCTGGCTTATTATTCGTCTATGCAACGTTAAACAAAATGGTACACACTTGTATGTTTGTATGTTCTTACCTGTACATACATATAGGTAAGACAGGACGTTTGGATTGTTACTAATATAAAGATCTCGCCAATGTCGCGGACTGGTTAGCAAAAATTTTATGTCATTTCTTATCAATTTACTAATAAGAAACGATGTAACAAGATGATGCAACTACGTATGTATATGTACATATGTGTGTCTGTGTGCGTGTGCTAAATTTCCTATAAGTGGCTGCAAAATTTCCAGTGTTCACCCAGGTTTTGGTTTCCCCTACATTTATGCACAAGGTGGCAGAACATGCAAATAGCTGTTGGCTACATTCTTGTTGAGAATCCTTTTCATGACAAGGTATTCCACAGTCCTCATTTGAAAGTAGGTATAGGGGAGACCTATGACCAAAAGGATGGTTTTTTTACTTTTCTCTTTATAGTTCCCCAACTAATTGAGTCTGGATCAATTTTTGTTTTTTAAACTTTGGTATGAACCCTTGTCTGAAAATTTCACCCCAAATTTTTCCAAATCTTTACATAATTCCTCATAAAACGAATTTTACATAACTCATTTTATTGTCCCATGGTACTACAACCTGTAGTACTATGGGACATTCATAAAATGATGCCATAATTAAGAAAAATCTTTATTAAAAGTATGATCTATTGGCATAGTTAATTTACTTTAGCAAAATTCAACATTAGTTGACACAAAAGTAATTTGTTTTAGCTTGACAGTTATTTCATCATCGTTTTGTTGAAAATAAAATTGTGGTCTGCCTCATAAATTTACAAACCACACTTTCCTTTTTGATTTTTAAACTTTCTGTCACAAAATTATACTTTTCTTTGTTCTTTTTCATATCACATTCGTATAACGTAGGAAAATTTTTTTTACAGAGGTACTTATTCATTTTTGCTTGTTTTTTAGAACAAATTTCAAATTTTTTTCTTTGTAGATATATGTGAAAATTTTTTTCTTGAGATTTACGGAGAAAATTACCCCCATCCCCACTTGGCTATGCCCATAATCGTATTCAATCTGGAGAATCATAAATATTGATTGTTTTAATTTTGAAATATCAGTTATACAAAAACAAAGAATTATAACAGATGAAAACATGGAATGAATTTATTTTGTGAGGATATAAGCTGAAAATTAACGTTTTTATGTCAAGTCCACCTGATTTACTTCGTTGTATAACTGGAAAAATGTGAAAAAACAAAAATTTCAAGTGTCCCATGGTACTACAGCAAAAATGTCCCAAGATATAACACTCCCATTTGAATTAATAAAATTATTGTATCTCATTTACTAAGATACTTGAGCAAAAATTAATCATAACATGATAAATGGATTACTTTCACTCATTACGATCACACATCAATCAAATTTTAATATCTTTTGATCAGTAATCTCATGGTAAAAACATTTATAATTCTCATTTTTTCCCGAAAATTTCGCTATGGGCATTAAACAAGGTATGGTCTTGGAATTCATTTACAACATTCCCAAACCTATCTTACATCACCTCAATAAGTTCAGTATTTTTTCCATACAGCAGCTGCTGCAGGTTCTCTGGTAAATAGGTCTCTATTTATTCTAAGCATTAAGTTTTGAATGCATGCAGAAAAACTTATAGGCGTGCGCAAGTGGATGATTCCGGTACCCCTGGTGACTTTTTTTTCAATAATAATAGGCTTATAATGATAAAATAATCCACTTCCATAAATTAATTAATTTTTAATAACATTATTCATTCTCCTTTGGTTTGCTTGTTTCAAATATAATTTGTTATTGCGTGGTAATCTTCTATTAAAAATTTTAAATAAACCTCATTAGATTTCATATTGTTAGCTCAGAAGAATTAACTGAAAAACCATTCTGACAGTGAAAAAATTTCTAGCAAATATTTTATTGCTGTGAAAATGATCGAGAACCTTCCTCAAATACGTGGTAAAAAGCAAACACCTCTATTCCTAGAGCGTCTTTACAGGGTTTTTCCAATTTTACATGAAAGTGAGAGGTCTTACGCGAAAAAAATTCGATAAAAAATATTATTTATAAAATTTTTTGTCAAAAAGATTCGCATCAAATTTTAACTCAGCACCGTAAGTAAGGTGCTGTAGGCTTGCGAACGTTGATTACATATGACAATTTCAAATAACTGTAGTTTAGAAAGTAATAGGCTGATTTGGCTCATTTTTGAACTTGACTGAGATAGCAAATAATAGTATACACGTGTTAAATTTTATCATGATCCATAGAGAATTACGCTTGTCTACATTTTCTACAAATTTTAAATTCGAACAACCGCCATTTTGAAAGTAACTGACGGATTTCGCAGAATTTGATCGAGGTATGGAGCCAAAGCACACTCACGCCAAATTTCGTTTCGATCCGTAAATAAATACGCCTTTCAGTTTGTTGACAGTTTTTTTTTTTTTTGTATCTCATAAATGAAAACTTTTGTGCCGAGGGTTTTTTTGGGATCTGGGGACCATGATCGGAAAAATTATAGGGAAATTTTCCCGAAATCGTGACGTGCCACCCTCAGCAAAAGGTAAGTTCTACAAAATTTACCTAAAACCACAATTAAACCTGGGGAAAAATTAAGGAGCCCAAAAATTGGAGGAAGACTAAGGTGATAAAAATCAAATAGGGCAAAAATTGGGTGGGTGAAAAAAAATTTTTCTCTTTCTCTGGCACTCATTACTTCGGAGATCTGCGCACGCTGGTGCGTTGGCTAATAATAATTATCATCATTTCATTACTATAATATGGTGGTTATTGATCATTTTCGCAGGTTGTAATTCGCCTTCAGATGTGATTGACGTTACGACACACAGAAAGTAAGTACATATATTCACATAATCCGAATGATTGCAGGCACCAATTAGATTAGCGTGTAAAGTACTTACCGATATAATTATGTATTATAATATAATGCAATAATTAGGTGTATGTACATACCACAATCTTATACAGATTAACAACTTAATTGAAAGCGAAACACTACCCAGCTGCCAAACAGGTTGGCGTGTGTATATGATTTTCACCGAATTTTTTGAGAACTACATCAATTTTGATGAACCTTTCTTTAAATGACAAAAAGCGATCTTGTAATTATAATCCAGTCAAATCTTACAAAAACAAAAAAAAAAAAATTAGCACGCAAACTTTAACTATATGTAGGGTTGTTGGATTAATCTCCTGGAATAACATACTAAAAGTTGCACCCTTCTCTCCTCTTGAATTTTTATTGAGGTAGTGTTTGTGCCAAAACATTTCATTTTTTCAGTAATTATTGGTAATCAATAGATTCGTCATGCGTGACGTCACAACCCGTCTGGAACGTATCAATAGTTGCAGGTAGAAAATTTTGGGTCTAAACAAACTTACATCGTTATCACGAACCTTCGTAAATTCTCATGTAATTATGAACAAAAAATAGAATCGATTTAAAAAAAAAAATTATTTAAAAAAAATAAAAATGCGCTAAGAAGAGAAAAACATCCTTTTAAGATTTCTCCAGCAAGATATAAGTCTAAGTGCTGGAATTATTGAAGTTGGCGCTCTTTCGCTTACTATATTATGTAGGATTTATACGTCAATTCCGTCAAATTGTATCACCAAACATTTTAATTAGCGTCGACTTTAATAATTCCAATAACTAGACCTATATTTTGCTGGAGGAATTTTAAAAGGATGATTTTTCACTTTTTAACTTTTTTTTTGAGGTTGCTTCTATTTTTTGAACAGAATTATTATTTTATCATAATGCTTTTTAATTTAATTTTAATTCCAGTGTATTTTACTGGAGAAATTTAAAAAGTATAATTTTTTTCTTTTTGGAGAAATTTTATTCATTTTTTGTTCTTTAAAATTGATTACATTTTTTGATAAAAAAATTTTTTTCGGTGTTTTTTTATTTCTAGATTTAGCGACAATATTAGGAGTACTTTGAAACCAACAGATTTTTTATTTAAAGATAACTCATAAACTATCTCCTCGATTCCAAAAAAAATTTAATGAAACCACCATAGAATCATTCTCTATCATTAACAAAAAAATCATTAAAATCAGTGCCCAAGTTAAGAAGTTATGCTAGAACAAAAAAATAAAATAAAATAAAATTATAAAAATAAAAAAACATAAAAACAAATTGAACTAAAAACCTCCTCCTTTCGTTGAAGTCTGTTAAAAATGGAACAAAATTGCAAATTTTCAAATAATAATGAGGTAGAAATGGTAATCATATTATTCAGAGTATCATAGGATATCGTATAACAATTAACAAGCTGTTTTGATTCAAAACTGCAAGAGGTTTGGCCTTTGTACCTACAATAAAAAAAGAATAAAACTAGGAAACATAGAATAATAATAAAATAACAAAATTACCTGAAGCAAGACAGTCCACTTGCATGTAATTATTGAATGTGCCAAGTATGTAATTACACTCAAGTTCAAGCAACTGATTTTTGAACTCAAATTAATTTCACACATGATGGAATTACTTAAATGGATAGGACAAAGCAACAGAAACCTAATAAGCTAATGACGAAATAATTAATTTTTTATTTCAACTTTTCCACGGAACAAAATTTAAAATCGTATGAAAAAAAAATGAAAAAAATAATTGGTGATTGTAATAGGTTTTTGGCAACAGTGTTGCCAAACTTAATAATCCTCAGCCTTTAAAAATGTTCTATTTCACTTTTCTTACCATATAAAATAGATGGATCAAATTGTTTGTTCGCACCTAGTTTCAACTGACAAAGACATGGTCATAACTGATCTATTGTTTTGTCTGTTTATTATCATAATTTCTGAAAAATTTTACCAATAATTTTTTAAACGTAATTTTCACTTTAATTTCAGTAGAAATTACAATACATTCCAGTCAAACTCATCAAATGACTTTTTGTTAGAAATTAATTGTAAAAATTGTCTTAAATATTTTTGGAGTTATTTGAAAATCACGTAAAATTAAAAAAGTTCTCAGAATAACACCATGTTGAATTTTATTAATAGGCCTACGGTTACCTATTTCATGTGAAATAAAATGAAAAAATGCAAATATTGTCATGGAGAGGTAGTTTTTATTAGAACATCTGATAAATTATACACAACTAATAATTTAGTTTTTACAACATTGTCTATAATGAAAATAATACCACACTCCAGTAAAATATAATATACAATATACCTACATCCTCTACCGTATTTACTACTACTTTTATATTAAATTCCATAATATTTTTCTTTCAGTGTAATTTTAGGGATTGTGTCAAAAAACAATAATAGTTCTTATTCAAAGTGGCATTTCCTACTAAATAGACAGTATTGATTCCCAAAAAGTGAAAACCTAATAATGGCTGTGCATATAATATTCTTATCATTTCATCATAAAAACAAAATCACGACAGTTACCTGATTTCAGGAGCAGGCATCATGTTGCTAAGAATGGCTAATATGTTTTCCAAAATACATCATGTAATTGTAGGAAGTGATCATTGTGGGAGAAGTGGTTGATCAAAAAACTAGCCATGAAAATTTTTTGCTCGTGACAAACTTGATTTAATTGAAATTTTATTCCTAAAATCTCTTGAGAAATACAACACTTATTTCACTCCCATAATTTGCACCACTATTGTAGAGTCAAGACATTAAAGTTTATTATTATCTTCTCATATTTGTATTTGTGGGAACTGCCATATCTTGCTTAATACAAAATACATTTGCTAGTTGTAGTCGTCAGTGAGATGGCTGTACAGTTAAGTTCACCGCTTTTAGTTGGCAAATATGTAGGTTCAGGTTTTGATTCCTCGAACCGACAAAACCTACAGTATTCTACCATACAATTTTTTCAAATACGAAAAGAAAAATAAATTTATCAGATAATATTTATACACACTTTTCAGCATTTGTTTGCAGAAAGAATGGAATGAACTTCGATCAACAAACTATCACAGTTGCTTAACAGAGGAAAAATTATTTTTGCAAATTTTCTACGGTACGATAAAATAGTATTTCAGTTAAAAATGAGGCAAAATCAAAAACACTGGAGCTATAAATTTATTAATGAATTTTGTGAAAGTTTTCAACATATTTTTCAGATCAAAAATTACTTGAATACATGAACTTGGTGCAATACGAGCATAAAAAATCGTAAAAATTTTTGAAGAGATTTGTTTGATGTTATGCTGTACCTATTTATAGATGTATTGTAAATGTCATTAAGTTCTAGATTCTCAGCATGTTCTGATGATTGTGAGAACTCAGTTCAAACTTGAGGTTTTAGATCTGCGTAAATTCTACAGATTTAAAAAAAAAATCCAAAAAAATTATTAATAAGTACCATTTAATTAAAACTCACAGAGCATCTGGTACAAAGTTACACACACAGTTATATTCTTAAAATCTAACTTTTGGTAAGAACCTACCCACCAAGTGGGCACTTTTTGAAAGTTCTAGGCGAGTTCTACACTGGCATATAAATATATATACACACACACTGAGATGTCCAAGATCTATTTGGGAACAATATATATATGTATGTATATATATGTAAAAAAAACTTCAAACTTTCATGTGGATGACATTAATAATTAAATAAATTTTTTTTTAGACAAGCTATTAATCATGCAGACTTAATAATTGAGTTATATCTTGCAACATTCACTCAAAAATAAAGTATTTGGAAATGAATTACCACAATCCATCTGCATGATGATCAGCATTCCCAACATGGATGAATAATGCTTGCTGGAATAACTTTCATCAAAATACATATTCTAATGTGTTGTTACTTTTATCTAAGTTTCATTTTCCTTTGCATTCAATTTTTGCTTAATACATGTGTTTTACTTCCACTTTGTTTATATGTAATAAATTATCAACTCCGCCTCTTGCATATTTTGTGGGACATTGATACAGTAAAAGAAGGAGAAACCAGTTACCTGAAGATAATAAATTTGATCTACGAAAAAACAAATCGAATAATAATCACTCTTGAAAATACAATACCTGGTACTAGGTTTGTTTTTCTTGTAGTCCTTTTTTTGAATGAAAGGTTTGATGACAATTTAATTGTTCTGAAGTCGTACATCTCAGTCCTTGCGAGACAATTTTAATACTATTAGCATTCCCTCTGCGGAGGTGGTTTCTGAACCACCTTTCCAACCTATCACTGAGATGAAGGATTAGTAGTCGAATTTTAGGATAGGCTAAGTTAGAGTTAACTGTTATGGGGATTATCCTTTAGCTATGAAGGTGTTAGGTAATAGTTAAAATTTCTCTGTGCAGTCAGTAAGTTCTCATTGAAGAGAATAAATTGTATAATATCTGCCGGTAAAGATTAAGTGAAGACAAAATGATCAGATGGAGAGCCTTTTAGGCGTGAAGTTTAATGTTTTTCTCATAAAAACTTAGACGACAAGTTTTTAGTAAGTTGAAGAATTAATAAGACTCTTTCATAATAGCATTGGAGTGCTATCTTTTTTCTTAAAGTTAGTCACAGATTAATAATTCATACTTATTTATATTCGAAATAATTATTTTCACCCGATCTTCCATTATTTTCATATTTTAAAAAATTTCTCAAATTAAAAACTCAAATAGTCTGAAAGATTTTTGACCAATAAAAGAATTGTCTTTTAAAATGAAACTAGGTAATTCAAATGAAGACAATTAAATATGTAAAATAAATTTGGCTATCAAAACATTTTTTAGTTAAATCAAGATGTTATTTTCAGGCAATTTCCCCTTGTTTTAATTGTATATAATTTTATATCATGTATTTTATTTGATTATGTAAAATCTATAATATTTTTTGCTTCATAATAATCACTTGATAATATAAAATCTTGTTGCGTTAATTATTGGGCTCGATCTCCTTATGGATCAAAACCCTATAAGAAATTTCTACTATTGTTCATTTTGTTTGCTTACTAGCAGATTAGTCATCGACATATTTTTCGGACACTGTAATGTGTTAGTTTTATCAGACTCATGATTTTCATCGTTAAATTGTATACGGAATTAAGCCTCACTATAATCGATAATTATTTTCAAACCTAAAGTAATAACACCTCGGTGTTTTTGGCTGCTTATTGTCTTAGATTTAAGATCATATTATGACGTCATCTATGCTTATATACCAACATACATTAAGGTCAGACATTATGAGTCGAGCAAATCTTTCGGACGCCTCAACACATCTACGATAGCCTGCTTAAGAAATTAAAATTCTCGTGGAGTTCTCTACATAAGCGCCGACGTTGACAAAATAAAACGACCTGTTCAGAAACCCAATGCTAGTTCCGCACCTTTTTCTCCAAATAGACGAAAAAGAATAGTTTCGCACTTTTTCGCAAACAGAGTATATAGCCTACACCTTATGCAAAGACTTCTTCTTAATCGAGGAAGGATAACGAATTCTCGAAAATAGTTTTATTTCGCGTTCCAATTTATATTTATTTAGCCATGCGAGAAACCGAATGTCGCACGATAAGCCGAATTTTCGCCATTCTATCCCCCAAGAGGTGCCGTAAGAAAAACGTTTGTACTCGAAAGTTCAGCCCAGGGGTGTGCGCTCACAGTACACTTACGCACCATTTCGTCACCACACAGACACCCATATTTGACCCTAATATCTGCGTATCGAGTGCGTCAGATCGACTAAAAACCAGCGGAATTCGAGTATCTACAGCTGTTGGTGGGACTCATTTACTGAGAAATGAAGAAGAAAATAATGGAAACGAGGATAATTAGCGAGACTGATAACACGTACAAAGCGGGTACCCAAACAAAAAAAGTGATAGCCCTGTGTTCGCGCGTTTTACCTTATATAATTTCATTTCCATTGATTAATAAGGGGAAAAAATTGTGAGAATCGACATTGGCAATGAAAGAAACCGTACGTAAAACCTCGCGATACGCTTAATCGGCGAGATAAAAGCATTTTAAATTCGTCGAATTGAACTTTTTACTTTTTTTTTTTTTGCTGCTTTTTTTTTTATTTTATTATTCGACTCATTTATACGCTGGTCCTCGTATCCTCTTTCAATTTTAATGGCTATTCGTACTCCCCCCGCGACGCCAAATTTACTTTTTACTCTCCCGCAGATAGGTGAAAGTTCGTGGAAGCCAAAATATAGGTATAACTGTTCTACGATATTAGATACCTAAAATTCGTTTCGTAATCTCCACGATCGATAGAGTTCAACCTTGAGAGTGAAATTCGATTTTCATTCTCACGCGTGTTCAAAAGATAATGAATTACGTTATCAGTACCTGCTTATAACATTGCAATAAGTTATAGGTAGGTGCTTATTATTAATAATATTAATAGGAGTAACACCGTCGTAAAAATCGTGATGGTCTTGCATCAGGAGTACGTAAAGGTGGGCCCATGTATGTCATGGTTCATCTCAAAAAAAAAAAAAATTTGGTCTATGTGCTGCCCACTTTAGAATTGAAACAATTGACAGAAATTTTCGTCATCTTTGCCGGAAATTTTTTTCATTAATTGGAATTTAATTTCTAAGAACGGTTTTTTTTTTTTTCCCACACTATCACTCTCCCTCAATCGAAATATTCGCCGCACACCGTTCTCCTGCACCAGACGGTCTATTCTATAGGTTTTTGAGTAGGTTTTCTTTAGAAAATCTACTCAATACGCTCGGCGCGGTATTAGCCCCTAGAGTTGGGGGTGGGAACGTTTTTCGTTTCATGACCTCAGGACAATGTTGGCGACAATAACTTCAATTCATACATACATACATACATACATATACATTCATACATACATACATATATGTATGTATGTATGTATGAATGTGTGTATATATATATATATATATAGATAGATAGATAGATAGATAGATAGATAGATCAAAGTCAATTTCTTGCTCTCACGGTACAGGTTGCAATTTTTGAACTTTGGTACATACATTTTTATTAAGCCAAACACCAGATTTACTGATTTTGGTGCAGATCAGCCATATGGTAGGCTATTTCTGGTATGGCTATTTTTATTTTTGCTTTGGCTATATAATTATCAATTTTGGATCAGTAACTGTGAAATTTGTAACAAATATTATAATTTGCTATAAATTTTGGTGCGGATCAGCCGTGTGGTAAGCTACTTCTGGTATGGCTATTTTCGCTTTTGTTTTGGCTATAAAATTATCAGTTTTTAATCAATAGCTACAAAATTCATAACAAATATTACAACTTTCCATAAGTTTTGGTGCGGATCAGTTGCATGATATTTCTGGTAACACTATTTTCATTTTATTTTGGCTATAAAATGCCTAATTTTCGACCAATAGGAGTGTAATTTAGAACAAATAATTTTACGATCTATGAATAACTTTTTAGTGACTACCTAATTTTACATTTTCCATAAACCTACTTTTTCTAGTAGAGCTGCTGCTGCGTTAGAGTTTTTTCATTTTATTTTATCCGTAGTTGTTGGTGGCGTTTTTTAATCTCTTCAAACTCAGGCAGTGGTGTTGCGTCGCGTAGTTACTCTCGTGTATTTGGTGGTAGTGGAGTGTATGTGTATATGTGTGTGGTAGTTGGTGGTTCAGGTGACATATGATCGGTAATTTTGCCCCTGTTTCTGCCCTTCTTATTCGCCATCTTGCAAAAAATGTAGTTTTTAGGAAATCTTTTTACAGACCATGGGTTGGAGGCAGAGCAGAAATAGAGAAAAAATTAGCCATCAGTCAGATAGTTCACCAGCAACCGCACACATACATTTATACACCTCACTACCACCAAATTCACATGAGAAAATAGATGACACCACTGTTTACCTTTAAAAAAAAAAAAAGCCAAGAACAATAACAACAAAAAACTATATGAAGTTTGCAAACTAATATAATAGTTTGCCCACTTTGAATATATTTGGGATGGTCACAACCCCCAAACCGCCCTTTTGTACACCCCTAATCACTCGTTCTACAGGAATTCTAAAATATTTTAATTAGTCGGAGAATTACTCAAATAAGTTGACTAATAAATAATAACTCACAACAATCATAATTTTGTCCAGCGAATCCAGACATGAAAATGCACTCAAACATTTTGTTTTCTACAAAGGGGGTGCTGCTGATACCTTAACCCTTGTCTAAAAAAAGAAAAAATCTCTTGAGCAGCAAGCTTCGCAAGAAAAAGTAGATTTTCTCTGTTTAAAAATTACCTATATCACCAACATTCTTCTAATAGAGCAATACATACATAAAATATTTATATTTTTTGCAAAAAATTACCGATGTCCTACAAATACGATGCATGCGATAAAAAATACTGATTAAGTACCATGTTTTCAAAATACTTTACGAATGTGTTAGAAATTATAATTGTTTTGTGAAATGAAAAATTATTCCAACTTCTAACAAGCACAATTTTAGGAAATAATTCAACAATTCCCTGCAGTAACAAGAAATGCCGATTATAAAAAAAAAAAAAAAAGCAATACTTATATGAGAAAAAAAATTCCTCATTGCAAAACGAAGTATAGTGCAATTGTCTACATACTGGTTGCAAAAATATTATAACATAGATTTTAGTACTCGTGTTCAAATGTAGTTGGAAAAAATTGACTTTTTTCTCAGATCATGTTGATTTTAAGTTAAAACGAGTGGTTTTCTCGATGAAGGCTGAAAAATGAATTTTTCAGGACCATTATGAGAAGGGTAAGAGAGGGAAAATCACACTGAATACCTAATAAGTTGGGAACAAATTGACCAATCAAAACCAAAATTGGTAGATCTGGTCCTTATATAAGAAATACTGTTTGTACCAAATTTCGTGACTATTGAAAAGGAATTGCAACTTTTATTGAGTTGATTTGAAAAATGAGCATGAAACGTAATACTAATAAGAACCAAATTTGGAATCTGGTCAGATATACTTCAAATCAATACATGTATCGAATTTTGTAACTCTAGCTTGAAAATTATTCCTTTTGTACCATTAATCTGCTAAAACTGTAACAAAATCGCCCCTATTAGACATACTGTAAGGTCTATCCAAATTGAAATTAGTAGGTACTATCACTAACCTAAGGCATATAGGTATACCAAATTTAAAGCTTATCTCTTGAAAATTGCGACCTATACGCTGTTGAATAAAAAATTTATATACCTAAATTGAACTACCGGATGGACCCCATGCGTCCGATCCAAACCAAAAACCATATGGTTCTTTCTTAGATGGATCGGAATATATTCAAAATTATACCTAGAAATGGATTCAACCCAAAAGGAGGTACAAGTGAATTTTCAAAAATAAGAATCATGAAACGAAAAACGTGCCCATTCCCACACTTAGGTTCGAATACTCGGGCAATTTTAAGAAGTAAATTTTTTTCAAAAATCTACTCAAAAAGGGTTAATTGAATTCTAAGTTATTGTAAATTTTCATAATAAAGGTGATTGGGTATGGCTATTGGTACCACCGAAATATAGGGATAATGGAACGAGCACTACCCTAAAGCCAAATGCAAACAAAGTGACAAGAACTTATTAAAAAGACAAAGAGCTCTGAAGAAGGTAGTGCTCTCTCTCTTCCAATCAGTGCTGCAAATTTAATCAGACATATACTGTTAAAACTGTTTGATTGTTGTACATGAACTAGTTGGCTACACTGATTAATCGTCTATCATTATTACGTTTTTTTCTATTAGTCTGATCGACACTTTATTTTGTTGTCGTCTTTGTTATAAATACGACATGATGATTATTATTATTGTTTTCTTCGGAATACAATAAATCTTTTCTAGTGCGGTAAATGCGTTTAATAATTTCTTTAATTAATTAATTATTAGTGAATACATTTTAATTTTACATCAATACTCCCATTGATGTCCAACATATACATAGTGATTTATTACTTAGTAACTTTTGTAAGATGTTACAGATGATTCTTGATTCATTTAGAATAATGTTTGTCAAACTTATTAAAATCGTATAAATGGAAGTTTCTAAAACCACATTAATTTTTTTTTTTTTGCTGCATTCAGTCTGATTCTGATAAATTAGTAATAAGTGAATGAGAAATATCGATACCTCGATATAACTCTTTCTCTTTTTAATATGTTCCTGCAAATGTTGTGACATGTGCTTGTTCCATTATCCCTACAATTCGATGATTGGTATATACAAAACAATTAGAGAGGATAAAGATAAAAATTTGAATATGGCTATTCCCTCTAGAAAATCCTTGACCCGCTATTGCCCGTAGAAAAACTGGAGCACATCTTTCTAACTTGGCAATCAATGGGCGAATACTACGACTATAGGTGTATAACAATGTATGGACTGAGCTTAATAGGAGTAGCGGTACAGTGCGACTGAAGGCAGCATAAGCAATAAGTATCATCGGCGGCAGGTTACATTTATTACGAAAAGTTCAGCAACTTTTCCTTTAATTAAACACCAAAAATTTTTCATTTTGGTTAAAATTACTTTATCTCACCTCTGTTATCGATCTTTAAAACACAAATAATGTCAAAAATCATCGATAAAAAGCAAAATTGGATGGATCTTATTCTTCCAATGATACTTATTTATAAGAGATATCTTTCCTTCACATTCTTATCACTGTATTCGCAGTCCATATAGTTATGTATAGTCAAAGGCCGAATGACGTCTAAAAAAAGTGAAAAAAAAAAAATTAGTAATTTCAGTAAAAATAACAACAATAGAATCAATGTTTTTTTCAAGTTGATAGGTATTTTTTTTTTTTTTTTTTCAGCGACAGAAAAATGTAATATTATATTCGTGGTATGACGTCACTACATTATGCCATGGAAAACAATATCAATTAACGATTCTCAAAAGAGGTACGTGTAACCGAGTGAGATTTTGCTTCCCTCAAAGCGGTAAGAAACACACGTGGGTGAAATTTATAATCCACGGATAATCCAACGAACTCACGAGCGTAACTGTAGAAAATTGTGGTGGAAATGGTGCAAAAATAAGAAACAAAACAAAACGAAGCAATAAAAACATTTTCTATCGTGAAAAATGGTAGAGAAATTATTAAAATTCATCGTTACGTAGGTAGGTTATTACATACACACTGGGTCGGACTTACAGGGGGCCAGAAAAGCACTGGCACCGAGTCACGACAAATTGAGGGCCTCCACAAAAAGTGTGAAAAAGGGAGAGAAAGTCAAAGAGATAGAGATAGAGAGAAAGAAAGTTAAAGAGGTAGAAAGAAAGAGGTTCTGGAATTTTTAAGATTGAAGGAAAAAAATTGTTTTCTGCAGTTGCAAATTTCATGAGATTACAGTACCTATGTTATGGAGGTAGTAAATAACTGCGAAATACGAATTTCTTCTTCTTTCTCAACAAATGCGGAAAAAAATGATGGAAATTTAAAAAAATCAAAAACATTGTCTTATCCGCGTAAGGCAATTGGGACCATTTTTCTGTGACATATTCTTCATATAGGTCCATGTAATATAAGGTGGATATCAATCTTAATGTTGTCCAAATGCTGCAGCATATTGAAAACTTTGATTAACTCTCAAGTCTCAACTCTGAAGAATTCGCAAGCAGTGTATATGTTCTACCTGAAAAACTAGTATTCAAAATTTATTAACATTTTAACATTTTAGCGTATAAAAGGGTAGTTTGCTCTGTAATAGAAGAACAGGTGCAGGTTATCAAATGACATGAAAATTTCTCAACTTTTTGTTGTTATTGGGAGGCAATATAAATTATGCATTCACACGCATTTGAGGATATTGTAAGAGATTTTTCACGCAAAAATTCAGGCAGAACTTTTATTCGTACTTAGAATAGTTCGTTTGTTTTTTTCACTTATTTCTTATTTTTCACTGCCCAAGATTTTTTTTTGTTTTTTAACAGACTTGAAAAAGAGGAAAAGGTTATTAATTCGATCCGTATGTATAAGTTTTTTTTTTATGTTTGTTCCAGCATAATTTCTCAACCTGGGCCCCGATTTTTATAAACTGTTTTTAAAATGATAGAAGATAATCCCGTGGTGGTCCTATTAAATTTTTTTTAGAATCGATGGGGTAGTTTATGAGTTATCTTTTAAAAAAATATAAGTTTTAAAGTAATATATTTTAGCTAACGCTAGAAATAAAAAATCATTGAAAAAAATCTAGCCACCTTCAAAAAACAAAAATCGAATAAAAATTTTCTAAAAAGAGAAAAGTAGTTCTTCTAAAATTTCTCCAGTAGAATCTACTGGAATTAAAATAAAACGAAGAAGCATTATGATAAATTAATAATTTTTCTCAAAAAATAGAATCTACTTCAAAAAAACGATAAGAAGTGCACTAAAAAAAGTAAAATAATCCTTTTAAAATTTCTCCAGCAAGATGTAAATCTAGGGACTGGAACTGTTGAAGTCGGCGCTAGATAAGAAGTTTTTTCCTAAAGTTTGACTGAATTGACGAATGAAGCCTACATGATAAGATGAAATAATATCGCCAATTCTAGTTTCTAGAATTACATCTTGCTGGAGAAATTTTAAAAGGATTATTTTACTCTTTTTAGAACTATTTTTATTGTTTTTTTGAAGTTAGTTTTTTTTTTTTGAAAAAAATTATTCACTTATCGTAATGCTTTTTCCTTTCATTTTAATTCCAGCAGATTTTGTTGGACAAATTTTATTGTAACTGTATTTGCCATTCAAAAAAAAAAGAAAAAAATTAAAAAGATTTTAAGTTCACAATTAGAAGTGGTCATATTCTACTGTATTGGGGCGAATAATTGAAGGGGGTTGAGGAGACAATTGGCTAAAAGTAACAAATTTTTATTAAAAAAAAAAAAAAAAAAAAAAGCCTTAAATCAACCCTTATATCAAAAGAGACGAAAATAATACCGATGTCGCGCCAGTCTGGGAGGTAGATTTCGTTTAGAACCGAGAAAATTTTAACTGCGTGCATTGCGGGTTGCATTCATTGTAAATTATCGGAATTTTGCATTATAAAGAAAATTTTAAACAACCGTAATTCAGAAACTAATGAGTAGATGCAACCCATCTTTGATCCTGAGCAAGATATAGGCTCAAAGTATTCATTTGTCAAATTTCGTCCTAATCCGCGAAGAATTACGCCCTTCCCTATTGTCTTAAATATTTCAATTTCATACAGTCGCCATTTTGAAACCACTGAATAGATTCCACCAATCTTCGAATTTTACTGAGATATAGATCCAAAGTATACACGTGCCGAGTTTCGTCTTGATCTGTAAAGAAATACGCCCTCCAGTTTTTTGACAAATTTTGTTTTATACCATATAATTATTTGTAATAGGTATAATGTATAGGTAATTACATATACTTAAACACCTTCGGGGTAAGAGTGATTCTTGGGTCTGGGGATCATGATCTAAAAAACTATAGGGAAATATTCCCAAAGTCGTGACATAGCACCCTCTACAATTGATAGATTCTACGAAATCTATCAAAAATCAGGACAGTAGAACCCCTCCCCAACCAAAAAAAGACCATTATACATACTCTACTAGAATATACATGTTCTAGAACACAAAAAACAACAAGAAAAATGTTCTTTGCACGTTTCGCTGACAATATTTTTATTATTTTCGTAACATGTAACACTCAACCGTCAGGGGAGATCTAGGATAGTAAAATTGTGAACATACACACCCAATCCACACTGTATATCCGAAATATTTATTTTCCACCATTATCTATCCTCACCCTCTATCTATTGAAAATTATTTGTTGGGGCCTCACCAAAACTATGGTCCTTGGGCCCATAATACCTAAATACGCCCCTCTTTATGCAGAAGAATTATTAAAGTACGAAAAAGCACCAGAAAAGAAATGAAATACAAAAAGGGCAAGGTAAGTATTTTTTTTGTTTTTTTGTTTTTTGTTGTTTTTTTTTGAAAAGAAAAGTTAGCTCAAATTATTTTGTTCGAAAAATAGTTTCTATGCTCGCAAAAAATAAAGAATGCGTCGCGCATAAATTATTTGTCGTGTTCAAATAACGAATAGCTGCCCATCGTATAAATGCAGAAAATTATTAATTTATGCATGAATTTTTGTTCATATTTTGATGTCGTATCGTCGGTAGGACACTTTTGTACTTTTTTCTTGTCGTTGCTACGCCGCGGCACTCGATTTATTAGCTTCACCCATTTATGATTCGAACATAGTTGCAAACATTCGGCATGCTCCAACGTACATTTGCAGGTTCGCCAGTTAAACATTTAACGAAAATTTCGGTTTCATTTGTCCTTTGAATTTGAAATCGGTGCACGTTGTATCAAGTTTTTATTCACCTTGCAAACAAGGCGAAATGACCCTCGCGAGAGAAGACCAACCTGTAGGTCATAAATTTCTATAAAATTCACTCGGAATAAAAAATATTTTCTGTGGCCTTCAACCCGTGGCCGGGGTTAGGACGTAAGGTAGATAAATGGTCTTACGAACACTTTATTTTCAAATCAAGGCTGACTTCAACCCAAACATACCCTTAACATTGGAAAGTACCGGAAAAATTCCGTTGTTGATAATTATAAAAATGGAAATGCAGGGTATTAACGGGAGGTTCTTTAATTTCTCAGAATTATAAATATGCCATTATTCCATCCCATTTTTTGCAGACGATTCAGTTTGTCTACAAAAACGTGTCGAATAAATATGGACAACTATTATTCCTAATTCTTGGAATAATAGCTGTCTATATGATACCTAGCTTCTCAGGGACAAACACCACCAAATATGCTGATAATGAAGAGTCATCATATTTGGCGGATGTTCCATGTCACGCCACCTATTTTAGGTTGGCTATCTTGGAATCTAAAGCCAGTACTACACGATGCGTCCAATGCTTCCAATGTTGGATGCTGGTATGATTCGACGCATCATGTAGTCATAGTGCACATGTCATTCGACGAATGTTTTGCTTCCAACATTGGCATTGGAATGTTGGCTATCGAAAGTCGGTTTTTTTGACCCATATCAAAGGAGTACCCAACATTGGAAGGAAGTTGGAACCAACACTTGTGGCACGACTACATGCGGCAAGTCGAACACACTATTTTTTTCACACGCATCCTAAAGTCTACAGCGCTGTGTCCAGCCTTCCACCAATGTTGGAAGGCGAATGTTGAGACGAACGTTGGGCACATCGTGTAGTTGCAGCACTGCATCCAGCCTTTGTTCCAATGTTTGGCCAACGTTTGAAGGCAAATGATGGCGCAAATGTTGGACACATCGTGTAGTACCGGCTTAACAATGAAATTACAGGCAATGTATTATCTTCCTTTTGAAGACGAATTCATTCTTGTGTTAACAGCCAAACTGTAAAGTTAAGGTCTATATTAGATGTTATGGATAACCAGCTTTCAACTATGTTAAGTAAAGTAATAAGTAATAGTTTAAAAACTTAATATAATATTTTGAAGTGAAAATAAATAAAAGATAATAATAAGAAATTATCTTATTTGTTGAAGAATTCTAGTTATAGAATAACTTTGCAACAGCCATCTTCTCAGACAATAATTGTAGGATGAAGGCTGACTTCACCCGAAACATTGGACAATGCTGAAAAAATACTGTCATTGATAATTAAGGCTCAAAAAATATTCATTAATTATCTTGAAGTATGCGAAAGTATGTGCTTATGTTTCTCCAAATTTGTACTCAGGCTACATAAATGCCTATGCATTTAGAAATTTAAAAAAACTAAACCAACAAATGTCAAGTTAACAATACAAAGATATTTTAAATTTCCAATAAATTTTTCTTTACATTTATTATCAAATATTATCCTCAAAGTTTTCCATTCATTTCATTTCTTATCTTGAAAGCATGGAGCATATAAAAAAACAAGGGTGTATATTAGGGGGTCCTGTGGGTCTGTACACTTCTTAGCGAAGAAAAAAGGCTCCAATATCAGTGACTACCACAGACTGTTACATTTAATGTGATAACATTTTCATCTTCAATATCAATGTTTTACCATCAACTATCGATACTGTGTTAACAAATACATGGATTTCCTCATACTATTTTATCAATGTTGAATGAAATATCAATATTTCGATGTGTCATAAGAAAGCTATGTAGTTTGTATCGATATATTATCGATAAGAGGCGGAAAATTTAACAAGAAAAAACGACATCGAATGTAAAAACAAACCCCATATTTTGCTGTAGTGAAAATAAAAATGTTATTACATTAAAAAAAACTTGACCACTAAAATAATGTATTTTTGTTGACTTCAATGATTTTTTGTTGGGGGGTTGTCAAAGAAGACCATGATATGTGGACCCAACATGGTAGGAAAGTGAGCAATTCCTAATGAGTGCAATCGTACGAGTTATTAATATTTCTCACTCCCATCAAGTTGTATACAATATTTTTTGCAACAAGTGTAGGAATTGTGTATTTTAGCGTGGAGGAATAAAATAGGGGAAATGAGCGAATAAAATTGGAGAACTGATGTGAAAGATGCGAAAAAATAACAAAAAAGTAGAGACAAACAATAAAATGGGCAAAAAATGAAAAGAAATAGAAAAATAAAATCCAAAACCTCTTACACTCCCTCAGTCTCCATCCAAAAAAATTCTTATTTTCAACAAATTTGTAAGTCGATTATCAATGAAATTTAAGAAAAATTGACTGATGGAAACAAATAAAAGAAGACTCGCCATCCTAAGGCTTTGTGTACATAACAAGCAGCAAGAGCAATTTCTAATCAAGGTAAATTTGCAGTCAACATCAAACAGTACAACCAAAATATTTTGTTTCTGTTGCTTGCTATTGGCTATGTAGGCGCAGCCTAATAATTAGCTCCTGTAGCCTAGTTGGTAGAATGCCTACATTCTGACTTATAGGTCAAGGGTTTGAATCTCCTTTCCAAGAAATAGAATTTTTAAGAAAAAATTTACAGGTTTCACACTTGTTCCGTCGTATTTAGACATACGAATATATTCGCTGACCTAAATACTCCGCAACAATTAACGGCGAATATTTCTTCTAAATATTCACCGTTACCTCCGTTAATAACCAAATTAATTAGGCTAAAAGTTATGCAGACGTCCAACTAATCAACATAACTGTCAGCACTATTTTGGAATGTACTAGAAGTACTTTTTGTGAAATGTAAACAATATTAGGCTCAAAAAGAAGTCACTTGGTAAATCGATTTACACCAATACTTCACTTGCCTTTCTGAAGAGCTTCAGAGTAGTTTTACTACCTCCAAACTCTAAGTCTGTCAGTGTTCCTACACACCTCAAGTTAGTTGTCCACCCTATGATGTGGTGAGACAACATTAGGTTTAGTATTTTATAGAATTATTACGTACGTGTATCTGCGAAGTAGCAAAGTTATTAAGTATAAGTATTTTATTGTGACGAAGTGATTACTGAAATATATTGTGACGTTTAATATCAAATTAAATATTGTTTTGTAAAGCACGTATTTATTTTGTGTGTTTGTTAATAAATATCCGGGATAACAAACACAACAACACTTTGTAAGAATAAAAAGGGGCATTGAAAATGAATAAAAATTAAAAAAAATAAAAAGTTGCTAATTTTTCATTTTCTTTCATTTTTGTTTTCGTTCCTTAAACAACGAAACAATGTTACCACCTCCAGTTTATTTTTCACTAACATTTTCTCCTTATACTTTTTTTACCACCATTATCTATCCCATCTCTTATAATTCACGCATAAAACATTGGTAAAAATTGGGTGGTGGACATTTTTTTACAAACTGACCTGAGAAGCATTCTCAATGTTAAAAAAAATAAAATTAATAATTTAAATTAAGTGGCTGGAATAACTCACTGAAAAGTGTATGGAAACTAAGGAACCAATTAAGAGTGAGAAAATAAATTGAGTTGTTAGATTACTAAGGAATGAGGAAAGAAATAAAGGGATGACAAAAAGAAATTAAGGAGTGAGAAAAAGAGATGAAAGTGTGAGATAAGTGGGTGGCGAGTAAGATTTGTGAAATTGACCACTTTCATCAAGCCATTGATGCCTCAGAAATATAGAAATTCATAGTAGGTACACATGTTGAAAAGAATTTTTTTTTCAACTCATATACCAAAAAGAGGTTATTATTAGATCAGTTTTGATTAGCAAAGTATGAGATTTCCAAAGCAGTTTGGTACATCGAAAATGGTTTTCATTTCTTCACTAAGTGTAGAAACAGTGTAGAAATGAGTTTTTTCTCAACTGTTTATTGTTTATTTCTTCGCAGCACCATTTACATGTACGCAAGTTGCAAAATGTCACAATGAAAAAAGGCCATTTCATATGGCGATGCTTACACAAACAACTAAGTTCGCTTCTCGATAATATTTATATATAGCTATAATTCTATTCATGAATGAAGTTTACCTGTTCAATCAAATAAATAATAACCTCTTTTTGGAGGATTTGTTGAAAAAAAAAATCGTACTCAACTAGTCAGTCACTCGTGATAATCAACTTGTTGTACTTACAGGACTCGCCTACGGCTCGTGCTGCAACTACGCAACTCATTGACAATCCCTCATTTTACTAACTAGTTGAGCAAATTACTAATACACAACTCCATAGAAGTGAGCAATTTATGAACTCGTGCATTTACCACACACGTTCATGGTTTGTGCTACCAAACATTGCTTTTGTTGAGAAACTGCTCACTTTCATTCCTAGTAGCGTAATATGCTATTTTGCTAGCAGTGTGTAGAATGCTGTATACAAGTCAGGACCAATAAAACCCACGGGTTGCAGATTTGAATCTCTGTTATAGCAGAGAGAAATTTTTAGTAGCAAAAAATGGAATTAATTTAAATAGAAGAAGATAAGTAAGACGTTAAATTTAAAGGTGTTGGTGAAATTGAAGAACTAATTGGGAAAGAAAAAAAATTAAGGTGTGAGAAAAGGAATTAAGGAGTGAGAAAAACAAATTAAGGGGTGAGAAAAATAAATTAAGTAGTGAGAAAAGTAAGAGGTTCGAAACTAACTACTTTCGTCACGCCATATACATGCCTCGAAAATACAACATTTCGTACACACATTGCAAAAAAATAATTCACCATAATTACAGATTAGAATAGGAGTGCTGATGAATTCATGGAGGATCTCTATATAGTCTTGCAACCGAAGAGAAAACGTCGAAAGAAAATAATCCGTGTTATTCGAATCGAACATTTTCATAGTTTCATGTTATATAACATTATGAAAAAGGACGCGAGGAAAAAAAAAAAAAAAAACATAGAAAGAAGAAAAAATAAAACCAGGCATATAATATTTATGTAATTATCTGATGGTTAAAAATAACTGTTTGACCATAGATGAAGAAATTATAAGTAAAAATAAAATTATAAAACTATAAAAACATAAACAGAATTAAGGTAAATAATATCTAAATAAAAAAATAAAAAAAGACATATCCTGGATGAGTGGTGTACGTTAGGTACAATATTCATAGCTACATGTGCTAGTCGCCTGCGGGTAACTTAAAATCTAGAAACGAATTCCAACGAAAATTCTTTAAGTTAATTTAAAAGTACAACTTTCGCAGCAATCGAAACAACCATTTCGGTTGCGTGCAGTCCGGTGATGGAAAACTTCGGGAAAAAAGTTGAAAACTAAAAACTTTTCGACAAAAGTAAAGCTTTCACATCTCTTCTAGCTGCTTTTTTTTCTTCCACTCACCCCAACGCAACACCCTAAATTATCTCGGCCGTGGCAGGTACCTAAAATTTTGAATACTCGAATCGAATGCCTGGAAGGTAAACGATCGCAAAAAAATAAATTCAAATCTGGAAAAAAAGAAAAAAAAAAAAGATAAAATATACGGGTTGAAAGATGAACTTTGAAATTTGATTTAAGTTATAAAATTGAAGTTTACGGTTTCCGGTGGAACTTTGTTCAACGGAAGACGTCTTTTTTTCCTTTCTTTCTTTTTTTTTTTTTTTTTTTTTTTTTTTTGTAGCCTACTTATTATAATTTGAAAATAATCGCCAATATTTTCGGCATTTTTCGCAGTAACCGTCGCTTCCGAGAAAAAAAAAATCAAAGAGAAACCGACTGGCAAATTAAAAAGGAATACCTTAGCGTTTGTGTTATAACGAAGTGAAAAAGTTATCAGGCAACAAATGTTTTTTGTTTCCATGAAAAAAAAAAAAGAAAAAAGTCTATATTTTTAGCTTAAGTATAGGTACCTATATAATATACGATATTTTTATTCGACAAATAAGAGAAAATGATCGCAATTAGGTAACGAAAGAATTCGACGATTTAAACTTCTTTATTGAATAATATTATAATAGGCGAATTCGGACCGTCGTCGTTCGAATGGCATTAAATATACTTACGTAAGTGTAACCGATAGCAACGGTTGGGGATGAGGATGGGGGAGTGTGTGTAGTGTTCAGCATGGGTACGACTCGATGTCGACACAGGCTACCGATTTTCGCGACATAATTTTCTCATACCTTATTCTGAATTCCTACATCGCGCCTCCACCTAAGGCCGTTTGGGTACTTTCGCATATCCAAAAATATTCGATAAAAATCTGTTCCAGTTTCGAATGGAGAAGTTTACTTTCAAAACGCAAGAAGTGAGATTTTGCTAGTTTTGCAACTACATGCCTAATCCCGCGTAAAATTCAACTGGGAATTGGTTGGCGCTATCAGCTATGAACTATCAACCCTCGTTCCAAACGTAATTTACGTTTTTAGTTTTTTTTTTTTAGCTAAACGCATAAAATTCAAGAAGTTGAGGCGTCTCAAATCGATTGCCTTGTTTTAAGAGGCAATATGAAATTGATTCGCTCATAAAGTCAACCTTTGATATATAGTGGTGTTTAAATGCTAATGACGTCACAATGTCCTAAAACTAGGGCATCATGCTGCCGAAACACTGAATCGAGGGGTCTTGATAGTGTGACTTTAAGACTTTTATTTTTTTTTAACTTTATCGATATCCTACGGCTGAATTCTTCTTGACTTGAATTAAACTTCTTCGGACACGATGAAACACAGCTTACAATTGTCTTCATATTTCAGCAAATTAATATGACAAATCAGCAATAAGCTGGGTGGTGCGGACAGAAGAGCCTAACAAAGTTTTGATCCATAAGAGGTTCAAAACTTGCAAAAACAGACAGCAGAATTATTTTGTCAAAGACTATAATTACAAAAGAATTATAGTGTCAACAAAGCGGATAAAGCAAAGTGTACAGCGAAAAAAATAAAAAGATAAAAAAAAAGCTATTGCAGACAAGTAGGAGAAATCATCAAAAAGTTGTTTTGTCTTCACCTAATTGTTTGTCTTCATAAGTGATTGTTGTAGTGTTGTAAAAGACTCCTATCATGAAACTTTAGGTTTCGGAGCTTTTGGTTTGAGTAAAAGTGTGAGGTGAGAAAATAAACAAACATAGATGAAATCAAATTCACTATGTGCGAAAGAAGACTCTACGCGGCCTTTAAATGACAGAGCAAAGCAGTTATCTCGAACTAAGCTTGTCTTAAATTTGTCTTCAACACACCAAATTTCCCTCCTAACAGATGCCAGGAACTCCTTCTGATTGTATTGTTGACTTGAACTTCACCTCGCAGGTGTTTTTAAAAGATCATTTTGAAATATGATATATAAACTGACGAAACTAGAAATGACTTGTATGTCGTCACTACTGATCCTTCATGATGAAAGAACACTCCTAATTTGTCTTTTGTCTTCAACTGAACCTAACCCGAATCTGAACTACCATCCTAGTTTGTCTTCAAGGTAGATTGAGTTGAAGTAAATCTACATCCGCAGATGGTACACTTAACAATTGCCTACGCGAGGACTTTAATGTACAACTTGAGACTTGGACCTGCTACTATCCGCCTACACAAGAAGGACTATATTGTAAAGACAAACCTAGAACCAGGTATCGCCCAAACAAGAGTGAATAAAAATTAGAATTTGTCCTTACAAGTTAGTTCTTCTTGTTGGCAAGATTTCCCCACTTATTGTCTGCTTAATTGCCTTTAAATATGTGATGTCGATAACACATAAAAAGCGAGAGGAAATTAATATATATGCAGCCAATAAAATCACAGATAGTAAATATATATATGTCGACATATAATAGGAAAAGCGCACGTGGATGACTGATAAAATAAAATATAATAAAATATAATGTGACTGCAAACCGTAAGCAGAGCGTGGAAAAGCAAGAGATAAAGTGTATGAGGTTGGCTGCATTTATGTCTGTCGATGGGTTTTTACTTTCTATTGAATTTGTGTTCATCCTCATATATTTCATGGTGCCAGTCTGTCAGATCGAACCAAATTACTTGTCTAAAATTGTCTAAATTTGGGTGCGTTGATACTGAAATAAAATGTATTAAGATTGCCTGAAGAAGAATCAAATTTTATTTCTGTCTTCAAGTCTTCATCTGAATATGAGTTTGAATTCGGATATTATAATGTCCGAATTCGAATTTCATTTCTGAAAAACTGTCTACAAATTGTGACATCATTAACAAGTTCAAAATAATTTTTATTTTTGGTCTAAGATCTCGGACTTCTCAAAGTCATTCCCATTTTACATTAAAACGCAAAAAAGTCGCATACTTTCTTCACTTTTTTGGGGGGGTTAAAACCAAATTTCTGGAACTTTTGACAATTGCAGCACATTCCACACAAAATTTTACGTATTATAAGAATAATATAAAGGTCCAAACTATATATAGTCAATGTGAAAAACTATAAATTTATATTGATATAGCTGCCTTATTCATACTTACGGATACACTTTCGATAAAAATCGAATATAATATGAAGTTAGAGAAGAGCAATATAATGAAAGAATGTAACTGCTGTGATGCGAATGACATTTATTTGTTAAAATATAATAAAAATAATGATTTTTCAAATGATTTCTTGCATTCTCACAAGATAATCCATTTCACATGAAAACAAAGTGTGATGTTGTTTTGGTGCAAAATGCAATAAAATGTTCCTTCCAAGAACCTCAACCCCTTTCACGATGACTTTCAGGAGCAAATGGATTAGGAATTATCAAAGCCAGCTTTAGGGTCTGCAAGCTCAGGTAACTACATCGGATCTCGTACTTTGGGAGGTCTCGTGCTTGAAGCAAATATAAATTACAAACATGACCCCCTCTGAATTGTGAACTTGAGTACAAAATTTGAATTTTCAAAATTTCCACCTCCATTTGTTGCAAACAGCTATGATTCCCAGCTAAAAACTAGAAAAAAAAAAAAAGATATTATAGAGAAAATATTGATAATTAGAAATAATATAAAAAATATTGATACAATTTAACACTCTCGCTGCCATGTGTGCACCTGTGCACACAAATCTGATTGCCATTCATGCCGTGTGTGCTGTATTGCACACAGATCATACCAACATATTTTTGATTGTTTGCTGTAGAGAACACAGTTTACATTAAAATAAATGTGATTTTTGGTTTCTACTGGCTTGGATACATCTAACTCTGGAACAGCAGAGAAATTTGGCAACATTGTAACAAAAGATGAGTGTTTTAAGAATGCCATAGAGTAGCATATGAAAAGTACCTTTTCAGTTTAGTACATTGATTGTTTCTCAATTGTTGAGGCATTCGCAAAGGTCTTATCAGTTTCTTAATATTGTATTTACCACCTAGATTACTCATGGGTGGAAGTATGTTTTTAGCTCTTCAGGTCATGTGTGCTATATTGCACACGGTTGAAAATCTTCCTTACACAGGATGGTATGATGAAAAAATAATAAATATATGTTATCTAGACCCTTCTAAATGAGATTCAAACTTTGGCTCAAAAACTTTTTTACACTGATTTTTGTGAAACCCTGTCTGGCAGCGAGAGTGATAATAATGTATTATTGATACTGTATTTTAGGAAAAATATCGATACGTGTATCGATATTTGCCATCGCTAATACACTGATACTTTTTTTAAATACTACACTTTGTTACACCGTCACTTTCTTTAAATGTTTTTTTTTTTATCCTGACATATTTTTCACTTTTATTTTCTTTCATTTTTGTCATCTTTCTTTCTTTTTTTTACAGACAAAAGAGAAGAAATTAGGAGAATTCCCGTTTATTTTCAGGAATCAAAAATCACGTCACCCATTTTCACAAAAAGAAAATTTCCCAAAAATTAAATTTCCCGACATCTATTTTCACAAAACCTATTGTTCACAAAAAACTACACAAAAAATTAAAAAATAACATTACCCACCTTACCTACCAGGCACTAAAAAAAACAATTTCTAAATCTTGCTGTTAGGAAAATGAATTCGTGAAAATAAATGTTGTGAAAATGGATGTAAGGAAATTTTTTGTCGGGAAAGTGGCTCTAGACCTCTCGTGATTTTTGAAAATATATGGTAACCGGCTAGGATCAAACTATAATGAATAATTCATCAACAAATAAATTATATAAACTCACATAAAAATTGAATTTTATTAGCATAAAGTAGGTAAATATCTATATTCGTCCTCATTTACAATAATCAGCCTTTATAGATAAGGCCAAAGCATGCGCTAATTTGTGGGTAAATGCTATAAAGGATCAGAATTATACTTTTTAATTAGCTAGAATCAGGCATATGGAAGATATATCATTAGGATCTTAAAAACATTATTCTGTAATAGTTATACATAATTTCAGGTATTTGTCAATCAAATTCGGTATCATTCAGTCGAAGAAGTCCATAATATCATAGTACAGTGCTTATCCTATTAAATTTGACAGAGCTTCTTTAGTACATCCATAAGATGTGAAGATTGGTGAGTTGGATTATTATTATTATTATTATTATTTATATTTTTAAATAAAAAAGTATTTCTCTTAAGCCTTCAATGTATAGCAACATAGGCGCAAATTGGAAGACAAGGTAACTGCCCTTCCATAATAAATTTCGGTCCCCCAACAATGTTCAAAATTTTTCCATCGCTTCGATCTTTAGTATACTACAGAATTCTACATAGATGCGAAATTGAAACTGAAGAACCAAAAATCAACAACAAAAAATCATCAAACTATAAAATTGCATTATTGTAATGATACATTTCTACTCAATAACTCTCATATTCATATATTGTCACATCAATAAACTGTCTCCGCCTTGTAAAACATATTCCATTAAGTTGTGTGGACATAACCCAGGTTCCACACAGGAATGCAGTTGTACCGTACTCTATCACTCTCTCATTCTCTCACTCTCACCTAAATTCCAGACATGCGCCATACCTATCAATAACCATTGAAAAAGCATGCTAGATTTGCTGACATACCATTACCCTCTAGGTAATCTTCCACAATCATCTAGAAAAACTATTCTATACAAACTGAATAATTAGAGTAGAATTATTTATCATGCTACTGGTCAGTTATGATGTCATCCTACAAAGGTCACTGTAGAATGCTGCGGTGAGCGCATGTGTACAACTACTAATCAACCTTGTATGTGTGTGAGCCTTGCTCAGTATGAAAATTAGATTAGTAGTGATGAGCCACTAACCCATGAACCAAAAATGTGTTCACCCTACGTAATGTAGGGACAGACCACACAACCTACCAGCGAGTGTACAAGTACACCTGTCACCACTGGTAGGAAGTCGCCACAGTCATCACACACCACTCTTATTTTGCACTACATATTCATCCACTAACAAGTTCACAGTTAACTATTGGTGCTTCACCTCTGTTGTAACTAGTAAACATTAATGGACATCTTCTGAGTCCTTGATGTCAAACTAGAAATATTAATTTGTAACACATAATTGTTACTTGCAAGTCATTAACAGTGTACTACAGTTTTGTCAATGTTTTGAGTTTATCAATCATTTTCAGTCCAAAATTGCCAAAACAATTATTTTTGCTTATGATGGCATGGTAGTTGTTTTCCTACTTAAAAATATTTTGGGGCTTTAACGTCTGATGGGTAGTTGGGTGAGGTAAATCGGTGATTTTTGTAAGTATGTTTTCTATGAAAATCTACTTATTAATTTTAGTGTTATGGAGCAACCCAGGGATGCCAACCGTATGTCAATAGACATAGATCTACGTCTTTTTAAACAAAGCTCAAAAGACAATGTCTTTTTTTTAATCTACATCTTTCTACGTCTTTTTAGGAAAAAATAATCTGTCTCAGAAAAAAATTGCATTTATTGACCAAAAATTGTTTTTTTAATCCTAAATTTTCCAAAATTTTTATCAATTGTACTATTTTATTCCTTACAATTCATACAACATAATAATCTTGGCATTAATATTTATAACTAATAAAAAATAAGCATAAATTCAAATCATCATTTTAATTTTTATTAAAATAGGTACATAATTTTTGTCATCTATAAATGAAAAATTTCTTGGTATCACACTTGATAATTAAATGATATTTCAAGTTTTGAAATTTGAATGAGAAAATATTATTAATAAATGATAATCAAACATCAAAGATATTTGGAAAAAAATTAGTATGTGGAAAAAGAAAAGGGAAAAATTTTTGAAAATTACCTTAAAACCTATAAAATATGGTCTGAAGGGTAAAATATGGCAAATATGGTCCAATAAAATGGACTCATTTTAATGTAATCTTCCTAAATTGGAAAGATATTTCATTAAATCTTTGATAACAATGATGGAGAAAAATATTTTATAACATCAAAATCCTCATCCTACCAAGTACCAAAAGGTATTTAATTCCAGTTATCTTCATAAAAACGGCTTAAAAACAACTTCTAGAGGGGTCCCATAATAAAATTTTTTTGGAGGTTCTTCCTGGACACCTCCTATTAGTTAAAGGTATCACGTACTGAAAATAGGTAAAACACAAGATCTTCGTCTTTTTACATTTTTCAACGTCTTTTTTTAGGAAATTCTACGGATTTAAAAAAATGAAGGTTGGCATCCCTGGAGCAATCTGTTGGAGTTGGTACATTTTTTCATTTTATCAAATTCATATATAAGCCAATTTCTTGTTATCACAGTACAGGTCAAAATTTTTGTCCAATAGTCACAAAATTTGGAACAAACATTAATACTAAGCCAAGGACATGACCTATTGATTTTGTTAAGGATTGGCCGTTTGATACTTCCCTTATGGCTACTTCAATTTTTACTTTTGCTATAAAATTCTCAATATTTTCAATCACTAGCTATAAAATTTGAAAAAAAAAAAATTCATTGTAATTTATTACTTATATCTTCCCATCAATTTTAATGCAGATCAACCAGACAGAACTTCCGATAACTCTGGTTTGTTTTTATTTTGGCTATAAAATACTCAATTGCAAAACTAATAGCAATGTAATTCGGTATTACGATCTATTCTAACATGTTACTAATTTTGGTGCGAATTGATCACACGATACTTAAAGTGCGGTTGTTTTAGACATTATTTTGGCTGTATTATAATGCTTAATTTTGAATCAATATAACTAAGAAATTTATAAAAAATATGAAACTATAATTTATTGCAACATGCTAGCAATTCTGGTGCAGATTGACTGGAAGGTACTTCCAAAAAATTTATTTGTGTTTCGATTTTGAAAGAGGAAATTATTTATAGCTGCCTAATTTTAGGTCAGTAGTTAAAATATTTAATACAATCATCGCAATTATGATACTTTAATAAATTTTTAGTAACTAATTTTTTACTTTTTGAAACCTTACTTTTTTAACATAGCTGCAGCTGCGTTATTTTTTTTTTTTCCATTATTTCTTTATAATATGATAAAATCATTCTCTTATTCCTTAAGTGTAAGCTGGAAAATTAGGTAAGATGGATGGGTTTTTTGTATTATTTATTTATTTATTTATTTATTTATTTTTAGTAAATAATTGTATCTGAATAGAACCAAAGTGTTTGCAAGAGCCCAAATCAAATATAAAAGATATAAAATCAAGTCCCCTCTGAATAGTTCTATTAACGGATGAGAGAGGTGCCTTTTCAATTAAAAATAAACTTCCTTCCCCTTCTGATATCCAACGCTACAACATTTTACTTGAAGGAAGCAAAAACGTTTAATTCAACGTGGTAGGCAATGTTATAGAATCAATAATTATTGAAAATTTTCAAGGAAATAATTTGGTAATTTTTGAAAAAATAATTGATAATATCAATATTTTTTAAATATCAATTCTTTTTGGTTATTATTCCAGTTAATAGTTTCAGAATTTTATGGAAATTGGTTATTGGTTAGGTATGTAAAATATTTTTGTTTTCGTTATTAGTTCCAAAATCAATGTTGGCGATTTGTTTAGGTTTTTAGCGGTTAATGTTCTGATTATGATTTCGGTTACAAGCCCTACAGTACCTTCTCAACAGCTATAGATTTAGGTTCCTTTCATCATTTATTCACATAGGTACCTACAAACAGTTTTTAATTCGGCCTAATTTTTAATAAAACCAAATTACTATGAATGCGACAACGACATAATTATTGTAATAAATATCTAGGCTTAAATTTCTAGCTGATGCTTCGTTTTTCAATCTCATCATTAAAATAATTTGAAGATTGTGAGAAGTAAATTTTTGGAGAGCTCGATGGCGTGCGGCATGCCTGTAGCTAAAGAATCGAAAAATCAAATGCAGTAAAACCCTGTTAATACCTTCTCGCCTGAGATGCTTTCCTGCATAAAACGCTATTTTATTTTGGTTCCTTGATTCGCCATGCCTAATCTATTTAAATTTGCTGGGTAAAACAGTTTCTCACGTAATACGTTTTTTGGGTAGGACTGGATAGGTTTATAATTTGAAAATTTGGAACGTTTTGAAGAAAAAATTATTTTTGAGTTCTGCCATAAAAAATTAAATAGCTTTCTTGAGAAAATTATTGCCGCCTTTATCTAAATATTCAAATTTCACTATTTAAAAACTGCTGAAAATTCCACACTTTTGGCCATTATTAATAATTTTCACGAAACAGTTTTTGTCCACTTTGATTTTTTCTTGAAAAATATTAAAAAAATGCAGTTTAAGTTTTGTTTTATTAATTTTTCCCCTTCCGTTAAATTACGTTTTCCCATATAATAAGTTTTTTCTCCCTTGAAAAACGTATTAATGGGGTTTTACTGTATTTTTTTGATCACGTGTTCGAAATTTTTTTAAAATTTAAGATATTATCAATTAAGTGTAAAATCTCCAATGAGAAATTTTACACGAAAATGTAGATATTCATCACTGTAGGTTGAGCATTATAACACCTATATAGGTACCTATACTTATCTAGCAATTTTATTTGAATATATAGGTTAAATAAAGGTTTTCAGTAGTACCTCTATGCCTACGAATGGACTGAATCGGACTTTTTTTTTCTGGATTCTATCAGAGTGTATAAATTCAGGCATGAATTATTCTCATTTTACCCCCGATTTGCTACGGGTAAAGTAAATATTGTTGACTTTCCAGTGCGACTCGCATACAACTTTGTCCTACAGGTAGGTACAGCGGCGGATACACCACAATGAGGATGGAAAATAACTTAAGGTGGAACCTAAGCCACGCTGACACAAGCGGAATGGTTCTTATTGTCCGTCGTCTCGCCTGAAATTCGCACTAATTAAGGAAATAAGAATATACCGAAACTATTACGCAGCAAGCTTCGCAAAAGAAAACAGATTTTCTTTGTTTGAAAATCACTTATATCACCAACATTCTCCTAATAAAGTAATATATAAAATATTTATATTTTTTGAAAAAAATTACCAATATCCCACAAGTACGATGCATGCAATGAAATATACCGATCAAGTATTATGTTCTCAAAATATTTTATGAATGCGTCAAGAATCATATTTTTGTGTGAGATGAAAAATTATTCCAAATTCTAATAAGCACAATTTTAGGAAATAATTCGATTGTTTTCTTTCCTGCAGTGACGAAAATTGTGAATTATATATATATATATATATATAAAAAAAACTTATATGAGAAAGAATATCATACATTGCAAAACGAAGTGTAGTGCAGTTGACTATGTGCTGGTTACGAAAATATTGGCGGAGATTTTAGTGTCTGTGTTCAAATCTAGTGTACGATAATGGGTGGAGGGTGGGCGAAAATTGACCTTTTTCCGAGTTCGGGTTGTGTTCAGGTTAAAACGAGTGGTTTTCTCGATGAAGCGTAGAAAATGAATTTTTCAGGACCATTATGAAAAGGGTAAAAGAGAGGAAATCACACTGAATACCTAATAAGTAGGGAACGAATTGACCAATCAAAACAAAAATTGGAAGATCTAGTTCTTGTATGAGAGGTACTGTTTGTACCGAATTTCGTGACTATTGAAAGAGAATTGCAACTTTTATTGAGATAACACTAAAAACTAGCACCTCCAACAGCCCCAGGAAATGAACCATAACACTAATAGGAACCAAATTTGAAATCGTGTTAGATACTCTTTAAATCAATACCTGTACCTAATTTTGTGACTATAGATTGAAAATTTCCTCTTTTGGAGCCGTTAATCTGTTAAAACTGCAACAAAATCGCTTCTATCAGACTTATCTCGTGGCCTATCCGCACCGAAATTGGTAGGTAGGTACAATCCTTGGCCCAAGACACATACGTATACCAAATTTCACGCTTGTCGATTAAAAATTGCGACCTAAACGCTGTTCAATAAAAAATGCATCTAAACTGATCTACCGGACGGGCTATGCGCCCGATTCAAACCAAAACCAATAAGATTCTTCCTTAAGGAGATCCGAATATGTGTTTCAGAAACCATCCGATCAAAACTACGCCTGGAAATGGACTCAACGCGAAACGGGGTACACAAAAAAAAAAAAAAAAAAAAAAAGAATTTTCAAAAATAGTACCAAAATGCTCGGAAAATCATGTAACGATAAACGTACCCACTCCCACCCTTGGGTCCGAATACTCGAGCAATTTTAATAAGTAGATTTTTATACGACAATTATATTATATACACGTAGGTACCTACCGCTACTTGGTGGGTAGGTATATTTGCGCACTGATTGGGAGTTTACACGGAGTGAGTGTGCGCATCGCACGGATCCGATTCTCGACGATCGTACCACTGAAAAGAAAATTGTAATTTACGTTTGGAAAATTATTTCACGTTGCGTTTCAACACGCCCGAACGAAAATCGTAGATGCAATAATTTTTCGCCATTTCCACAAATGCAGACCACGGAAATTCGCGGAAGCGTAAAATTTAATTTTTCTTCGTTGTTTTTTGGCGTTCGAAAGGTGGCGGCGGCGGCGGCGGCAGCGGCGGCAGCGGCGGCAGCGCTTTTTGCAGCCTGCCACATACGAAATACCGACTACGCAAAAGCTTTTCGACGATTGCAATGAAACGATCATTAGCCAAAATTCATAATGCGCAACGATTGGGTACCTAACGCCTCCCTGTACAGATTAATTTCATTCGCTTCTTTTTTTCTTCCTCCCATACCAGTCGCCAGACAGAATGCACCAGCGTTTTTGTTTTTGCAGGCAGTCCTACACAGCTACATTAGCATTCGCGTCGACCAAACGTTTCAATCGTCATGTCATCTGAAACTAACATTCTTTATGGGGTCGTCGTACATTATGGTCCGACTTATAAATTAGCCGTGCTCGGTGTAGCGGAAAAAAAAACAACCTCTAACGCAGCAACAGCTCCGTTAGAAAAAGTAAGTTTTCAAAAAGTAGAAAATTAGTTAGCTAAAAGGTTATAGTATCGGTTTTTCCGTTCTCACTTAAGAGCTCAATTAGTTTAAGTGGCAGATCGCGCTAAGAGTTAAATAGGATTTCAACACTAGCTGACTACCAAATTTCTTAGCTGGCTATTGAAAAACCGGCCCTTAGTAATATACATCATACAGGTATGTATTCAATTTTGTAACAGCTCGAAACCATAACCTGTTTAGAAATTGAAACAAAAATAAATTTTTCTCAACTCCTACACCAAAAGGAAGTTATTATTAAATCGATTTTGATTGGCAAAATACGAGATTTCCTAAGCAGTTTGGAACATCAAAACTGGTTTTCATTTCTTCATCACGTGTAGAAACAGGGTACAAATGAGCTTCTTCTTAATTGTTGTTTATTTCTTCACAGCACCGTTGTTACCTAAAACGGCCATTTCATATGATGTTTACACAAAGAACCAAATTCGCATCTGGATAATATTTAAATTGTATCTAAAATTATACTTATACGAATAAGTTTACCTGTTTAATAGAATATATTATAACCCTCTTTTTAGTGGATTTGTTGAAAACAATATCATACTCAACTAGTTAACCGCAACTCATTGACAATCACTCATTTTGCTAATTAGTCGAGTAAAATATTATTTTACAACGCCTGTTTATAAACTCCATTTTTATATACATCTTGATATGTATAAAGCAGGTATTTTAAAACCATTTAGAATCGATGTATAAAGTACTTACTTTACACGTTGGTCCTTACTTTATACATCACCTTGGGCCCATGCGTCATTTTATACACTGATCTTACTACTGCACCTAGCCTACATTGTCAAATACCTTTATTTTATTTTATTTTTTGTAAAAATTTCTCCTCAACAAGGATTTGAGCCTCTGACTATGGTGTTGGTAGGTCAGCGCCTTAGCCACAAAGCCGCTAGGCTTCTTCGAGAGGATAGACATAGTTTGTACTTATATGTTTCCCATTTCCAAAAATATTTATTTATCTCTCTTTTTTTCTTTTTTTTTTTTTTTTTTTTTTAGGGGGAGATGTTGTAAAAATAGTGTGTGACCCGTGTATAAAGTACCTAATTGATAATCGTGTAATTTGCATCATTCAATTTTGGCCAGTGCTGTAAAACATCACACTCCCATCAAAATCGTCTACTTTCTACACTTCACAAATAACTATTATGAAAGTACTTTCTGGCCAATTTGCACCAGAATTGGTAACATATGACCGCAGTGGTGGATTTTAAAATAGGCACACTGGGTTGGTGGAATGTTTTCACAAAAAAAAATTGTATTCTCAACTCATACACCGAAAAGAGGTTATTATTAAATCAATTTGGATTGGTAAAATGTGAGATTTCCAAATCAGTTTGGAACATCAAAAATGATTATCATTTCTTCACCATTTGTAGAAACAATAGAGAAATGAATTTTTTTTTTTGACAATCAAGTTCACTACGTGATAACATTTAATTATATCTAAAATTTTATTCATAAATGAAGTTTACCTGTTTAATCAAATAAATAATAACTCTTTTTAGTGGATTCGTTAAAAAAAAATCATACTTGACTAGTTTTCCACTTGTAACTCCTTGACAATCACTCATTTTACAAACTGGTTGAGTAAAATACTATTTCTCACTTCCTTATTCTTTTAACCTGTCTTTTCAAGTTAGAAATATTAAAAAAAAAGTGCTATAATCCCGCCAGAAAGGACTAAAATATTAATGTGGTACATATTTTATTAGCTGCCACATCTTCACCGTATATGAGAACAAAATATGCTACCATCAGCCTCCAAATAAAAAATTAACAAAACTTTCTCTGGGTTGCAGAGGCGGAGACAATGATTAAGAGAAAAAAATATTAAGGGCTATCACAAGTGATGTGATTGTACACACACACAGACACTTTTTTTCTTCTCTTTTGTCTCTCTTTTGCACTAAAATTTGCACTTAAATTTGTACAGAGATTTGCATTAAGATTCGTGCCTGCTGCCTTAACATTTTAGTTTTTATTTCCAAAATAAAAATAAAAATATTTACCAAATTTAAGAAAAAAGAATTAGTGCAGCATCCTATCGCTAGAAATTCAGTTGGCTAATTCATCCATCATTCAAAATCTATGAATCATAAATTTAACCTCAATGTAGGCTGAATAAAAGTTATTTAGCGGTATATTTGTGGAATACCTTGTTGTGAAGAAGTATTCACACAAGAAGGTAATCATTAGCTTTGCATGTTCTGCCACATCATACACGAATGTATGGGAGAGCGAAATCCTAGGCGAACACTGACGATTTTGTAGCCAGTTTTTTGAGTTTATATAGGGAAATTGGCACACACACACAGACATACATACGTACATATGAAATTATGTAATTTTATTACGTCTCCTATTTTGTATAGTAATAAGAAATGACGCAATGCGTTTGGTACTGGGCTGTTACATCACTAAGATAGTTAGCAGGCAATTTGTCACTGCCCAAACAATGTATCTTTCCTGTATGTACATACAGGTAAGAACATACAAAGGTAGGTTTGTTTATTTGTTTAATGTCATAGAGACAAATAATACACCAGCCTTTTGGCGGCAACTATTCTCGAGGGTGCGAGGCATTTCACCTCATACGAGTAGAGTCCTCACAGTGTACCAAAGGAATAAAGTTTATTTTTACCATGCTCAAGTTTGCAAGATTCGTTGTCAGTGATCCTAGCTAGCTGAAGACAATGGGATGCCGAACAGAGTGAAGGCAAAAATAAAATTACCCCTTGGTGCACACATTACTTTATGCAAAGACGACGTTACTGTTGATCCACTGAAAAACTTGTCTGTAAAATGGAAGAGCCCAAAAAATTTATATCTCGAATGGAGCAATTAAAATAATTTTTAGGACCAGAGAAAAATGGTAAGATGTACCGATATTTTGATACAAATACGTTTAAAAGTACATTTTTCCAGACGAACAGTAAGCGCAAGAAATTATTAAAAATTTAGAATTTACTCAATTTACGCAGTGGTTAAATTTTTTCTTTGTTAAATTTTTAAACGAACTATGGCCCATGCTAACTCACCCGTAGCTACGCTTCTGACACACAGACGATGGTGGGCCGTATGGCAAGGCACATATTCTCATTTGGCTTTCTAGAGAAAGTACCTCGTGTTAAATGATGGCCATTTTAGGCCTGCATTAACATCGAGGAAACAGGGAACGGTTTTTGGCAGACAACGTGGTGTCCCCATTCCTTCATTTCTGATATCATTTACTCCGCAACTTCACGATAAGTGGCGTACCATAGCTCTCTCTCTCTCTCTCTCTCTCTCTCTCTCTCTCTCCACCTTAACACTCTCGCTGCCAGACAGGGTTTCACAAAAATCAGTGTAAAAAATTTTTTGAGCCAAAGTTTGAATCTCATTTAGAAGGGTCTAGATAACATATATTTATTATTTTTTCATCATACCATCCTGTGTAAGGAAGATTTTCAACCGTGTGCAATATAGCACACATGACCTGAAGAGCTAAAAACATACTTCCACCCATGAGTAATCTAGGTGGTAAATACAATATTAAGAAACTGATAAGACCTTTGCGAATGCCTCAACAATTGAGAAACAATCAATGTACTAAACTGAAAAGGTACTTTTCATATGCTACTCTATGGCATTCTTAAAACACCCATCTTTTGTTACAATGTTGCCAAATTTTTCTGCTGTTCCAGAGTTAGATGTATTCAAGCCAGTAGAAACCAAAAATCACATTTATTTTAATGTAAACTGTGTTCTCTACAGCACATAATCAAAAATATGTTGGTATGATCCATGTGCAATACAGCACACACGGCGTGAATGGCAATCAGATTTGTGTGCACAGGTGCACACATGGCAGCGTGAGTGTTAATGTATCTTATCACTCTCACTTTCAGCTCAACTTCTTTAATATTCTCTCAGCAAAGGAGAACACTGATCGACTCTAAACCGCTTCTTCCCAGCCACCCCTCACTCCCTCATAAAAAGTATCTGACTTATGTAAGAGTTGATCATCTGTAAATAAAAACAATGCTGCTATTGGCGAATGGTTGGAGGCAAGCCTCCACGCAGATACCCTATTTATAAACTTTATCGGTCTCGTAGAATAAAGAGTTTTAAACTTTTGCGGGTTGTTTATTGAACGCGCCCGTATTCCTACCCCCTTCACGCCCCCTGATATTCTTTTTGCCGACGCTTATTACTCGAACATTCGATATTCCCCGTAGGAGGTCGCAGATTCTGGTATTTTACATAGCAAACGCGTACCTATCTTCCTAGTTTGGCTACAATATAACGTTTTTGGGGAGGGGCGGCGTTCCTAGTCTTCGTTGCCCCAACATCCTCGGTTTTAATTTCACCATCTCATCTTCCGGCCAGAATAGTACCGACGACGCCGCTGCCGTTTTTCTTACCAGTACATATCGCATGTTCTATTAACGAGTACCTACAAGACCAAAAATGAGGTATGGTAAATTTAGCTGATAATGGAAATGCCTTGTTCTCGACCCATAATTAGCGTTTCAACGAATTCGTTTCGTACTCGCACTCAATCGCCTTTTAGTTTATTTTGTTTCCAGTCATTTTATTTTATAATTTATGATTTTCCTCTTGGGTACTAACATAGGGTGTCTGGTGACGAGTAAAAACAAAACCAAGGTTACGACCTATGGTGGTTTTTGGTTTTCATCTTGACAGCAAGTCGCAATACTGTATGGGTTTGTGACACTTCTCACCTAGATGTGTGAAAATTAAGGTTATGCTGTAGTAGGTAATCTAGGTTATTCAGCATTTATTGAGACGCCCTCTATCTTCTTATTGATGTGTACACGTTTTAGCACTTAGTTTAAGGCACAGGTTGTAGTTGTCAGATTTGCATAACTCGTAACTTTTATAATTGTAACTCTCGTTTGTGTGTGTTACAAGACATGTAGGTGTGTGACTGCGTGTATGCGCAACTAACACACTCGCAACCACGCTATTATGTTTACACATCAATCCTTCAGGAGTATAGCCGCAGCGAAACTCACACCTTTTATTTGTTGAAAATTTGATACATCCTGTAACATAATTTTCATTTTTATTTTTGCTACAAAATGACTGATTTTGAACCAAGAGGAACGTAATTCTGAACAAATATTTATTGTGATATATTAATAACTTTTTAGTAACTATCTAATTTTATAGTTTTCAAAAATCTACTTTTTCTAACAAAGCTACTGCTGCATTGGAGTTTTCATGTTAGGGTAACACCACTAAATTTGTTGAGTTTGGGAAAACAAAAAATTTGGTTTTTGTGTTAGTGTGTGTGTGATGAATCATGAATACAATCAAATATACGCGCACAAAAAAACAATCATGGTTTTTTGGTTTTGTTTATATTTTTCACTTTTCATTGCACATGACATCATCTTTTTTACTATATACCTCAGGTTAAACATTTCCAATGTTAAAACATCGCATATCATATATAAAATATTCACCATCCAGGTACAAACAAACATTAAATATTCACTTTTTTAATGAGACAAGAATTATCACTGTTTCTATTCTAACTGCGCCTACCTCTGTTGATAATTTCCTAAAAAGTGATAAACCATAGTCTAGCAACTGATTTGAACAACCGAAGAATTACTGTTAAACACTGAGCAACCCTGAGTGATGGATAAAAGCATGTATTTGACATGGAATAATAAATTTCCATTCATTGTTTCGACTCAAACATGGCTGAAATTTGTCATTTTATTAATTTGCACCACAATAAGAATGTCAATGTATTGGACTGTAATTCGTGAGTTTTTAACCATTATTAGTCCCAGGTATGTATTTTTGTTAATCTGCTACATTTTAGATGAAACGAAACTTCAGTATTCTTTTTATTTTATAATGTTAAGTTAGTGCAGATTTTTTCGACAAAATTAATAAAATCTAATGCAGCAATTGTTACCATCTAAACAATTATTGTCACAAACTAAACTATTAGTGTCGTAACTAAGGCTTTTGATATTTTTTTGTTTCAATATTAAGCCAGGCATTGTGGACAGACAAAATACTGGTACTCTTAGTTGCCACATTACCTCCAATTAGTACCAATGGTATCAGAAGAAAGATGACACAACAAGCAGCAGCTGCACATGCACTGAAGGGATCAATAGACCTATGTACAGTTGCACACACCACTGCTCCAGTCCGCACCTCACTCATCTGGTTTCCAGCAGGCCGGAGGAGGCAAAGGTGTGCAATAAGAAAGTAACAAATGTGTCTAAGAGATACTGAGGAATCAGCTTGTGGATTCAAAACTTGTTTCATCTATCGATATAATTGAACCACTGTACCCATGCTGTCAGCGTGGGACCCAACTTTATAGGTGGATAAAATATTGGTACTTGCTCTTGATCACCACAGTCATAAATTATGAAAATAATGTAATTTAGTTCAATACTATATTTGAAATTAATTGTAGATAGGTATTTAGATTTCAAGTTGAAGGAGTCATGAAATAATGTAACTTTAAAACTGATTTCACTGTTGAGCTCCAAAGTTGAAATTTCTCTTAAAGTGTCACAAACTACTGAACTTTACCCTCACAGAGTTACAAGAGTTCACTAGTAGTTGATGACAGAATCAAATTCAGTGTTTAGTCTTTTTCAAAATATGGAAAAAAACTTAGCATTTCTTCACTGGATTTTAACGTGGCTATCTACAAAAAGCATCTGGAAGTTGTTTAGTGTGGAAGAAGTTGGAATCTGACCACCTGGGGTCTCCTAATATGAATTTTTTAATCATACAGTGAACACCAATTGAACCAAACTGAACAGATCACCATTTTGGGTAGGGAATGTGATAGTAGCTGGTCCAGAACTGGCAACCTTTTGAATGCAAAATCAAGTACTTTACCACTACATCACGCATGCCTCCTACATTGTGGGGCTGCATCCACCAAATTTTTATAGAGTTCTGATCCATCACCAGGTACTCCAATTATGTTGCTAGTAGAATCAAAGTAAATGTTGTTGGAATGCCCACAATCACTTAGTCAGATCTACATACACGCAGCAATAAGAAAAATGTAATTGCATATTATGGTGATATCACTATGGTGAATATAAGTTAGGTACACTCAATAAAAATGAATACAATATAGTAGGGTGAGATCCAGTAACTCACCATTAATTCACTCCAATGATGTCATTGCAACAAGGGTAGAATTTACTGACATAAAATATAGTATTTTACCTCAATCTAATCACTTTCATTAGACATCATTAATTTAATATTGTAAGGGAGACCAAGGTACCATGGAACAAGGGTACCACAGATAAAACTGACTTCTTTCAATTTTTGAACAAACTGGTCCCATAGCATTATGCATTATACACCTGATGAATACTTCATTTGTTTACTATTATTATCTAATTTGTTGTTCAAAAGTTATACCAAAAGTTAAATTTTGATAGCTAACAAAAAGGGTGACCAATGTGAGAGAAGTTGAGCATACAAATTTTTGGATGTGTTTTAAAGAAGTTTAATAGTCAACTATAAATTATTCAAAGTTCCCAATTCTCAGAAACACTTGGATTAAATATAATGTTAATGTCTAGTAAGAAGGTGAACCTAGTGTAATATGGTATAAATTTTCTGGTGTACCATGGAACATGCTAAAAATACCTTTCAATTTTTTGAAAATAATTTTCCTGATTAAAACTATCAAAAATATGTAACGTTGGATTTTGAGAAAGTTTAGGATACTGTGAAAAATTTCTTGAATTAGCAAATTCATGAAGAAAATGTTACAATTGAAAAATAATAAATTTTCCTAATAATAATTATATTATTACAATTCAAATAGTATATACCATCTGCTATATAAGTATAACTACTTTTAGATGCAGAAAACTTCATATTGTATTAGATAAAATAAATTAAATTTTTTGATTCAAAATATTTTTTTCTTATATGGGATTTAACATGTACCGTGGTACACCATCTTCAGTTCCATGGAATACTGGGGTAGTGTACCACGGAACTAAAAAGGTTATCTCCTTTAAAACGAAATTAGAAAAACACTATCTCATATTAATTATTTCTTTTGGTTTTGTTTTGTAGATGAAAGTTCGTTCTTCTCAAATTTATTGGTCCTAAATTTCTAACTCGCACCAAAGGCAAAAAAAAGAAGTGTTCCATGGTACCCCGGTCTTCCCTATCTACTCTCAATCTTGGTCTCTCAAATGCAGAGTGAATGCACAGCTAACCTTCTGGTGAAGAACTTGAAAACTCAAGTTCTCACAAATGTTAAACATTTATGTACCAAGCACGACACCTACCTAGGTTGTGAATATAAAATAGTTTTACCATAATTTATACGGGCCTTAATCCTACAAAATCATTTGTTTTAGGTCTCCATCTTGGTTTTGGTCCGGCATATTTGGTCCTTGTCTTGGTCTTATTCTTACATGTTCATTCTTGGTCTTCATCTCGCATATTTGGCTTCAATCTTGGTCATACAATAGTTAGTCATTCGTCTTGTTCGTAGATATGATAAAATTTTCTTTCGTTTTTGAAGATAGGAAAAAGTTGCCCAAGGTGACCCTCCTCAATCTGCGGTGAAGGTTTTCCATTTACCATGAGAAATAATTATTTGCAAAAATAAATCTTCCTTCGTTCTAAAAAGATAAAATAAAATAAAAACTCCAATTTTTCTCTTTACATTTTAAAAATAGAGGAGATTTCACGAAGATTTGGCTGATCAAACATCAAAATTGAACTAGCCAATTTAAATATGGATTGCCACTGCGGCAGTGGCAGTGGAAGCAGCAATCTAAATTGCAAATTTTACTGATTTAAGCGATATATATTGTGGGGACATCACTCGTATGAGGTATTAGGGGCACGCACCCCTTGATGACAGTTGCCGCCCAAAGGCTGGCAATAATCGTCTTTATGACGTTAAACAAATACACACTGGTGCATTTGTATGTTTGTACCTGTACGTACATACAGGTAAGATACATTGCACGGGCCGAGATCAATTACCTGATAACGATCTCGGTGATGTCATGGCCTGGTACTAAATGCGCTGCATCATTTCTTATCACCTCGACGGAGTCAAGAAACGACGTAACATATGACATAATTACGTACATGTACGTATGCATGTGTGTCTGTGTGTGTGTGTGCCAAATTCTGTATATAAACTCATAGAACCTGCTCAAAAATTGCCAGTGTTTGCCAAAGATTTGGCTCTCCCATACTTAACCGTATGAAGTGGCAGGACATGCAAAATACTGTTGAAGACCTTCTAGTGTGAATATCTCTCACGACAAGGTATTCCGCATATATTCTGACCGTCATAATTATATTTGTCAGTACTTAAATATTTTTCATGTTTGACCAGTCAAATCTTGATGAAATTTCTTGTAGTTTTGAAATCTTAAGTGAGAAATAGCGAATTCCTGTTTTTGGTAATTGCGAGGGTTGAAAATAATTTCTAAAAATAGATTCAAAATATTCACAACAAATTATGGAGAGTGACTACTGACGACATTTTTCTATCTTTTTAAAAGCGAAGTAAAACGGGGCTGTATAATAGGTAAATGGACCACTCTGTATATTCGGTCTTGGGTCTTGATCCGGCCTAGATATGTTTTAAACTCGCTCTTACTGATTATTGTTGGTCGTGTTGTTGGTATTGCTCTTGCATGGTCATTATTAGTATCGACTTCGCATATTCGTACTCAGAATTTGTCGTATATTTGAACGTCTGAGAACAAACGTTAATTTCGCTTTTACATGGAAATGGAAAATTCAAGCAGAAAATTACGAAGCAAAAGCTGACGAACGATCGTCATCATTTATCCCTCACCATTACCGGACAGTGGACCACTTACAGTGGCGTAGGATCGGAGGAGTATAGGGGAAGAATTTACTCTTCCTCAAAAAACAATGGGGTATACAAAGTATCATTTGTACCACCCACAAAATAATATTGTTAACAAACAAAACGACTGTTTGCATATTAGGTAATGTATGTTCCAAAATTTTACATCTGACCTAAAGAATAAGAAAGATTATATTTTCCAGTAACTTCAAAAAAAAATGTGGTTCCTTGTCAATTCAATTTGTATATAGCCCAATTTTTAAATATTTGTTGAGTATAACTTTTTCTTTTTAGAACCAGGGCTGTTAAGCTAGCTGAAATTCAAAAGCTAAAAGCCAAAAAATATGTATTTTTGGTACTCTTAGCTTTAGGCTACAATCCTATGCTTTCTTTTTTTTCAAAGTGAAAGTTATCTGAAAGCCATATTTTTTCTTCCATTTTGGATTTTTTTCTCTCTACCACAACGCAATATTTTATCAGTTTTACTTTTTATTATCAAATTTTTCGTATATTTATAAATTTTAAGATTAAAAAAATTTATTTCCTGTTATTTAGTAACAAATATAAAAAAATATTTAAGCTAAAAGCTGAAAACTTAAAGTCAAAGCTGTATTTTTCAAAGTGCAAGCCAGAGGCCTACAACAATCTTAAGTTTTATTTATTCAGCTTGACAGGCCTGCTTAGAACTGATTTTCGTGAACTTTTTTTTAAATTATACATTGATGGTGATCTCATGGTGGTCCCGCGATAGATTTTTCTTCTGTCAGTGAAATTTTTATAGGATTTTAGTGCTTATTTGTTCAGTAGTTTCTGAGAAAACTTGAAAAAAATAAATTACTAGAGAGAATTTTTGGTTGATGGTTTTGAGAAAACTATAAAAGGTATATGACTATAATTTTCAAGACATGCAGTTTTTATACAGGACCAGGTCTGAAAGAAGTCTGATGCCTATTAATCTGCTAATTTCTGAAAAAAGTAAAGAACAAAAAAATTCTTGAAAAGTGGTTTTTCCAGAATTTTCAAGAAACTTCGATGAAGATAGTATTGAAATTTTCACAATAAATTTTCCTTAAGTTAATGTTAGTCTGATAAAAGTGATGCTTATTTTTTCGGTAGTTTTCGAGATAACTGGAAAAGAAAAAATTGCTGCAACAGCGCTTTTTCTAGAATTTTAAGGAAATTGCAGAAGGGATCGGATTGAAATTTTCACGATAGATTTTCCTCATATATATGCTAGTCTGATAAAAGTTTGGTGCGTTTTAATTTGGTAGTTTTCTGGGAAACTGGAAAATAAATTTGGTTCACGGTTTTAAGAAAACTATCGAAGAGATCGAGCTGACATTTTTAAGATGAATATTGTCATTATGTGAGTGCAAGTTCGGTAGAAGTTGAAGTATTCTTGTTTTTATTTGCGGCGCAAGGGATCGTGAGCGTCGTTTTCACATTGCATTAATTTAGATTTTTTTTTTTTTTTTCAATACCTACTAATATTATTGAAAATTGGCAAAGTAGGTTTTCTTAGCAAAGTATCACTGCGGTAAGGTTTTTTGAAATAATTCCATTGGTTGAGAGGGAGGGTGACAATTACCAGTAGCCCCCACCCCGGTTTCGTCACTGCCGCAAAGATATTTCAAATTTTTTGGTTTTTTGATTTATCAAACTTGTACCCCCCCCCAAACGAAAAACGTTCCTACGCCACTGACCACCTATACGTATACCCTTGTTTTTGCAGCGTCTGAGTCACCATCACCAGCCACCGCAAGTACTCGAATATCTCTCACCTCGCTTTTACCTTCTCTTTATGTCTTCTTTTATCTTCTCCATCGAAGTGATTTCACGCATTTAGCCGAGTCACTTCTTCATTCGCATTCATTTCTGTGGCCATTCGACCACCGCTCACACCGTTCGTATTTGTCTAAATTAAGATATACTTTCGTCTTCTTATTTTTCTCCTACGCGAATGATGGCCCCGCTAGAAGCATTTTTGTGTAATCGCTGAAAAATGATTAGCTCAACATTGTCACTTTGGCAACGATGAATTTCGCCTTCGTCTTTTTTCTTTATTCTTTTTTTTTTTCACATTCTATTTGTTCCTTATAATCTTATTTTTTCCTCTCTCATTTTCTTTTTTTCACTTATTCTCTTTTTTTCACTTATTCTCTTTTTTCTATAGATACCTACGTTAACAGAATATCCACAGATATAAAATAAAAACCGATCGTATGTAGGGAAGGAATGAAAAAAAAACCAAAAAAACAAAAAAACAAAAAAACAAAAAGCTCGCCTCCGTACCAGTCGAGGTGGACTGAAACATTTAAAATGGAATACATTTTGATAGCTGTCAAAGGCAACACCAGTTCCGTTAGAAAAAGTTGGTTTCTGAAAATTATAAAATTAGTCACTAAAAAGTTCTTATTAAATTTTGTAACTTTTAAGGTAAAATTACACAATTAAAAATAATCATCTCCTTTAAATTCTAAGTAAATAAAAATTAACTTTTGTAAGTACCATCCCAACCCACACTAGAATTGCTAGTGTGTTGCAATATGTGGAATACCTTGTTGTGAGAAATATTCTCACCAGAAGGAAATTCAACAGAATTTAACCGTGTTCAACCACTTCGTACATAAGTACGGGTAAGCCAAAACCAAGGCGAACACTGGCGATTTTAGAGCCGGTTTGGGTGGTTTATATACGGCTTATTTGCACGCACACAAACACACATATGTAAGATAATACGTACGTCGGTGAGGGCGGCCAGGTCGCATCATCCCCTATCAAAGATAAGAGATGGCTGGCTGGTTTGTGTACGAATTGTGACATCATCTTATTGTGTCACGATTCATTACTCGTACATTACCTGCAAGTACGTACAGGTAATTAAGATTGAACATATTTTGTGTGTTTAACGTCACAAGGACAATTGTTTGCCTGCCCTTTGGAGCGGCGACTGTCATTGAGGGGTCCAAGCCCCTATACCTCATATGGGAGAGTCCCCACAGCTACTCCCCCCATTTTTACGCCTCAAAAATGATTGAAATGTGGGGTATTGGCCAAGTGTTTCGAGATGTAAATCTTGGGCTGGCCATGGCAAGCTCCCTGTTCAAGAAAATTGTTGGCATCATTTCTTATATTTTGTACCATAATTTTGGGGCTAACTTTCTTCGATTTTGTGAAGAAGTCCCCTGGAATGCGTAGATCTTTGCCAAATGCTAATTGCGCTGCAGAATGACCTGTATCCGTTTGTAGGGTAGATCAAAGGCCTAAGAGGATGGTAGGAAGTACTTCTACCCATCTCTTGGTATCATGAGACATGATAGAGGCTTTGAGAGCTCTATGCCATCTCTCAATTTTGCCATTGACTTGAGGATGGTAAGCTGTGGTATGACTGTGTTGAACACCAAGCTTATTGGACAGCTCTTTAAATAGCAAGCTCTTGAATTGGCGACCTTGGTCTGTAATTATGACTTCTGGTACGCCATACCTCGCAATCCAGGTATCGTATAACCTTGCAGCTACTGTAGGAGCTGACATCTCGTGTAGAGGGATTGCTTCTGGCCATTGTGTTGCCCTGTCTATTATCGTCAACAAGTATCTGTGTCCTTGAGATGGTGGCAATGGGCCTACCAAGTCCATGTGTACTGTTTTAAACCGCTCTGTTTGTTTGAAGGATTTGAGGGGCGAGCGAGTGTGTATTCCTTTTTTGGATTCTTGACAGTTCAGGCAACTGTGAGCCCATTTGTTGCAGTCAGACTTCATTCATGGCCATACAAACCTTGCCAAAATTAAATTAGCACTACATTTTGGCCCAGCATGTGACAGATTATGTACACTGTTGAAAGCCAACCTGCGATATTTTACCGGTAGAAATGGCCTATTCTTACCTGTACTGATGTCACATGTTAATAAAACATCAGTACCGGGAATTTTTCGCTGTCTCAATTTGAGACCAGTATCATCGTTCGATAACAACTCTTGCAATTCTGCATCCTTAAGCTGTGCTTTAGCTATTTCAGCATAAGGTAATTGGACAGGAGCCGAGATAGCTTCGATTCTACTCAAGGCATCAGCTGGAGTGTTAAGTTCTCCACTTATATACTGAATGTCGGTAGTCAATTGACCAATATAGTCTAATTGTCATGCTCTTCTCGGCGATGCCAGTTCTGCTTTTTGTGTGAAGGCATATGTTAGGGGTTTATGGTCAGTATACACAGAAAAACATCTACCCTCTAATAGGTGCCTGAAATGCTTCAACGCAGCAAAAATTCCGAGCAATTCCCTATCGTATGTGCTATAGTTCTTTTCTGTTTTTGAGAGCTTCCCCGAGAAGAAAGCTAGCGGTAACTTCTTGTTGTCTTTATCCAGTTGGTGCAGGGTTGCACCAATAGCAAAATCAGATGCATCGGTACTCACGCATTACGGCAGACTTTCGTCTGGATGAGCCAATAGAGTTGCATTTGCTAGTGTATCTTTGATTTTCTCAAAGGCCTGTTCGGCTTCTTCATTCCATTCGATTGGAGTTTTGTCTTTCTTTTTACTTGTCTTTATTAGTGCAAACAGCTTACTTTGTTCAGCTGCTGCATTCTTCATGCAACATCTATAGAAGTTCACCATCCCCAAGACACGCCTAAGTTCAGCGACATTTGAGGGCTTCAGGAAATTCAATATTGGCTCTACTTTGGTCTTCAATGGGGAAATGCCTTCGGTCGAGACTTTGTAGCCCAGGAAGTCAATTTTGGTCTGTGCATATAAGCTTTTGCCTACGTTGTACGACGGCTCTTACATTCTCCTTGTGCTGATGCTCACCACCTTCAGAGCAAATGCAAATATCATCCAAGTATGCATATGCAAACAGCAATCCCCTAAACAGTCCATTGATAAATCTCTGGAAAGTTTGTGCTGAGTTGCAAAGTCCAAACGGCATTCGAAGGTATTCGAATAGTCCAAGGAGGGTTATAACCGCTGTCTTTGGTACGTCCTGGTCAAACATAGGAATTTGGTGGAATGCAAAGTTGATGTTTATTTTGGTGAACATTGTTTTACCCTTCATATTCGCGTTGAAGTCCATTATATTGGGAACTGGGTAGAGATCAGGAACTGTTTTGGCATTTAAGGCCCTGTAGTCTCCAACAATTTGCCACTCTCCACTTGCTTTTTTGGTCATGTGGATAGCGGAGCTCCATGAGCTTTTTGAGGGGTGACATACACCCTCCTCAACGATGCGATGGAAGTACTCTCGTGCCTCTTTGAGTTTGTCAGGCAGTAACCTTCGTGCTCTAGCATGGCAAGGCGATCCTTTAGTCTCTATGTAATGAACAGTGTCATGTTTATAGGTACGATGCCTGCGAATTGATGGTTGAGTGACCCATAATAGTCAGACAGGATCCGTAAGAGTTGTCCATCAACTTTGGTACAGCTGGATATATTTGTGTCTAGTCTGTAATCTAGCATTTTGCCATCCACACAATGTTTAGATTCACTATCGATCAATTTGCCATTTTTGAGGTCAATGATCAGGCCAAAATGTGCAAGGAAATCTGCACCCAGGATCAGGTTTGGAACATCTGCAACCGTGAAGGACCACGTCATTATTTTCTTGAGTCTGATGTCAACTTTGCTGGTTTCTAGTCCGTAAGCTGGAAGGTTTTGACCATTCACAATATGGAGATAGTATTTTGGAGGGAGTACTTTTTGGTCTTGTTGACTGACAATATGCTCAGGTCTGCTCCCGAGTCAATTAAGTACCTTCTCCTGTCCGTCCTGTCCTTAATGAACAGACGGCATGAGTATTTTTCCGAGGGGTCTTCGGCCACATAGAAGGCCCCTTGTTCTAGTTTGACACCTCCTTGGTATAGGATTTGCCCCACCATCTGCATCTGTTGTTACATTTGGTGGCCTCTGCGCCAAACTAGTTATGGAAAAAGCAACTTTTATCATCCCAATTTCGAGACTGGTTTTTGGAAGATGATGTTCTCGGGGGAGTTGAACTCTGACCCCTGTTGTTGGAACTAGATCTGCGGTCTCTGGACCGGGACTGTCGTCCTTTGCTATTGCCACTGTTGTTTTAGATCTTTGTTGCCAGCTACTATTGGATTTTGTGGAGCTTTGGCCTTTGTTCCTTTTTACTTCATCAATCAACTGAGCTATTTGAGCTTGAAGTTGAGCGATCTTTCCAGTCTCTGCAGATACTGCACTGACCACGGGCTTTGACCTGGTGTATTCATGTGCATTATCTGCTGATTTTGCACGGAAGTCCAAGTCTGCGGATGTGTTTATCACAGTCGAACCTACAGCAGCTAGGCATTGCACAACACTTTGGGGAAGTTGTTTGCAAAATTGATTGCCTATGACAGAAGGGGCTACGATGTTGTCCGCCTTCTGCCTCAATTTTGCCACAAAGATTGAGGGTTTGTTGTCCCCCATCTTCATACCACCCATCACATCGTCAATGATTTGGTTTTTAGTTTTACCAAACACATTCCTTATCTTCTTGACAAACCAGGCATATTTATCCTCTTCTGTCAAAAGGCATTCCATGATGTCCGGAATGTGGTGGATTATCTGTGGGGGCATGCCTCCACAGATGTGTAGATACCGCTGGTTCAGAGTTATGTTCTCGGTCTTAAACCTGCCTTCTAATAGAGTCAACCATAAGTCTACCTCATTGGGCAGAAATTCTGGGATCTCTATCCTCCATCTGTAGAAGTTGGGGTTCTGCCCTGGCTGCAATTGCAAAAGTTGCATAATCTGCGCCAAGACTTCGGGTGTCAGCTGTGGCTGACTACTTCCTCCCTGCAATGGTTGTGGGTTTTCAGTTGGTGGTGGGACCATTGCTATGTCTTTCTGATGACAAGCGTATTCCACAGAACTACTTCCTTCCTTACTGGTCAAAAACACTGGCTCCTGTGTTTGTAGGACAGGTGTTTTTGGGTCAGAACTTTGGCTTAAAGTTTGACCACTTCTCAACGTTTTAACTGCTAGTTGTTCTTTATTTATTGCAGTTCCCAGTCGTGCTAATTCTGGGTGTTGATGGCCTTCTTCAGTATTTGGTAAATTCTCAGAGTGTCGAGTCGAAGTTGGGGGGTTGGGGGATGAGTCAAACCTTCTTCCTCCAGGTCTACTGTCTTGTTTCTCCTTGTTTGTATATTTTAAGGAGAGGGGTATGAATTCCCACTTCAGCAGACTCTACTTCGACAACCTAAAAGGTGTCTTAGTCTGCAAAAAAATTTTTATTTGCCGAGCAAGCGTGTTTCTCACCAGCGCACCGCGCCAAACTTCTGTAATAGCGCAACACGCCTCAAGACACCTCACAACTCACGTAGGGGTCACTACTGTGGAGTACCTTGTCGTGAGAGATATTCTCACTAGAAGGAAATTCAACAGAATTTAAGTGTGTTCAACCACTTAGTACATAAGTACGGGTAAGCCAAAACCAAGGCAAACACTGGCGATTTTAGAGCCGGTTTGGGTGGTTTATATACGGCTTATTTGCACGCACACAAACACACGTACGTAAGATAATACGTACGGTAATGAGGGCGTCCAGGTTGCATCATCTCCTATCAAGATAAGAGATGGCTGGCCGGTTCATCATCTTATTGTGTCACGATTCGGTACTCGTACATTACCTACATGTACGTACAGGTAATTACAATTGAATGTATTTTGTGTATTTAACGTCACAAGGACGATTGTTTGCCTGCCCTTTGGGGTGGCAACTGTCATCGAGGGGTCCGAGCCCCTATACCTCATACGGGAGAGTCCCCACACAATATATTATAGTTGATATTTTTTTCAAATTTCTTTGTTATTCGTTCAAAATCAAGCATTTTATAGCAAAAATAATATCCAAAATAGTGACACTGTAAATACTGTTCAGCTAATTCGCACCAAAATCAGTGACATGTTAGAATAATTCATAATAAATATTTGTTCTGAATTACATTCCTGTTGGTTTTAAATTAGGCATTTTATAGCCAAAATAAAAATAGTGTTACCAGAAGTGCCCTACAGTTGATCAGGACCAATATTAACAGAAATTTATAATAAATTATAATAAATAACTACTTTGGATTTCGTAGCTATTGATTGAATATTAAAAATTTTATATCCAAAACAAAAACAAACAGCAATACTGAAAGTATCATACAGCCAATCAGCAAAAAAATCAATAGGTCAGGTTTTTGGTTAATACTATACCTAGTTTATTTCTAATTTCATAATTATCGAACAAAAATTGCCACCTATACTGTAGTAGCAAGAAATAGGAATTTATATGTAATTGTACATATATATATATATATAAAAGTATTAGTTGCCCATATGGTGTCTGATTTGTATGACGGATGCCATGGACCTTTAACCCTAACCCTGAGCTTAGTAAGTGTTTGCTGATATATTACATAATAAAGTCTTAAAATAAAACATTCTTCCTTTATTGGGTCCAATGAGGATCGAAAAATGGATCTAATGATAAAATTAACTTCAAACTTGAATTCAGCACCTCAAAAAACATATCCAATGATACGTGTAGGTACATGCTACCTACACAAGATTCATGAAACCAGGTAAAAAGAGGTTTGCGTGTAGGGCAACTAAATTGTATCTCGGTATCAATAGCCCACCAGTTTAATGCCTAACCATACACAAAGCATACTAACTACTTAAGGAAATTGTCCAAAGGCAATGAGACATGCACTATATCAGCTATTACGTACTAATTTACATACTCGCCTCTTCCATTTGCCATTTGCAGTTAAACATAGAAATGTATCTTCTGTATGAGTGCATACAGACAACGTATTTGTTTAAAGTGCAATGCACTAATAATTTGGGTCGCGGACTTTGGTCTGCAACCCATCTGTCTATGCAGGCCAAGCCCTGTATGGAGGAGGTGAGGGAAACATCCCCACAATATGTTATTCAATAAAATCTAAAAATTAAAAATTCTTCCCTTTTTGGGCCCATTGAGTGTCTAAGAATGAGTCTAATGATAAAATTAACTTCAAATTCGAATTTAGTGCCTCAAAAAATATATCCAATGATGTACTAAAAACTAGAAGAGTATAACGTAATAAAATCTGAAAATAAAAGATTCTCCTGGATCATGCGCGCACACACACAACTACACACTGACTAACATAAACACATTTTTTTCTTCTGGCTTTCTTCTCTCCTTCACACCAAAATTCACACCTAAATTTGCACCTAGGTTTGCATGGTGTCAGCTGTCTGCACACTTTTGTTTTCACCGTAGTGAAAATAAAAATGTATTCCGCATTAAAGAAGTCGATAATTATTATTCTTCATTAGGTATCGTATTTTGGGATGAGATCAAACACTCTAGACCATATTATTGGCTCTCCTGCCCTACTCTGTGAAAATATAAAAATTTTCATGAAATTAAAGTTGAAGTACAGGTTCCCTCTTCCTTTCTATATGTGTCCCATTTTCCAATAATAATTAATAATAATAATTAATAATAATAATAATAATAATTAATAATAATAATAATAATAATAATAATAATAATAATAATAATAATAATAATAATAATAATAATAATAATAATAATAATAATAATAATAATTAGTATCAAACATAATATGCCTAATAGAACAAATGTTCAATCTCATTCAGATTCTGATGCTAGTTTAAACAGACTTTGAAATAAAGTATAACTGCTAGTTTTTGAAGAAAAAAATGCCAAAATATTTACAAATTTTTTCCAATATTTCGATAATAACTGCGATTTGTATTTAGAGTTATATGCCCACAATAGCATGCGCAAACCTCTGAACTTATGGGTACCTGAGAAAGTGCCAAAAAATTTCCCACCACAATTTTTCCACTTCCAATTTTTACCCTTTCATACATCCCCCAATTTTTGAACCCCTTAATTTTTGCTCCTGCGCAAATATTGTTTTTTTTTCCTATTTTCTTGATATAATCATTTTTTTGCAACACCTGTCAATAAATTACATTTTTATAGGCTCTTTGACAGACAATGTCAATCTGAGACACCACCTGTGTCAACAAAGCACCCTATACCGCACGTTGATACAAAAATATGGTCCTAAATTTCCCAACCTAGAGATCTGGACGGACTTAAATTTTGAATTACAATATCTCATTTTATGCACACGATTATGTGCTTCACAATGATCCTTCATTTACCTAAATTGGTTAATAAATGGATGCTAAGGGACAAAAAAAACAATTTTTGTATTAACCAAGGACATGTAATACTAAATGACAAAAAATTTCTCCATTTTAGTTTTAGTTCCAAGTCAGTTTAGTGAAGCGAAAAAACTCAAAAAATCGATGTAGGTAATTTAAAGAAAATGAAGCATACAAAGCATGTGATACAAATACGATCACATCTCTAGACACAAACTTTTCATCGGAACTTATGTAGGATAGGTAGGTACTGATGTGGTTGAGCCAATAAATTCCTAAATAAAGTCATTTTCAAGTTCAGCACTGCAAAGTCGAACATCTTTTTCAGAGAATTAGTTCCATACCTTCCTACATCGAACAGTCTGTTATTAAACAGTGCCGAAAAAATTTTGCTCTTTTCCATATCGAACAAATACCTAATGATTTGTGAATTCAAACTTTTTTTTTTTTACGATGAAGACGTAGGTATTTGGAATGTAAAATCCTTTTAAATAGCTTAGGCCTAGATTCGTATTCTTTATACAAGATTTTTGATGCACACGATGTTATCAAATTTATGTAGGCAACCTGTATTACTAATCGTTGTCGGAAGTATATGGCGCTATGTTCCACTGCATAAATAAAAAAAAAATAGCGCAGCAATGCTTCTCTAGAAAATCCAGTAGCTCGATATTTATGTCGATATTGATCGATATTTACATAGATAGTTATCAGTATATCGATATTTCATTGCTAGATGCAGGTTAAAAAATTACAAAAAAATATCGACAATTATCCATATCTTTTACAAAAATTTAGATTTATCGTTTTTTATCGCCAAAAACTGTTTTTCCAGAGATTTTTGTTTCAAGTTTTCTCAAGAACTACTGAACCGATAAACACCAAAATTCTTTCAGACCTGTTCCTATACGATTGCTATCATTCGTAAAAATTTAAGTCTTATCTGCTTGATAGTTCTCTCAAAATCGTGAACATAAAATTTTTTCCACAAATTTTTCTTCTCCAGTTTTCTTAGAAACTACTCAATTAATAGGCACCAAACATCTAAGAAATTTGCAACAACATAAGAAAATTCTGTTGTAAAAATTTCAGCCCCATCCGTTTCGTCTTTTTCTCAGAATCCCGAAAAAACCACTTTTCCAGGAATCTTTTGTTTTCCAGTTTTCTCTAAAATTACTTAACCAATAGGCAAAAATCTTCTTTCAGATCTGCTCCAATATAAGAACTATCTTTCGTAAAAATTTCAGCCCTATCCGACAAATAGTTTTCTCAGAACCGTGAATACAAAATTTTGGGCTATATATATATATATATATACACAACTAAAAAAATTATCCCAAAATTAAAAAATGGTACCGATCGTTTTCTTTTCTCATGAAATGGATAATTTTCATCATCCCCACCCCTAACCCTTTCATGAGGTCAATTTTAATACCCCGTTTGCAAGCAAACTGGGTAAAAAGAAAGTGTCTACGCTGACACGAAAAATTGAGATATGTACTGGTAAACGGAACAACAGGTTCATTACCTAGTGAAAATTCGTATAATTATACTCATATCATCTTAATAGTGTAACTGTATGCCTACAACGATATTCTTCACGCTGTGAGTTTTGAATGCTAAATTAGTCTTATTAATTGGTTTGGTATTTAAACTGTCACCACAGCTATGTTTGTAAAGGTTATTCAACTTTTAATAATTGAAATTACCACACGTAGGTACAGAGGCTACATATTGTTGATAAAATTAAATTTAATACATTAGGCGTATTTATTTTTATCGGATTTATGATACATTGGGAGCATCTTGGTTGGAAGAAATAAAATAAAAAAGACAGGAGTGTAGGCTACGTCTGAAATTGTAACAAACCCCAGAGAAACGAAACGATTCAAACGAGAATACGATTTTTGTAGCATCGTTGTTCCAAACTTTCAAATAATTAAGCCTATCATTATGTAATTTGTAGGTACCTAAGCGTTAAACGTAAAGTTTTATAAGGTTTCTTAACTGCGAAATTCTGTGGCTGCAAAATATTCGTTAGCGAACTAATTCGTTTCAGTGAGATTGCAAATACCATGACGTATCTGTAGTTATAGTCCTGTTTCTGAGGTAACTCGAAAACACTTTCACAGCGCGACTGAAGAGAGCAGGAAAGAAATTATTGCCAACGAGAGCGATACGCGGTCACAAGAAGAGAAATTTTACGAATTTTGTTTTTAGTTTTTCGTTTTACACCAACTAAGTACTAAACATCTCCCACACTTACTTGTAGTCCAGTCAAATCAGAATCAAAATGACGAAAAAAACAAAACAAATTAGCACACAAACTATAGGGTTGTTGGGTGAGTCTCCTGGAATATCATACTACAAGTTGCATTCTCCCCACCTATTACATTTAAAATTTCGTTTTTAAGAATTTTAATTTTCTAATAAAAATAGATCAGTACAAAATTTTTAAGCATGAAATTTCACACAAAAGATGTGCTTTTTTGCCCGACGCCTCTCTTCCTCTCCAGAGAGTCTTATAAACAATCATTGATTAGTGAATATATGCAACAGATATATTATACAGTAGATATAATTCGTAATTCACGTACTATTTAGATAATTCATAAAATCGATACATATTTTCTACTCATCCACTTCCCTTTCAACTCCGTACCATTCCCTCCATTTTCAACGTTTTTTGTCCGACGACCACCTTCTTGGAAACAACCAAATTCACTGAATATGGTTGTTTTCAATACTTTTTGGAGGAGAAGATGGCGTCGAGTAAAGAACTGCGTATAATCTTCTTTGTAGAAAGGGGTTATAGAAAGGGGTGGATGATTAGTAAATTTGTATTAGGTTTACTAATTATTTGCATAATATGAGAACTGAGAGTTATATCATCCGTATAATGTTATTGAACATATTCACTGGAGAGTGGTTGTTTTCAGGACACTCTAGAGGGAAAGGGAGGCGTCGGGTAAAAAACTGCGTATGACTCTTTTTGTAGAAACTTTTTCGTCGAACAATTTTGTGCAGACCTATTTTTATCACAAAATCAAAATTGGTGGAAAAAATTGCGAAAAACCAAATTTTTGGTGATATACACCACCTTCCATAAAAATTCAAGAGGTGGGGAGGGTGCATCTTTTAGTATGTTAATCTGGGGAATCCACACAATAAATTCTATATACTTAGTTAAAGTCTGTGTGCTAATTTTTTTTTTTGTAAGATTTGACTGGACTATTGATAGGAGGAAATCTGTGAAAATGTAGGTATCTTTTATGAATTTTTTATAAACACTCGTACCCTCTCACCTATTTGAAATTTATATCTTATCAAAAACTTACATATAGCCTACCTAGCACATAAATTGTACCTACCAACAACGTTTACTGGTTCAGAATGGCGATATTGAAATTTTTCAAAAGATACAAAATACAAAACTAGGCAATGTATGTGTATTTTCTTCACATTTCAACGAACTGTCAATAAAAATAAGGAGAAATGCTTTGATAGCTTTGATTACATTGTACTGGATCAGCAAATCTCCATAAAACCAATGAATTCTTTAATGTCAAGACATGTTGGTGAAAAGGTAGGCAACAGGGCGTACCTTCTGCGTATTTTAGACATTTTACTTGAGTTCACCAATTTAGAATACATTTAATAAAGACATCCTTTAAATTCACAATGACAGCATACATAAACGAAGCAAAGTAAATCAAAAGATATGCTCTGGTTGCCCATTTAGCGCTGGAATGTCTAATCAGAAATCATCTTTCTTTACTGGTCCAGTACTGAATAGTCAAAGTTGGATAGTTTTTTGATTTTTTTTTAGCATTGAAAATGCTTCTTGAGTCAAGTTGTGAAGAAATGTATGCCAACCAATTTTTTCCAATATATTATGCGTGAATTGTATGAGGAGGGGTAGATAACAATGGTAAAAAAAGTGGAAGGAGAAAATGGTAATGAAAAATGTGGTGGGTAACATTGTTTTGTTGTTTATAGAATGAATACAAAAATGAAAGAAAACAAAAAATGAACAACTCGTAGTTTTTTATAACTTCTATTCATTTTCAATGCCTTCCATTGGTTACAAAGTGTGAAACCTGTGAATTTTGTTTCACTTTTTACTTGCCTACCGGACAATAAAATGAAAGACCGTTCGTGGGAAAATGGTCATTCGTTCAATCGACTTCGTCGAATTAAATTGTTATTCACGTTTTGTCGCTGGGAGGGGGTTTATCTCTTTCTCTTAATCCGTTCAAAGAATTTTAGCCTTTAGGTGGCATTTGTTTTTCACTGGGAAAATGTTAATTGTCGTCAAGTTTTCATTGTGAGGACGTATCCGTGGCTTAGGCGTGCGAAATTATATTATCATATACAAAGTATATGTCTTCGAAAATGATAGTTCATCTCTCCTTAATTACCTATTTCATAAAATTATGTTAAGAAGCGAAGCTTACATATATTTCATCGAATACAAATAATTTTTTTTCATATTATAGGTATTCATTGCAAAGAATATTGTGCAAAACTTGTTTTCCAGCATAATACGTTTTTCAGGCCAGGTTCACTTTAGGAAATTTGGAATTTTTTGAGTTTTTTCCTCGAAAATAAAATAATTTCTTTAAAAAATTGGTACCACAATATTCAAGTTTCAACATTAGATTCTTATAAAGTATTGAAAGTTACGCAAAGTTTTATTGCAACATAATTTTTGTGCCACTCAATTTTGTCTGGTGAAACATCAAAAAATTTTTTTTGAATTTTTTTATCAAATTTTGAGTTTTTTTACTTCGCGTATTAAGTAGGTACATTTTCCTGCATAATACGTTTTTTCACTGTAGTCCTTTGAAAAAGTATTAATGGGTTTTGCTGTATATGGGTGGGGGAATAGAAAAGGTACTCGGATTGGACTTTCCCTCATACTTTCGTGTTTATCTTCGAATGATACCTATTTGGTTGTATTATAATAATAATTGACTATTTTGGTATGTTAATAGAGAGTATACCAATCTTCTAAAGTAGGCATCTCTTAATGGATTTATAATATTAGAAATAGTCTCCTTTGTTATATTTTTTGAAAAATTTTATTACTAACTGTGGGGACTCTCCCGTATGAGGTATAGGGGCTCGGACCTCTTGACGACAGTCGCCGCCCCATAGAGCTGGCAAATAATCGTCTGAATGACGTTCAACCAAACATACACGAGCATTTGTATGTTTGTACTTGTACATACGTACAAGTACGATACATTGCATGGGCCGTGATCAATTACCAGATAACGATCTTGGCCATGTCACAACCCGATACCAAACGCGTTGCATCATTTCTTATCACCTTACGGAAGTAGGAAATGACGCAACTGATAACATAATTTCATACGTATACGTACGTATGTGTGTATGTGTGCATGTACCAAATTCAGTATATAAACTCTCCAAACCGGCACTAAAATCGCCAGTGTTTGTCGAGGATTTGGCTCTCCCATACCTATGGTACGAAGTAGCAGAACAAGCAATTAATTCTGTAGAATTTACCTTCTGGTGAGAATACTTCCTCACAACAAGGTATTCCACACTATCGGCTTCGTAATATTTGAGTTGTTACCTTAAGAAAATCCTCTTATTTACCAGCCATCAATTTTTCTATAAAAATTGTTGGTTTTCTTTCTGCTTTTCCATGGTCATAGTCTAAATATATTAAGATTGCTTATTTTCATTTCGGTAATCTCTCGTTGAATGAAGTACAGTGCTCGAATGCATATTATTTTGGAAAAACTTCTTTAGCTGCATTGTGGGCTGCCTGCACAAAATTAAAAAAAAAAAACTATTTTTGCCGGATTTTGGTTTTTTTCGTCGGAAACAACACTGGCACAAAATGATCCTCTATTTTGGCGCAAAATTATACATTTCTTGTTCAACTTTTCAAAGGTTGTCGCTCTTGTGGTTTACCGAAAAATTTCGTTCTTGTTTCAAAAGACTTTAACATTTCAAAATTTTAGAAAAGTCGAAAAAAGAACAGATTATCCGATCAAAGATCTCGTTAAATAATTTTCTTAGTCTTTTCGTTGGTGCTTAAAACTATAATTTCCGTTTGATTAGTTCAACGATTTAAAATTCTACATCCTCCGCCCCTTCGAAGAAGATACATCATCGTTACGCCTCCATCTGGATGGTGTACATAGATCAATACAATTCTCTAAGACCTCTTCGATTGATTGACTCCATACTATCGAATCACATGCGGTGGAGGGAGCAGAATGCGTTGTTTATTTGTTTTCAAAAAATAAAACGTAGGAATACGTCACGAAGTTTGGAATGAGTGAAAATGTAGCCAAAGTTTCCGTATTCGGGTAATTACACGTTCGAATTTGTGAGCACACGCACAAAATGGCGGATCCACATTGTCTACGCGCAACAATTAATTCATTTACGACGTCGCCGACGACCTTCGTAAACGAGTCTGAGAACCTAATTTCTCAAATCACGTCAAAACAATAACGAATTTTAATAACTATAAATTAATGACAACCATCTTACGACGAATTATAATATATTATTTTGCTTCTTTCTTTCTTTCTTTTTCTTTCTTTTTATTTCTTTTCTTCCGATTTTTTTTTTTTTTTTTTTTTTTTTATTTTGCCTCGTCGTTATTTTATGGCCTATCGTCGCGAACGCCATCATTTTCATTTCTTAAAACAAGAATATAGGCGAACTTGTAACACTTTGTGTCGCAACGTAAACGAGATTCGATAATTAATAGTTGTATTTCGCGATTTTTAAATAATTACAATAATCCTTTAACCATCAACTGGAACCAGTGATTCGTTGAAGCCGAGTTTTTGGAAGATTTACCAATAAATACCCATAATTACGTTGCAGTTTCTAGGATAAAATGGAATTTGATATCGAAGGTAGGTTTGCTTCGTGTTTTTTCGTTTTCTTCTTACGTCAATTTAAAATTTTTTTTTCATCCATATTCGTAATTGTTTCTAAAACTCAGTCAACAATAATTGTATTCAGTTTGGTCGAATCAGCGCTCATATAAGTACTTGACAATAATTAATTACCAAGCCATTCGGTGAAGATTACAACGTCGTAAGTTTCAATAAGACAGACCCTGAAAGGCAATTAAAGAAGTCTGGACAGGTAATCTGCTCGATCGGTGGAGATACTTAATGCCGAAATATGATGGCTGCGAGGGAAGGAAAAGAAAAGGGTTATTGTATACCTAATCGGCCATATGAATTTCAAACAAAATAATTACAGTCATTATCTACGGAGTAGAAAGCGCTGGGGACGCAGATAAAATGAAGTTTTATACGGACATTTACAAATGAAAATTTTAAGGCCTACTTGGGGAGGGAGCCGTCATCGATGTACTCTAGGAAATTGTCGTATAAAATTTTTGGATTCGTGCGACGAAATTCTTTGCATCTCATCGGAGGGCTTCGCTTCTCAACATTAAAAATACCTAATTAAAATGAATATTTTAAACCTAATTTATTAGATAATAATTATTACTATCCATGCATTTTTAATAATCATTTTCATAACGATACCGATTATTATTGAATGAAGTTAAATTTCTATGTGTAAGTTGTGACGTCCGAAAAAATCACAAAAACAACACAAACAAACAAAAAGAGAGAGCCACAGAAAGGCAGGTAGAGTATGGGAACTCCTGCATGGCCAAGTGTAGGAAAAGACAAAAAGGAAGAAAAAGGAAAATTCACCATTTTAGAACCAACACCCCAATTGCCAGAGTGACCAACCACCCCCCTCCCACCACATGCCTTATTATTAGGCTATCATAATAATTTCGATTCCCAAATAAAAGTTACAGAAACAGAATAATAAAGAAAAACCATATATTTACTGCTCCTTCGTCACAGCTCCGCAGCGGCCTTGAGGCGATGCAAGTTCAGATGATGTGGTCCTGGCTGCTCTCGTTGCCCCGGCTGTTGTAGCCCCGCTGACGAACACTGGTACTGTGGAAACAGCAACTGGTTGAATCCTCTTCTCTGCTCCCGCTACTTAATCTGGTTGCAGGCAGGTCCACTATGGAGGTGCGGTTTCTGCACCCCTCTGTGGCCTTTTTCGAATTGAAGTAACTCAGATTCGAAATTGACTTTGAAGGTCAAGTAATTTTGGATTTCGATTGACAAAATTTACTTACGAATTGCCACCCTGATGGACGAAATTAAAGGAAAAATGTCAACTTTCAATTAATTTGTTTGCTCCAAAATTAGGCACGAAACTTCATAGAATTAATGAAAGTTTCACATACACAATTCGCGAACTATATTGGTGACATTAAACGGTGAGGGAAGCCCCCTCCGAGTAAGTTCTCTAATTTTTGAGAGGAAATTTAGTGGCCAAAAACAACACTTTTCGAGGCAAAAACCTCTAAACGGCGCGATCCGACTGCTAAAATTCAACTAACTATAGGCTAAGAATGTAAGGATCGCGCCAAGCATCGAGAGAAATTCCCACCAAAACTCACCACCAATTGCATCGCCTCGTACACGTTTCCTACTATAAAATTACAGCCAATCCTGTGAAAGAAGATAAATTATTTTGGCCGTTGCATTTAAATTTAAACTTTAACGTATTTTTCGGTCCGTTAGGCGAGCAACCGAACGGACCGCCGATGTTTAGGCAAGCCAATACAGGTATCAAACATAGGCTATTGTATAAACGTACGCATAATTCACGGCTAGGCTAAGCGTTAAATAATAGGTACCACGGACAGGCGAAACATGTTAAAGTTTGTGTAGCCTAGCCGTGTACGAGAGAAAATACGTAGGCGAGAAGTCGTAATATTTGGAAAAAAATAGACGTGTACAATAATTCGAGAAAAAAAATATTTCGGCGACTTTGTGAGTAGAAAGGGGAATAATATTTTTGAAGGAAAAAAAACAGGGGACCAGAGACGGGAATCGACGTAAATATTTAATGGGAAAAAAATACAGGTCGGGCATCTCAAAGTAATTCGTAATATCATCCATAGGTAATTAATATTTAAGCAGATAAATATTTTTGTTGATCCTGGGATTCCCTGATTTCCGTTTGCACGCATGTCGAGTGAAAGTAAAAGCGCAGAACCCATTCTAAGGAATAAAACTCAATCAAAAACAAATAATTTGAGCTGTTAAAAGCCAAAAAATTGAGAAAAAATAATAAATTATCCGTGATTGCTACTTATTTCCACGAATTTTCTTTTTTTAAGCCTTATCGTTAGTTGTCTTTAGTGTCAAATTTTCAATTGTTAAAAAATTTCATCTTCATATGAAATTTTCATGATGTATAAAAGGTCAAACATGTTGTTCTTCACTTAATTTTATTCCTAAGAATCTCCTCTTTAATTTGATATGTCCAAAAAGGTTTAGTCTTATTCGTGAAGAGTATAACGACCAAAATATGAAGACTGTCCTACGTAGGCATTACCTTTTTCTTTATCGGCAAAGTGTATGTCGTTATCCAACATGTAAACAAGAGTCGACCCGTGTGAGTGAGCACAACTCACGATCTTAACACTTGGGGGAAAGAATGACAAAAAGGAGGAATGATAGAGAGAGGTTGTTTATGTAGATAATAAATCGTGAAGGGTAAAGAATAGAAAACACCTAGTGTGAGAGAGAGGCATACTTCTATAGATATCTATTCTATACAGTATTTATAATGAGGATAGCTACTCGTGGCGAGTGGACCAATCACAGCTGGAAGTGCTGGCATCACTTGCGAACACTTAGTTCCACGTCATACGTAGGTGCTTATACTACAATAAATTCACGTAGTCTACTTCGCCTTTTTTTCTCAGAACCTACGAAAGTATCGAAGAAATTTTATCGAATACGCCCACTCTTCCTCTCATAGGTAATCTTTTTTTTTTTCCACCTCACCCTTAGGCCAGTGAGGTACATTATGTAATGGTAGAGCCAATCAAGCGTGCAATTTGTTTTTTTTTCTTCTTCATCAAAATAATGGAATATCGAGCCACATATATCTACTAATATTCATTTCACGCCACTTTTCAGGCATTTTTTCAACCATTTGTTCAGTCGAGACGAAACTAATTTCACCTAACGCTCCTTCCCTTCATTCGTTCATTCATTGTTAAATTTTTTTCTTTATCAACTCCACCTGCCCTTCCATCCTTCGCGATCGCGTTTAATTCATAAAAATCGAATGCCTCCAAGGACGTTTATCTTTTTTCCTCTCATCTACCGCAGATTACTATTAGCCCCACGTGCAGAAGCCAGTTTCGATCCATTTATTCGGATACGCTTATGCGCTGAGGCTTATCAAAGGTGTTTATATATATACATAATGTGAATGTTCGTTCGTTTGTCTGTCTGTCTGTCTGTCTGTCTGTCTGTCTGTCTGTCTGTCTGTCTGTCTGTCTGTCTGTCTGTCTGTCTGTCTGTCTGTCTGTCTGTCTGTCTGTCTATATGCCCATCACTTCAGAACCGCTCAGTTGATCGAGCTGAAATTTTTAGGACTTATTTGGGTTGTCCCAAGAAATTGATATTAGGCCAAGTCCGATATCCGTATCACCCCTGGGGGCGAAGTTGTAGATTTTGACCCCCTCACCTCCCAAAAAAGTTTTCAAAATTTTTTTTTCACAGAAACGTACCGTACCTGATGGCATAAGTATACCCTCAAAATTTCATGGCTCCATATTGCCCCCTTCTTGAGATATGGGGTTACAAAAAGTTACAAAGTTCAAAATCAATACGTATCTACGTACCTATATTATATCTAATGCCGTGCGAGAAGAATTAAATACATGTTTTATAGAAAGAAAAACAGTTATTTAACTTCTCAGAAGGACAAAGGGAAATATAGAGTGAGAGAATGTGATGGAGAAAAGGAGGGTGTGAGAGAGAGAGATCAGCCAAAATAGTATGTCTTAAAATATAATTTGTTACCTTATATCAGCTGCTGTGGCATGGAGTCTCAGTGTGTGCTGGCCATATGGGACGCGTTGAGTTTGATTTCCAGTCAAGATATAATTTTTTTTTAATTTTTTATAAATATTTTTTTGTAAAGGAAGTGGTTGAAGGGGGTAAATTATTTTTATTATAATTTTTTTTTCATATAGTAGGTGGTTAGGTGAGGTAAATTTTTAGCATTGAAAATACTTCTCGGGTCAGTTTGTGAAAAAGTGTCCACCACCCAATTTTTATGAATCTTTTATATGTGAAGAGTAAGAGAAAGGGTAGATAACAATGGTAAAAAAAGTGAAATGGGAAAATGGTAATGATAAATAAAGTGGAGGTGTTAATGTTTCGTTGTTTACAGAGCGAAAACAAAAATGAAAGAAAATGAAGAATAAACACTTTATGACAGTCTAGGTCATTAGCACAGAGCCACGGAGAATCTTGCAGAATCATTGATTTAAACATAATTACATACAACACCACCCCAAAAATACCTATATTATAACCTTCGATAACGTAAATAAAAATACCCTCTTTGGCTGAATGTAGACGCTTGTTATATTTATCAACTTTCTTGTTCCCAATAAACCGATGTGCTGTTTCTAGTAAACAGGCTGACTTCCTTCAGTTTTAATGTTTTTTTTTAGGAGTTCCTTTATTTGTCCCAAATTTAAGCGGTTTTCCCAATAAACCGGTGTCCCTAATAAACTATTTCTACTGTATATGCATAAATAGAATTTCAGCTAATAGTGCTAAAAGTTTCCTTGAATCGTGAACTGAAAAACAAACCGATACCCGACTCATGGTCCTAATACCAGATCAATTTTAATATGTAGATTTTCTTCGAAAACCTACATAAAAACCTTTTTTTCTGATCGTATTTACCGGGAAAAAAAAAAAAAAGTTGATATCCACTATGTATTTATACATCTCGAGTGTAGCCCACCTGATTTCGAAAGTTGAAATGTGAAAAAATTACCCAAACCAAGGATTTTTTTCGCTTTTTTAGCGTAATTATGAGGCGATTAAGAAAAATTTCGAAGAAAAATTTCTTTGTAAAAATCGAATAAATCGTATTTTACAAGGAAGAAAAAGAAAAATGTACGTTCGAAAATTATGAAAAAAAAAAAAAAAAAATTGAAGGATGCGATCATAAAAGTCAGTCAGTCGGTAAATAGAACAGAAGATGTGAAAATGATAAGCCATTAAGATACCTATATGGATTATCAAATATCAAACTCATTTTAGTGATAGTTTCGTCGTCGACAGTAGTGTTTTTTTTTTTGTTTTAGTTTTTTACGTTTCTACTTTCTGAAAAATATACCTAATTACATATACAACACCATATTGGGGGATATTAAAAAATATGATTTTAAACTAGAGACAGTTGTGTTCGGTTTTGTTTTATTTGGTTTTTTTTTTTTTTTTTTTTTTTTACATTTTTTGTTGGTTGGTTTTTACCGGCTCTTCGATTGTAATTAATTCAACGCGTCTACCATGGATTCGGTCAAACGTGAGTAATGCTAATTTAAGCTCTTATAGCCCAATCCGAATTTTTAGTGAAATTATGTGGCTAAAGTTTGAACAATATGCGATGATAGATAGGTACTTTATATATATATATATATATATATAGGTACCAGTTGCGTTTGTTCGACTTGCACCAACTTACACCGAATGTTTATATTTGGATCTTTAAAACTGTGTACTAAGCTATACTCCACTGGCAATAACAATAGTGCTAATGTATATCGGGCTAGTTAAACCAGTTAAACGAGACTCGTGGTATAGAAGTTACTAAAGTAGGTTATATCTAGCTGGCTATATTAGTTTGAAAACTAAGCATATACACTATGTGAACGATGCGTATATATAACACTATATAATGGTTACCTATCGACTTTCTGGAACCATTAACAGCGATACACCCGATGTTGGTATGCCCAAGTCAATAAAACGCAGCCGGTATTGGCACAAAATATAGGTATGTGGCTAATGATTGACGTTTTCTGTAGTACTCGTCAAAAACACTGGAGAAAGATGAAAGTATAGCGAAATATCGTGGACTCGTGGTTTACTTTGGAACAACGTTTTCTTGCCCATAATTGTCTAACTTTGGTCTCGGCAAGAATTCGTTAATTTTGTTCATTCGGTGAAATATATATTTTTTTAATCCGTCTTAACGCACGAACCACTGATTAACAAATTGCTCGTAAAATTAGTTCGAATGTTTTCTTTTTAGTTGATTTCGTTAATTAGAATTCACGACCCAGGAAACGGTTTACAAATGCGAATAATTGACCACATTTATTTCAAGAATAATATATGCGATATAGCTTGCTACCTACCCACGTAGGTACTTAAACCGAATGTCGATGTTTGTTACCTTTTTTTTTAAACAAGATTTTCCGATGAAAATGCTTATAACTGTTGGAAGAAATACGAACATATATATACCCGCGCCGAAAAAACAAATAAGTATATATACCTATACACTATAACTACCTATCCCCGAAATTTCCACTCTTTTAAAAAACTGCTATAAATTTCGATCAACTTTTTTTAAATATACATCACAATTCAAATATTGACGCAAATAAATCGCTTTAATTAACCAAATCGAGTTTCCGACCGATTTTATGTCACAATTAAAAGTTTCTTCGAAAGACGAGAAATTTATTCCGCGAACTTTGGAAATTTGAAAAAATATTTTTCTAACTTAACAACAGCGCAGCTTCGTTGGAAAAAGGGTTGGAAATTTTTAGCAAACTCGATGGGCACCATACTTTTGCCACGAAGATCAAAACTAACAAATCCAATTTAAGCGCACCGTAAGTACATAAGAATTGAGTTTTTTTTTTTTTGCAATTTTCCTCGCTAACTCGCGCTTTTTCCACAAAAATATGTAAAGTTTGATTAAAATAAACCGTTCTAAGCGAAATCGATATTATGTTTGTGCGTGGCGCTGCGAAATTTTTAAATTCTATATGAAATTCAACCGATTGTCTCGCGGCCTTGTTATATAATCTCAATAAAATAAAACAAACTAAAAGGTATGCGCAGCATTGCCACCCTTTTTCAAAAATCAAATAAATAATCCGAGTCATGCCCCCCACCATTTTGAGAAATCGCTCCTCATGATATCCATCAACTATTTGGTGGCATGGCCGGCAAGTTTTGTGTAGCGTGGGTAGCGATTGCTACACATGAGAAATTCCCAAGTGATTTTCGCTACACATGGGAAATAATTATGTTTACACGCAACTACTCATTCTACTCGACAAAAAAAATGTTAAATCATCCGAAAAAGCACATTTAGTTTAAGTGAAAAAACTAAGAATATGTTACTTCCTAAATAAGATGTCCATAAACCTAATATTATAATATTTCATATCTGAAAAAAATCAAATTTTCTTTGTTCTGTGTAAAATTTTTACCAAAAAAAATTTTTTTTTTTTTGCTACACATGGAAAAATGAAAAGTTGCTGGCCCTGTTTAGTGGAGCCTGTCTTGAATAGTGTTAGAATTCAACCTTATAAAAAATAAAAACAAAATAACCTTATACGCGTGTGAAGAATTTTGATTGGCAAAGAGAGACCATTGTGTTTGAAATTTTTCCAGAATTCTCTGGGCATAAAAAAAAATTATAATTTCAGTTTTTTTTTTCTGAAACTACTGAACAAATAGGCACCACTCTCCTATCGGACCTGGTCGTACGTAGGAACTACATTTCGTGAAAATGTCAGCCCTATCCTTTGGGTAGTTTCCACAAAATTCAGAAAAAAACCACTTTTCAAGCTATTTTTTCGTTTCCAGTTTTCTCAAAAACTATTGAATGAATTCGCAACAAACTTAATCTATATGACTGGCATATACATAAGGAAAATTTATGCTCGATCCCTTTCGTGGTTTTCTCATAAAATACTGGAGAAACCAGCTTTCCAGCAACTTTTTTTTTTCCGTTTTCTCGAAAACGTTTAAACTAGTCGATAACAAACTCCTATCAAAATTGGTCCGATATAATGACTATCTTTTTTGAAAATTTCAGCCTTATTTCTATGGTAGTTTTCTCAAAATCGTGAACACAAATTTTGTGCAATGTGTAATTATACTATGCTATACCTACGGTGTATTAAATATGTAATAGAAGATGCATGCGAGACGAATAATAGCACCGCTTTTCAGACGAATTATCCCCACTCCTAAAGAACGGTACAGTTTTCGTCTCATTTCAATCTACGAAATTCGCATCTATGTGGTTTCTGAAGTATCATTTTTATTTATTCGTTCATTAAATTCAATTTTTTGAAGAAAAAAATCCTCATCATCGTTAATGGGCCGTTAAAACGAATTTGAATTAGGTACTATAAGGGTCAAAAGTGGCGCCATTTTTCATAGCAACCGTTAGATGGGTATGCCTCCTCTTATTATATTCAATACTCTGTAGCTATACCTACATAATTTTATAATATACATCGAACAAAATAAAGTGAAAATAGGAAAAAGACACGAATCCATTCTGTTTTCATGATTAACGGATAATTTTTATCATCCCCACCTCTAACTCTTTTACTAGGTCAATTTTAATACCCCATTTACAAGCGCACTGTGTAAAAATTATTTCTAGTTGGCAATTTCTTTAACCGACACCCCCAGAAGTAAAGAATAAGTCTCGCAACGCAACTGACTAAATTAAGAGCCTATTTTTAAACTATTGTAAAGCTCTAAAAAAATTCTTCAGCTAAAAAAACATAGATTCTGCGTGACAAATTGTACAGCAAAACTAAAAAAAAAAAAAGAAAAAGAGGTGCGAGTTCCACTGGGATATACCTACTTATGAAGGATTGATGCGAAAACAAAAAAAAAAAAAATTACCAACTTCCAACATCTGGATATTTCTGTAAAATCTAAGTTAATAGTGTGGTTGTGAGTATGCACACAACCACACACCTTCACATCATATAACACACACACACACACACACACAAGAGTTACAGTGTTATAAGTTACGCAAATCTGACGATTGTAATTCTCATTTAGCCCCTACTGTATAGACCGAGCACGAAGATGTTTACATATCAGAAAACAACTTAGTTTTGCTGAGAAGTATAGCTGAGGGCTGCAAGTTTTAAACTAATCGTCAAATTAGTGAATGTTTAGCTCAGGGTTAGTGTTGATCGTGAATACCGACCGATATGGGAGGAATAGAGAAGCTCTGGAGTGAACATTTACAGATCAAATCTGTAGAACAGGAGAATTTAACGAAGTATCACAATTCTGCGATCTCTTCGTGTGAAATTTATACAATTCTGTATTTTTACTATTTACGGGTTTATAGACCATTTATAGGTTTGCTATTGAGTATTCAATTTGAAGCACCGTTCAATGGTAAACAAGTTAATATTTTGTTCACCGAGGGTTGGTATCCAGCCACGAATTCCGTATTTACTGGAATTTCGTCATAAGGTAGCCTACCTACCCACACATAACCCATTCTGCAGTGTGAGATGTAACCAACTATAGCTACCTATACCTACTTAACTTCTTGGATCAACATCTCATAACATATTATAGTTTACTAAATTAAACATTTACTTTTTCATATTTTTTATATTTGTTTATTTTTGGTTTCCAAAAAATTCGCAGCAATGGGTGTAAACAATGTAACCTCTTCATCAGGTCCTTCGCAACGAATCGACGCTTCAGCAGGCAGAAAATTGCTGCAGTATCCACCGGAAGAGGAGATCGTTATCAGCGGATTGGCTGGAGCATTTCCAAAATCCGCAAACGCCTTTGAATTCGGGGAAAGGTTATACGCTAAAGAAGATCTCATCTCTGAAACCGGCCATTATTTTTGCAGCGGTAAGCACATAGAATAAGATTCTTACGAATTATAACCTATCGTGGGCGACGAAATTATGTCATACAGGCCCAATCAAAATTCTATAAAGATACCACATTTATTTTTCAGGCAATGACGAATTACAATATAAATACGGAAAACTTGGCTGCGATTTGAAAAAATTTGACGCAGAATATTTCAAAATTATGGACAGAATGGCGGATGCGATGGATCCGATGGGACGACTGATTTTGGAAAAGAGCTACGAAGCCATTGTCGATGCGGGTAAGTGAAAGTCTAACATTCGTAGATATTGGCAGACCGTCAATAGCCACATATCCGATTCAACAGCCTTCGACATGCATATACAGACTTTGTGAAGAATGGCTAGTGTTGACATTGTCGATGAATTTATTAACAATCAGTTCTCAATTTCACGTCATTTCCTATATCGATAACCATTAACAGTACATATGTATAGGAGAGACTAGAGCAGCTGAAACCTTTTTAGTTTGAACTAAGATTACATACTTACGAAATTACCATGACACTAATGTGAAAAAGGTATTTTTGGAAAATATGAAAAGTTTCCTTTCGAATAAATCCCACTTTTTTAATGAAAACGTCATTTAAATTGCTAAAAATCAAAATTACAAAGAATTTATTTTTTCGTTCTCTTCAAAAACCCCAGGCCAAAAGAATCAGACCTCGGGCAGAAGGAACCATTTTAAAATAACCCAATTTTTCTATTCAAAATAATTTTTTTTTCCGAAGTTTTAAAGGAGAAATATTTATTAGTGTGGCGACTTCCTACCAGTGGTGACGAGTGTACTTATATACTCGCTGGTAGGTTGTGTGGCCTATCTCTACATTATCTAGGGCAAACACATTTTTGGTTCACGGGTTAGTATCTCACCACTACTAATCTAATTTTCATACTGAGCAAGGCTCACATAAATACGAGGTTGATTAGTAGTTGTACGCATGTGCTAACTGCAGCATCTTACAATTGGTGACCCCGACGTGATTTGAACATGCAACCTAGCGCCATCTCTTGGAAACAATGTGATGGTGCTGAGCACACTAGCGTTGAAGCGGTAGTGTGTACTGGTGCAATTTGGGGATGTATTAGTGAGGGGCATCCACCACTCCCTTACACACACCTACCCTTCAATTAGTAGCTCTGCCTTCATTGAATTGTACTGCGCACTGTTGTATTGGGGAAAGTAGTGTGGCGACACATATCGGCAGAGTACTATTGTCACCATCACATGGGGCTGTGGCCGACTGTATACAGTTACCCTATTTTGGTGATGGTGGTGATTGAAGTAGGTATTACTGTCAGTTGACAGTTTTAATCCCCAGGCAGGCAGGAAACATACAATTAGAAATAAAACAACTGTTTTTGATTGATTTCCAGAGCTTTTCAAATAAAATTTTAAGGTTTATAAAAAGTGTACTCTTGGGCAAAAGGAGCCGGGCAAGAAAAAACCAGCATACAACTCTTATCACGCAGTATATTACACTTGCTTCTCTTTAAATAGGGTCATAGTTATACATTCATTTGTTGGATTGTCCATTTATCTTGAGTTTGTAAATCTTCTATAATAAATTATAAACTAATTTGTACCAAAAAAATTGTGAACAGCATGTTATTTTGTTATAAAAATACTGTGTGACAAGAGTTATAAATGCTGATTCTTTTTATCCTGCTTTTTTTGCCCAGCCCTTTTTGCCGAAGAGCACACTTTTTATTAAGTTGCACATTTCATTAAAAAAGATCAGTAAATTTGCTGAAAACTATGGTTTTACTCAAAATAGATGGAATTTCTAATAGTTTACAACCATCCTCACATCAATGCATCCATATAACACAAAATAATTTGTAACGATATTTATCATATCGCACAAATAAAAGGTATTCAATACAATGTGTAAGTTATTTTTAATATTGAAACTGTTTATAGTACTTGGTATGTATACAGGCTGTAAGACAAGTGTCTACAAAGTTGTGTTACAATGAACATAGAATAAAATAAATTACTTTTACAAAAATATGGTCTTATATTAGGCCAGAGTTGTAGGTGATTGAGTGTTAAAGGGAAATGAGAGAAATGGAATACAGTGGATATTATGAATATACAGTAATAGAGAATTCATAGGAAATACTTATTGTCCAAAATGTGTATATTAGGAAATTTCTCAGTCTGAATAAATGAATAAATATAGGAGTTTGTAAACAGGAGTTGTGTATTCTAGAAATTAGGAATGATGATAATATTATATGAAAGAATAGGAATAATTGCTGATTGTATAGAAAATGTATAAATGGGTTTTTGAGGATAATTGAATATAATTGTGGATATAAAATGTGATTACACAGTAAAAATACGTCACAATTTGTATTTTGTTGTGGCATAATTTTATGTAGAATAACGTGAATTGGTACTGAAAATCAACTTATCAAAATCACAGACCAAAAAAAATGCAGAACTGACACGGGTGTTTTTCAGAATAATGGGGACTTTGATAACAATCGTTCATCAGCATTGTGGTATCACTTTGACAAATAAAAAAAGGGGTAATTGAGGTGGTTACACTTTTCCAGTGGTTAATTTTGCCCGAGTCTCCCCTATATACTTCCAGAACAATTACCTATCAAACAGAAAGCACTTGGTCTTTGAACTTTTTAGCATCAAGCACAAGCAGTAACCTACAATCACTTGTACTAGCTACTATACGGCTCTTTATAATTCATCAATTTATTTCAGGTTACAATCCAAAATCATTCCAAGGTACAAAAACCGGAGTCTATGTCGGATCTTACGTCAGCGAATCCGAACTAGTTTGGATGTTTGAGAATAGAACGGCCAGTGCTTTTGGATTTCTAGGATGCTCTCGATTCTTGTTGGCCAACAGAGTATCATTTTGGTTAGGAACTCAAGGTAGGTTGGAGTCCGACACATGCCTCACCTGCTGATCTGAAATCAGCTGATTACAATTACCTTTGTTACCCAACATGCTATTAACTCTGTCAAACTGAAGAATTTTGATGGGTGGTTGTCCTTGTCCTCCAGGTCCCAGTTATAACATCGACACAGCCTGTTCCTCCAGTTTCTTTGCCCTGGTGAATGCGTACAAGGATATGCGAATAGGTGTTTGCGACGCAGCCATCGTGGCTGGCTGCCAGTTATGTTTGGCGCCCGTCATGCAAGAAACCATTTTTGACATGGGTATGTTCAGCCCTCACGGCGCACCCAAATGTTTCGATGAAGAAGGTGAGCTATTTTGATGACAAAAATAAAGTAACCCTGGTTTTAATGGCTGGTAAAATAAGTATTTGGTAAAATGGGGATGATATGTGTTTGCAGCGGACGGATATTGCAGGTCAGAAACAGTGGGTGTGGTCTTGCTGCAGAAAATGAAAGATGCCAGACGCGTATACGCGCGCCTAATTCACGCCAAACTCAACAGCAACGGACACGCGACTCAAAACTTGTGGAATACGTCGGTGGATGGTCAGCAGCAACTGTTCCAAGAGTTCTATGAGGAATGCAAAATTGATCCGAACACAGTGGAGTATGTTGAAGCCCATTCTACAGGAACCAGGGTAAACAAACACTTTCGAATGACGATCAATGCCCTTGTTTTTTTTGGGCAAAATTCTTCTTTTTCACTTACTGCAGACGCACGCTCCTCCAATTTGTTAAAGACAAAGGACAAGTAAGATGCCAAGGTACTTATCGTCACAGTTGGAGAGAAAGTTGGCTCAATGAATGCCCAGGGGCGAGTAACTCCAAGCAATGGCGCAGTGCCACTTTTTATTGGATTTCCCCAAATAAATTTGACACAACATTGTGAAACACAAGTGGTATCATCACAGTTTTGGTAAGAGGTCTCGCACAAATGTGTCCCGAGGAGTCCCACTTGCTTGACAAGGTGCGTGCCACTAGTTTGGGATGTGATTTCTCTCACATGTGACCAGAAAAATATTGGAACTTCGGGTCTCATTTTGGGTTTGACCTCCTCAGAGCTCGACTCTGGCCTTTCTCGGTCATGCCATCCACTGGACCCCCAACCTCCAAAGGCGACTGACTACTGACTGATTTTTTCTTCACTTGAGAACTCTGCCCCCCGACCTCAATGATTGTCGCTATTTACACGCACGTTGAGTGACATTAAAGAATTCAAATACGTTCTCAGGTATATTATCTGAGTGAACTTTGTAGCAGGCTCCAAATGCTAGGGTGCTCATAGCTCAGGCATTGTGCCTCCCTGTATATGGTTTCATCCCTTCGACAAACTTATACCGCTAAGATTCTTGCCTCCACAGAACCTCTCGCTCAGTCAGGCATTAGATGCCAAATCAAAAAAATCATTTTGTAGCTAAATTTTGAGACATTAATTTTCAAAGCACATTTTGTGAACATTTTCACTCCATTACGAAGCGTAAATCGTATTCTATATTAGAAGACATACATTTGACGTCACAGTTCATTTAAAAAGTCTCACACCAGGAAGTCCGGAAGGCCATATTCTCACGATGAGGCGCGCCATGCTAATTTGCGATGAATTTTCACCAACGAAATCGATACAAACAAATTAAAAATTACAGTGGCGGTGCCGTCAAAATTTGTGAACTCGATGCCACACAGAAGGAGTTCAGCCGGCACAGCCCATTGGCTTCATAAGAAGGACTTAGTTTTCATAAATAAATATCGTCGCATTGTTGGAAAATACGAAGCAAATTTTTAGTGAAAATAAATCTCTATGAGAAGACCTGTACGACAGCTTACAGCAGAAGGCGATAACTTTTTTTTTAAGCATTTTTTCACCGAGTTATTTTAGGTCGCCTAATACACGTCCATTTTGAAAAAGTCTTCTCCTCGGATCGAATGGAAGGGGTAGTTATATGGTAGAAGAACCGATAGTACCGCCTCCCACATCGATTTCATCTAAAACTATGATAATTATTTTATGACGAAAACAAACTGTGCGCAGGAAGGCGACACGGTAGAGGTGACAGCCATCGAAAACGTTTTCTGCACGAATCGAGTAAAACCGCTGAAAATCGGTTCGGTCAAAGCAAATATGGGTCACTCGGAGGCCGGCTCCGGTATATCGGCCATCGCCAAACTCATTCGCGGCTACGAAAAAGGTTTCATGCTGCCGAACATTCGTTTAGAGAAACCGCGAACCGACATCAAGGCTCTCCACGAAGGACGTATCGTGGTAAGTGTGAAATCGTCTCGCTGGCAGCACACATGCGTACGTTTATTTGCACGTAAATATGATTAGCATCCCCTCCAACTTTCGCCCCGCCTTCTCCGTACACGTCCCACTTCTAAACCGCCGACTGTTTTCCCACGGTTCATACGCAATTTCTCGCCATTCAAGGTGGTCACAGAGCCCATTCCGTGGGAAAACGATTTAGCAGCCATTAATAATTTTGGCCTGGGTGGAACAAACGCGCACATATTACTGCAGTCGAATCCGAAAATTAAGCGCGACGACGCCACTCCAGAGGACGACCTGCCACGACTAGTGGTCGTCTCTGGACGCACAGAAGACGCTGTCAACTCCGTACTCGACTTCGTGAGTACCTGCCGCCTGTACCACATTAAACCGAATCGAGTTTCACTTTAATACTCGTGTAAAAGGCCTGCATATTTGATCCTTTAGCTGAATAACGGAGCGATTGACGCCGAATTCGTGGGCCTCCTCCATCAGATCCATCGAGAACATATTGCCGGCCACAAGCATCGCGGATACGTTGTACTGAAAAAGCGAGGACAGTATGTCAGACACACCGCCGTGAGTATAATAGCGTATATTACGCAACGTGGGAGGAAAGTGAGCAATTTTCAACGAGTGTGCGACGTTTGCAAGCACGAGCCGTTGGCGAGTGCGGTAACCGCACAAGTTAATCTCTTCTCGAGCTAACCAATTGCTCAGGTCTACCAAATCATTCGCACTTCTCCACGAGACAGTTCAGTACTTCACACTAAACCTATTAATACGCCTCTAAATTTTGTCTACTTCATCATTTACCACCCTTTGCTCGTTGATCTCTCATAGCTTATACCTTTGAATTCAAATTAGGCTTAATCCATAAGCATGAATATGCTTTGAAATTTAAAATACATAGTTACAAACAGAGAATATTCATATTTATATATATATATATATATATTACCTTCAATATCCAAAATAAGTCAATACTAGTTCTGACCAGCCAATACTATTTATTCGTAACCCCTTTTGGCCATACTATATTTGACTAGGCAAAACTAATATCGACTGATATTTTACTACATTTTCATTCAATACTAGAATTGACTAAAACATGAACTAGACGATGTCAGCCTTGACTAGTCAATACTAGTATCGACTGAAAATTGTTTAATTTATAAATTTTATTTTTAAAAAAGGAAAAAAACCGACTACGTCAATCCGAATGAGTAGCTCTTATTGGTAGATATGCCCAAATTTATGACAATAATTTTTTCAATCTTTAAATTCTCGTTTTCTTCAATTACACCCTTCTAATTTTTTAATTTTCAAATTTGAATAGCCTAGGACATTTTCCTGGTAGTCAGTAACATTTTGAGCCTACTTTCATTAAAATCTATAAAGTAAGACACTTGTTCTGAACAAACAAAATTCCGTTAGTTTCAGAGATAGACATACCAAACATATAACCTCCTCCATATGCAGTCGGTAAAAAAGTTGGTCTTAGTCAAAACCAGTTGTTATTCATTATTTGAATATGTAGAAGAAATGATAGGGAGTTAGCCCCTCAAACTCCCGTTTTTAAAATTAAAATTTTTTTTTTTAACTCACCTCACCCTTACATACTCAGTAGGATAAAGACATAGAGGAAAAAAATTCATCTCACCTAACCACCCACTATATGATAAAAACAGCCAAATGTCCAAAATTATTTCAAATGAATTGGAAAATTAAAAAATAGGTTTATATGAAATAATAATTTTTATTTTTTTTAAATAATTTCTGATACTTGCCCATGCTTTTATTATATTGTGGTCATTAGATAAAGTGGGTTGTTTAAAAAAAAATTGGGGAAAAAATTAAGCAAAAAACTTGGGGAAAAGGGGGTTTAGGGGGGAAGCCCCCATCATTCCTTCTACACACTTGTATAATGATTAAGAAATTGTTTAAACATCTCACCAAACCACCCACTGTACAATAAAAGCATAGTCATGTGTCAGAAATTATTATTTTTAAATAACAAAGATAGGACCATATGAGATAATAATGAACAATAAATTGATAAGATTGAAATTCGTATTTATTTTTGTGTAATTCTGACCGGAGTAATATTTTTTTCAGTAAGCCAATATTAGTTTTTTCTATTCAAAACCAAGATAAAATTTGTGTTTGGTCATTGTTAGTTTTAACCAAAGAAACATCTTTTATTTGGTCAATACTAGTTTTGACTAGTCAAACCAGTATTGACAAAATGGGTTACAAATAAAAAGTATTGACTGGTCAAATTGGTTTGACTAAATTGGGCTTCGATGGTAACATATATTATATATAGATAATCAAAAAGGCAATATTTATGCTGGTATTTTGCAAGTGAAAAGTAGTTTTTATGATTGATGAATGTAAACTCAATGTAAAGTGAATGTTAATGTTATCAAATATCAATATATTTTTGCATTGATACAATATCGATATTTAGGAGAAAGTATCGATACGTATCAACATTTTTGACAATACTAGTGAATGAGCCTTCATTTAAAAATGTGAAGCATCTTTTTACATCGAGGCATGTTCACTTTATATCAAGATATGTTCAGTTTACATCAAGATAGAAGTTACACTTTCTGAATGAAATTTTAATTTGTTCCATTTTTCATAATTTTTGTGTAAGATAGGTATAACTTCAACTATCATTACCTAATTTTATAAAATATCTTCCTCAACAAGGTTCAAAAGCAAGTTTACATGATTCAGAAATTGTTCACTTGCTGCTCTCATTTTACAAATTTTCCATCACATGTAAACGCTTATTTTTGAACCTTGGTGTGTAATATACTATTTCATTATGCAGGAATGTAAAGAAGAAAAACCATCTGTATGGTTTGTATTCTCTGGAATGGGATCTCAGTGGCCAACCATGGGAAAAGAATTGATGGTACTGCCCGTGTTTGCAGCAACCATCAGAAAATGTCAAACAATTCTCAAAACCAAAGGCGTTGACTTAATAGAGATGCTCAGCAGCAGTGATCCAGAAACATTTGACAATGTGTTAAATTCGTTCTTGGGCATCGCCGCTATTCAGGTGGGTAATACAATACGTAATAATGAAAACTGATCGGATGCATATTTGACAAAAATGTGCAGTACCTAACGTTGAAAAACTATCTGCTTGTTTAATTCTAACCGTATAAATAGGACAGGTAATTTATTCTAAAATTAAACTGTACCAAAATTATCAACCCTAAGGAAAGTGGTAAAGGGATGTAAAAATGAACTCAAACACAGAAAGCCACACTAGAAAATGAAGGTTTCCACCATAAAAAAAATAATATAAATTAAAAATAAATGAATAAATAAATAAACAAATAAATAAATAAATACAATAAAAAAAATATATATATATTAAAACTAAGTGGGAGAATGCTGGGTGAAAATTATGTTTAAAATGAACGGTTAAAGAAATTTGTAATGATTTGTATTTTAATGTTATGAAGTAAATGGTTATGCAAGTTATTAACTGATCGCTGGCCAAATAAAAAAACAGCATGCATGTTTTCAAAACAGCTTCTTTGATGCTTTTTTTCTCAGCAACAATTTATAATATTTTTATCTAGTTTTCTTGCAAATGGAGTATTTTAAAATCATTTTTACCCATGAGCCATGAACACAATTAAAACCAAAGTTTGAAGAATGTTAGATAATTATATTCAACTTCTGTACAAAATTCCGTGACTGTTGGTTAAAAGTTAATAATTTGCGGAATTGAATACTCTACCCTTATAGGTACTGTAGAAGGTTAGTTGAGGTTAAGTGAGGTGGATGGAGATTCAGATCAGTAACCCACAGATCAAAAAATAGTGATGCCTCTAGCTACAAATGAAAACATGCGTTCATTTAGTTCACATCTCCATAAACAATCCCTGCAATGCAAGATGCAAGTACTGCAAAATGCACACAGAGGACAGCACATATCACATAAGCCCACAAAAACATCTGTAGTACTATCCACACTGGTGGGATGTGCCAAATCTTTCAATGAAATAAATTACATTAGGGTCACCTATTCTGTAGGTCTACCAACGTAAGGATTTGAATTTGTGACCTACAGATTGAGAAGCAGTGACACCTCGGGACAGCTACACTACCACTTATGGAAATGTGTGTTTGTTCATTTAGTTCATGTGGAATACCTTGTTGTGAGAGATATTCACACTAGAAGGTCTTCAACAGTATTTGCGTGTTCTGCCACTTCATACGACCTCATACGAATATTGTCCCCACAGTTCACATCCCCAAATTTGTTTGGAAAACAAATTCACCTTAGGTATGAAACCTAAGCCTTAAGGTACAGTGGGAGGTTGAAAATTTTACAAATAATTTATTTACATTTTTAATTACCTAGTCATTCACATAAATGCCTAAGATGCATATCCATGATATTTTCATAATTCTACAGACATTTACACAAATGACTAGAAGTTTTCAGTCATTGTCGTTATTCTCTTAATCATTTCCAGTCGAACAAAGTAAGAATATTATAAAAAAGTGCATTTCTCATTTTTTCCTACTGATTTATGTGAATTCAGCTATTTTCAATAATGAATGATTTATGCTTTGACTATATAGTACTAGACCAGTAAAGGACGATGATTTCCCGTTAGACGTGCCGATACTAAATATGCAACCAGAGTACTTTTTGACGTACTTTGCTTTGTGTTTATGTACGCTATCATTGTGAATTTAAGTAATGTTTCTATCAGATGATTGTATTATAAATTGGTGAATTCAAGCAAAACATTGAAAGTACGCAGAAAGTACGCTAAAGTTGCCTACTTTTTTTCTGGCATGTCTTGATATTAGAAAGTACATTGGTCTTATGGAGCTTAACTGGTTCCGTACTATGTAGTCAAATAATTTATGTTTTTTCTCAAGTCTTTCATGTAAATAAATATATAAGAACTAGTTAAAAACGTTAATATTATAATGAAATTTCTTAATTATGAAAAAAATTTATATTTCTGATGAATTAGGGCTTTCACTTGGAGAATGGTGTATGTTACAAATTTGTCAAAATCATTTTTTTTTGGCCACACTGATTGTAATTTGTACTCGGTGTCGCCGACACGCTGATATATTAAAAACATATGTAGGATTATTCCGAGCAGTTCATAAATCAACCATATTTTTCTATGTTACATATTTTAGTTTTACTAAGGTCCAGTGTATGTTCCATTGTTCTCATGAAGAATCAGCTTTTTTGACCATTTTTATTGATTGAAATCAGTATTTTATTTAACAACAGTAATCATTTGAATAAATGTCCATCATGTTAAGTATGAAAAAGATAAACAATGTGGCAGAATGCAAACCCCAGTCAATTTCCAATCAACACACACATTAATCTGTATGATTACACGGAATTAGCATATGAAAGTAAACCACAATTTTGTTTCTTCGGTTGGATTCTCAAAACCATCAATAAGAATGCCTCAATTTCGTTTGGAGAGTGAATTTTGCAATTTTGACGTTTAAAAAATGTTATATACCTTGATGTTAAGTCAACTTTTGCAATGATCGAAACTGGCTATTTCTCACGCAGACGGATGATTTTTGTACAGTAATATTCGTACACCTGTGTATACGAACATTGCAAGCCATCATACATCATATTTTGTAACATACACCACTCTCGATAAACGGTCACAATTTTTCTTAGGCATTTATCTAAATTAAATTCCTGTCTCTGGAAGACATCCAGTCTTATTGCTTGTCTTTTTCCATCGCCTGAGAATTTTTATAAAAACCAAATTTACGTATTGAATGCAACGTGTATAATTATATAGGTACACGTGAATTTCAACTAATAGTGCCAAAAGTTTCTTGGGATCGTGAAACGAAAAACAAACTCACGCCCTGGGTCTTAATACCGGATCAATTTTAATACGTAGATTTTCTTTGAAGACCTACATAAAAACCTACCCACCTCACCTAATCACACACTTTCTTTGAGAATTTTTTGTAAAATTATTTCACCGAAAGAAAGATTTTGGGAAAAGTGCCCCTCATCTGTAGAAAGAAAGAAATATTTATCGACTGTTTGCCTCCTTCCCTAGTTTTGCCGAAGTATCTACCTAAATTTTTAAAATGGGCCTACCCACAGATCGCCTTGGTAGACTTGTTGACCGTCATTGGTGTGAAAGCGGATGGAATGCTGGGTCACTCAATCGGCGAACTGGGCTGCGCTTACGCCGACGGATGTCTGACATTGGAGCAAACAATTTTGACAGCCTATTACCGAGGAAAATCGTTACAGGAAACGAAATTTTTGCGAGGATCTATGGCATCCATTGGTACGTATCGATAAGTTCGTCGAAATAATCGTATTTCCAGGTGTTCTCTTGTTTTTCATTTCCGATGACCACGTATATACTTTGTCGCAGGCTTGGGATACGATAAGATTTTGGAAACTTTGCCACCCGAATTTGACGTAGCTTGTCGCAACAGCGTCGACAACTGTACCATTTCGGCTCCGGCCGACCTCATGGAGAAATATGTGAGCCAACTCGAGGCCCGAGGAATTTTTGCACGAATCATCAACGTGTCGAACGTTCCTTTCCACAGTCGATACATCGCCTCAGCCGGACCTACATTTTTACACGAACTAAGAAAGGTAATTTTGAATGCAACAGAAACTGCTTTAATGCAGCGTTTGGTGCAATAAATGTGAAAAAGGGTCAATCTACGATACGACCTACGACCTACGACCTTTGCAGAAATAACCAAGGGGATCAATTTTCACAACACGTCCGAAAAATTTTAATTTTTAACGAAAACATCTTTAAAAAAACAAAAAAAAAGTCATCACTTCCTTCTCAACTACAACAACTATCTTGGGTGGTCTCTGTTTCCTGATTTAACTCTACCACAAAATTGAGGTGAAAAAAAAAGATGTAGGTGTAACGCCTAAAAAGATGGTAGTTTGGTTAATTTACCAATTTTTGGCGTTGACGCTTCCTCCAAGAATTTACTTATAGAAAACCACAAGTATGTTACTTGGGAATAATCAACAAAATAACTTCAATAATTAAATTAGAATTTCTAGTTATCCACACTCTTATGGTGGACCTTAACTTCATTTATTTAAAAAGACTTTCAAACAATTTGAACACAATTAAGTTACATATAATTGAATATTTCGAGTTGACACATTACAAAGAAGTAAGGTTAAACAACTTACTGAAAGAATAATGAAACAAATTTGAACATTGCGTACTTCTGTGCAGTCGTATTTATATCATTCTTTTGGATATAGTGCGTATAAAGAAATAATGAATAAAGTCTACTATGATTAGTTGTTAAAAGGATGAAGAATATTTCTTATAGAAGGATAATTCAAGGAGATGAATGTTTGTGTAATTTTAATTAGGTTAAAGACCATAGTTCTCCTTTCGAATGAATTATGTTCATCAAATTCTAACAGTAAAATTACTGTTAGATTCTGTCTTAAAATAGAAGAAAAATCAATGGAATGTAATAATTGATATTGCAAAAATTTTCAAGTTCATTCATATTTTCTATATTTTTGTTTAACCGTGGTCATGTAGCCTTGTTCTTGGATTGTTAATGTTGGTGTTGATCTGAATCTTGCACTTTTCAGATCCACATTACCATATAAATTTTGCTCGACATTAGTTCTCAAATGTTACTCACAATTAGCCTCGATTTCCTTCCTATTTCAAAATTATAAATAACTTTCGTATTACCTTCCCATCTGTACAATTTAGGGGTGGCTCCAGAATTTCATTCCAGAGAATCTATCTTTGAGAGACCGAATATCATCCAAAGGCGTAGTTGTGTATGTGTTGATAAATAAAAGGTATGAACTCCCTTCTCATTATGGAGTGCCCCATCCCTACCCACTCACCTCTTCCCCCCAAAAAATATTTCTTTGCAGAGTGAAGTGATACTGTCAGAATTTACAATAGTAAAAGGTATTTTTATCAATAAGAAGGTCATGAAAATTTCTTTCAACATTTTACGTAAATAAAAAACTTGTCTTTTCAAAATTTGCGTTTTGGAAAGCATGGGAAGAAAGTTTTTCATTTATATCAAATTCTTAACCCATAACGAACGAACAAACAAAATAAAATTTTATGTTACATTTCAATGGAGCTCGAGTACATTTCAACGAGTCAGTCACTAATTGTTCTTTCAACTAAAAAAAAAGTATTTTAGTACCATTTAGATAGCTGGTGTACAGAAGTGCTAAAATAAAATGATACCACCTTTCAGTGCTTTTCATCCATTGCTGCATTCCTGATATTTTTTACTGTTAAAATACAGGAAAGCCGTTTATATATTACTTTTCATTCATTACACTCAAATTTATAATTATCAAATGCATGCCTGCCACTCGAGTGGAGGATGTTCAAATCCCTTTTTTTTCTATGCCCTACAAAATTGATTATGCCAAATATTAGGCTAAGACGAGGAAACTATTTTTTTTTAGCGACAATTAATTATAATGATAAATAGGTTAACTAAGACAGATTTATTACAATAAGCTCCAGAGTCTGTAGTTCACTTATTACATAGATGGTGAGATCTTTTGGGTAGATGGGAGGGCTGGTCTATTGTATGCCATTTTAGGGGTGACAGTGGCGGGTGAAAAAATGGGTGGGGCAAAACCCCACTTCCTCAGAGCCACTTTGCAGTTGTGGTATGCAAATGGGGGCAGTAAAACCCTTTTCCTATAGCTATACCTACAAAATTCTAGGTCCAACTGATCAATCTACAAACTTGGGAGAAATCATCTACATTTGACAGCAACACTAAAGAATGTTACTGCCCAACCTGAATAGCCTACCAGGTATCTATTGGACTCGAATTTAAGCCATGCCTAGGTGAAATTAAAAACCATTTAATCCTGAGCAAAACATTTTTCCTGAACACTTGCTGGGTAAGGATCAACTTGATGCAAGAGCTAACACCACCGAATGGCCTATCCCAATTAGAAAAACTCAATATATATCTACAAAAATTAAAGCTAATTATTAATAAAAAAAGTCAAGTTAAAATTATATATAAAGATGAAAACAGCCTAGGCAAAACAATAAGAGCAGTGACAAGCAGTTGACAAAGTTAAAACAGATTCAATAGAAGAAGCTGCTCAACTAAATAAAATAAAAGAGAGGGAGAAAAATAATAAAAAGGAGATGGTAAAGAGTAGTACAAAATGGTACAGACAGATACAGATTTTAAATAAAGAAAATAAAACCCAGGGCACTGATCATGGACGTGACGGGTCAAAAGAGGAAAGGGGTATGAAAATAATAAAAGAAAAATGGTGAACAACCAGGGTGGAGAAAGAGAACTAATACCTGAGCAGAAGAGTGAAGTGAAGAGTGAAAAGATGTGAGAATAAGAAGAAATGAAATGATGAAGCAGCAGCAACAGCAGCCAAAATGATATGATTAGAAGTGAAGAAGATAAAACAGAAATGAAGATGTATGAAAAAATGAAGTATATGAATAAAGCCAAGGTAACAGTTTGTAAGAAATCGAAAAAAATTGAAAGATAAAGAAATAAGGGAAAAAGACAAGTTTCTACCATGATCGAATGCCTGAATGAGAATTCAGAAATACGTTTTAATTTTATATTTGAATTTAAAAATTGTTTCGAAAAATTAATGGGGAAAAAGATCGCAAATTTTAAGGGTTGTAATTTTGAGTGATAGGCCAGATGTGTCACAGTCGCCATCATACAAAGTAGCATGCCTTGATCAAGGCCCCGCGCATCATCCAAAAGATCCCTCCACTGATGCTGTGCCGTTTGCCTCTCGATGCCACCAATCACCGTGAAATATGAAAAAAAAATTAATATTCAATTTCATTTTCTGTGGCATCCTCCTCTGAAATGTGATCAAAAACAGCTGATAGAGGCGGATTCGACGAGAAATCAGGAAACGTTCGAAAAGCACTAAAGGGAGGTATCCATTCATATTAGCTGCAGAGTTGGGGCTAAAATTTGGATTTTTGTATTCACCAGCTGATACCAGACAAGCAATTACGCTCTGCCAAATGGATAAGCACGTCGAATTTGGAAGAAGATTGGGATGCCGACGAGGTGAAGTACTCGTGCCCCGAATATTATGCCAATAACCTGTTGAATTCGGTCTATTTTGATGAGGCCAGTCGTCACATACCCAAGGATGCGATAGCCGTCGAAATCGGTCCTCATGGTCTTTTGCAATCCATTCTGAAGCGATCTTTGGACAAGAGTATCGCCAACATTCCTTTAATGTCGCGAAACCACGCAGACAACGTCGAGTTCATGCTCAGCGCTCTGGGAAAGTGAGTATTGGTTATTTTTCATCATTTTTGACACCTTCATCTTTCTAAATGAGGAATTCAAAGATGGAGGTTCGGTTATGCTAGCCTTGTAGTTCAGATAAGCCTACCTTGAGTAGGCTGAAATTTAGTAATGCATAAACTATCGATACTAATAATACTATCGATGGGATATGGTATCGATGGTTATCGATAGACTTTCTCAAAAATTGTTGAGACCACCAATCCTTCTCCCCTCTCACTCCTACGAACACACGATCACATATCGAATACATTTATTTATATCTATTCGCGGCTACACTGATATACCACCTCCGCCGCTCACTCGTTCATTTCCAGTTACCGTTCGTTCATTACTCTAAAAATGTACTTTACTTAAATTATGTAACTTATGAAATAAACATTCGCTTCTTGGACGTAACTTCACTCAAATCTTTCTTTTCTGTTACAACTCCAGTCCTCAACCTCTATATGGTAGCATCGCTCGGTAACAATCTTCGTACCTGTAACAGATTTTAAAAAAAATACTAATTTAAAATTTTTATACTTTTGTGAATTTTCTTTGTGTTTTAAGTCAAATTTTTGAAAAAATCTTTCGTGAATAATTGTGTTTTTTTTTTTTAATATTTTTGTAATTTTATTTTGTGTTGGGTAACTTAGTTCCAACCTTTTCCGAGTCATAAAATTTTTTTTGTTCTCAAAAAATCTAATTCCACCTTGAATGCTGTAAACGTTCAATGAGTTTCGTCGTTTGCTGAAAAGGATTTGCCCCGTTTGTGTATAATCCAGCCAAGTGTATCGAAAAATTCCAGGACTCGACGATTGCTAAGTTGTTCAGGAACCCTGCTTGTGTTGCCTGAAAACTAGTAAATTCATTAGTGTCTGCCCTGCTTGTGTATGAACTAATTCGTCGAGTCATCAATTGGAAGTAAATCGCCTTGAGCAGTCACAAATTGATCTGAAACCAACGTAAAAGCTTCAATTCAACAACGTCAAAATTGGTATTCACCGTCTCAATTCAACTTCACTTTTGGTATCATCTTTAAAACTCAAAAAACTTAACTCAAACTCTCATCGAAGTACGTTCAAAACAACCGAAGCGTAATTCAAACAGCAGTTCCAGAGCACCAACTTCATCAATTCCAGAAAACGAACCTGATAACAAAAAATCAACGGTTAAAAAGGGTACAACTTAAAAATTTTCTGCTGAAAAAAGGTAATAAAAAACATATTTTCATAATTTTTTCGTATTTTTTCGTATACTTTTCGTGTTCAATTTCGTGTTTTTCGTGAAACTTAACTCTTTCGATTCAAAATTTAACCTGTATATTTGAAAATAACGGTAATTTCAAATAATTTTGGCCTTTTCAAAATTTTTCTAAGCGCAAATTTTGGCAAGTTGTGTGCAAACTTTTGCAGCCACTTTTGTCTTGGAGTGTACAACTCGTGACGTATGCACGGCTCGTTTCGTTCATTCGTTCGAACTTGTACATTAACCTTTTGTTAAGTGCAACGAACCTACGAACGCTTATCTTCGCCCATTCAATAAATACGTTGGCGCGGTTTTCAGTTTCAAACCACCATTTTGTTGCAACTTGAAAATTTTTGCCATTGCACAATTTTGTCAAAATACTTAACGATTTTTTTTTGAATTTTTTTTCTTCTTATACGAACACCTAAATTAAATTAAATTTTTTTAATTTGCTCTTTTCCTCTCGTGCAACTTTAATTATTTATTCGAAAATATTAAACAAATTTCAAATTTTTTTTCTCTCGTAATTCATTTTTTTTTTTTTTTCTCTACTGAAAATTTTTCTTCTTCGAGTTACCAGTGGAATAATTTTACGTAATACTTGGTGAAATTTAAATTTTTTTTTTCTCCAAATCATCTGATATTTTTTTTTTTACTCTTCAATATTACTTCGAATATTTTGTGGGTATACTATTCAAACAAAATTTCCCCTGTTTTCTTTTTTTCCTTCCTAATTTCCTCGATCTGAAGGTAGCTAATTTCATTTTCACCCTCACACTTTCATCTTTTTATTGATTTTAATTAATCACCTTATCGAATATTGAATTCTCATACGAATTATTTTGGGTTAAAAAGTCTTGTTATTTTATTTTTATTTTTTTTTATTGGGAAGCGTCCAATCTCATCTCTAACGTGTGTGATCTCTTGCCCGCAGTGGACCTACTCGAGACACACACAAGGACAACTTAAATACTATCGTTATATTTTCAAATTGTTTGGTTAACACAGGTACGGCAATCCTAGTCTTGCGGCATTTGCTGGGGATTGACATCCGTTTGTTTTATTTTTTTTTATTTTTTTTTATATTTTTTTTAAGTTCAGTCAATTCATTAATTATGAATACTGAAAACAATGATAGGATCTCAAATGTCTTCCGTGGAAATGGCTATGAGGGATGGCGGGCAACTGTCATCAGCACCCTTATAGGTAAAGGCTGCCATTCCACAATTTTTCCTACTGCTCGTGAAACAAGTTACATTTATACGTCATCTGAAGAACGCCTAACATCCAAATGGCTTAAATTCTTCCAAACTCAAGAGCGAGCGAAAGCTCATATATTCGAAAGACTTGATAAAAGAATACTTCATCATGTCAAAACATGCGATGTAGTTTCTCAAATTTTTGAAATCTAGATGCTCGATACAGGAATCAAACTGCTACTAACATCATGGTATTAAAGTCAAAATTTCAGTCCCTTCGCTTCGATCCAAGGAGAGGTACCATCCGTAGATTCTTGGAATATTTTTCATCCATTGTGGAAGAACTACGTGATGCTAATTACCCCCTATCGGAAGCTGATGAAATTGATCAATTAATGATGTCATTACCCGAAAAATTTGATACTGTTTTCTCAGAATTCCGCCAATTAGAATTGAAAAACGAACTACTGTCAGACTTACAAAAATGATACTAGAAAAATGTGATCGAATTGAATATTCTAACAAAACCTTTCCCGGGTTTGATCAGCCCAAATCATCTTATCAACCAATGAATAATAATAATAGAAGAAACTTTAGAAATTTTCGTAATAACAATAATAACTCAAATCCCTTAAACCAAATTATAATACAACGAGTTATTTAAACGATCACAGAAACAATCAAAACAAACAGAATAGTTATTCTCCTAAAGATAATGTGTCCCAAATGGATATTACGTGCTTTAGATGTAATAAAAAAGGACACATGTCAAGGACATGCCCTAATGAGACATCTACTACCAGTAATACTCCACAAACCCAGAATCAGAACAGTAGCTCGAAACCCCAAATTTCAAATAACACGAACTCCCAGAAAAAGTCTGATGATAAATCCAATTTTCGTGTCAAATATTCTATGATGTTGCATTCAAATCTTAATCATTTAAGTTTTGATGACATCGAAGATGAATTTCAATGGCCTAAACCCCCTACAGTATCAAAGTCCACCCCCCCAAAAAACCAACTCCATACGATGTTACTAGACAATGGAGCAGATGACCATATGGTCAATGATATTTCAAAATTAAGAAACGTACGCAAAGTTGACAATTCTCGCAGAGCACTTTGTGCCAAAAAAGGCGTATTCGTAAACCCTACCCATGTTGGATCAATGTACGTTAATGTCTGCAATTCTAACGCAGAATTTTCCACTATTCACCTAAAAGAGGTATATTATGATCCTGATTTAAGCCTTGATATTTGGTCAGGTGCTAAAATCATGGAGTCTGGCATATTTAAAATCATAACCGACACGGATCACGCAGACATCATAAATAAAAATACTGGTGAAATTACTATAACCGCTCCAAAGAGAGGTTCTATGTACTACATTGATTACGAAATAGTTGATGAAGAAGAGGAAAATAAGGTCTATCAGGAGCTTGTGTGTATGCCTGTACCTAGTACGTCTGCAGAACAGGAAGATCAGTTAGATGATCCTCAACAAAATTTTGAAGAACTGAATGAGGCCGAAACAAGCAATCCACAAAGAGAGCAGGAAAACATTGACCATCCCCAAAATTTTCAAGATACCGAAGTGGATACGGTCACTCAGGAGATTTATTCCGAATCTGAGGACGAATTAAACTGGAGAGAGTGTCGGAATAAATAGAAAGCACAAGAAAAATATAAACAAAACTAAAACTCTTTGGCATAGAAGATTAGGTCATCTAAGTGGCAAAAGCCTAAAAGCACTATCGAAAGTAGTCGTAGGTATGCCCCAAAATTTAGTATTTAAGGACGATGACTTTGCCACTTGTGAGATCTGTATAAAAGCAAAATCCACCCGACTTGGTCATCACGGTGTGAGAACTCGACCAACGAGAAGAATGGAAGTAGTCTCATCAGACATCATGGGACCCTTTCAAGAGGCATATAACGGAGAAAAATTCATAATAACTTTTATTGATCATTACTCGAAATATACTCTTGCCTTTCCAATATTAAGAAAATCCCAGGCATTTTGATAAATTTAAAGAGTATTATTTATCTTTCAACACAAAATTCCCCAATGATCCTATCTCAGTATTAAGAACTGATCAAGCTAAAGAATACTCCGACTCCAAAATGACACAATTTTGCTCCGAAAAAGGAATCACTTTAGATGATGGCGTGGCATACACCCCCGAATTAAATGCAATAGCCGAAAGGCAAAATAGAACCCTGCTCGAAAGAGTTAGAGCTATATTATATGACGCAAAAATTGATTTTAAATTATGGTCAACAATAGTATTAGCCGCCGCCCACATAATCAATAGAAGTCCGACCCGCGTCAATTTAGGAAACATGACCCCTTATGAAAAACTATACGGAACAAAACCCGATATTTCCCACCTTCGAGTCTTTGGTGCTATTGCATATAAACACGTTCCTATCGAACAAAGACAGCAATCAGCAGTAAAGCCAAGAAGAACGAAGAGGAGCATCTCGACCCAAAATTCTTGCCCCGAGCCCTTAAAACAATTCTGATCGGCTTTTCGAATGTAGGTTATCAGATACTAGACCCAATCAAAATGAAATCCTACAAATCCTGCGATGTCAAATTCGATGAGACGAAAACATTAGCCGACTTCACAAGTAAACCAGAGGAACTACAAGTAAACCCTTAGAAGAGGAAATTGAGGCAATCTATAGGGTCAATGTACTTAAACAAGCCTCATCAGAAGACTTACTATTTATAGAAGATTGCATGCCAGTAACTTCAGTGACATTTTCCAGAATCCTTTTAAGAAAGAGTGGCTTAAGGCAATCAATGATGAACTGCAATCCATGTCAGATCTTAATGTGTGGAAAATTGTAGACCGTCCACACAATATCAAGCCTATTGACACACGATGGATATTCACGGCCAAGCCAATGAAAGAGGAGTAATGGCCCAAAAGCTAGACTCGTTGCCAAGGCCTTTATGGACAGATCCGAATATACCATGACAGAGACCTATGCACCGGTGTCAACTCTGGCTAATCAGTGGATCTTTAATCCGTAACGAACTTATTAAATCTAAGAACTGGAATACCTTCATTACTAAGTATGGTGACCTAATAAATTGGGCGGTTCATGCCAAAATATTCATGCTTCTTCTTCTCAACAGCAGATGAAGTAATTGCTCTTCAACGAGTCTTTTCGAGGATATAGACTATCTTGGCTATAAATCGGGAATTCTTCTGTAAGTGACACTCCAGTAACTGTCTATGAAGACAATATCTCTGTTATTCACGTCATCTCTGGAGGTGGTCAAAAACGTCTACGAGCTCTTATGATCAAATGTTATGGACTTGCTCAAGCCTATAATGACAAAATTTTCATATTTAAACAAATAGCTACTGAAGATCAACTAGCTGACTTACTCACAAAAGCCTTATCCAGTAAGCAGCACATTTCACTTACACATAAAATCCTAGAATCCCCAAACTGTGATCCATAAAAAATCAACTCCATTACCGAAATTTTGTCTGAAACCATCACAAAAACATATTTTACTTATATTCATCTAATTTTGCATGTCATTTATCTTGTTACCTAATATAAATTACTTTTGCATGTTACCATATTTATTGTATTTTATTCATATTTATTAATCAACATACTTACCATAAGCGTCCAAATCAGTTACCATTTTATATATACACTTTTTCAATTTTTAAAATTTATATTTTTGTATTTTTGTAACTAAATATAATGAACTTTTTAAAACACTTTTGTAATATCTGCAGTCGTGTTCGGTTCGAAAGATTGTAGGGGGTGTTGAGACCACCAATCCTTCTCCCCTCTCACTCCTACGAACACACGATCACATATCGAATACATTTATTTATATCTATTCGCGGCTACACTGATATACCACTTCCGCCGCTCACTAGTTCATTTCCGTTACCGTTCGTTCGTTACTCTAAAAATGTACTTTACTTAAATTATGTAACTTATGAAATAAACATTCGCTTCTTGGACGTAACTTCACTCAAATCTTTCTTTTCTGTTACAACTCCAGTCCTCAACCTCTATAAAAATGACTATCTATTGCTATCGATAGTTGCATTTACTTAAAAAACTATCGATAGTTTCAACGGTTCAGATTTGCCGGAAAATACATTCTTAAGCCCTGTGTTAGAATAAAAATTTTAGTTTTTACTTTAAAGTAAATACAAAATGCAGTTTTTTACAACACGTGTTGATAAAGTAGATGATTATGTGCCCCTTGATGGTGTATAAAGTGAATAATTTTAGAACAACGCATACTGTAAATTTTTTAATTATCGGTTTTTACATTATATACCGTCTTGTGCTCGCGTATTTCTTTATATACCGATGGTAAACTCTTTATGCACAGACTTGCGCCCATATTTGACTTTATACACCATAGATGTCCACAAAAAAACAAAAAAAAAAACTGTATCACTGATAGGATTCAAATACGGGTTTACAACATGGATCACTTCGGCGGATTATAGGAGAGCGCTCTGTGACATTAATTTTCGAACGAGGCAACAGAAACAGTATTCTAATTTTTTCTTGGTTCATCTTTTTTTTTCTTGGGAGAGGGGAGGTTGTTGCAAAAACGAGTATGTGATACACGTGTATACATGTAGTAGGTGATTGATACTCGTATGATTTGCATCACGAGCCGAAAGCAAGTGATACAAAAATCATACTTGGATCAAAATCACCTATCTTATACACTTGTATCACAAATAACGATTCCAAAAACGAATTCCCATATATTACGGCTAATAATAATTTATTGCGAACGAATTTCCGTAATTTCATTTACTTCATCATAAACAAAAACGAATCTAAACAACAAAATCGACATAGACCGAATCATATGGACGCAATTATGTTTACAGACGCTCTTTCAGCTACAAATCTTATAAAATAACGGACATCCACTGTTGCCACCCATCACTATTCGCAACACATAATGCAGGTGGAATAAGAAAAAAAAACGTATAAAATTAGTGATACATGAATTCGAATACATATTTGATTATTGCAGTTGTTTTTAGATGTTTTTTGCCACCTTAAAATAAACTATCGATACAAAAACATTTATTGATATTATATGCAGAATCGCTACCGAAATTATAGCTATCATACCTTTGGAATGTTTGAAATCTAAGGGGGATAGTAGGATATGAATGGTGAATCGACTCTCAGTGATTTTGATTTTTTACACCATAAAATTTTTATGGACGTTAAAAAAACATATTGGTTTACTTCTTACATCCCCTTTACCCCACAATCCATAAATATACCGGAAGAAATTGTTTTCTTGACTGTCTTATTAAAAGAATTTGATTAAACTTAAATAGGTACTTACCTAAGTCTTTCTAACTCTATAAGAGGTGTAGGTACATATACTTGATTTTTCAGATTTAGGTATGTCACATCAATATGACACTTCAAAAACCAATTCAAATTTCAAAAATTTAAGGATTTCGCACATATGTACCGATCGAATAATTAATAACAAAAACAATATGATAACTTTACTTTAGGAATTTGGATTTGAAACAGAAAAATTCTGAAATGTTTGGGAGTTTTGAAACTAAACATCTGGAAACCCTGATTTTGATGTTAATATTGGTCACGGTCACTTTACTTTCAAAATCGCGTTCATATAAACATTTTCAATATGTCGAAAAAAAAAATGCAAACAAAATTTTTTAAAATTTAAAATGGACGTGTATCCCTAGAAATCCCTAAGGTAATATTATCATTCTATACTTATTGTTAATTATTACATTTTCAATTACCAAGATTAATTACATAAGTGTGAAATGTATAAATTTTTAAAATTTGGATTTGTTTTTGAAGTGTCATAATAATGTGGCAAACCTATATCTGAAAAAAGTCACAAGTATAATTACGAGTATGTACACCTCTTATAGTGTTAGAAATGCTTAAGTAGGTACCTCCCTGTTAAGTTTAATCAAGTTCTTTCGGTAAGATACATATTGCCCAGGTATTTAAAGAAACAACACTTACAGATTTTGGCTACTTATGAAATGACACCTTCTATGTGAGCTACAATAAATTCCTTAAATTTTCAAGTCTCTAGCTAGGCCTCATCTTCTGAGTATTTAAAATAAGTCACTTTCTGAGAATCCTTCATATTTGATATACTCAGTGGCGTATCATAAGTTACAAGAATTAAGAATTTTTTTAAGTGTCATATCGTCTGAAAAATTCTCACGCAGCTGAATTTAAGCACGTGTAAGAAACGAGCGGAAAGTTTCCATCGATATTATATTATCAACTTCAAAGGTTATTCAAGGTCGAAAGTGAATAAAATTGTTTTTGCGCCAGTAGCATGCTTTCTCTTGGTCAGACGCTAATTAGAGTTGATATAAAAAATCTAGATCAAGTAGGTACATAACTTTTGTTACAAAAATTCGTAAGTTATACGTTATTTTTTACGTCGACCATTTTTACTGCATAGGACCGACAGTAAGCAAAAATCTAGTTTTGTCCGAATCTGTCAGAATATACATTTTTCAGCTACCATCGTTACTGAGCTAAAAATACTTTTATTTTAAACTGTACCGCCCCTACCCAAACCCCAATCTCCATTCCCTTCAGGAATTTATAAAATCAAATGATCCTAGTTATAAATTAATTACAATCAAGTATCAAACTAATCGAAGTAACTATGACTGGAGTAACCAATTTGAGCCATTGTACACAAAAACGACCAAAAACTTTTCTTGTTTTCATTTTTCTTACCAGTTTTGCTGGTAAACGGGGTATTTTTATTTGTCGTGAAACGGAAAATTTTCACTGCTTCCACCCCTAACTCCTTCATGAGGTCAATTTTAATGACGTAAACTAGGTTAACACATTACCTACTGGAGAAAATTTTGTTTTACCAGGTTTAAGAAGAGGTTTCAAATTTTCATGAGATAGCCTTCACATTGGAGCAGGTGAGAGGAGAAATTTGATGCCTCTTTGTTAAGTAGTTTTTGATTCAAAAATATAAAAGTACCGAAACAAAAAACATCAAAAACTTTAGCTTCGCAGATAAGATATTTTGGATTCACGACGCCAGGGATTCAAAAAGCAAGTCATCTGTGTTGCTTGAAGTATCTCTTTTCGTATTTACGGCGCAAGGTGTTACGAACGTATTTTCTGCATTGCATTTAGCAGCGGTTTTATAATTACGGCGCAATGAGCGGCGTCGGCAGGAAGTGCTTCTTTTTAATATCGCACTCCGGAAGACAGGATTAACTTTGGAGCCAAGATTTATTAATGTACTCGTGTTGTTGATTATGTTTAATGTCCTGTTCTAAATAATTTTTATTTAGCCTGCATTGGAATTTTTATGATTTCAAGATTTAGAATGATGGATGAAACAGAAAACCGTGTTTTCTAGCAAAGGTTAAATTTAATACTAATTTTTTTTTCTTCAATTTTCAAAATTTTTGCAAACTTGTTTTTTTATCGGTGCTTGGTTGGGGCTGGAATTTCTTTTTCCGCACTCGATAATGTTTTCGAACCATTCATTATCATCCTCGCGTTGTTATTTTAAATTTTGTCGAATAAAACTCTAACCAGTGAATTGTGTTTGTGACAGAATGTTCGAAGTCGGACTTAATTTGGAACTGCATAAACTGTATCCAGCGGTCGAGTTCCCAGTTAGCAAAGGTACTCCGATGATTTCACCCCTGGTGAAGTGGGACCACAGCAAGGATTGGTTCGTCCAAGACAAAATGCTGAGCAGATACCAATGCGGAGAACGTGACGTAACGGTATCGCTAAGCGATTCAGACGTTTCGTATCTGCGAGGACATGTCATCGATGGCAGAAATTTATATCCGGCCACCGGATATTTGGTACGTAAACTGAAAAACCAGGGGCGTTCTGCAACTTTCTTATTTGGGGAGGGGGTGGTGTCAGTTCGAAAAACTGCTGACTAGAAGTAATTTTTACCCAGTTTGCTTGCAAACGGGATATTAAAACTGATCTCGCGAAAGGATTAGCTTAGGAGTGGGGACGATGAAAATTATACGTTTCGTGAGAAGAATACGATTGGGGGGACCTATACCATTTTCCCATTTTCATCTAATTTTCGTTATGTATGGTATAATTATGTTACGAGGGAAAGACGTGTAAAATGTTTAATTCAGATTAGGCGGAGTATGAAATTACGTTGTTTCATTGTCTAAACAGGCAGAAATGACAAAGTATTGGATTAATGCTACCGAATAGGATGTTGTAGTGTTCTATTATTATCGGTTGTCATTTCAATGAATGCGTACCTATTTCTAAATGCTTGTGAAAAATGAAAATGGAACATACAAGCTGCGTTGGTGATTTTTCCAAAATTTTGAGAAAGCGACAGAAGAAATCAGAATGAAATTTTTACGATGAGTTATCCTCAAATAGTTGAAAGTCTCAGACAGTTGGTGCCTATTAGTTCAGCAGTTCTCGAGAAAACAGGAAAATAAAAATTTGCTGGAGAAAATTTTGTATGCACGGTTTTAAGAAAACTAATAAATTAATCGGACTGAGATTATTACGCTATGTAGTCCTCATATAGGACTAAAGTCTAACAGAAGTTTGGTGCCTATTCGCTCAGTAATTTTGGAGCAAACTAGGATACAAGAACTTCCAGGAAAAGTTGTTTCTCTAAGATTCTGAAAAAACTACGAAACAAGATAGATTCAAAATTTTTATAATTGGTGGTTTTCATATAGTCTCATGAGTGATAGAAAATTAGTGCCCATTTGTTTATTAGTTATCGAGAAAACTGAAAAATAAAAAGTTGCTGGAGAAAATATTTTGATTACATTTTGGAGAAAACTAAAAATAGTCCAGACAAATTAGAATTTAAAAAGTAAAGAATTAGAAGAAAGCTGAATTTTGGTATACGTGTCAGCTTCGCAATTTCTAACAACCACCTAAAAATCCCAATGTGAGGGACCCTGGCTTCCCACCCTCCAGAATGATTAAAATGACAAGCGTTTTGCGTCAGCTTGATGAAAGTATCATTTCTAAAAAATTTTCTACTGTTTCTCGCGTGTATTAATAAAGATCAGTACAATACAGGTGGAGGGATCTTTCGGACGATGTGAGGGGCCTTGCTTAAGGCATGCCATTTTGTACGTTGGCAATGGAAGGGTGAACTCCAAGGGATGGGGCTTCGCGCACTCGCTTCATCCCCTCTGCCATTGTCACTTCCAAAGTGGAATATCATGAACCAGCCTTCCCACATCTGCCCGAAATATCCCACCACCTATGCAATGAGTGAATCTAGTATCTAAACACACTGTAACTAAAAACATGTATAATCCAGAAATAATTATTTTTAAAAACATTTAAAAAAAAATGAAAAACCAAATAAATCATTAAGTACACAAATAAAAATAAATTTTTTTTTTCAAAACTGTTGTCCTACTGGGATTCAATTACCCATTATTCGAGTGTAAAGCCATGCCTCTACCATAGCATCGCAGCAGCTGGATGAAAGATGTCTTGCAAAGCTATACTGACAAAAAACGACTTTACAATTAATAATAACCTTATATAGATAAAATGAGCAAGCTGGTGGGAGACACTTGTTTAAAATGGCGGTGCAAAGCCATTTTTCATGTCTATATAGGTAGCTTATAGTTTTCATTTTTTTTTATCTACAGAGTATAGACCAACATTTTAAGTGAAAATTTTCCCCTTATCCAATTTAAAACCACCTCCCCAATTAGTATACTGGTGGACTATGAGTACATATTTGGTATCTTATTCAAAAGCTATGAAAAATCAATTGGGAAAATGATTCTGAAATAGGTAGAGGGACGAATGCAGGTTCATATATCGGTCTATACACTGTGAATAAAATTATTGATGAACTGAACTCATACGCTGTACTATTTAGTGTAGATGTATTACACTGCATGTTTTTTCTGTCTTAAATTTGTATTAATAAGAAAATACATATTTTTTACAGTGATTTGTGCAAAAATGACGCGCCTGACAAAAATTGTGGAATATTTTTTTTTATAGACTCTTCAATCTCCTTTCAATTTTTCTCAAACAATTTTTAGCTCGAATGAAAATTAAGCGATATAAATGTGAAAAACAGCTTTGTGCCACAGTTACGATATATTTCTACTCCCTAACACTCATATTCATATATCATCACATCAGGCAATTGTCACACAGCCATACAACTATACAATGATGAAACGCAGTAAACAGAATACAGATACCACATTGGAATGTTATTGCATCATGCAATATAACTCTCTCACTCGCACATTCATGTCCTCACCTGTCTTAACCTTTACTTGACCCCTGAATACGTTGACATTTTAGGATTAAAAGAGAGAAGGTATGAATCACCTAAAACAATTCTCATACTTTCTGGAATATTCTCAAATCTTCTAGAAGACCTATCTGGACCAAGCCGCATAATTAGTGGGAGGATAATCAATCATCTCATTGGTCAATCATGACATCATTCACCTCTAACCACTAATTTGTATTCATCCAATCGCAAATTTGTCATTAATATAATTAGAGTACATAAAATGTAATCTTCACTTCATGAAGAACCTTTGAACAATCATCTTCTTTAATAACTATCTCTGGTAATTATTTTAGTTACACAGTCTCTTGTAACCATTAACTGTTAAAGTGCTCAATAGGAGAATCCGTAACTGTTAGTATAATCTGTACTTTGTTACATTGGAATGTGTTATTGAAGTCATTAAATGTTGATTGGAATTTAGTCTAATTGTTTTGAGTTTATCAATCAATCATAGGCAAATTTACCATCACAGCCACCATTTTAACACCATAGGGGGAAGCTGAATTTCCTTGCATTGGGACTTTTTGGTGGTTGTTAAAAATGGTAAAATCAATGTAGTTATGTAGCAAAATTCAGATTTCTTCCAATTAGGTAATTCCTTTTTCAGGCATTTTTAAAGCTAATTTGCAAGGACTAAAAAGAAATAGAGCTGAAATTTTCGGGAAAATCAGTCATCATATAAGATCAGGCCTGATAGGTAACATTTTTATGTCTATTGGTTTAGTATGGTTTCCGAGAGAATTACTGGAAAAATAGTTTTTTTACGATTCTGGAAAAACCATAATTTTATTACAGTTTTGGGAAATTTTCGACTCCGTTTTCATTGCAGTAACAAACATGCGAATTTGAATTGCGAATGGATTAGTAAACTGGGTTTTCTAGCCGAGTTCTGTTGCACTAGAGTTTGTTTTTCTCTCATTTTATGAATGAGTGTGATGATTACCGATTTTGCCGATTGTGTCAAGTGTTTTGGCAAATTTGCCAATTTTCCGACTGACAAAAACCTGTTGGGGTTAGACGACCCCCAACCTTCCATTCAGAACGCCCATGCGAATAACCTTCGTTTCCTATTCAATTTAATGGTTGAGCGAAAGACGATCATACCATAATAATGTAATGTTGCCGTCATAAATCTCGATTAAAATAGGCCGTTTTATGTTTCAGGTGCTGGTATGGGAGACTTTAGCGCTGATCAACAGAAAAATTTTCAAAAAAGTTTCTGTCGTTTTCCAAAATGTTAAATTCCTCCGTGCTACAGTCCTTTCAACGGCAGGTATGGTCGACGTAAAACTTTTCCACTTTTTCTTTTTCTTATTTTTGGAGGAAGTTGAGTGAAATTTTGAATATTATACATGCATGGATGCTAAAAAAAAACTCAAATGATGGCAGTAATCGAAATAATTTCCTCAAACTCTTAGGTAGCATCAACTTCTCAGTAATAATACAGAAAGGCACCGGCAATTTCGAGATTTGTGAAAGGGGAGTTCCAGTCGTAACCGGACATGTAGCCCTTTACGACGAAAAAAACGATCAGTTGCCATCTCCTTCCGAGGACATCGCAGTCAACTCGACAGAGTTGATTTTAAATTCGACCGATGTTTACAAAGAACTCAGATTGAGAGGCTACCAGTATACAGGACTTTTTCAAGGAATATCTGGCGCTTCTCTCGATGGTAAGGAAACCATCTTCATGCAACACTTTTTGTTCTGTCACAATGCCGAATACTATGCTGTTATTGTGCGAAAACTGGTCAGTTGCTTATTTTCCTTGGCATACGTATTTATGAATCTACATTGCCACAAATTTCTCGTATAGGTGCGAAAAATATATTTGAGAGAAAATATCGATATTTTAGGCATCGATGGGTAAAAATATAAGAAAATACCGATATTTGACTGAATTAATCCCTAATCTACTCGATAAATGACGATATTTTGCGTGTAGATATTTTACTTGAAATATGTGTTGGAACCACCAACCCTCTTCTCCGCACACTCTTGCAAACACTTGAATTTAATCATATAATCTGTTTTACACTTTTATACTCGCGGTTACACTGATACTCGTTCCATCGATCATACCTTTGTCTCTGTGCATGATCGTTTACTTCAAACAACTCATACTATATAATTTACATTTTTTCTCTGCTGGAAGTACACAGTTCTGAGATGCAACTTTGTGAGCATCTTCATTAATTCTACGATTATCGAGAACATCCAATCTACAACCTCTATATAGTAGCATCGCTTAGTCAATTTTCAAACCTACAACACATAAAACAAATTTTCATTAATACTTTTTATAATTAAAGTTTTTATAAAACACAATTAAGTGCTTCGAATAGTAATTTTGGTAAATTCAAGTAATTTTTTTTTTTTTAAAGTTGGGTAACTTAGTTCCAACTTGTATCTTACATACACTTTTGGGCCATACCAATTTAGTCAAAATGTTAATAATTTTCTGAAATTGTAGCAATTTCATCATATGCTGAAAGTACTTTTGCCCTGCTTGTGTATAAAGTCTAACCAAGTTACCAGATTCCCAAGGTTGTCATCAATTGCTGAACTTGTCAGGAGTCCTATTTGTGGTGCCTGAAAGTCTGTAAAACCATTACTTACCTGCCTCCTTTGGTGGAACTAATTCGTCGAAGTCAAATTGGTGAAATATTGTCTTGAGCTAATGCAATTCAAATGGAAAACTACTCTAGTTTGAAACTTGGAATGTCCCTTTAGCTTAAAATAGTCAAAATCAGCTTCAATTTCTTTTGGTATATACCTATATTCAAGTGAAAATCAATCCAAATTTTAATGAAGTTCATCCTCAAACAATCCAAGTGCTGTAATCTACATTGAAAATTCATCAAAATCAAATCCTGAATCATCATAAGCTGATTTATCACAACAAAAATTGCCAAAATTTAACTTCAGCTGATTGTCAAATTCATTCCCTTGATCTGAAACATATAATAAACATATCAATATTTAAATTTTTATACATATATACTATTAAATGTGAATAATTTATGTACCTACTTATAGTATTTTTCAATATTTTATCATTTTTTATCAATTTCACGGTTATTCACTTTTGATTACTTATTTTCATAGCAATGTTACCACCATATTAAAATACTAATATGTAATGTATATGTCAATAACTTTTTAATCTTTTTCAGTTGTGCAAGGTTCAAAGGGTTGTTGAGGGTGTTGGAACCACCAATCTTTTTCCCCTCATACTCTTGCAAACACTCGACTTTAATCATATAATGTTTTACACTTTTATACTCGCAGCTACACTGATACTTGTTCCACCACTAATTCATTTGTCTCCACACATGATCGTTTACTTCAAACAACTCATACTATGTACTTTACATTTTTTGTCTGCTGCAATTACACACTTCTGAGATATAACTTTGTGAACATCTTTATTAATTCTACAAATTATCGATAACATCTGATCTACAACCCCTATAATATGGGTACAAAGATATTTCGCATCACTGCTTTCTCTTTACAATATTTAATAGAAATCTATTGTCATTATGAGAGTTCCTTAATATTGAGGAGGGATGGAAAAATAATTTTTGGTAAATCTATAAACCTTGACCACAATTGGAGAATAGGACAACGACAAGCAGACTTGAAGCAGTAGGTAAGCCCATTTTGGATTGGTGTGTCGTTTTTTGTGTATCATAGATGCCTCATTGCCCCCTGTACCTACACGATCTTTTAAACGTAAGTAATCCTAGGCTAATAAATTGAAAATCAAATATCATTGTGTTTTGTTTTTTAAGTAGGCATAGGCTATATCTAGCTAACTACAAATTTTGAGTTTTTGATGATTAATAACCAAATGGCTGAATTATGTCTAGTCTTTCGACGCTTTCCTTTGTTTTATAGCGGGCATTTACCAAAAAGAATTTATTTTGCAGGATCTATCGGACGAATCAAGTGGAAGAAAAACTTTGTTCCATTCTTGGACTCGCTGTTTCAACTGACTCTTTTGCAAGGAGATTCAAGGACTTTATTCATACCAGTCGAGCTGCAAAAATTATCTATCGACGTTGAAAAGCATTTCGAGGAACTTACTTACTTGGATTCTGAAAATCCAGGTCAGTAAATTCGTATATACAAAATGTGTACACTTCGAAGGAAGCTAGGAAGCCTGGAGAAGCTAATCCTTCAGTCTATTACTTGACTCTTCCACTGCTCTCCCAAGATAAATTTTCCACAAAAAAGTTTTTGTAACAGTATTTTTCAGTTACGTACACTAATATCTTCATTTCTATGCATCTATGCAGACACGTATTGTGTGAATATTTGAAAATATAATTATCTAACTTACCAATATTTGTTAAGTTTATTGTTAGGTATGCTTCTCTTCGATAACTTACAACAAACTTGCACTTCTTATTTGAATCACTTCTCTCATAGTGACGTCATCCTTATTTTCTGTACCCGCTACTCTCATTAAAACGTTTTCAACAGAAATCCTGCCCTATACTTTCTCATTTGTGTTTTCTCTTCCTGCAAATAGAATCTATCTAATATCCGATCGCTTGCCATCCAATTAGTTTCCTATTGACTTCCTGGTTTCTGCCACATCGAGAGGATGGACCCACCCTTGGCTCCGGAAAAAAGCTTGACATAAAAAAATAGTGTGTGCTTTTTAGTAGTGATGATGGTGGTGGTGACGGTATTACAGAGGATGGGTTGGAAGGCACAGTTCAGAAAATATGAACCCTTCCTTTATAACTGAGGTATCTACCAGTAATGCGAAAAATATCAAAATGTGTCGATATTCTTCTTCAAATATCGATATTTTCTCCAGGAGTATCGATAAGGAAAAGTTTTATACAATGGACTCCAAACTGACTTTTCCTTCATTATTTGACAATCGATTGCCTAAAAGAATGAAATGGAGCTCAATATAAAGTATGAACCTTTGCCAAGAATACACTGATGTAAAATACCCAAAAATATAATTCATGTCTCCATAAAAAATATTTCAAAAATGCTCTATTTTTGACCATGGTACAACATTCCTGTTGTGCAATGGTGAAAGGGTGTTATACCATGGTCATAACCATTAATTATTAAGAAAAATCATCTATTTAGGTATTATTAAATATTTAGCACTTGTAACGCTGTATAAAATACAAAACAGTATACTTAATTTCTTCAGAAAAAATATTTAAAAAATGGTGAAGAGGGTGTTGTCCAATGGCCTTCACTAATAATCTGTGGGAGTTGAAAATAAACATATTTAATTATTATTTAATAGACAATTAACGCTATTGTAACTTCACTTTTGAATCAAATTATGAATGTAATTAATGGTCCATGGTACAATAGAAAAAAAGGTCCATAGTTCACCACATGCCAACTTTTATTTTTATTTTTTTTCACCTTTTGTAATCACTTTCTTCTGAAAAGTCAATTAGGTAAGAATAATTGCTTACTTGAATGGAATATGACTACATAAAACTGAATAAAAAAATAAAAATTTAATTATTCAAAACACCTTCATCAATATTCCAAGGAAAGTAATTTTCACTCTTTTTTCAGTTTAAAACGCTATAACATCAAATTTATGTGGCCTGTAAGAATGACAAACAAATTAATGTTGCCAGATATATCTTTTACTGAGTGATGTGTTTTGTTTTACCATGCGTCACAAAGGAGCCAAGAGTCCCATAGTACAACACTTTTTTCTACGTTTTATCCCTATTTTTTTCACATTTTACTGCTAAAATTTCGAGGTTATACAATGAGACTGAAATATTTCGACACAACTCTCCTACCGTTTGTAAGTTTTATTTCTATAAATCTTGGAAATTTTATTATTTAATAATGGATAGGTTATATGGTCGAATTCTCATTGTATCAATCGTTTATTAGTGGGAAATTAGGGATAGGAAATATATCGGCACAAAAAATATCGATATTTCGCACCACTATTGTCTACGCCCACGATGAGTATCGCCTTTTATGACAAAATTATCAAGCAAAGAATGTGCTCCACCACCTAATAGTGGTGCGTAAAATATCGATACGTATCGATATTCGGTCCAAAATACCGATATTTTACCTATTGATACTGAAAAATATCAAAAAAAATATTCATATTTGACAAAACTAACTCGCAGTCTAGGTATGACCAACGAGCATACGAATTAATACTAGTGGCACAATACGCTACATTATATACGACATTCAGTGAGGCCAGCTACCCCACTCCATTAAATTTATACCTACACAGGAGAAGCATAGGAAATACAAGTTTTCACCCAAATTTTTTGTCATAATTGAAGAGTGTTTTTCCAAAACTCTATAAGTCCAAAAAACTGTTTTTGAGATAATTAAAAAAAACTATCTCAGAATTAGGGATGAAAATTTTTTTTCTTCAATTTTGTGGCAATAACAAGACTGAACCTTCTCACACTGATACCCCTTGTAGCCATTACTATATGTTGATGTATAAGACGTAGGACCATTGAAAAAAAAAATGTGGACTTATCGAGTTTTGACACGGCAATTTTGTAAAAAATTGTTAGATTGAGGTGAAAATAACGCTGAGTCCAAGTTTTTATTAGTTTGCCTAGTAACATACACAATAATTGTTCGGATCCCCTCCCCTAAAAAAAAAATAGTTCGACAAAACTTTACTACAAAATCCAGAAATTTGATTGGAAAGATAATAATTTATTCGAAAAAATTAGACTTAATACAAAAATAATAGCATATTATAATGCCAGACCCCCATCCTCCTCACTTTCCACAATAGTCGTAGTTTTTTTCATTCTTTTAATAACCTCCTTTTTTTGTTTTCCAACTCTTGCAAGTACCTGATTAAAGTAAGCAGACTCATCTGTAATTAGGTCTAAGAATGATAACAACTTCAACATATCATTTTTTTTTTTGCTTCAGAAATACCACTGATATTTTTCAATAGTTTGGGTTTATGTCCTGCCAACACTAGTTTGTTTCTGAATTTTTTTTTTTATAATCTCCATAGGCTGATGAGCACCAAAGTATGTATTAGAAACGCGGAGTTGAAAGCTATTTTGTTGGAACTCCCAGACACAATTTCCACAGCTCTTGAGTGGCAAATTGGGTGCAAACAGTGTAGTACCATTAAGGACTTATCGACTTTTGGAAAAACGAAAAAAACACATTAGAATTTCAACTAGGCATTACGCAAAAATGATGCTAGATAGGATACTGCCAGTATTACCAGATGATAAAACCCATGCCCAAATAGGTATTACCACCATAATCTCAAAATTTCAAAAATGTGACTTATCGAGTGTGGGGACATTACTCGTATGAGGTTTTAGGGGCTCGCACCCCTCGACGACAGTCGCCGCCCAAAGGCTGGCAATATTCGTCTCTATGACGTTAAACTAATACACACGAATGCGTTTGTATGTTCGTACCTGTACGTACGTACAGGTAAGATACATCGTACGAGTCGAGATCAATTACCTGATAAGGATCTCGGTAATGTCACGACTCGGTACCAAACGCACTGCGTCGTTTCTTATCATCTCGACGGAGACAGGAAACGACGCAACGTATGACATAATTACGTATACATACGTACGTATGTGTGTCCGTGTGCGTGTGCCAAATTCGGTATATAAACTGTCAGAACCGGCTCAAAAATCGCCAGTGTTCGCCAAGGATTTGGCTCTCCCATACTTATTCGTATGAAGTGGCAGAACACGCAAATACTGTTGAAGACCTTCTAGTGTGAATATCTCTCACGACAAGGTATTCCACATCGAGTTTTGGAAAAACGCTCTTCAATTCTCTTACTTAACGAGACAGCTCCTTTTTTGTCATAAATGAAATTTTTAGAGGAAGCTTTAACAAATAAAATGAACTTAAGAATAAGAAGTTTGAGCCATTAGAAGCCGAGAAAATTGAAAACACAATGAAATCATGCATACAATTGATTAATTTTATGTTATTGGTCAGCTTTACCCTTTCTGATACAACTAATTATATAACTACTTATTTTCACAAATTCACTGTTCTTTTAGCCGTATCAATAATTGTCTTTAATGTTAAATTTGGAGATAACATTGAATTAGCATTAAATAAAACCGATTAGATGCACAATTGTATCATCTTCCCGAACTTTCTTGGCTTCTAATGGCTCTAACTTTTTGTTCTTAAGCTCATTTTATTTCTTAAAGCTTCGTCTGTGATTTCATTCATTGCAAACAAATTTCTATCTGTTCAAATAATAGAATTATGAACAAAAATTCGTGTAGAATATCATATTTCCTATGCATTTCAAATGGCAGGCTTGGGCTTGACGAAGTGGGTATGGCCACCTCACTGAAAACGACGTAATTATGGCTTTAGTATAACTCATACGCTCGTTGGGTATGACAATATTTTATCTCGCACCACTGTCAGCTAATCGAAAATCGCAATCGATGACGAGTTTTCAAATTATCGATTCTGTTTTCAGAGTACATGGCACGCGTCCATAAAGACTACAAAATAATTCGATGCGGAGGAATTCAAATAGAGAACCTAAAGGCGACGAACGTATCGCGACGTAAACAACAACAAGAGCCGACGTTAGAGAAAGTCCAATTCTTCCCATTCGTGTCAAATACGGTAGGCTGGAGTCCTTCTCGACAATTCTGCAACTCCTTACATTTTTCGTTTTTTTCTTCTCCATTAATTTGGCTCGATCTTAATCGAGAGGTTTTCAGACTAGCCGCGACATGGCCGAGGTTGTCTCCACCTATGGGCAGGTAATTTTACATAACTGCGAGTCTGTCACGATAAATGCTTTAGAAATACTCGACGATTCGATCAAAACGGAGGAGCCTTTGATGTCGCCGATCTTACGTGAAGTTGTCGAACGAGGTTCGTTGTCGATGGTACGTCGCTCAATAATGTTGACTTCCTATCCGAGAGGATGGCCATCATCCACCACCGTAAGTGTATAGCTCGAGCTGTTTTATCGATTTCAACCTCCCAACAGAATACCACTGTAGTGACTGAATTGGCTGAGAATCCGCGAATCAACGAGCAGACGGCCAAACACGTCGACGTCTGCCAAAGCATACCTCAAAATCGAACCTTCTCCGTCGTAATGGCGTCGCGTATTCTTCAAAGGAAAAAGGTAAAAAATAAATTTTAATCTCCTTCGTCCTAAACTGCTGTTACTTTTTTTTTTTATGTGTAAACATCTTAGCCCTCGGTCTAGTACTACTCTAATAGGGGCTAAAACAAAAATTACAATCGATCGTAACTCGTATAGGTCTTACAAATTGTAACTGTTGGTACGCAGGTGTTTGGTTGTGTGTGTGCGTGCGTGTGTGTGCGTGTGTGCGTGTGTGTGCGTGTGTGTGCGTGTGTGTGTGTGTGTGTGTGTGTGTGTGTGTGTGTGTGTGTGTGTGTGTGTGTGTGTGTGTGTGTGTGTAATGTGTACGCTTACAACTACACTATTATGATTACACGTTAATCCTTCATGAGTCACCATTGTAACTCACGTTTTTGTTTTTTTTTTATTCAAATTGCCAGACAAGTTTTATTCAAACTACAAAGTGATATCAAAAAATTGTCGGCAGTGATGGGGACATTTTTTTCAGAATAGGAGTTTAAAAACTTTTTTTCTAACATATTTTGTCCTAAAAAACTTGTAATTCCGAATTTATTTACCTATATATATATACAAAAAAAAAATTCTAATATTGTTTACCAATGAAATATTTCAAATAGTCATGATGAAGAGAATAAACATATTTAATATACCTACTGCAAAAATATACCGATTAACTAAAGAATAATAATGTTTTAACCTATCACATAAAATATCTTGGTTACACTATCAAATAAATTTGTAATCACCATTGTTGCGAGAATAATTCAATGTTTGAATTATCTCAACAAATAAGATAATTTCTAAATATTATCTTTTATTAATTAATTTGAACTTTAAGTTACTACAAAACACATTTAAACTTTAACTTATTACTGATACTTAATAATAGTGAGATCTGATATCCATAACATCGAGTATGGACCTTAATGTTTCTACTCGACTGCCAGCTCAAGAATGAATATGTCTTCAAATAGAAGACAAGACATCACCTTTGTTTTCTTTATTATATATCAAAAATGGCCGACCAAAAAGGTGGCGTGACATGGAACATCCGCCAAATATGATGACTCTTTATTGTCAGCATATTTGGTGGTGTCTGTCCGTGAGAAGCAAGGTAATATATAGACAGCTATTATTCCAAGAATTAGGAATAATAGTTGTCTATATTTGTTTGACACATTTTTGTAGACAAACTGAATCGTCTGCAAAAATGGGACGGAACAACCATTCTGTTTTCAGAAACATTTTATTTTGTAGATATCCAAGTATTAACAATTTTTTAAATAAATTTTAAAAGAGATTGATATTTTTTTTTTATTTTTTTTTTTTTGCAAATTATAAACTTTAAAAAAAATTGAAAAAAATTATTTATTTAATTTGGATTTTTTTTTTTAGTTTAAAAATAAATTTGGAATTAAATTTTTTTGGAACAAAATATTTCAGATAAAAAAGTTTTTATAACTTGTATTTTGAACAAAATGTACTTCAACTGTTTTCGACCCTTGTGCCTATCCAATAAATGATCAATGGACAGGTGAATCAAACACCCTCATCAAATACTTTTTTTATTGTTCAGGAGCTTGAGGAATGCTTAGAAGTAATCGAAGATAAAGGTTTTCTCCTAATCAACGAAGAAATTGGTACACATCTTCCAGCTGCGGATAAATTGACTCTCTGCTGCGAATACCGAGTGGCACATGAAAAATATCTGCTTTTGAGAAAGGTACGTATCTTAAATCACTTCTCGAAGGTATCTGAGCGTGGATTTCTATTTTCCTATGTGAGTGCACTCGGCATATTGCTCAGTAAAAATACAATAATTTTCATGTCGGGCTATAAATTTTTAATTTTTATATTCACGAAAATTTTTGTAAGTTCAGGAAAATGCATGTGGTTCTCGGACATCCGAGAGTCTTAGGGAGTTGGCGCCTATACTATCGAAGTAATTAGACTTGCATCACATTCTCCTTTCACTTGCCTCAGCCTTAATTAGATAGCAGTGGGCTTACTAGTAAACTATGCTTAAAACCATGAAACGCTCTAAGTGTCTAAATGATAAAAATCTGGTCTCTGTGAGATGATATCCGTGAGCTGAACAAAAATTTGAAAGACGTTGCTTCTCAAGGACTAACCATTGACACTAAGGCTGCTGATATGACTTGAGCATCAAAATTCTCGCTTAGCATACATATTTTTTGATGCTGCGCATTAAAGTGAGTGTTTTTTCAGGGCAATGCTCAATGCTCATAGATCAACGCTCATGCCCTATCTGTGGCCTAAAAATAATCGCCCTTAATACAACATGTGGGAACCACCATACCCTGTCTAATATAAAATACATTTGCCAGTTATAGTCGGCGGTGAGATGGCCGTGTGGTTAAGTTCACCGCTTTTAGCTGGCAAATATGTAGGTCCCAGGTTCGATTCCCCGAGCCGACAAAACCTACATCTGGTGACCTTGACGTGTGCTGGAAACGCATGCACCCTAGTGGTGCATGGTGGAACTCACTATTCTCCTTCCTAACTTGAGTCGCCGATAGATGGCGCCCTATATAGTGGAAATAGAACCCGTATAGGTAGTATAAGCCTGTGTGTATAGGTATAGGAGGCGTTTCTGATTCCACCCAACCTCCCACAGCATCTAATGTCGTTCAACTCATGTTGAGTCTCTCTAGGGGGGGAGTGTGTGGGAACCACCATACCCTGTCTAGTATAAAATACATTTGCCAGTTATAGTCAGCGGTGAGATGGCCGTGTGGTTAAGTTCACCGCTTTTAGCTGGCAAATATGTAGGTCCCAGGTTCGATTCCCCGAGCCGACAAAACCTACACAACATTTAAATAATAAAACGGAGAAGTCGCTTCTCACTTTCGAAGTGAATTTTTAAGATTAAACGTCTTTAGGGAAAAACAGGGTCAAGCTCATTTTTGAAGAAGCTGGTTATCATGGCTTCACCATATGTTTTGGCCTTTACGTAGTATGTTTTGTACTTTCATGAGTATTCACAAGAAAACTAGCAACTGTGTCTAGACACAGTCCACAAACTTGTTTTGAAAATACGAAGGGATTCCATGAAGCAGTGTTGGCCTAGTTCTAATCTGTCCACCACGTATTTGAGAGCACCTAATTTACTAGGCGCATTAAAATGCAATGCTGCATTACTGCTGGGTTCTGCGCTATAACTAGAAGCTCAGGGTGGAAGATAGAAACAATACTCAAGTAACAACAACCATGGCCGGTTTTAAGGGGGATTAGGGTTATAATCCCTTCAGTGTCAAAAAAACGGTCAATTTAAGACACAATTATTCGTTTTTCAAATTTTATGTCCATAGAATATGTACAAAATTGTTGAACCCTCGCATAAAAATTTATGAGTGTTATAACATGTGATTCTATCCCTCCCAAAAGAAATCCTGAAACCAAGCCTGACAACCTTAAGTATCGGTTTTCAGAAAAGAGCCATGTAAAATAAGAAAACCCATATAAACAAAACAGTTATAGAGCACCCAAAGATAATTTACTTTAATTTTTACAGAATTGGAGCCTAAAAATTGCTCTTGCTCGAGTTTGTCAGCTTGTTTTAGCTGCCCCTTTTTTGAAAACCGATACCTACTCAAGTATCTACTGGTTGTTGCTATGTATCGGTCTTGCGTTTTGGTCCTCAGTCTGACCGGAGTCAATTTTTCTTAAATTAAAGAATAAAATATTTTCCACCTCTTCTGGTGTAAATGATATTACAGCTATTGGCTCCATCCTCATTCACACTAAGCCAACAAAATAGAATGCTCTTACTCTCGCTTCAAATTATTTCGCACTTGGCCTGAACTTAGCTAAAATCGATACAGGCATTTGACAAAGATGACGTCGTATCCCATACAGGCTGATTCCTCTATCGTACAAGCGGTAAATTTTGTAATTAATTGTTGCAGCCAGAGAAAAAGCAGATCACATACAGCGTAATTCGCATTTCCAGCACTACGTATTCATGGATACCAGAGTTACAAAATTTATTGCGGTCCCAGACCAAGGAGGGAGGAAGTATCGTAATAATATACGCACAAAATGAAAAATTCAACGGAATACACGGATTTGCAAGATGTCTGTCGAAAGAAGTCGGCTCGGCCCAGTTACGGTAAGTGGATGGAAAAACCTGAATTTGTTGGTCGCAATAGTCGATGGTATGGACAGACTCGGACTGTGACTGCTTTGTTTGGCAAATTCGGATGTGTCGCCATTTTTGCATGATTTTTATTGCACGCAGATGTTTCCACATAATGGACGACGATGCACCACCTTTCTCCATTCAACATCCGTTCTATGAGCCGCAGTTGAAGAAAAATATCTCCGTAAACGTGTACAAAGATGGTGTTTGGGGTGAATATGGCCACTTCAACATGCCAATTGTTGAAAAAGTCAAGACGACGCACGCATTCGTCAACACGCTGGTCACTGGAGACTTGTCTACGTTGCGATGGATCGAAGGGCCTGTAAATCCGCTGACGTAAGGTCTAAATCGTACACTTTACAAACTGAGTCGACTTTACTTTGCCAAAAAGACTATAGCGGGGTGAACGTGGGAATTATCACTCTTCCAGTCAAAATTGGCCGATTCGTTTCTCAGAAGTTGTTTTTAGGATGACATTCAGTTGTGAAATGCTACTATGAAATTTATGAAAAACATTTTCTCAACTCGTACACCAAAAAGAGTTTGTTATTAAATGGATTTTCGTTAGCAAAGTGAAAGATTTCCAAGTCGATTCCTAATGGTCCCCAATGTTTTTCATTACTTACTTCAGTATAGTGTAGTCTTTGTGTACCTATACATCATAAATGTAGTATGGAGGGCTAATTCATATAACATTTCTGTATAGGTATAGGTACTTTCAGACATTGATAGCATTTTTGGAGAATGAAATTCCATTTTTGCACATTACTATATCTTTATACCTATATAATCATATAAGGTAAAGAAGGCGACGATGCCGCCCACCTTTTGAGTAATTGAAATAGATTTGGTTGAGAGATCTGAAAAGATACCATATTTGGCACAAATGTACGTCAAGACCTTATGCATCATTCGCTATCATTCAATCAAATGTTTATTCAAAAATAACCAAGTAATAAAAAAAATAAAAAACCCTAATTTCGGCCATCTTATCCGATGGGGTGAGTAAGATGCCGTATGGTGGTGGCTAAGATGGCTAATGGAAATCTGCAAGTATTTAAAAAAATAAAGTATAATTAATCCAAAGTTGTTGAAATTTCTGGAAAAAATCTAATAAAATTAAAGAACAACTACACAGAATAATTTTTTTGGCTTTCTTTAGAAAATAGAAAAAAATTAGTTTAAATTGTTTTCTAAAAATGTCTTATTCAGTCCTTAAAATCACAATGTGGTTTCCCAATGTATTTCTCTAAAATTTGACTACAAATAAAAAGAAAATTATATAGGATGGTACCTATTTTAATTATTCATTAAATTTAATAAATTAAATATAATTCTGCATTGAGTAATTTCAATATTGGTGCTGCATCTTAGCCACTATGTATTTTGGTCATATTAGCCGATTTGAATTTTTTACTGGTTCACATTTTTTAAATTAAATAATAGAACTAGGAAAATCACCTCTCCACAACATATAATTTTATTCTCAAATGGTGAAATAATGGAGTTCTTACTTGACCATATATTTCTTCATGGCATCCTTCAACAGGTCCGTAGCTAGGTTATTATTTCAGAAGGGGCAAACAGATTTCTTAGAGTCATGCCTAAATGCAGATATTTACCTAAACATTTTTTATTCGATTCGCTCCCAAAGTACTCAATTCTCTTTTATATATATATAAATAGGGGGAAAATGCACTGATCAGGAGGGAGAATTCCCCCATTTATCCCCCCTGGCTACGGCACTGCTTCACACATATTCAAGTGTAAAAATATTGCTAAGAAAAGGGGTGACATGATGATGCCTGCAAACAACCAATTTCACCTCGCCGTAATAATTATTTAATTACTATTGTCTGAAATACTGATTATGAATTAAGTTCATCTTTATAAATAAATAAATAATAACCTCTTTTCGGTGAATTTTTGGAAAGAAAATATCAAGCCCAACTAATTAGCCATTTATGACAATCGACTGGTTGCGATTATAGCACAGCTGCAAGCTAGTGCTGCAACTACGCAACTTATCGACAATTACTAATTTTGCCAACTATTTGAATAAAATACTATTATGTCTAAAAATTTATTAATGTAAATTACAGCCATGGGATTAAGGCACCTATGTTACAAAAGTACTAAGAAGTAAGGATCCATGAGCACAAATTTTTCGGTAATTTTAATTCTAAGAAAAATGAGGAAAAAATGGTTAGAAATATTTAAACATTATGAAACTTGTCTTAGATGTATACTTGAAATTGGGGATACTATTAAAAATTTTCTCCCATATATTCCTCGTATCTATGTGTCCGTATATTATACCTACTGCATATAAATTTCAAAACTGTTTGATGGGTTGCAATACGTCAAAAATTCTCATTGACCCACATGCTGAAAGCTAAAAAAAATTCTCATCCAGCCAATTCCCCCTGAAAAAGTAAATTCTCAAAAATCATTAACGTTTCACCGTTTTAGCACAGTCAACTGAGCTGCAAGGGTGTAGATATCAAAGGCCGGTTCTCAAACTCTCGACCTTTCCTTTCAACCTCGCCCCTCCCATCTACCACAATTCCGCCACTGTCGAACAACGCTAACCATTTTCTTTTATCAAGCTTTTTTTCGAAGCTAGGGGATGTCTCTTTGCTCAGCTAAACGAGCCAGTTATCAAGAGTCATGAAAAATATTGTTTGAATTTATAGTACTATTATGTTCCTTTTGACGTGAAATAAGAAACTAGTCAAACATCCCACCTAACAGGACTGTAAACTACAATTTCATGTATCGGACGATGAAAATGAAATTTCAGTGAGCACAGGATTTTAGTCATTTTGGTCTTTTTGGGGCAAATGCAAGCCTTTTTTGACGTCTAGATTGGCGTGGGGCAGATACTTCGATTTTTTTAACCTGGACAAGTGGAGATGCCAGCCAGGGCAATTCCTCCATATACCACCTACTGGTTATGAGCTTGCAACCTATCGAAGTCTAACGTAGGACGTAGTTAAAAGTCTATCTTAATCAATTCTTTGAACTTTTGCGTCTGGGAAAACAGATTCGGAACTTTAATAATACAGCTTTCACTCCTAAGAGAACTTGTTAAGAACATGAAACTTGGGAGCAGCACTTTTTGGCCGTATAGAATTAACATACTTTATTGGAAAAGTCGTTAACAATTTGGAAAATATTGATCGGTTACAGATACGAAGCCAGTGAAAATCGACGATTGGTGCACGTATACTACAGTTCCTTAAATTTCCGCGACGTCATGTTAGCCACTGGAAAACTATCCAGCAGCATAGTTTTTAAAACTCGTCTAGAACAGGTTAGTGCCTACCATTCTCGTAGGTGTAACCTTAATTATGAATTAGCCGAATGGTCCTGTTTCAGTGTTTCTGTATGGGCCTAAAATTTCGTACACAAAAGTAGAATTCAGCATCTCGAACAACAAGAATTGGTATATGACACAAGCAACTCTTGAAATGTTGCAGAAAACTCTGCCCCCATTTTAAGTTCCAAGGAGCTGCGAGTTGTTCCGTGAGAAAAACCAATTCCACACTTGAATTAAACATCTAAAAAACGTACCTACGATTTTATTCAATTTAATGAGACTAATAATACTTCGTCCAGTACAATATGCTTCAAAATGAGCTTGAAATAGAATTAAAATTAACAAAAGATTTTAAATCTGGAATATGATGAGGGTGGTCTCCTGAATAAGTGATAGAAATGCTCCAACCCCATGCGCTATACCTTCACCTAGGAGGAACTCAAACCTGCGATCACTTATGGTTTTGTCAAATATTAAAAAAAAAAAAAAAAGTTTTCATTTTCAATCTGCCTAAATTGCCAATTTGGCCCACGATGGGCGATGGCATCTCTTCTTCCAGGAAAATATCCTCGGTCTGGAATATGCTGGTAAATCGTCAGATGGTGATCGTTACATGGGTATTTGCAGTTCGAAAGCCATGTCATCCATTGTGGACGGTGACGCGTCTTTAATGTGGTCAATTCCTAACACTTGGAGTCTGGAGGATGCTGCAACAGTACCTGTTGTCTACGCTACGGTAGCTATACTACTTGTCCAATCTTGCATAAATGGGTTTTGTTTTGTTTTGTTTTTTTTTGTTTTTTTCGTGTCTCTTACACGTGAAAACATCTTAGCAATGCCTCCAAAACTTTTTTTATCAAAAACCTTTTTTCCCATATCAGAAATCACTATTTTTGTATTAAAAATGTTCTGAATAACCAACGATCGTCATAGTTTGAAAAAAATTATTCATTTTATGTTTCAAGTCGTGCCCGACACTGATAGTATATGTCTGTGCAATATAAGCAGGGAAAGGTTTTCTATGTTTCTCTTCCTTCTCATTATTGTATGGAATATTAATAGTATATTTACACTTCATAAAATTCTGAGTAAATTAAGCCCAACATGTTAGTGTATATTTTTGCGTAATTATTTATGCTGAAAATGCATATCGTAGTACAGTGGAGTCAAGTAGACTAAGAATTTTTGGAAGTCATTTACTCAGGCTATGATATAGGTATATGCAAATTTCATTCCTACTTTATTTTATAGAGAATAAGTTTAATACTTTTTCTACCTAAATTATATTAATTTTTAACTACACCAAATATAAAAATGTAAAAAAATTAATTTGGTCCACCATAAAATGTTTTTGGTTTTTGATGTCAAAATGATTCACTTGCTTAATAAAACAACGCATAATGTAAATTCTTTACGCATTGTTTTTTACTTTATGCACCATCTTGTACGCATGCGTTACTTTATGCACTGTCTATATAGTTATTTGTGATAGAAGTGTATAAAGTATGAGATTTTGATCAGATCACACAAGTATTAATTACTTATCTACCATATACGAGTGTGTCACACTATTTTTTTCAACACCCTCTACCCCTAAAACAAAAAAATTAAGATAAGTAAATATTTCCGCAATTGGGAAACACACAGTAAGCGTAAACTATTCCAAATTTTTCAATCAAGTGTATAAATGTCAGAAGTTTAAATCCTCAGAGTGGAGAAACTTTTCCAAAAACAAAAATCATAATAATAATAATAATAATAATAATAATAATAATAATAATTGAATAAAATGACGATGAAGGCTATATGCAGTAAGTAGGACCGGTATATAAAATGACGCATGCGCTTAAGACAATGTATAAAGTAAAGACCGATGTATAAAGTAAAGACTATACATCGATCCTAAATGATTCTAAAATCACTTGCTTTATACATCGTCAAGGCGCATATAAAAATGAAGTTATCAACAAGTGTTTGAAAAATTTTATTTTGCATCAGTCTTTAATCCATGAACTGGCCTGCGCGCATGCCTTACTTTATACATATTGTGGGGACATTACTCGTATGAGGTTTTAGGGGCTCGCACCCCTCGACGACAGTCGCCGCCCAAAGGCTGGCAATATTCGTCTCTATGACGTTAAACTAAATACACGAACGCGTTTGTATGTTCGTACCTGTACGTACGTACAGGTAAGATACATCGTTCGAGTCGAGATCAATTACCTGATAACGATCTCGGTAATGTCACGACCCGGTACCAAACGCATTGCGTCGTTTCTTATCATCTCGACGGAGACAGGAAACGACGCAACGTATGACATAATTACGTATTCATACATACGTATGTGTGTCCGTGTGCGTGTGCCAAATTCGGTATATAAACTCTCAGAACTGGCTCAAAAATCGCCAGTGTTCGCCGAGGATTTGGCTCTCCCATACTTATTTGTATGAAGTGGCAGAACACGCAAATACTGTTGAAAACCTTCTAGTGTGAATATCTCTCACGACAAGGTATTCCACACATATTTTATTTTTACATAAATTTTACACTTAATACGTCATTATTAATTCTTTTTCAATTTTTTTTTGTTTTGAGAGGCATGTTGCAAAAAATATGGTGTGACAGCGTGTATATAGTAGGCGATTGATTCTCACCTGATTCGCATTGGTAATTCAGCCTTCGTTCGGCGTTATCAAATTTGTATGTCTTTTTTTTTATGGGGGAATGTAAAAAATAATGTATGACACCCGTGTATCACAAATAACTATTCTTTGTCAACTAAGATAGCCGATAGGTACGCGATTTCTTCTTGTCTGCGCATATCCATCAAACTCGAAATTTTTCAGGTTCTATACGCTTTGATTTTTTGCGGTCGCATCAAAGAAGGAGAATCGATTTTAATTCACGCCGGTACCGGAGGCGTCGGTCAAGCGGCCATAAATATCTGCACCTATTTCAAGTGCAAAATATTCACAACCGTCGGTACGGAGGAGAAACGCGATTTCATTCGAGAAAAATTTCCCCACGTAAGAGGACCCGAAATGCAAATCGATATCAAAAAAAAGGCCCAACCGGCTGCAGGATGAATAAAATTTTTATCCTTTTCAGATCCCAGAAAGTCATATCGGTAATTCGAGAAGCACTTCTTTCGAATATATGATCATGAAAGAAACGAATGGCAAAGGAGTGAATCTGGTATTAAATTCGTTGGCTGAGAGTAAACTTCAAGCCTCCGTTCGTTGTCTGGCTGAAAAAGGAAGATTCTTAGAAATTGGTCTTTTCGACTTGGCCATGAACAATTCACTCGGTGAGTATGTACTGTCTTTGCTCGTTCATTGTATCAAAATGGAGAATGCATGGTCCATCAAATTTAAAATTGCACCTCTGACAATAATGACGAATGTATTCAAATCGAAATTTCAAGACTACCATATTAATACATAGGATTCGTTCAAATAATTACATGTGCCTACTTATCTAGATCAAGCAACCCATCAATCCAAAACGTCATTACCTGGCTCTCCACTCGTGATTCTTGAAAAATGGAATTCCTTGAATTCTCAACTTTAGAGTACCAGCGATTATAAAGTATCATTCGCATGAACCCACTATTTTTGGTAGCTGTAGAAGTTTATTTATTATGAAATTTTTACTACAGCTACAACCTCTAGTTAGTAATATTCTATTTTTAAAAGAATTGCAGTAAAACCCCGTTAATAGCTTTTTCGAGGGGTCACGATGAAAAAACGTATTATGCAAGAAAACATAATAAACAGAAAAACTTAGAATTTAATTGAAAAAAACAAAAAAACAGTTAGCTACCATTTGTTAATGGTTTTATGAGGGAAAATTTAGATGTGACACAAATTTTGGTGAAATTAATGATTAGGTCCATCCAATATGGCCAAAATAGCGGCACTCTCAACAATGTTTATTATCTGGATTTCGAATTTGGAAAGTGTGGTACTAATTCTTTGACGAGGCCATTTAAATTACCTGTGCAGAATTAAAAAAAAAAAAAAAAACTATTTTCCTCAAAAATTTCCAAATTTCCAATAATAATTACCCGACCAGACCTTCCTTAAAAAACGTAATACGTATGCAGGAAAACGTCATAACCAGCAACGTCTTACTCGAGAAATTTTAAAATAAGGTTAGTGTGGCAAATCGAGGGATCGTAACAGCGTATTATATGGGAAAACGTCTTACACGAGAACGTTATAATGGGATTTTACTGTATCATTTTCTTCAAAATTGTTCTTGAAGTGGTGTTTGATGAGTATAAAATGTTTGAGTTTTCATTTTATCCATTAAATTTTATAAATGAACTAATTTATCCACCAGATTTGTTCAATTAATTACATATTCATGCGAACCGTGGACTGTATTCTTAGTCATTCAATTTTTTTTAAGTCTCAAGTGAACTAATTAAGGGAAACAATAAGTGCGAACCTAGTTAATGATAGGGAACAGTTTTCCCAAAATTCGATTTCCAAAAATTTCTTACACAAAATATTTTTCCAAAAAAATTTAATTCAAAATTATTTACAGGTCAAAAATAATTTCCCAAGAATTAGCTTGGATAAATTTATTTTTTTCAAAAACAATATTTTTCAAAACAAATTAAATTTTCATTTCAGGTAGGCTTTTCAGATAGATCAAAACACTATTATTCAAGACCTATATTCAGGATATTTTTGCATTATATCATAACTACAGAATTGGACTACAGTGAATATTGGGAAATAGATACCAATATTATTCAGTACCTATACTAACCTACACCTTTAGGTATAATAGGAGGATAAGTGAGGACGATTATTTAAAAAAAAATTAACGGTGTAGTGAAAGATTAGATAAGGTAGAATTTTTTTCAAAAAGGAATTTATTTTTGCCATTTGAAAGTGCATCATAGTAATGAACTTGATGAAATAAGGGTTTTGAATAATTTTGAATTTTTTTGGGAAAAAATTGGAAATTTATATTTTTGATTTAAAAAATTTTGGAATTAAATTTTCCTGGAAAAAATATTTTGGAAATCGGCTGTTGTAAAAGACGTACCCCATTGTACTTAAAATAGTTTCTATAATTTTAAAACGTCGTTTTTCTACTCAATTATGAATATTAAGGGGAAAATTCAAGTATGGTATGTTTAAGAGGTTACTTAAAGAATTCATTTAGGTAAAGGTGAATATTAAATGACGACAAAAAATGTAGCCCAGATCTCTCACGCAATATGTATTTCAACCTTTGGATTTTCTAAAAATTATTACCTATAAAAAATGTTGTTATTTCATCATTGTCCACTTCCACAACAATTCTGCATAGATTATATTATAGGTAGGTACCTACTCGTAAGAGTACAAAAATTTAAACTCTGTAAATTTATTATCTCACTAGCTTGGTAGTTAGATGTACGAAGGTAGTATCCATACATGAGAAACTAATTTAGCAGTGGCGACTAAACAGTGGCGTAGCGAAGTAGTGACATAGGTGATTAAACCCTTCGAGAGCCAGAAAAAACTCGTAACTTCTTCACTCAGTAATGGCTAACGAACGAGAATTAGAAAATTTATAAACTAAACCCCCCTCCAGAATCGTAATTTCGTTTTAAGGTTTTTGAAGAACAAAAATTTTAAAATATTTAAAATAATTATAATTTCTTCAGTCTTAAACCGAGTACGGAATAAAGTTTAAAGTAAGCTCAGTAATTTAATAAAATTTTTTGGACTAATAATTTTTAAAAACTAAAGAATGATATTCTTCAAATTTTTATGAGAAACTTTCATTGTTATAAATGGAATGCGATAATGTTGACCATTTTATTTTTCATAGTTTTAAAAATGATAAAGTATCCGAATACTAGTGGTACATAAATATTTTAATACTTATAAGTCCTACAACTTCTTGATTTTTTTTTTTTTTTTTTTTGAAAATAATAAATATAAAACTGTTTATTTCACAAAGATATAGATAACAAAATATTTCTGTGAGTAATATAATAAATTATGGTGAAAAAAAGTGAAAAATTGGTGGAAGAGACCTTAATTTACATGCAAATGGCTTTTTGACTACGTATAGTTCTATGAAGCTAAATTAGTACCTATATAACTGATTCTCAACGAGTGCCAGCAGCTATTTCGGACTACAGTCGGATAGCGTCATAATTATTTTCAAACAGTCGAAAAATTTCAAAATGACTGAGGAGATCGAATCGAATTCTATCGAACATTTGCAGACTAATAATTCAGATACCTAATAATTACCAAATGATTTGGTTGATGCTTAGTAATAATCGTTTTGTTTTGTTTTTTTTTTTAATTTTCAGGTATGGGTCACTTCCTAAAGGAAATCAGTTTTCAAGGTGTCGAACTGGCCAATTTGTTCGACGCGGAAGTGTCTGTAAAGAAATTACTACGTGATAAGCTACAAGAATTTATCGATAATGGCTCGGTAAAGCCGTTGAGTAGAACCGTTTTCGAAGCTCAAGAAATTGAAAAAGCTTTTAGGTAAATATAGCAGCTGCAGTTTAAATTTTACTTGAAAAGAGCTACAACAGAATACTCGAAATTCGAACAATCACTATGATAAACGTACAAGCCGTTAATTCGTTCGTTAAAATTATTTCACAAAATTATTTCCCAATTATTTCCTCATATTCAATGCACATGCACCACTATCCACACAGCCTCACATAGACATAAAATAAAAATAAAAAGTTTGTTGCTTCTGCCAAAACAATAAATTCTACAGTGTTACCTATATGTATGCCAGAAAAAATTCAGACCTGGGCCAAGCCAAAACCCCGCAGAGTGGCGCTTGAAGGTTGTATAATATAGAATTAGGTATGCTGTATTTATTTCATGTTGTATTCTTTTGCATAGATTTATGGCAACTGGAAAGCACATTGGTAAGGTATTATTGAAAATAAGAAACGAAGAATCGGACCAAGCAGTTGTTAAACCTGAACCACATTACCTAGAGGCTGTTCCAAGGTACTTCGCGTCAAAACATAAATCATATGTCATTTGTGGTAAGTCTGCTGTGAGATAGCCATCAAATTATAATGATCATTATAGTTCTCTCCACCTTAAATTTTACAACTTTTCAGTTATCTTGTCCCATATACCTGTAACTACTACACAATGTTGTCATTCTTTCATATAACCTCAGAAAGAAATAAAATTACTGTTTTGCAACTTTACACCAAATCTCAAAATCAAGAACACGTATATTAGAAAGTTAACTGATTCAGATATGAATGAGCCTCAAATAGAGCACGGATTAAGAATTAGTAGACCAAGGGTAGTGTATGTATAGATATTTTTCTTTTTTGTGTGTCAGTCGTGACATGCCGATCAACCTAAATATATTCAGTTTGTTGGATGTGGTCCTACGTTAGAATTTTGATTCTCATTAACTTCCAGCATTAGCTGTAAGGGATGATTAATCCCCTTAAAGGAAAAAAAATTTCAATTGACTGATAGATAATTAAAAATTTTACTTTTTTGGACCAAAAAATTGCAACACTTGGTCCAACCCATTACACATGCTCCCTTAAAAAAATTAAATTAAATAGAACAAATTTTTTTTTATTTTTTTTTTTACAAAGAAAAACGTTGATGATGTTTAACAAAAAATTTAAACGATTTGCATTTATTCCACAGTCAAGGATATTAAATTGAAATGATTTGTAAGTAGATTTTCCATTGAAAATCTACTTGTTATTCTTCGTACCATGGATACATTTTTTGTTTCATAATGCAAGCAAAATTTTGGCACTAATAACTCAAATTCATGTACACGTAACACTAGAAAAAAAGTAGTATTATTGATGTTTTTACCTCTTTTTGACATTAACATTTGTAGAAAACCGCAAATAAATACTTACAAACAATAAAGATAAACTTTTATAACCAAAATATAATTCCTAGGGATCCACACTCTTATAATGGACCTTAACTTTCTTTGTATTATAAGACTTCGATTAAATTCAACAAGTTACGTTTTATACAGAATAATATTGAATATTAAGTATTAGGACTTAAAACTGAACTAAACTGAACTGAATAGTGTGTTCTTCAGTGTAATAGTTTTTATATTCTAATTTTTACACAGTATAGAAAAGAAATGGTAGGTAATTGTGAGATTAGTTTACTATGATTGATTGTTACCTTAAGGAAGGAGAATTAATGTTTTACTTACTGTGGGCAGATATTTCTAGGAAGTTACACGTGTGTGTATTAGTGGGGTCAAAGAATACAATTGTCTTTTGTTTGGATGAATTATTTTCATCCCATTCTAAGGGTACAATTTACTGTTAATTTTGTTTCAAGAAGAAAATGAGTCAAGTGTGTAATAGTTTGGGGAATCAGTAAAATTATTACGACTGTGTAGTATATAGTAATTGTACATTTAAAAAATGTTTGTCTATATTCGTTAGGTACAGTATACACCTATATGAGATAATTTCTTGTTACAACGATACAGGCTGCAATTTTATTTGATTGTCACAAAACTTGAAACTAACATTAGTACTCAGCCAAGAACCTAACCTATTGATTTTATTGAGAATTAGTCATAAGGTACACCCGCTATGGCCATATTCATTTTTGTTTTGGATATAAAATTTTCAATTTTTGATCAATTGCTACAAAATTTGAAACAAACATTAATTATGATCTATTATAAACTGCTTTAAATTTTAGTGTGGATCGGTCGTAGGGTACATTCGGTAACACTATTTTTGTTCTTATTTTGCCTATAAAATGCCTAATTTTGGAACAATAGGAATGTAATTTGGAACAAATATTTATTACGATCTATTAATAACTTTTTATTGACTACCTGATTTCATAATTTTGGAAAACCTACTTTTTCCAATGGAACTGCTGCTGCGTTAGGGTTTTTTGTGTTTTTAATTTTTTTTTTTAATAAACGTACACATTTTATTTTTCATAAACACTGCTAAAATCGTCATTTTTCATACTAGGCTAACACTACTAAATTTGTAGAGTTGGAGAAAACATAGAATTTGGTTTTGCGTTAGTGTGCGTGTGTTGAATTATAAATACAATCAAGTACACACCCACACTAACAAAACAATCATGGTTTTCTGGTTTTGTTTACATTTTTCATTTTTCGTTATACATGACGTCATCTTTTCACTATGTACCTCAGGTTAAACATTTGCAATGTTAAAAGTAAGCCGTGAAAAAAAGTGATTGAACCATGTGAGAAAGTCAACTTGCAAATGCGCATGAGCACTATTATACTTCTTCAGTCTTATTGAAATTCCCAACTTTTTCTTCATTGAAGGAGCACAGAAAAACGTTAATGTTTGGTTGGGTGTTGCAAAAAAGTTCTTCTAATAAGGTGACTGGAAATTTTTTCTTTCTGAGGATATGGGAGGATCAAGAATTTTCGGTGGTTACTTAACTTTCATAACAATCTTCAAAAATGAACGAAATTTGGAATAGAGGAGTAAATGTGAATGTTCTCTTTCACAAAGCTTCGAAAGCTTAATCAAACCTTTTTTTGGGAGGGAGGGATGAAAATGGTTAACCCTTTTCAAATATCAATTTTTATTTTACTTCAATCTTCTATTGTATCAAAAAATTAGGCCAATCACACTAGTCATGATGAATAAATATACAAAAAATATATATAATTTTACCTTAAATTTTCATTAAAACTATATTTCGTTTCTGAGAGAACGTCCCATTTGGCGTTTCATTCGTTTTATTCGCAATTATTAAATAAACTCCGCTTACCGATGTGACAAATGAAATATTTTGCGAATAAGTTACAGCTTATAATTTCTTGCAACATCACAAAATGTTACGCGCTTTCTGAATCACACCTACAAAACTTGAACTAGTTGGCCATTGTCCACATAATTTTACTTAACAAGAATGTTTGAAGCACTAGAGCAAACCCATTTTTAGTTTGTTTCCTCCAAAACCTCTTCGTTTGGTTCCTCATTTTAAATTTTTTCTTCTTATTTATTTCATTGCGAACAGGTGGCCTCGGAGGTCTCGGTCTAGAACTCATCGACTGGCTGGTGATTCGTGGAGCCCGAAAATTTGTAATCGCCTCGAGAAATGGAATACGAACTGGTTTTCAAGCTTGGAAAATGCGACACTGGAAGTTGTACGGAGCCACTATCACCATCACCACAAACGACATTACAAAAGCCGAAGGAGTACAGAAAATACTCGAAAGCGCTATTTCCCTGGGCCCTGTCGCAGCCATATTCAATTTAGCAGTGGTAAGCGACTCGATCTGTTGAATCTAAGGACCTAGATCATCGTATTTTTCACCCAAACTGCAACAATGTTGAGTATCACTGAGAGTTCAGAATCACTATACATATAGAGGGTGTTGGCTGAGTGGACATCAAAACTCCCAGTGTGGTACAGTAAGTTATAAGCACGTGTGTGTCTGGATATAGTTGCACACCCAGCTGCAGCTTTGTTTTTGAATTCGTATTAAAATGTTGTTATTCTAAAATGCGCCATTCCAATGTGTTATTGAAAAATACCCATCGATTTATCATACATTAAAATATGAAAATTTTAAATTTGGCCCCCTTTTGAAGCCCCATGGGGTCAAGGAACGAGTCGAATGAAAAAATTTACGTCAAATTTGAACTTATAGCACTTCAAAAAAGTAGGTACCTATTGACAAATTACACGACAATAAAATAAGAATAGTTGTGTTTGTATTGGTATTACAGCTGAAGAGGGGTTCCTGTTTATGGTAGTGCATTTTTTTTAATCTATGGTGGTCTGTTGGAGATGGGACAGATTTGGTTGGTGACCCTTAGAGCATACCACAAACATATACTTCCTTCTGTTATTGCAGTCGTTAAAAATATATGATCACCTTTTCAGCACTTTTCATTTCTGCCACCAAAGTGAGACGCTTTTGCACTGAACTTCCCAATAGGTAAAGATTAGTGAGTATTGCACAGAAATGAGTGGAGAACTTTGCAGATAAGGAGGGAGTTGAAACTTGGCATGACGGTGCTGAAAAGGTGGATACTGATCAATATGAAGAATACGAGTAATGTGTCGACTGCAAAAGGCTAGACATGAGAAGAATACGTGTACATAATTGAACTGTTCTCTCTAGAACATGGGTTCTCAAACTTTTTTTCTAGCGTACCAGCTCATTTTATTGAGAAACTTTGAATACCAGTAAAGATTACATAGGCTTTTTTTTTTTCAATATTCGTCAGAATAGGTATTGTCATTTTCACAATTATTACTTGAACCTTAAAAAATAATCGGACAAAATTTTTCGCTCACAGTATCCAAATTTCATCGGATGCATATCACAGTTTGAGGACCTTTGCTCTTGATGAGTCTTGATGGAGGAAAGAGTGAGAGGATGATCAAAGATGGTTTGTAATTATAATGATGAGAGAGTGAGTGGAAGTCCTCAGAACGTATTTAATTAGTAAATGACAAAAATGAAAAGTCTGTCGAAAAGGGAATACAAATTATACCAAAAGTTTGATTGTAATAAAGGATGAATAGAAAAAGACTAAAAGTTTAAATCCTATGGTAGCTATGCTCTAGACCACTGAAAGGAAATAGAGCGCGTAAATTTGGTTTAGAAAGTACCCAGGATATAGGAATAGCTAAGAATGGTGGAACAGGGACATAGCAAAAGCCTCTTTTGGTTTGGGAGAAAAACAAACATTTCCAACTAAAATTTTTAAAAATTCCAACAGTTGAAAAAAAAACGAAACAAAAAAAGTATAAACTGACGTGATTTTCCAACTATCGCCCATACTAAAGTTATATGGACTAGACTAGTTGACGCACTCTGATAAGAACAGGTCCCAAAAATCATTTCCCACTAAGTAAGCACTAGTATTGTTTGCCCTTCATTTTCCTTCCCTTGCCCTATACTTTGAAGAACTAACGACACTTGCGCTTACTTGGTTTTTGGTTGTACAAAATAGTTAAATCGTCGATGAGTAGGGTTTAACTTTATTTTACTATGCATCTTATCAGTTAAACCTTGTTTATCTCAGTTAAAAGTTGGTACAACGGGGCATTAGTGAGATAATAAGTTTGTCCCAACTACAAAATGATGACAATTTTATTACATTGGCTTTATGGGAATGCGCCAACTTTTCTAAGTCTATAGCTCTGTTTGATAGGACTACACCAACTTACACCAACCTACACCATGAGGGCGATTCCACAAATGTAGAAATGTTATGTGACTTTGCGCCAAGTTTTACTTGAATATTTGTGGAATATCCCTACTGGTGTAGGTTGGTGTAAGTTAGTGTAATCCTATCAAACAGAGCTTATATAACTTCAGCCTGTTCAACGAAAGTTGATTCCTCAGACAACATGCTACCCGCTACGTGGTTGAATGTGCATTGTTGCCATACATCTCAATGTTATTGATAAAATATGTGAAAATTGAAAAAAAAAAAAAATTCAAAACAGACTAATATTTGGAAGCGTTGATTTAAGGTGCAGAGATCATCTTTTGTTAGATGCGGACTATAGTAAGTATCATTGTGATATAGCGTAACAGAACATTTAAAATACATAAGTTGGTAAAAGAGTGTATTAAACAATAAATTTAATAGAAATTAGTACATATGCAAGATTGCAAGAATAGTATAAACAAGAAAAGAGTTAATAGGTTTTGAGTAAACACAGTAACTGTTTATGGAGGAAATGATGTCATCAAGCAAGTCTTGACTTGTAGAAATGACGTGAGAATTTATGAATGGAATAATAAGAAAAAATAGATTGAAAGTAATGATGATGATGATGATAATGAATACGAATTTAGGAAGTATTATGAACGATACGAACATTTCCAACAACTGCCAAATTTTTTAGAAAAAAAAGTCACCAATTTCTACAACTTTCCGACAATGGGTACGTGTTATACCAATCAATTTTTCAAACTCTTAAAATATTTTGGGGAGGAGCTCCCAACCGTTCCCCTTTAGATATGTCGCTGTGATGGACTCATCTTCGTAGCTGCTATTAGAGCCGCATCACCAGTGTCATAGTGGGGGATATCAGAGGGGAAGAAGTGCCCGCTGGAAGGTGACAACAAAGTTGAAGTTCGTATAAGGTATAGTTTTTTGAGTTTGAAATCGCAATTACCTGTATTTTCTACAATTTTATGGATGTTGTTATTGCAGTCTGACTGATTTCATATCAATCAAAATAGAGGACAAATACAGAAATCGTTAGGCATACACGCTTATATATTCGAGTAGGCACCATGAAGTGATTAGGGCACCGTTCATTCGTTTTCTAAGGTACCTACCTACCAATAAAATCTCCCAAATAATTATCCAAAACCTCTATAGGACGTTCGACTAGCTTGCGATTTCTATAAATAGAAAAGTAGGCCCACTGATCGGTTCATTTCTTCTTTTTTCTCATTTATCAACTCGATATTTTGAATGATTTCTCGTAGGTCTTAGAAGACGCCCTTTTCGACAACCAGTCGGAAGAATCATTTGTCAAATGCGACAGACCAAAAAGTCAAACCACTCTCCACCTGGACCAACTATCCAGGAAAATGTGCCCAAGCCTGGAGCACTTCGTCGTATTCTCCAGCCTGAGTTGCGGTATGGGTAATGCCGGCCAAACGAATTACGGTTATACAAATTCGATAATGGAACGCATATGCGAAGATCGACGATCGAATAATTTACCAGCGCTGGCCATCCAGTGGGGATTGATGGGCGAAGTTGGTTTAGCCGTGAAGGAGAGTAACGACGACAAACCGTTCATTTTCGGTGAGTTTTACACCCGCATGCGTGCGCAGCCTAAATTTGACGCCGCAGTTCTCAGGCACCATTCAGGATTAATGCCACATTCTTGAACAGTTTTTTCCATTTACCTTGATATATTACTAATATTATACCTATTTACAATTGTGGTTTTCTCACACCGTCTATTCTCGCGTAAAGTTGTGCCAAACCCTCGATGATCTTCGTCTTTTGTAAACGCGGGTTGTTTACAGCTCACTTGCAAGACCAATCCATTGACTCGTATCTCCAAGTATTAGACATGTTCTTAAAGCAATCGAACACCATCGTCGCCAGTAAAATGAGGGCAGAGAGACGCGGTAAAACGGAAAAGAAGAATATCGTCGAATTTGTTGCCAGTATTCTGGGTATGTAAAACCACGTATACGCAGGGTTAGTCAGGTTTTGAGACAGCATAAAAAAATTCCATTAGCTGTATGAAAATACAACTCGACAAGCGTATTTCTATATACTTGTTACTGTCAAAGTATGAAATCCGGCAGTGTACACATTTCCTAGGCTGTGTATACTTTGCCCGAAATGAACAGGCAAAGTATGGAAAAAGATATTCATCGCTTACATCCTAGGTAATGAGTACGTAACCTGACAGTGAGCCGGCAAAGTATAAACATTCTTGCTACACGAACATGCAAGATAAGAGGAACAAAGAAGGGCAATTTACTGTTTGTAGAAAAAAATTTATAAATGTAGAAGATGTTCCCAATCAAAGAAGTAGCGCTACGGAATGTTACAACACTTTAGGCTATTGGAAGTGGCCAGCAAGGGCAAGTGCAAAAATAGTCGATGTTGCTGTTTAAAGAAGAATATTCTCTGTAATTCACGATGTCACAACGCTCTATCATGTTGTAACAAATAGAGCACGTCTTTCTCTTTGCAAAAAAATGATATTTATAACAATGACACTACTTGATAATAGGCACTGCAACTATAAGAATGAAATACTGTAAAAAAAAGTACTCCCTTTTATATTTCTAACTGATGTAATTCTTTTTCTGTTTATTAAGTCATTTTTCCTTTTACAGAATACACTGATTTACCCACCACTTTTTGCCTTGTCTTAAGTAAAGAGTATTAGAATTTTTTCTTCTTCCATTCATTTGCAAATCGTAGTACTATACTTTCCCAGAAAAGATTTAGGTAAAGTTCACATTCCCTAGTCAATGTATCTCCGAGGTAAAGTACTAATTTTATGTTCTATGAGTACATTGCCGGACAGCAGAAGTCAATATATACATTACCTAGGCAGTTTATACATTTCCTGCTCTTCATACTTTGATGGTAACATACTTATAGTCAGATTTCGAGGCAGCGTTGCAAAGGAAAATGCTGACAGAGGTGGTAAAACAAACTGTGTTGCAACCAAGTGGAGCAATACGCAGGTGTAATGCCTACATGTGGTAAACAAACACGGCGCCGACTGTGGATCTTGCTGGAGAAAATTTAAAAGAATTGTTTTTCACTGTTCAATGCATTTTTATTGATTTTTGTTTTGAAGTTAGTTTTATTTATTTATTTTTTTTTTCAACGACTCCATTTTTAGCATTAGCGGCTATATTACTTTAAAACTAGCAGTTTATTTATTTAAAGATAACTCCAAAATTACGACATTGATTCTTTAAAAAATTTAATAGGACCACCATGGGCTTATTTTATATTATTTGAAAAATTTCCAATAAAGGTGGTATAACAAATTGTGTTGCAGCAAAATGGAGCAATAGTAGAAGTACAAGAAAGTAACAGGTTTATACTATTCTGCGTCAAAATCAGGCTAAGTATAGAGATAAGCTTCATGCTCATATTTGCACGCAGCTAATTAATGGAATTTCCCTATGCTGTGCCAAAACCTGACTAACCCTTTGTACTTACAGGTCACAAAACTATATAAGTAGTGATAAACAAAACTGGTATTGGTGTAACAAAACAGTGCAAGACCGTGATTAAGGCCAAAATCGACTATTTATTAAATAGATTTGACGAAGAAAAGCCAACAGTACTATGGCCAAAAACATATACTCTACTTAATATAATAACCAACTGAATAATGTTCACTATCTCGGTGCTCAAATAATTAGTACCTATACCCACCTTCAACACTTCAAATGCCATTTGTGCATATGAGGGGCTTGTAGTCAAAGGTGGAAACATCCAAAATACTGTTTTTTCAGAATCGGCAAAAAACTGCCACAGACTAAGCGGATGACTGTGAATGCTCGGTAATAGTTTTAAATGGTGGGAGGGTGACCCAATAAACGACTTACATCAAAATTTCAACAATTTAGTGCACATGCGCAAAGATTTACCACTTTTAAACATGGATGTTGTTAGTTTAGACTCCAAGGTAGCACTTTTTTATGTTTTTCTGTCACTTTAATCACTTATGATATTGTAAAATCGACTCTAATGCATACAAATGACACAACCAATGTTGAAAAAGAATATCGGAGCACAATAATAATGGATTCACAAAAATTACCTGCTTTATTACAAAAATTTAAAGGTATCATAGAAACAGAATAGCTGAAAAATTAATATAAATAATCTGAAACATGACAATCATAAAAATAATGATAACACAGTGATAAAACAGCGAACTTTGTAAGCAGAACGTTGTTAGACATCAACAGCGCCTCTTATCAGTACCGCAATTCGAGGTGAAATTAGCCTTGGTGGCGAACCGAACACAATCCATTGGATGATGTAAGTTTTGACTCCAAGGGTATACTTTGACGTGATTTTTAGGCATGAAGGAATGGAAATGGCTACAAACTGATATGCTCACGTGATGTAGCGTGATTTGTAGTATCTAAAACCGTGTTTACCTCATTTTTGCCAAATATGGATGTTTCCACCTTTGACTCCAAGCCGTCATATAGCTATGCACAAACTCGCTTAAAAGATATAGGCCATGTATGTCTTACATAAAGACATACAACTAAAGAGATGTCCAATTCCCATTAGCATTTAGGGTAAAAAATTAGACTGAGAAGAAGCTATTAAATTTTTTTATTAGAATTGATATAGATAGGTATAATATACAGTTTATAAAAAACAAAAACATCACCACCTCGATTGCATGGAAACAATTTCAAAATTGTTTACCCTGGCCTCTTATAAACTATGATAAAAAAACATGCCCAACTGAATTTATCACCCATGAACCTAATTTTATTGAAGACAGTTTTAAAAATGTCTACCTACAAGATTTTACTACTGGTAAATCAGGTAGATTTCAATAGAAGTGATCCATTGAGAGTCGATATTAAAAAGGTAATATACTGTCGACAATCCCTGCTGTGTTTCTTTTCCGTTACTTTTTTTTTCTAATCATTTGTTTTTTATTTTACTTTTTTTTCTTCAGCTGTGAGTATACTATAGAATTTATTGGGGCAGACAATGTCTATCTTGTCCTCCCAGACACTATGACACTAACAGTACTCTATACTCCTGTCTTACAAAAATACGCCAATGAAAACAAAGCCATCAGACTTTTATGTTCTGGGCATCCAAAGCTGCGCACATTTCACAAAATTTACCATTGAATTTTTTTAGGGATGTCTATTTTTACGCCATTAGAGTGCTAATGATGATTATTCAAACTTAAATAAGTACAATATAAATGAATTGAAACAAAACTATCCAAACCTATTCAGAATCTACTAATTAGATGGCATATTGATAAGGAACAATTGGGAAGAAAATTACATATTTTTCAGACAACAAAATTTCCCAAAGTTTCATCCTTTGCATTTTCTGGTATCTCAAATGGGTACTCAGATACAGAGCTGAAAAGTTTGAGTTGAATGATAAAAAAAAAAAAAGCGTAAAAAATTACTTATACATTAATTGGTTTCTTCTGAGCACCAATCTCATATTCAGTGCATTTTAGAGAAAAAATTAACAACATGAATTTTGTAGAGGATAAAATTCTGTTTAAGTGTTATATCATACAAGTATTTAAGGTACAAAAATAATCAATAATTTTGAGTAGGTAACATGAATAATATGCCATATAGAATATGAAAAAATAGTTAAGGCAGTTGAAAAAATTAATGTGAATAATAATTGAATCAATAAAGGCCTTAAAAGGTACTTTGGATTATTATACAGCTCCGCTATTAGAAATAAAATTTTTTGGAATTTTTTCATACATTTAACCAATAAAAAATGCGAAAAAAACATCACCACTTCTAAAAATATGAAAAATTTTTGTAAAAATCTGGATTAATTTTCTGAATTTAAAAAAACTTTTTCCAAATATTCAACTTAAAGGGTGAGAGTAGAACGTCATTTTGAACATTTCAAAGCGCTATCGCTCTGCAATGATGGAATGGAGTGAACCCAAAAAAACATAATAAAAACCACAACTCAGGGTCCATCACTCGTATCAATATTTAGCATTTCCATTCACACGAGCTAGAGTACCTAGTAAATTTTTCCTTATAAATTAATAAAAAAGCCTACATCTCCCCTCAAGGAAAAGCATATGGACTCAAACATGTTATGGCACTTCTTCTTCCCAGGAGTACCTTCTGGCCAAGTTTGGTGAAAATCCAAATCTCCAGCCAAAATGACATTCTTACCCGGCTAGATACACTTTGGCTGGGTGAATAAATCTTGCAATAATGTTCTTTTTGACTGTCCACCAATTTTTCATATTTGTGTTTGAAGTATAGGGGTGTTGTGCGGTCGTTGTTAACCTCACTGCTGAAGCAGTACAAACGTTTTCGAGTTGAATGTCGACCTCGTATCGACAATTTCAACACAAAAATAAACGACGAACCCATTAGGTTGTGTTTAGTCGTACGAGTGCATTGGGGCAGGGTACAAATACCTACGTTTCAAACAATTTATAATGCGATTTTTGAGTTTTACTGACCCGAATATATAATTCTTTTTCAGTCTTGGTCTGAGGAAAAAAAAAACAAAAAAAAAACATCAACTCAAAATACAGATTATGCTACGAGGAGAGAACAAAAAAAAAGGACCAATTTCTAGGAATATAGGCCACAGGTCACATCGATATGTGCGAGGTAAACATCGCATGTGTAGGGACGAGAGTATAGGGTGGGAAATGCTCGAGACGAATACCTACCAACGTACCATAGATATCGACGCTACAACGATCTTGACCTTTGACCTTTATAATATCGTTTGGCTCACGACTATATGGCTGCAACCTATACCATTGCGACTTAGCCGGTGCAATGAGTACTTAGCTGACAACTTGGCTTCTTTGTACGACCTAAATTTTCGATAATATTACATTACCCGCAGGAATAAAGGATCCGCAAAAGATCGATCCCAATATGCCGCTCGTCGATTACGGAATCGACTCGATGTCGAGCGTCGAAATCAAGCAGGTGATCGAGCTGGAGCTGAACATATTCCTATCTTACCAAGACATCAAAACGGCCACCTTCGCAAAGCTCTACGAATTACAGGCGGCCAGTAACGGCAAACAACGTAGGAAAACCAGCGAACCGCAAAACGTCCACACCAAAATAACCGATTTAAGAGCCGAATTATTGGATCAAAAACCGAAACCTTCCATCAAGTAGCTGGATATAAAGCGATACCTGCAACATCGAATTATTAACGGTGTAGGTACCCTGCTGCACCGGTTTCCATAAATCGCAACGTTCGCCATAGGTTCCATTATTATCATATCATCGGCCCAAGTGTTCAACCATTTATAGTTAGGTATCTTATATAATATTGTAACCACGCGATTAAATGTTATTTTTTAATTTTTTTTTTTTTTTTGGGGGGGGGAAATTTTAAGAATTATATCCGAATTTCCACCTCCTCCAAAACAATTCGCAGGTTTTACAATTTGTAATATCGAGAGGAGGGCATTGAAAATGAATAACAATTTTAATAAAATCTAGCCTAGCAAGTTTCGCTAGAAAAAGTAGGTTTTGAGAAATAGAATTTTGAATTTTGATGGTCACATTTACTGTCTGTAAATTTATATATATATGTATATGTTATGATTGTATGAAACGTAGTTAGCAGCTGATGAAATATTAGAAAATGTGAAATTTAAAAGCATTATTTCTTGAAAAAATGAAAAATTAATTAAGGTGATAAAGTATGGTAAATAATCATATAATTTCAAACAAAATTAAAAAAATACCTATAATAAATTTATGAAATAAAAAAAAAACGCACTCCAGGGTCTGAGCGGAATGGAACATTTAATGTGATACACATGAAGTTTGGGAGAATGAAGTTTGAAAGTGGTTATTCCGAATGAGAAATCATATACCGATAGCTAAAAAACATAATAACCGCTTTTCATCAACTAATATCAATATATATCGATATATGAACGTCGATAGCGATTCCTACCATATTGTTGAGACCACCAATCCTTCTCCCCTTTCACTCCCGCAAACATACGATTAGGTACCCGAATACATAATATATAAATATCTGTTCGCGGCTACACTGGTTTACCACTTCCACCACTCACTCGTCCATTTCCATTTACATTCGATTATCACACTTAAATTGTACCTTTGCTTAAATTATGTAACTTTCTAAAAATACACTCGCTTCTTGGATGTAACTTCGTGTAAAACCTTCTTTCGTGTTTCTTCACAGATCCTCATCCTCTATACATATTTCTCACTTCTTCACGCTCAAATCAATGTATCATGTATATCGATACATTTTATAAACAAACTGCCAAACAGGAACTGTGTTTTCATTGGCCAATGCAGGCACCTTCTGGATTGCTATTGATTAAAGCATCCTGTTTTTTTTTTGGTTTTTTTCGAATACACCACCATACAGTGAAAATAGAAATGTGTACCACGTTAAAAAAAAAAATGAACATTTTAATTTTTTTTAAAAGAAAAGATCATGCAAATTACAAAAAATAAAAGAAAAAAATTACCAGAAATACCGTTCCATCGATCCATACCAAAATTGGTAGCATCCTGCCATAAATTATAGTAAATATTCGTTTCAATTTTTGTACCTATGGTTCCCAAAATTCCACATTTTATGACCAATATAAAAACAAAAATAGTGGTACAGGAAGTACTGTCTGGCCAATCCATGTCAAAATTGATACCATACGACAATGAATTAAATAAAATATTTATTCTAAACTTCGTGGCTATTGGTGCAAAATTGAGTATTTTATAGTCAAAATAAAAACAAAAATGGTCGTACCGGAAATACCATTCGACCAATCTACACCAAAATCAGTAATTCTGGTCTTGGCTTAGTACAAATGTTCGTACCAAATTTTATGATTATTGGACAAAAATTGCGACCTATACCATGGGAACAAACAATTGACTTATATCTATCTACCTATACATACGTGTAATATATATATATGAATTTGAGTTATTGGTGCCAAAATTTTCCTGAGGTTATGAAACGAAAAATGTACTCACCCCCAACCCTGGGGACTAATATCGCACCAAGCGTAATAAGCAGATTTTCCAAATAAAACCTACTCAAAAGTTAAGAGTTTGTTCATTTTTCTTTTTCTTTCATTTTTGTATTTGCTCCATAAACAACAAAACAATGATACCACCTCCACTTTATTTTTGGTAATAATTTTCTTCTTCTACTAGTTTTACTGTTAGTTTTTACCCCTTCTCCTATTTTTTTTTTTAAAAACATCATTAAAAATCAGGTGGCGGACAATTTTTCACGAATTGACTTTAAAAGCATTTTCAATGCTAAAAAATCAAATATGCTCGTAGAACCGGAAGTTGTGCTCAGGAATTAAAACGTGAATTATTCTTTAGGTTTAAATTTCGAAAAACTGTGTTCAAAATACAAGTTTTATATTATATTAGAAGTTAGTTCACAATTCTAATCCCTAAAATTTTAGTTCTGTACCGGTTCTGTGAAAGGGAAAACTCTAAAAATTAATAACTCAGAAGAACATATTATGTTTAATAGATAAGAAGACCAAGTAATGATATCCATTAGAACACACTCACCATTAAAAATTTAATTTGTTTTCCATATCAAATATCCATGGACCTGGCTAAGGAGGCAAGGGAGTATTTGCTCCCCTTCCCCATAAGTATAGGGAGGAAATTTTACTTTTTTCTCACATTACTATAAATATAGGAGAAATAATTGGAAATTCATTGTCCAAAAAACAATTTGCTCCCCCTTGAAAAACATTTCTATAGGGCTCAAATTTAATACCTACATAGAAACAATATTAATATAGACCTACATTAAACACGAACCGCATCAGATTTTATGTCAGTCTAACATTTGGTCCAGGAATGAATCAATTTTTATTAATTTTTGGCAGTTTTTTAATAACATGATACAAATTGCAATTTTTTATCAAAGAGATTAAAGGACAACGGTTGATGAGGGCGGGTCTGTAGAGAGAAAATTCAGGGCTGGGGATAAAAAATTCATCTGCTTCCCAAATATTGAAAATTGCATCTTTGTTCAGATGCACTATCTAAAATTTATCTGTGGTAGAGGTTTTACAGTACTGGGAAAGTTTACTTTGCGGAGTAAACGAATAGTATATATTATGCAACATAGGATGAAAGTGAGTAATTCCAAATAAGTGCAATGTTTGCCAGGATAAGTCACAGGTAAGTGTGGCAATTGCATAAGTTGTTAATTGCTCACTCCAAACTAGTTGTCTGCAATATTTTTTGCAACAAGTGTACGAATGCTGTATTTGAGGTTGGAGTTAAAACAAACAAAATTAATGAAAAAATCATATAACTGAAGAAAAAAATGAAAAAATGATAAAAAGTAGAGATAAAAATGGAAATTGGCAAAAATTTTAAAAATAAATAAAATCCAAAACCTGGTTCACCCAGAACCCAAAAAAAAATTCTCATTTACGACAGATCAGATTATCAATGAAACTGAAAGAAAAAAAAGAAAAGAAAACTCACACCTAGCCTAGTTGGTTGTGCACCTGCCCTCCAACTTATGAGTCAAGAGAAGAGATGGAATACCAGCTGTGGTAAATAGAATTTTAATGAAAATAATAATCTACGTTGTTGAATGATGTTGGAGCAGGGATTTTACTCAGTTGAATAATGAGTTGCATAGAGATGTGGCCATCGTTCTATATCGATAATTTCATAAAACCTGTTTTGATAATTCACACATCCAATTAAAGAATAAATTAATAATGATTATTAATCATTAATTCATTTTTTATTCATTATAATTTATCACATAGATAAATCTCACATCAGCACAAACAATAATAGAGGAAATTTTTATTACTCCTTAAATATGGAAAATAGGCCACGTGTTGACGCAAATGTTTTTACTCGTCTGTTCAAGCGTTATATAAATACCAGCTGGTAGCAGTCTGCTGAAGTTTAGCAATCAATTCTTAGCGTTTTGAAATTACTCCTATCGAAGAAATGCTATGCAACTTCGTTTACACGGACACAAAACTTTAACATATCTCTTTCACATAGGCATTTTATTTCTAAAGCTGGGTTTAAACTAGGGCTTACAACCAAAACATTTCTGGGGTTATTGGTTACTGGGAACCAATAAAAATTGATATTGGTTACTGGTTATTGATTAAAAATATAATTATTTGGTTGCTGGTTATTGTTCTGGTTAACAAAAACTACTTTTCTGGTTATTGGTTGAGACAAAATTTGGAGTAGAATAGACGAAAAAAGTTTGCACCAGGTCAAATTATCAATAACTGATAATTTTCCAGGAAATAATTGGTAATTTTTGAATAAAATGATCAATAATATTGATATTTCATAAAAATCAATAAAAGCTTATTCTTTCAGGTTATTGTTGTGGTCAATGGTTTCAGCATTTTGTGGGAATCGGTTATTGGTTAATGGTTATGTGAAATTTTTTTGTTTTGGTTATCAGTTTCCAAACCAATGTTGTCAACTTGTTTAGGTTTTTAGTGGTTATTGTTCTGGTTATGGTTGTGGTTACAATCCCTGGTTTAAACTCACATCTCACATCTCTATTCTCCAATCTCTAGTCTCTAGTCTGTGTTCTGTAAAGTTGGGAAATTTTATGTTCTACGGAATAAATCAGGAGAAACAGTACAAACTATAACTCTTTGTTTTCCTTCAGTGAACTTTTTACGTATTAGTTCATATAAAGAATAATCAACAAGTATAAACTATCCTTTATTCCACCAAGTATTACCATTTGAAATGTCAATGGCAGATAATATGAACCGAACTCACTTTAGCTGCTGATAATAAAAACTGGTGTTAAAAAAAACTGAAAACAATTCGTTTCGGTCTTTGGATCATCGGAAAAGAAAGGAGCAGGGAGAGGACTTTATCACACCGGAGCAGTTTCAGGAACCAGCTCTTTTAAAAAACCTGGTTCTTCAAACAGTTCTGGAGCAGCCCATCGCTATAGTCCATAAGCCATTAGTTCTGTCACCGTCCGATCTTCCGATTACCGAAATACCGATAGCGACAAATTTCACAAAACAAATAATAAGTTCTCTTGTGCTCACTGTTGTCTCAATTTGTCAAACAAAAATTAAAAGCAAAACTACAAACCGACAAATGACAATTGGATTGGATAATCTGTGTTAATATGGGAGAGTATTCGCTACTCCGCTCTTAAATTAATCTGTACTTTAATTCTAATCCCTCTGCATCACTATTTACAAGTGTCATTTCAAAAACATTAAATCCTAGTGTTTTTGTTCTACTTGATTATCAGTTCATACAAAATTCTAGTCGCGTGTTAATTCTATCGCCTCTCGTTTGCATTTTCGAGTCCGAGGTAAATACTATCTATTCCTGTAACAACTCATACTGATCGCGATTCATGACCTGATATACAGAATTATTTTTGTATATTAGTAGAAAGAACGTTGAAAATTATCGCTAATTTATCGATTTGTGTCGTTAGTGCCGCACAAATATGACGGACTCAAAATATTTTACTACCACCAAAAAAGGAGAAATCTTCGAACTAAAATCGGAACTCAATAGTGAGAAGAAAGAAAAAAAACGAGAAGCAGTCAAAAAAGTGAGTATTAGTGCTCAAAATGTCTAATAGTTGATCGGAAAATATTTTTTCGTCCTTTGCCCTTCGTTACTTCAGGTAATCGCTTCCATGACCGTCGGAAAAGATGTGTCCGCCCTCTTTCCAGACGTTGTTAACTGCATGCAAACGGATAATTTGGAGTTAAAAAAGCTGGTATATTTATATTTGATGAACTACGCTAAAAGTCATCCAGACATGGCAATCATGGCGGTCAATACGTTTGTAAAGGTACTGTTACGAACTACAATTCGATAGAACTTGTATTTGATGTAGCGTTAAATATGGTTTAAACGTGGCATTATTGCAGGATTGCGAGGATACGAATCCTTTGATTCGAGCGTTAGCTGTGCGTACTATGGGGTGTATTCGTGTTGACAAAATAACGGAATACCTTTGCGAGCCACTGCGAAAATGTTTAAAAGATGAAGATCCGTACGTTCGTAAAACAGCAGCGGTTTGTGTCGCTAAACTGTTCGACATCAACGCTCAATTAGTAGAAGATCAAGGATTTCTCGATCAGTTGAAAGACTTATTATCGGATTCGAATCCTATGGTATTCTTTCGTTAATCATTTTCTCGTATCATATGAAAGTTTCTACGATTGTTCGTCGTTGTTTTCGTCATAGGTGGTCGCTAATGCTGTCGCTGCTCTGTCCGAAATGAACGAAACCAACACCAGCGGTTCTATGTTGATCGAAATGAATTCTCAGACCATTAACAAGCTTTTAACTGCGTTGAACGAATGCACCGAATGGGGTCAAGTCTTTATTTTAGATTCTTTAGCCAATTACAGTCCTAAAGATGATCGAGAAGCCCAAAGGTTCGTTATTATGATACTTTCTTTCGTGTTTAACGATCTTCTCTGATTGATTTTGTTGTTAATGCAGCATTTGCGAGCGTATTACTCCCCGATTAGCACACGCTAATGCCGCTGTAGTTTTATCAGCTGTTAAAGTGTTAATGAAATTTATGGAAATCTTACCGTCCGACTCGGATTTTGTAGCTACGCTAACAAAAAAACTTGCACCTCCATTGGTGACGCTTTTGTCATCCGAAGCTGAAGTGCAGTATGTAGCCTTGCGAAATATCAATCTTATCGTTCAGAAACGCCCGGACATTTTGAAACACGAGATGAAGGTGTTCTTCGTCAAGTACAACGATCCGATATACGTGAAGCTGGAGAAATTAGATATTATGATTCGGCTAGCGTCGCAGGCTAATATCGCTCAAGTATTATCCGAATTAAAGGAATATGCAGCCGAAGTTGACGTTGATTTCGTTCGAAAAGCTGTGCGCGCTATTGGTCGATGTGCAATCAAAGTCGAGCAATCAGCTGAACGGTGTGTTTCTACTTTATTGGATTTGATTCAAACCAAGGTAACTGTCGCTTATTTCTTAAATCTTTAGTATTAATAGTTGGAGAATAAACTGACGACCTTTATATGTCGAAATTTTTTCCCGTATCTTTTTTTAAAATGCCGAAATAGGTATTCAATGAGGATAGTCTATGAGAAGACGTAAAGATAGAATTAACGTTATCCTTATTAGTTTTCGTTATTTTCGATTTCAAATTCTAGGTCAATTATGTAGTGCAAGAAGCCATAGTCGTCATAAAAGATATATTCCGAAAGTATCCCAACAAATACGAGAGCATTATCTCGACATTGTGCGAAAACCTCGATACTTTAGATGAGCCCGAAGCCAGAGCATCAATGATCTGGATCATCGGCGAATACGCTGAACGAATCGATAATGCTGACGAGTTATTGGAAAGTTTTTTAGAAGGTTTTCAGGATGAAAACACTCAAGTACAACTTCAGCTTTTGACGGCGATAGTTAAATTATTTTTGAAACGACCAAGCGATACACAAGAATTGGTGCAACAAGTAAGCTACTCGTAAAAATTTTCAAAGATCACTCATGAAGGGCACCTAAGTATCACTAACAGTTCGATTAGTAGTATTCGCTGTTTTAATTTGTTATTTTCCGCAATTTATTTTTCTTTTCTAATTTTTTTTACGTTAAAGTTGGCGATGATGAAGTAAACTATGAAAGCTGACCTGACAAAGTATTAAATATGATAGAGGATGCATATGAATCCTGAAATGAAAAACGGCATCACTTTCACAATCGAAATATCCTCGCCTCCTGAAGTACTGACAATTCTCAATCTCATTTTTATCTACGAAATTCATGTTCTTAGTGATTTCTAAATTAATAATTATATGTACTCACTCATTTATTTAAATTATTTGAAAAAAAAATTTCTGTTAACTGTCCTTAGGCCTGAATAAGGGACAAGTAAATTTGAATTTGGTTCCGAAAAAGTGGGGAGGATAGCTTCTATAGTGGTGCCATTTTTTGGTGCAAAATTTGGATGAGCGTTTGTCCTCTATTATATTTAACACTCTGTGGCCGACCTCTTTATTTTTTTCTGAAGGGTCTATTAGCTATTAGCAAAACAAGAAATTCTGCCCGTATTTTATAAGAATTGTACTTTTTAACTATCTCACATTTTTCTTTGGTCATTCTTGTTTTCATTTGTAATTAATGGCATTAGACGTATCTATATGCTCGTTTGTGTTGAAGATGAATTTCATTGAAAAGTCCTACTTTCCAGCAAGAAACTTGCATTTGTTTAAATTAGAGATATTGTAATTGTATTAAAGTTGAGTTTCAAAAAATGGTAATGTCACTCAATCCTCCCTTCCAAAAAAAAAAGGTAACTATTTTAATTTAATTAAATTAAATGTCTAATTTTAATTTGTAATTGTTAATTACTGAAAAATTACGAAGACTTAATACTTAAAATCCAATTCATTAATTTTGATAATTTTTTGTTAGCGATAATACTTTATCTTTTGTTTCGACGTAAAAGTAGTCGCCCCTTTATTTGTGAAATCAAATACATAAAGTCTCTTTTTTGTTCGGAAGCCAAAACAAAATTTAAATTAGTAAAAACAATGTGGACCGGAACATACGTTTCTTGATGATCGAGACGCATTGAGCTGATGCTAGTTGCTCATCTTCGATATAATGACCATCGCCAATTTTGTTTCAATGTCTTGAGTTTTTCTTTTGTTGTTTCCTTTCGTAGGTATTAAGTCTTGCAACGCAAGACTCTGATAACCCGGACCTCCGAGATCGTGGATTCATCTACTGGCGGCTTTTGTCAACGGATCCGGCCGCTGCAAAAGAAGTCGTTCTTGCTGAAAAACCTTTGATTTCCGAGGAAACAGACCTGCTAGAACCAACGCTTCTAGACGAGTTGATTTGTCATATTTCCAGTCTGGCTTCCGTCTATCATAAACCACCCTCCGCATTTGTTGAAGGACGATCTGGGTTCCGAAAATCATTGCCTGCGAGGTGAGTGGATGGTTTGAAATCGAAAGAAATCGAAAGATGACGACTTTCGTGTTCTCTTATTTATGTTCTATTCTTGCGCAGAAACGATGTTAGCGGTGCCTCGCTGACAACAACAACAACCACCTCGCAGCCGGCCGTCATACCGTCTCAAGATACTCTAATTGGCGACCTGTTGAGCATGGATTTGAACGTTCCTCCTACCACGTACAACGCGGGTCCAACTCCGAGCCCATCAGTTGACCTGTTGGCATCCGGTATTGAAAGTCTGGTAGGTCAAGTAATTACCGTTCTTTTCATCGATAAACTACTTGTTGGCTTATTCTACATGCCTGGGTGTTGTTATAGTTGACGTCTGATTTGAACGCTCCAGCTCCTCCCGTCGCGCCGTCAGCTTCGTCGTTAGGTTTGATGGGCGATATTTTTGGAGTCCCTTCATCCGCCTCATTCGTGCCGCCGAAGCAGGTCTGGTTAACGCCGGAAAATGGAAAAGGACTAGAGATTTGGGGATCGTTTTCACGAAAGTAAGCCATGACAATTTAAACCAGGCAAATGGAAAATTTGGTAACAAAGTATACGTTGCAAGTGCTTTTGCTAAAACATCATTGATATGTCATGAAAAACTAATTGACCTCCGCCGCTATCTGATTTAATCTTTTATGATTAACCATTATTTTTCTTTTTAAGATTTACAGTAGCCAAAGCTACAAACTGATACATTTTAAATGACTAAACTTCAAAAAACTTTTGTTTTATATTATTAAAAAGGAAGAAAAAAAGATACATATTATAATGTTGGAAATGCCTCCGTTTTATCAAACATGAAATACCATAAAAGTTTAAAAAATTGGCAAATTTTATTCGTATCTTCTTAATTTGAAGAACTATATTCATAAAAAATGATGAAATGATCTAATACTTTTGGGACACTAATTTCTATTTTTTATTTAAAAAGAAAACCTATTTATTTCCCCAAGAGAACTACAGTTATGTAGGATATGGAATAACAAATCATTATCTTGAGAGAACGTTGAAAATTGATGAATAAGAACTAAAGTTGGGAGCATGTACTTTTTGTTAAACTGGGTTGTTTAATATTCATGGAAATCACTGTAACAAATTATGTTGTATAAATAATTAAAAAAAACTAATTTTCTAATTTTCAAAATTAGTTTCTTCGAAGCATATTATAACCTTCAAGATTTGTAGGTATTTGCCTGAGAACAAAATTTTGAAACTCTCAGTCTGCTCTGAAAGGATTTACTCGCTTCTTAGTGAGTATGTAATTCTGTTTTAGGTCTTTCAAATTATGTTGAATGAAATATTTGTGCCAACGTTTTTGGCACTTTATTTTTCACATAAGTTATGGTTAGTTAGCGTCAAGGCAGTTGTATTGTGATTTTTTTGTTGTAGAAGCGCTACTATCAATATGGAATTTACTTTCAAAAACAAAGCCATGCAACCGATGATTGGATTCGCCGTACAGTTGAATAAGAACAGGTAAATATGGTAACGAGTTGAGGGTTAAAAACATTTTACGTTATTTATATATGAAATTTTATCCTTATAGTTTCGGTTTAACGCCACAACGTCCACTCCAAGTGGTCAGTCCCCTTATTCCTGGTGGTTCGCAGGATTCCACGTTACCTTTGAGTACGGCCGGCGGGGTCCAACGAATGGAACCATTAACAAGTTTACAGGTTAGTTGGCCGTATATTCACGGTTAAAATCGTTCTCTAAATGTCAGCAGATATTTTTCTGTTTCAGTTAATAGTATATCGTGTACCAAGATGGGAAAGTTGTTTTTTTTTTAACCGAGCTTAAGTTTGCAACACTCTCATTAGGCGAGCGTACATTCCCCCTTGGTGTACACCGTATTTTATACACGACAGCGTTACTGTTGACCCTATGAAAACATTGTAAGGGACATGTTTTCTTGGGAAATTTGTGGGCTTTATTTTCGTATGGATCTGTTTATGGTGTAAAATTGAAAGAGAAAGAATTATTGTGAAAAAACAAATTAGAGTTTTCTTCCAATGTTTTCACTCGCCATTAACTCAAAATGACTTCGTTTTTAGTGAAATATGATGATAGAGATTAATTCATCATTTAAAAATAAATGGGTTTATCACTGAACATTTTTTTTTTCTACAATTATTGGTTTTTAAAATGAACAATAATTTAAAAAAAACTGCAAATTTTCCATTAATTAGCTATTTTTTATTCCTTCAGTTTGACAACATTACTAACGATAAAAAAAATAATTATTGACAGTAAGTTTGAGTAAATTTTCTCTCCTCTCCAGCAAGGCAGTCTCAGTTTTCTGGTTTCAATAGAAGCTGAGAAATCATCAATGTAAGACAGTACGTTTTTCCAGAAACATACCCACATCCAAAGAAATGTCCAATACCCTATATACGCTGTGTTATAAAAATATATCAAAGATGAAAACAGAGCTATCAGAATTTTACATTCTGCGCATCTAAAGCTGCACACAATTCATGAAATTTATCATTGAATCTTTTGAAGACGTCTATTTTCACGTCATTAGAGCCACACGACGCATGGACAGTAACGAATATCCTGATCAGAAATCATTCATCTTTGACATATTTTTGATCAACTCATCAAAAATATCTTTAGCTGTTTAACGTGGTTCACACTTGACTAATTTTCATGCTACTTGCCAGCTATTTGGGTGCTATTCCGTTAACACTTTAACAGTGTGAGTCACTTTCAGCCATTTAAAATCAACTTAAATTTGGCAGATCGTGATGTGAGATTCTAATGAGATTCTTGTAAAACTATCTACCCAGTTAAAGTCAGGTTAGAGTTGACTTAAATAGCTAAAATGGCATAGTGACTTAACTGTTAACAGAATAGTACCCCAAGTCAAGTGTGAATCAGGCTTATGCCTCTGGGTTTTTCTCAAAATAAATGTGGTTTCAAAATTAAAAACCTTTTTATTTCAATTAATATTTTCGATATGTTTCATTGACAACATCAATTTTTCGGGCCTGTAAATTTCATTTTTTGGTCCTTGGATTAGAAGCAGAAAACGTGCTATTATGGACCGGAGGGCAGAGGTGAATAAACGATGCTTTATTCCTCTTTATCGATCTAATACATTGTACTTCGATTTTAGGTGGCTGTCAAAAATAATATTGACGTTTTCTATTTCGCCTGTGTTGTACCTATGCACGTATTCTTCATGGAAGATGGTCAAATGGATAAACGTTTATTCCTTTCAACGTGGAAAGACATTCCGGCTCAAAATGAAGTTCAATATACCATCGAAAAAGTTCTCTGCAACGCGGGTAATTGTTTTCATTTCTGTTCAACAAAATAATTTTGGTGGCTTTTATTGGCTCGTCAAGATTTAAGTTTCTTGCTGTCGATTCGATTCCGTTTCTTTCATTTCATTCGTTCATTCCTTCAAATCTTAGCTTTGCTAATTGGTAAAATGGACTTACTGATCATCATTTTAAGTTGGGGTGACGTTAAATTCCTTACCGAAATGTTCTGAATATGGGAAAACTTTGTCGACGTATAAGCTAATTAACATTTCGTTTAGTTGTACATTGTAGAAAAAAAAAAAAATCCTTCGTGATTAATTTATTGTCGCTCTCTTTAACTCGTGGGTGGGGGTGTTCAGGTTAGACTCCCCCCTCATTGGCTAGGAAAAATAATGAAAAGGTTTTCGCTACGACTAAACTTATTTTCTAGTGTCAGTTGTGATAACAGTGGGTAAGGAATTTTTGTATGAAAGACTGAAATGAGTACGAAAAAAAAAAGTGCGTTTTAGAACTTACTCAATTCTGGACACCTCCACCCTCTTGAAAATATACTGCCACTGACCCTCTATTAGCTGGAACTTGGAACAACTAATTTTTCCAAACCTGTACCAATATGATCTCAATCTGTCCTGAATACATTTTTCTTTAAAAATTCTCAACTCGACGCTTTTTATTTTTGATACTATGCAGAAGCTGTCATACAAAAGATGACGCAAAACAACGTTTTTACAATCGCTAAGAGAAACGTAGAAGGTCAAGATATGCTGTACCAGTCGTTGAAACTCACGAACGGAATTTGGGTATTGAATGAATTGAAAATACAACCAGGAAATCCAAATATCACCGTAAGTAACGATTCAAATTTACGTTTCGGATTTGTCCATGAATAGTTATTTCCGACCTTTCGATTCTTTTAGTACTAAATTCTCATTGTCAGTCATGATAAACCGTATTTTTGTCATTTCTTCTTTTTATCTGCGATAAATTTTTTAAATTTTGGCGGGAATATTTCACGTACAAAGACGTAGCCAAAATATGAAAGAATTCTCCAAATTAGGTCTCTTGTTCTTGTTCTGTCTCAAAATACACTTTTTCATTTGAATAGAAGTAGTTATTTGTGATACGAGTGTATAAAGTAGGTGATTTTGATTCGAGTGTAATTTTTGCAGCCCGAACCGAAGGCGAGTGATGCAAACCATACGAGTGTCAATCATCTACTATATACACGTGTGTCACACACAATTTTTTGCAACCCCCTCCCCTTAAAAAACAAAAAGAAATTGAAATAAATAAGTATTTTTGCAAATGGGTAACATATAAGCGCAAACTATCCCCATTCCTCCAACCAAACCTCGTGCATACTGGCTATAGTACTGGCCTACGAATGTAGATGTCCGAGGCTTGAATTCGCATAGCTGAGAAATTTTTATGAAAAAAATAAATAAATAAATAAAATGACGATAGGCTACGTTCAGTAGTATGTACCAGTGTATAAAATGACGCATGTTCCCAAGTCGATGTATAAAGTAACTCAAATGATTCTAAAATTGATTGGTTTATACATCCTCAAGGTACGTATAAAAATGAAGTTTATAAACAAGTGTTGCAAAAAATAATTTTTGTAACATCTGTCGATAAAGTGAAAGATTATGTGTACTAAAGTTATGACTATTTAGAAAAGTTGACACACTGATAAAAAATCGTCACAAAAGTCATTTTTAACATTTTATCCCACTAAGTAAGCTCTATTGTCATAGTGTTGTTTGCAATTTAATTCCCTTCACCTGCCCTACACCTCAAAGAACTAACGACACTTGCACAATTTGTCTGAACTACATAATTATGATAATTTTATTACATTGGTTTTATGGGAATGCGCCAACTTGTCTAAATAGTCTAATATAACTTATTGTGCACCGTGACGATGTACATGAAGTGGACGATAAATTCTTTGTGGATAGGTTTTTATTTTATGCATCAGGTTGTGCGCATGCGTTACTTTATGCATTTGTCTTCATACACATTTCATACTTCGTCATTATCAATTTTTTTTTTTTTTTTGGGGGGGGTGTTGTTACAAACAGTAGTATGTGACACGCGTATATACATACTATAGATGATTGATATTCAGGTGATTTTTATCACTTGTCTTTAGTTTGTGCTGTAAAAATCACACTTATATCAAAATCACCTACTTTATACACTTGTATCACAAATAACTATTATCACTTGTTTCGTACCTGTTAATAGTTGTGTTTTGACCTCTATTAAAGTGTCTCGCATTGAAAGTACTTTTTCCTTGCAGTTGTCGTTGAAATCGCAAGCATTAGACGTCGCACCTGGAGTGTACGCTGCCTACGAATCAATTTTACGTAATTAAACTCGACCAGATTCAACCCATTCCACTAATGAATTTTTGGTTTACCTGATATATCTCGTTATTTCGTTTTTTTGTTTTATTTATTTATTCAGCCTATCTCGTCTTAAATTTTTAAGTGAAACAGCCTTCGTATATATTAATTTTTCTGTATGTGTAAGTCTCAGTATTCAGTATTGTTATCTGAAAAATTTCCCTCTTTACACGCCTATCTATTTGTAAACATTTACATAAATTTCTCAACATTTTAGTTGTTAGTATTTTTATCTCTTTGTGTAAAATATATACAGGTATTGCATTGTTTAAATGTTTTAATAAAGGTCTTGTAATAATAAAAAATCTTCTGCCCGCCAACCGTGGTGTGTATTTTCCAGAAGTGTCAAATTTTGTAATGGCTGCCATTCGAAAACCAATTGATCAATTTTTCTCAAATTCAGTATCAAACCAGTCCTTCATAGTCTCCAACAACGGTAAAAAATTTTAAGCCAAAATCTTTAAATTTATATTGTGGGTTTGCATCGAACAGCGGAGGCTTTACTGGCTCCCAAGAAATGCCATAATGAGCAAAAAGTGGAAATATTTGTATAGATATATATAATTATTCATGTACTTATATCCTTTTATAAATACGTTGTGTACAGAAGAATTTAAGTGACCTATATATTCGTGATCTACGAATCAGGATGAGCGCTGTACAGCAGGTCCCGCCATTGCACTGAGTGCAATAGTTGGAAAATACACTAAAAACCATAATTTGTTTCACTTAGAGAAAATTTATTGTGCAATCATACATAATATTAATGATGATTTCTCTTATTCACAAAATTAATATTTGTACCATAATATCTGAATGGTCTCAAATCGAATTGGTAGCCTACCAGTTTTTGATGTGTATTTCTCATGAGCGAGAATGTTTGGAGTGACTACATTTCAGAATTTTTCAACTATCTATAAAACTTTCTAACTTGTCATCAGAAAAATAGTCTGGAGTACAGCATAATAGTTATTCTGTATCCGATTTATACTATGAATATTTTTAAGGTAAATATTTCTTTAAAATATAAACGAAATAAAAACAAATAATGAACGTATCAAATAAAAACTGAACCATTTTTGAGAAGTTTTTTGCGCAGTGAGTGATAAAGATCGTGTGCCACGCAAATTATGGGTTATTAAAAATAAGGATAAACTCCTTCTTGTAGTACACATGAATCTGTTCTTGTTGTGTCTCGTACTTAACCTTGACGATGTGAGAACATCGGAGCTATTATTAATTTCTTCATTAAAATTTTCATTAGCAGATTATGACAATTATATTGTATTATGAGTGATGAAAAAAGGGCAGAAAATGTAAACGTTTATCTAACCACTTAAAAACGAAGGCTTTGGCCCTTTTTTAATGCTCAAAAAAACGAAGTCATTTAGTAGTAATTCGTTACTCAGGTTCAAGTAACAGATAGACAACCTCACGTTGATGAGGAAAAACAGTTGTATGATAACGTCGGGCAATGAATGAACTAATTATAAATAGCTCATAATTATCATCTCTAAAAATATTTTCAACAGTACCGAAGTTCATCTTCAGAATCCGTCTCGTGAAAATATAAAAATTCGGAGTATTAGTAATGAAATTTTGATAAAAGTCATCTTCTCTGTCTAGAAGCCAAGAGCAGTGGCAATAAAATCAAATATAAGTTTCATTTCTCTCCACACATGTCCCAGAATCTTGATCATTGATCATGTATAACCTGCCTGGACCAAATCGACTATTGGTTCTTGGTCTTTTTCCACGTGTTACTGTTTCTCGTTAATCGATATCGCCAATAAATTTTATTTTTCATGTGTAAAATCCTATCCTAGCGGCTAGCATTCCTAGCTCTCGGTAGGTGTAGGAAGGGCCTAGGAGGCAATATAAAGCTTACGAATATCAGACCGTCAATCGTATTCTCTGTCGATCGTAAAAGTCTCGTTGATGTGCCTTTTTGTGCGTAGGTGTGTTTGTGTGCATGCTCGTTGTCGATTGAACACAAATTTTATTTTTGAAACAAACATCTTACATTTCATTGAATATGAGTACTCAACTTCTATTCAAGATAGAGAGCTGAAGTTGGTAATACTCGAAAGATGAAAAAATGTTATAGAATCTACTTTCCATATATCTTTCAATTGTACTTGGCGATTTTAAAATAAACAAAAGAATTACCAACCTAACACAAATTAATGAAAAGTTTACCGTTTTAATATTGTTTCAATATTTGCAGGTTTACGCATCAATCCTTTATGAGTACAGTCACAGCGGCATTCACGTTTTTTTTTCGCATTGAAACTCGCACAAATTAATAAAACCCTGAATAAGAAACATAATAAAAGCATAGGTCGAATAATAATTACAACGAAGCGATAAAAGAGACCATTCATTTTGTCTTCGCCACCGATAAAGAAATTCCCATTCGTTTTGGTAAATAGAATCAATGCTCAACGTGGAGGAAGAAGAAGTCGGATGAATTCCGAATTTCTTCACGAATAATTCTTTGAACGTCTTACTCGAAGAACAAATCAAAAATTAGGTAAATTAAAATCGAGTACAAAATATTATTGTTCGTATACAAAGATCAAATGCACAAAGAATAAAAATGGAAACATTAAAGGCATTAATATTAACAAGAATGGATTTATAAATTGCGGGTCCGTTAGTATTCATTTTGAGGCACAACTAACTCGGCCAACATAGTATTATTGAAAATAAGCATCGCAACAGATAATATTGACACTGACGAATGAAAAATCTCATTTACGATTTTTGGAATATGGATTTGTTTAGTTTGTCGGCGAACGAATCGAATGTAAACATGGTTTCGAAACGTTTTCGCGCTGCTTCGCCCATTTTGTCACACAACTCTTGATTGGATGTTAATTCGAACATGGCAGCCGAGAAAGACAGATGCGTGGGCGAACATAAAAATCCGGTTACACCTGGCACGATAGTCTCTCTGGGTCCACCACTGTTCACAGCTATCACGGGTTTGCGGCAGAACATAGCCTCTAACGGTACAATTCCAAAATGTTCATTATCCGGCGTATACAATACCGCTTTACAATATTTAATTAACTTAATTTTCTGCTTTTCGGAAGGAGATTGAAGTAAAATAACCGAATCACTTAGTTTCAGATCGTCGACGCGTTGTTTTAATTCGGCGAAATACGAAATATTCTCGTCGACAAATTTGTCGTAGCCTCCAGCGATGATTAACTTCACTGAAGCACTCTCCTCGGGACCGAACTCGGATTGTAAGTGCGCGAAAGCGTCTACAGCAAGGCGTACGTTTTTTTTGCGTTCGAACCTATTTATCGACAGAAAATAGGTGAAATCTTTCAGCTTTCGATCTTCGAATTCTTCGTCACATTGCTCGTACACGTCAGCCAAAAATCCTTCGTTGATGGACGGATACAACACTTCTGGAACACGTTTTATGCTTTTAAACGTACGTTTGAACGTATCCCTAGTGAACTCGCTGTTGACCAAGATGATATCCGCTTTACTCGTTGTCTTTTCTTCGACAAAATCCAGTATCAACCTATAACACTGCTTCCAAAAGCTACCCGGTTTACTCAACAAAAGATCCGGAAAATGACAGTAGTATACGACCCTGCTGATTTTAAGATGTAAAATAGGAACACTAACGGACAGTTGATCGCAGACGACAATATCCGTTTTAATGTTACTAAAAAATATTAGGTAAAACGCGGCGTAAATCATACGAATGTAGGAGCATAAGGCGCTGAATTTGCCGAGAACTGATCTAGGAAGCCAATCTCCTACGACGGTGACTGGAATTGTTCCATCGCGAGTCTCAGGAAAACAATGAGATCGATCGTGGTGAGTAGTGACGATATTCACAGAGTGGTCTTTTCTCTTAAGGGCGACTGCCGCGTCGACAATTAACCGTTCGGCACCACCAATACCCAAATCTAAATGAAAAAAAGTAATAGATGGCATTCTAACTACTCCAAACAAGGACAAAATCACACAAAGTAAATCCTTGTACGAAAATATGCCAACAAAATTTGTACATATGTATTAAAGTAGTATAGACAATGAAATTAGACAAGTCGACGCACGTCTCACTGATAAGAAATTGTCTCAGAAACAGATGGCAATTTGATTTGATTCACAAATTTACAAGATGCACCGGATGCCCCTATCACAAATATTCTAATATTCCCTTCAAGGATATATATATGATGGAGACGACAAATGGGCAGTTTCGGTGTCCTGCATTTGCCCATAGAAAGAGCTTCTACAAATACGAGTACTTCCAACTAAATATCTGATTGGAGGAAAATCTCGCAACATGCATTTCTTTATGAACACTGGCATACAAATTACCCCATTCTGGAGAATCAGATTATTCTGATTAGTCAATGTTGATTTATGTGGGGTAATTTGTGGTGTTCTACACTTTCACTACACTCGCTCCTAACATTTAGCGCTTCTACATTCGTATACGCTTACTAACATATTCAGGTTAGACAATGCCTGTGAGAAAATAGGAACTGCCAACGGATCGAACTACACGAAAATACGACGATGAAACCTAAATTAACGAAGACATTGAGCAAAGACTAGACACACACATTACGAACACATAAATAAGACACTAAATATTCACTATTTCACAAATTTTATTCCACATAATGTTAGATGTCAGTAGTTGGTACTACTGCAATCAAGATCTCCCACAGTCAAGTTCTCGTCGTTTTTATCTGTGTCTTTTCTTCTTTCTGTTTTCTGGTCAAGAGGTGACGCTCATTCAACTTTGTTGTTTTCAATATGGCGATACTATATTAATATGTTTCGTTCTTATAATAAATTGGTTTTTCTATTATGATAGTGTTCAAGTTCTTTTTATGAGTTAAATCAATCAAATTTACGTTTAGAACTGAAATAGTTGCTTGTAATTAATTTCTCTTCTAGATATAAAGTGATAGCCGAGTTCAAGTGTGTTCGCGTGTTCGCACCTTTGTTATCGTCAAGAATCACGTTTGTATTTTATGTTACGAAAAATCTCAAGTACGTAAATTAAGATCGTTTAATTTTTCAAGTTCGTGTATCAAGAAATTTGCGGGTTGTGTTTGCCGTTTTCGTCTTTTATTTTATGGCTCCGAAAACACGTAAAAGCCAATCTCAAGCTCCTGCTCTTCCAGTTACGAAGAAGAAACAGGTTTCAAAAGTCAAGAAGGTGTCATTTAATCCGGTCGTGAATACAGTGACAACCGATACGATAGACGAGATCGTCCAAATTCAAGATTTACCGCTGGTTCAAGAATTGTCCGATTTGGCTGGTGAAATCAAGATGTCTTCAAGCACTGTGGCTGAACCAACCATCACAGTTACTTTCTCGGATTCCGGAAAGATAGTCAAGAAAGTTCAACCAGGGCATTCGTCTATATCATCCAGTGAGTCAATTCAAGATAATGTTATACTGCTACGTATGCTAAGTCAAGAAATCTCGTCTACGTCGTTCTCAAGTCCATCAAGCAGTTCGTCGAATCAAGTGGAAATATCAAGTTCAAGAAATTCACCGTCTGCCAGGTCTTCGATCTCAAGTCAAGTAAATATTAATAAAAATTATTCAAGTGTAATTTCAGATATTAAGTCGTCATCGAATGTCGATAGCATGATCGTAGATTCCGCTTCGAACGTACTCGCGGCGCTTGATTTTTTGAAAATGTCGCCGAAAAGTCAGTTCGCTCCCCCTCCCGGACTAACTAACGTCGGTCAAGAGTCAAGTTTTGGTCAAGCACCAAATTTTCAAGAATCAAGAGTAGGCTTCATGCCTACACCTCAAGTATCAAGTTACCCTGCGGCATTTCAAGACTCAAGCTCATTTGTGCGCGATGTGAATCAAACGCTATCGGGTAACATCTATACTCCAACGAATACTTCGTTTCAGTATCAATGTTACCCAACGATGGGCCAATTTCAAATGGTTCCATTGATTCCATTGCGTACATATGGTAACAATAAGAAACTTAAGGGTAAGTAAAATTTCAAGATGTGGGAGAGGGATATCAAGAACGACTTAGCAGCGGCAAATGCGATTGAGTGGATCGCATTTCCTCGAGCTGAACACCTCAGCCTACCTGAGAACATTCGCCGAGGAGTCGATGCTCAAGTACAAAACCTGATTCGGATGAACGTAGCACAACCGATCAAGACGCTAATTTTTCACCTTGAATCAGCATGTGAAATTTATCAAGAACTCAAGAGGCAGTACGGTAGCAAGACGATTCATGACATGATTGCTGTCATGAACCGTCTTGATGAACTCAAGTACGTAGACAATACCGAATTAATTTTGTTTTTGTCTAAATTCGATGCCGCTCGACGAAGTTTGGTGGAATTTGGTCAAGTTTTTCCACCCTCCTTCTGGTTAATCAAGCTAATTCAAAAATTAAACCCTTCGTTCGAGGCGGTCATCGATACATTATGTGCACGAGCAGGTGAAGACCTGTCTGAGGAGATGCTACATACATCCCTTTTGGATTACGTAGAAAGGAAGAAGTCGACGACTGCTAAACCATCGGAGAGTGCTCCAAAACGTCAAGAGTACGCACGGAAGGCAGCGTCGACTCCCTCTACACCTCAGTCAGGTAAATCACCTGCTCCAATATCAAGTTCTTCTTCAAGTAATGTTATGTATAAGTCCATCGACGAATCAAGCAATAAATCAAGTATCAAGACAACTTCTACGGCCCCTGTGAAACAAATCAAGACGTCAAGAAAGAAAATCAAGAGAAGAAAGTTCGCTGCAAGGATTGTGGCTGGAATGGGCACACGGCGGATAAATGCTTCAACGGTAACAAAAAGGTTTGTTACCGGTGTCAAAAACCGGGACATGAAGCTCGCAACTGTCCTGCGTCGCAACCGGATCCGAACAGTATCTCAAGTGAGTTACATTTAATTAATTTAATTGTAATTAATAATCAAGATTCTTTAAATCAAGATTTACGTAATCAAGATACCGATGTTTTTGTGATTGATAGTGGGGCCACAAATAATGCTGTAGCTCACATTCACCAAGTTTTAAACTATCGAGCTTTCCCAAAAGATGAAACTTTGGGACAAGCTGGTAAAGATAGTGTATTAAAGGCTACGGGTGAGGGTATAATATTATTTACCTTAAATCACGAATCGTCGTCAAGAATATTTACCTTTATTTTAAGAGAAGTCTTAGTAGTTCCCGGTCTTGCAAATGGGCTTGTTAGTGTTAACCATTTTGTTAAAGACAATAATATCAAGTTACTCTTCGAGTCTAATCAAGTTACATTTCACAGGCAAGAAGAGGTCGGGTTGAATAAACCCCTTATCAAGATAATCTCAAGTCAAGATAGATATCAATTTATTCCCTCAAGTATGAATAAAAATATCAAGAACTACAAAAAGGCTTTATCAAGAATATTTAAAGGTAAATCAATTTTATTATCTGAATACACTAATGATCCGAGTTTGTCAGAAATTGCTGATCAAAGTGGTCTGGGTAATAAAAGTCAAGTCAAGTCCCCCAAATCAAGTAAATCGTCTAGTAACAAAAAGCCTGATTGTAATGGGTCTAATGTTGCTACTGACGGGTCTGATGTTGATGACTCCTGGATCAATGAGTTTGATAAAATGGAGTTAAGTAAAAGTCAACAAAATAAATCAAGTAATGTCGATTCCGCAAATTCTGGTAAAATTGTGCAGGATTCGAAGGGGGTATCAAGTCAAGAAAATTCAAGTAATGTTAAGAATAATTCGAATTCTTTACCAGTTTATCGTACGAAAACTGGTAAAAGGAAAAATTGAAAAGTCAAGAAAATCATAAGTGACGAACAAAGAACAAAATTGATGAATGAAGGGAATATTTGGCATCGTAGGATGGGACATATCTCCTCTCCAAATTTATATCGTCTTTGGTGTCCCGGACATAATTTGTCCGGACACATTTCAAGGTTGTCAAGTTTGTAACCAAACAAAAATGACTCGTAAATGTTTCGATAAAGATCGTGAACGAGCTTCAAGACCAGGTGAATTAACTCACGCTGATGTGATTGGCCCAATCACTCCCCCTACCTTTGCCAAGAAAAATATTTATCTACTAGTATTTTTAGACGATTATACTCGTTATATTAGTATTTTTGCACTCAAGAAAAAGTATGAAGTGACTAGGTTTTTCAAGATGTATGTCAAGAGAATTAAGGCTCAATTCCCTCAAGAAGGCCAATGTAAAACTTTACATTGTGATAATGGTTCTGAATTTGTTAATCAGGCCATGGATCAGTTAATTGAAGAATTAGGAATTGAGAAAGAAACCTCTTGTCCTTATACTAGTGAACATAATGGTACTGCTGAGAGGGCTAATCGAACTATTGAGGTCAAGATTCGTTCATTAATTCAAGAGAGTGGATTTCCTACTTCATTTTGGGGCTTAGCTGCTGATACTACCGAATATTTATATAATAGGTCACCACACAGAGCATTAAATTTCAAGACACCCTATGAAATGTTTTACGGTAATAAGCCTGATTTATCAAGTATTCACGTTTTTGGCTGTCTGGCTTATGTACTTCAAGAAAATCAACCTACGGGTCGAAAATTTGATGTAGTTAGTACTAAACAATATTTAGTAGGGTATACTAAAACAGGTTATATTTTATATAATCCTGCTACTAAAAAGACTAACATTTCTTGTAATGTCAAATTCGACGAAAGTAAAACATTTAGGGATTCTATTAATGAACGTCAAGAAACCATTCAAGAATTTAGTAATCAAGAATTAGATTTTCCTGATGAAAATTTAACTCAAGTTGAAAATCAAGATAATTCTCTACCTACTAACGTTGCTTGTAATGATAGTTTGGTAGAGAATCAAGTTGATTCAAGTCTAAGTCCCAATCAAGATATTGCTCCTCCTGTTGTTCAAGTTCAATTTGGTGAAGATAATTCCCAAGATGAGATAATCGAAATTGATTATAATTGGGATCTTTCTCAAGAAAGTCAAGTGATTGATGGCTCTGTGCAAATTCTTCGTATCTCTGATGCAAATAATAAAAGAGATGAAACAGAGGTTTCTTCTCCTAATGCACCACAATCATATAAAGAGGCATTAAAATCACCTGACTGGCTTAAATGGAAGGAAGCAATAACTCAAGAGATCAAGTCTCTAAATTGTTACAAGGTTTGGCGTATTGTCCCAAAATCAAATACTAAGGGTCATCAACTACTTCCGTGGAAGTGGATTTTTACCATTAAACCTGATGGAGCTTTTAAAGCTCGCCTTGTGATAGTTGGTGCTGTTGATCAAGAAAAATATTCAACTCAAGATACCTACTCACCTACTGCAACTGCAACCACTATTTGTTGGTTCTTTTCTTTAGCCTGCAAACTTAAGTTAAGAATTACACAGCTAGATATCAAGACTGCTTTTCTCAATAGTGAGATTGATCGAGATAAATATACCTCAATACCTCAGGGTATTGATCTCAACAACAAACTTTATGCACTCAAGTTAAATAAAGCTGTGTATGGGTTAGCTACTGCACCTAGGTCATGGTATGTAAAATTTTCAAGAATTCTCAAGAGTAAATTTTAACAAAACCTCTTAGGGCTCAGCAACATGAGTTCTTACGTGAAAAACTGTTAAGCAATTAAGATGGTAAGTCAAGAGAGTCACTCAAATATATCCGAAAACTTTAATTTATCAAGTTACCATCTCTATTGTTCAAGTCAAGTCAAGCTAATAAAATTTTCGTTATTCATAAATGAAAATTCGTTAAACTTCTGTTATTCATAAATAGAAGAAATTTTCTCAAAATTTGTAAGTTGTATAAATTTTTGAAAAATATTAACGGCCAAGTAAATCAAGTTTCAAGTTCAAGAATCAAGATATATTTACTCAAGTTCGGATAATTCCAAATTGGGTACGAGTTTCGTATTTTCCTGGTTTGCTGAATATAATTCATCGATCGATATCCAGACTCAAAATTATGCTATAATATTGACTCTAACCTCAAGAAATAATGACAAGTTTAGTTCAAGTAAATTAATTTTACTCAAGAGTCGACATTTTTATGAAATCAAGTCTTTCTTTTATTATCAAGACCAAGTTGATGTCAAGCAGTCTGATGAACTCATCTATTTAATTTGATGAAATACTAATATATCTGTTTATTGTTCCAGATGTATTCCATCAAGATGAATTCAATTTCTCGATCAAGAATAATATTAATAATTGTATTTTCTTTTTCAGATACTTTTATAATTTTATGTTTGTTCTTGTTCCTGGTTAATCATGTGTTCTTTATTTTCAGGAAGACTTATTATTTTTAAGTATCATTTTTATTTGAAAATACTAATATTATTTTGTTTGCAGGTGACTCGTTACCTAGTATTAATTTTTATGATTCTCATTTTGTTTGTTAATTTTGACGTTTTTCCTTTTTCTCTGGTCAATTAATTTTGTAATTTTATTTACTCAATTTTGTTTAGTATTATGACCAAAATTTAAGAATTTAAGTTTGTTTAATTTTTGGAGCGTCATACTCGTTTTGTTTTGTTAAGATTAAGTAAACTCAAGTTCCTGTGATTCTCAAGCTGCTGTGATTCTTCAAGTCTGTGATAACTCAAGAACATCAATTCTCAAGAAATTCCAATAAAAACGGCTCGACACTCGCCAGGAAGGGGGTGTTAGATGTCAGTAGTTGGTACTACTGCAATCAAGATCTCCCACAGTCAAGTTCTCGTCGTTTTTATCTGTGTCTTTTCTTCTTTCTGTTTTCTGGTCAAGAGGTGACGCTCATTCAACTTTGTTGTTTTCAATATGGCGATACTATATTAATATGTTTCGTTCTTATAATAAATTGGTTTTTCTATTATGATAGTGTTCAAGTTCTTTTTATGAGTTAAATCAAGCAAATTTACGTTTAGAACTGAAATAGTTGCTCGTAATTAATTTCTCTTCTAGATATAAAGCATAATAACAGCGGACATGTTAAATCACCGAAGGTTGATGAGCGACGAGAAGGCATACAAAAACATATAATCACAGTTGGGTTTCAAACACAAAAATCACAGATTACAAATAATAACAAAACAGTGTTACCACAACATATGATGTGCGAGAATAATAAGTCGACGTATAATATAATTTGCTATTATTCTCACAATGCCCATAACATTAATTATCTCTCGAAATCTGTAAACACTAAACATACTTTACTCCCTCGAACTTCTTTTACGTGATGGACCCGGTAGAGGGAGATCGGAGATCGTTCATCTAATCATCTTCCTCAGACTTAATTTCGGACTTATACATTACATTCTCTGCTTTTAATGTATTATTTATAGTATTTTTATTGAGGTGAGTTCTGATCACTTTGCATGGAGAAGATAAGCACGGACTTCCATCTTAGAAAAATGATTTATTAGCGACGTTAGTACAACGACTGACAAACGGAGAACATTCTCCGTCGAGCAGTGGCGGCAAGAATATTGTGTTGGCAATCAGTGTTGCCACATGTAAAACAAATAAATGTAATATACCTGTTACATACAGTGTTAATCAATGTAAGGTTATGTGTTTGTGAGTAAGTGAGGGAATCGTATCCCAACACCCCCCTGTGATTCAAAATGGACGAACGAACATATAAGTAAAAAATGTGTCACACAAAGTATGTATAAAAAAATAATAAACAATAGCAGTCAAAATTGTTACATATAAATATCATATAAAAAAAATTGCTATAAAAATGGTAAAAATATTAGGTATGTCGTTGACTAGTATCATGATGTACAATTAAAATGTGTATAAATTTATGTATCAATTGTTTTATCTTATATATCGTGTAATTATTAACATGAGGTATACATTTAACCTTCTGTTATAGTGTCACGTCTTATGAATATTGTGTGATTTTAATTTAAAAAATATATATAAAAGGCAGGTCATAGAGATCAATATCTCCTCATTGTCAGCTGTGGAGAGATAATATCATTATTTATATGTCCTTATAATTAGTTGTGTGGGGTTTAGGTAAATATGCTATTGTGAGAATCAATTGTATTTGTTGGGGGATGCTGATGCCAGTAAGAGAGGCAGAGCAGCGACGGGGAATCTATTGAATATTGTGATGTGAATTGTGAAATGAAATATGGACCGCTCGGTTTACGACAGGCCCTAAAAGACCGACGCCCATTCGCAGTCCAAAACCAAATTATCAAAAATTTTGAGCGTTATGTCAATTAAGACTATTGGCTGAAAAGTTGACTTGTTCAAATTGCTTTCATCACGATTGTGATTAATGTTTAATCCTAGGTATTTATTAATTTTTCCCAGGTCTTTACATTTAAATCTTTTATTAATTTCCTTTTTAAAATATGTGACTAGTGTTTGACTATTAGAACTTATTATGACGTTATCGACGTATGTGAGTAGATATACTATAGAGTTATTATTTTAATTTGTGAAAATATACAAGCAGTCATCAGCCTTACTTTGCACGAAACCAAGAGAGACAAGGAACTCATTGAACAATCTGTTCCATACCTTAGGCGACTGCTTCAGACCATAAATCGACCTATTTAATTTTAATACATTATTGTGTTTATTTATCTGTGTTTCTATACCTTCTGGTATCTCAAGATATACATCTTCCGACAGAATACCATTCAGAAAGGCACTACATATGTCTATCTGTTCAATATAAAATTTCAATCTATTACTAACTGCCAACAGTGTCCTAACAGTTGAAAGTTTCACCACCGGCGCATAAACTTCATCAAAGTTATATCCTTTCTTCTGTTGACACCCTCTGGCAACAAGTCTGGCCTTATACAGGACTTTATTATTATTATCATATTTTTTATTAAATAACCAGCGACATGTGATGGTGGGGGCGCCCTTTGGACGTTTGGTCACCTGCGAAGTTTGATTGGAATCCAGAGCTTTAATTTCATCTGAAATAGCTTCTTTCCTCATCATACTGTCAGGTGCAACTATCGCCTCCTCAAACGTCAAAGGGATGCCATCCTCAGCAACATATATACAATTTGCAATGCCATCACGATCAGTCGCCTCCTGTGGTAAACAATCCGAATTTAGATCCCCGTCTACTTCTATATTTTCCAAGTTAGACTCTGTAATTTCATTAAAAATATAATCTTTTGCGTACTTATTACTATTATTATTCCCTATTTTATTTTCAAAGAACTTAACATTCCGTGACAAACGTATTTCTTTTGTATTTGTATCTAATAATCTATATCCACAGGGTGAATAACCTACCATAACCAATTTCTCACTTTTATTTTTAAATTTATTGGAATCATATTTGAATGACAACATATATGCGTCGCATCCAAACGTCTTTAATTTTGTATAGTCGTATTTTTCATCAAACCACCTCTCAAAGGGAACAAAATCCTTATTTGTGGGACATTTATTTACTATATAGGCAGAGCACAATGTAAAGAATTGACAATTTTACATTTAAATTTTACTATTTTATTCAACTTTTAATATTTTAAACTCAAGACTTGCACAAAAGTGCACGAAACATTTTTAAATAATAACTGACTAAAAGATAGACGAAAAACCAAAACCAACTAACATTTTATCAATAGTCTACAGCTACGAGAGAAAGAAACGAGGCGACGAAACGAAAGCAGCAGTGTAGCCAGTCGGCACACAAAAATATTACGTAGCCCACAACACACAATATGGCTTCTGACCAATAGATCTTGTCAAGACAACTCTCGAATAACATTGTTCTTGCCCTCTCACAAAGTGTCCTGTTCATCCTTTCAGCCTTCCCATTCTGCAGGGGACAGCCACCAACTGTAGGTTCAAAAATTATTCCTTTCTCAGTACAATATGACTGGAAGGTTGTATTTGTGTATTCTGTGCCACGATCACAGTGGAGTCTTTTAACATTATATCCAAATTTATTTGAAACCATTTCGTGATATTCCTTAAATTTTGTAAACACTTCCGTTTTACTTGTCAGTAGGTACACACAACAAAAATTGGAATAATCATCTATAAACGTCATAAAATATTTCACTCCTTTATATGAAGGAGGATTTATTGGACCACAGAGATCAGTATGTACCAATTCCAAAGGATTTTTAGTTTTTTGTTCATGCCTCAGGAAAGGTTTGCGTCTCTGTTTCCCCATAACACAGGGTTCACACAACAATCTGCGGTTGGAGTCAACGTTCGGTATTAAACCTTTGTTTGACAACAACTTAACATCATTAATGTTCAAATGAGCAAGACGCCTATGCCACACAGTCAGTGGGCTCATCCTCTAACGTCAGATTGCACGATTGACTTGACATTTAAAAAAAATCAATCGTGTACAAATCTGAGTCCACGCTAACCCCAGTGGTTACAATTTTCCCACTGCAGCATTGGATGACCTCAACTGATTCCTCTCTGAACAGAGTATCAAAACCAGACTTGCTCATTCGTTTCACAGACATTAGATTTTGTGGCAGCTCCTTAGCATACCTTACATTCTTTAATTCGATTATAATTCCATTAAACAATTTCAATTTCACCGTACCCACAGACGTGATGGAAAGCGAGACTCCCTTTTTCGCAACACAAATATTATGAGGGTGAATTAACTCAATATACTCACTGAACAGGTTAATATCATTTATAATGTGAATTGTGCATCCACTATCGACAACAAATGTGGTTCGAGGGACTAAATTATCATCTTTATTAATCTCAACATCATTAATTTTATTATTATTACTACTATTAATCGTGAAACTAAAGCCCATTTCAGAGCATCCGTCATTAACATTATTATTCTCGTTACACATTTATGCAGAATTCCTATTAGAATTACCATTGCGATCATCAGATCTACTAAAATTATTATTATTATTGTGATTGTGATTGTGATTTTCTTGATTATTATTACTCCTATTCTTAACCAAACAGTTACAAGCTATATGCCCAATTTTGTTGCAGAAATGACATTTGATCTTAGACTGATCATTATCATTACTACAATTACGACCATTATTACTAACATTATTATTCTGTGAACCTAAATTGTGATTATTATTATTAAAATTTGACCTTCAACATCAGAAGACGAATTGTGAAAATTATTATTATTATTGTGAAATATTCCTCAACTAAAACCACGATTATTGTTTCGATTTTGCAACTGGCCACGATTGAAACGATTATTAAAATTACCAGAATTACGACCGATATTGTTATGGTTACCAAAGAACAGATTCTCTTCACCAGCAACAGGTACTGATGAAGGTTTTAGTGACACAGAATTCAGAGAATTACCTCTAACAGTCGATTTGCTATCCGAAGATAGTTCACGCTGGAAATTGTTCAGCCTCATGAACACTCCATCCCAGGTGACGACTTCTGCATCCTCCAGAACAACCTTTATCGGACAAAATTCGGCTGGCAGCGATCTCAGCAACACCAGGATAAACTGCTTCACGGTTGTCAGATCTCCCAGTTCAGTCAAGCGACGACATCGAGCATGAAAATCAAGAAGATACTTCTGCAAATCAGCACCAAAAACATACCGTTTAGCATACAATTCTCCTTGTAAGTCCATCAGTGTCTGGTCATTTCCGTTGTCAATTAAAGTAGTCAGCACATGAAACATCTCTTTCGCCGTCGTGTACGTTTGTATAATCTCCAGGTATTCGTCAGTCACATTATTTGTGATCAGGAACATCGCCTTCGCATTTTCCTTCGACCAAGTATCTCCCCTATTACGAACAGTCGGTAAAGAATCAGTTATTATATTACCCAAACATTCCTTTGCCAACAACAGCTCCATCCAGAACTTCCAGGTTCTGCCATTTTGCCCATTAAACGGTTCAATATTATTCAGCTTTCTAACTTCCATCTTGAAAACAGGTAACGACGATCAGTTGCACCACAAACAGCAATTTCAGCAACTATCAGATGCGCCGACCAACGAATCAACTCGAACGAGATCACAGGAACAGCGAGAAGCGAACATATTAAAAGATGAAAAATAAATTAGCAGACATGGTTACTACTTAGGAGAAGCAATCAGGATTTGACAGCACAACATTGACGAATTATAACAATGGCGACCACGTTGACATCCAGGTAACTGGGCCCATAACCTGTGAAGAAATAGGAATTATCAACAGGTCCAGCCAGACAAAAATGACGATGAAAGACTTTAACTGCATGATAACATTGAAAGAAGATCAGACACACATATTACAAACACATAAATAAAACAGAAATATTCACTTTCACAAACTTTTATTTCCACATAAAAATGGTGGAGATGTTAATTCATCAACGTTTGATGAGCGACAAGAGGCACACAAAATATAGTATCACAGTTGGGTTTAAAACATAAAATCACAGATTACAAATAATACTAAAAACAGTGTTACCACAACAAATGATATGTGAGAATAATAAGCTAACGTATAATATAATTTGCTATCATTCTCACAAGATGGATTACATTCCATCATTCCAAACTTCCGGAGAATCTTATCAATACATCTATTTTGTGTGAGTATTATTTGTCTTCTAGGGATATCTCGACTTATTTCGAAACCTACGAAGAAAGTTGGATTATATTCTATTTTTAATGTGAAATTTTTATTGAAAATATTTACTAAGTCTTGTGTCCACTCGTCGTGGTTACTAGCCAACAACATGTCATCCACGTAGACTATCAGGAGTGCCATTGCAACAATATTATCCTGTTTGATATATAAGCATCTATCTATCTTTGATTGGATAAATCCAGCTTGAATTATTGTTGAGTTCAACAAGTTGTACCAACTCTTGGAAGATGTTTTCAGTCCATATATTGACTTTATTAATCTCAAGCAATTATTTTTGTCTAGTTGGCATCCCTTAGGGTTTGATATGAATATAGGATATTTTATTTGTGAGTTAAGGAAGGCTGTCTTTATATCGAATTGTGTTATATTTAGACCGTACTTATTTGTAATGGATAGTATCCATCTTATTAGCCAATATTGGATTACCGGGGCATATGTTTCAGTTAGAGAGTAGTGAGTAAGATCTTTAAAACCCCTCGCAACCAATCTAGCCTTCGGTATATGAACGCCTTGGTTGTTGGGTTTCGTGGTGAAGCACCACTTTGTATCTACTAACCTCACATTTTTCTCCTTTGAGACGACTTCCCACACACCCATATCAGATGACTTCAGCTCGTCTGTAATGGCTTGTTGCCATTCTTCCTTAAAAGGATTGTTTTCGACATTGTGGAATACCTTGTCGTGAGAGATATTCACACTAGAAGGTCTTCAACAGTATTTGCGTGTTCTGCCACTTCATACGATTAAGTATTGGAGAGCCAAATCCTCGGTGAACACTGGCAATTTTTGAGCTGGTTCTGAGAGTTTATATACAGGATTTGGTACACGCACACAGACACACATGCATACGTATATGTACGTAATTATGTCATGCGTTACATCGTTTCTTGTCTCCGTTGAGGTGATAAGAAACGACGCAGTGCGTTTGGTACCGGGTCGTGACATTACCGAGATTGTTATCAGGTAATTGATCTCGGCCCGTACAATGTATCTTACCTGTACGTACGTACAGGTACGAACATACAAATGCACCAGTGTAAATTGGTTTAACGTCATAAAGACGATTATTGCCAGCCTTTGGGTGGCGACTGTTGTCAAGGGGTGCGAGCCCCTATTACCTCACACGAGTAATGTCCCCACAGACATCCTCCCATTTTTGAGGGATGTGGTCCTCAATGTAATTTTTATATCTTGATTTAAATTAGTTTAAAATTACAAGGGTTTTTATTATATTATTATTATCCTGTATATTTTCATTACTATTATTTGTATTATCTATTTGTTTTATATTTCTCGTTTCATCAAATCTGACATCGCATGTAACATGCGATTTGTCTATTAATGGGTCCCTTATACAGTACCCACTATTGGTATACCCTACAAAAATTCCTTTATCGGATCTTTGGGTTAATTTCGGGTGTTCACTATTGGCTTTTTTCCTTTTATTTTTTGTGGCTTGTTGCTGACGGACCTCTATGGGAATATGCCTTTGAGCGAGAGACCCAAAAACTCTCTTATTAGATAAGTCCGGCTTTGTGCCATAAAACATATCAAAAGGGGTCTTATAGTCTTTGTTGGCCCTAGTTGGGCTTCTGTTTATAACATAAACAGCTGTCAGAACAGCCAATGACCAAAAACTGAAGTCCAAATCGGAGTCAAACAACATAGCCCTTGTCCTTGCCATGATTGTTTGATTCTGCCTTTTGGCCATCGCATTCAACTCTGGTGAATACGGAACAACAGGCTCGAGGTTTACGCCGTTGTCCTCACAAAATGTCTTCATATTTGAGTCAAGATATTCCCTAGCATTGTCACATCTTAAAGTGGCTATTGGGTGATCCGGGAATTTTGACTTTAATTTCATATATAGTTTTTTAAACTCCTCAAAAACCATTGATTTTTTCTCAATAGTAGAGATAAAAGTGTATTTTGTGGCATGGTCCACGAATATCAAAATGTACTTTTCACCATATATGCCTGGTGAGAAGGGGCCCATTGTATCCGATGAAACGAGCTCGAGTTTTCTTTCCAGCCTTGTGCGAGTTCCATTGTGCCCTAATCTTCTAGAATTAGCTTTCACACATACCTCACACAGACTAAACTCGTCATCACAAAACGTAATTCCGTTTGGAATGCCTCTTGAGACCTTTGTCAAGAACTTTAAATTTTTTCCTGATAAGTGTCCCAATCTCCTATGCCATATCATTTTTTTATCTATCTTTAATTTTCCTACATTCTCGTTGACTTCTTGATCATCATTTATTATGTCATTGTTTCTTGTATTGTTATTAGTGTTTATACCTACATCCTCATTCAGTTCACTTCCACCTTCATTTGTTTCATTATTTTGTGGATCATTATTATCATGTTCGTCATTAGGGTTTATTATACTATTATTATCTACATTATTATTAATTGTGTTTTTATGTGTATTATTATTAATATTCTCTCCATTCTCTTCATTTTCCTCCTGACTTTGCTCGATAATTTTTTCTTCTACCTCATATTCCATCCATTCATCTTGGGAATTTATATTAGGCATACATGCCAATTTATTTGATTTGTTATTATAAGGACATATTCTATTTAATTTGTCTTCATTTTCTATATTAACAGTGGACTCTGGTACAATTTCGTTCTTCACCATGTATACACCTCTTATTTTTGGGGCCAAAAAAATTACCTCGTCCATTCCTCGGACGTATATGTGCGCTGCGGAGAAATTTTGGTCTATGCCAAGCGCCCTATTTTCTGTTATTTTAATCCCTGACATTAGATCTACGTTTAGGGATGGTACATAATGTACGTTTTTTAATCTTATTACTTTTTGATTTCTCTCTGAATTTTCCACTCTGATAAACATAGTACCTATGTGTGTGGCAATAAGTAGGGTGTCTTGAATGGCACATTCCAACTTGATAGGCTTTTCTAGCATTATTGGGTTAGACAGTTTTGACAAATCTGATATTACGTGAGTGACAACTCCACCATCTAACATTATTCTTTTAGTAAGAGGGACATAATCTGAGTCTGACTCTTGCTTCTTGTCTTTAGATGTGATCAAGTTTATTAATTTATTATTATTTGTGTTTTTGTTTGGCTCATGACCCTTATATTTGATCATCATGGACCATTGAACATCATTTTCCTTTTTATTTTTATTATTATTATTTGGATTATTTCGTCCGTATCTTGTGTTTTGTGCAGGACCATCTAATTTATCTTAGGGTTTTGCACCCTCTTTAGTGCCCTTTGCCGTGGCACTTAAAACATACTAAGTTATTCAAACTTGGCAAATTATTTTGATTTTGATTATTATTATATTTTCTGTTTTCATAATTATTATTATTGTTCTGAGACATTTCTGATTTTTGATTATTATTATATGTCATTTTCCCCTGATCTACATTTTGACTATGGTTTTGATTTCTATTTGTATTATTATATCTATTGTAATTTTCTCCATATTGAAATCTCTGATTCTTATTATTTTGGTTGAAATTACGAAATTTATTATTATAATATCTTGACTTTTTCTCGTCATATAGCCTATCTGGCCTTTCAATCAACATGGCATGGAGTGTTTCAATTGTTTTTTGATCCTGACTTAGGGTATTGAACTCCAGCCTTGTCATGTCATAGTCCATGTTCAGTGATATTAGAAGTTGTTCTATTTCCTCCTGTTTATCCAAAGGTTTACCACAGTCCCTTATTTTTTTGGCTGATCTAGAAAACACATCTAAATAACTTCTCATATTGCCATCACTATTAAATTTTAATCTCTGAAAGGCCTGCTTCGCGTTAATATATGTAACTTGCGTGCAGCTTTTGTACCTTTCATCTAAAACTTTTAAAATTTGATTTATCGTTTTTAGATCTTTGACTCTCTCAATTAATTCGTTGTTTAATCCCTGATAGATTAAAGCCTTTCCCTTTTCCTGATTGTGGAAATATGCCATACGACTTGCTGAACTAGCATTGCCAGAGTCAGGGTTTAAAAAATTGTTTAACTCGAGTCCCAAAAATAGCACCTCAGTCTCAACATCGTGCATAATTGGATATAATCCCTCTGCATAGAGTGTTGAGACCATCGTGGTCCTCCAGGCATCATAATTCATTCCATCAAATACCTTTTTCGTATCAAATCGTGACATTTTATTATTAAATTTGGGATGTTTGGGAATTTATATCCTACCTCAGAAACACGAGAACTTAAATCTAGAGGGTAACACGGTCTCAACCACACGATAATGCACAACATGGTCTCAACCACTTGATAGGGAATGCAAATTAAATACACTATAATATAACATTCATTAATTAATTAATATTTTAAACTAAATCTCACAAAATATGTGTTACCGACGATGAGGTGATCTCTCTGCCGTTGTTTCTACTTCTTGAGCGATCGAATTACTCTTACTTTATCGCCAAAAATGTTCGAAATGGAACTGGTTAAAGTCTTAAGTCTTTTTTCAGAACACAGATGATTCTGTTAAATACGTTAAAATGTGAATTAATACTCAGTGCAAAAACTATTCAACAAAAATGTGAAAGAGATTACTGCTGAAAGGAAATAATCTGTTAGCTTTCATCAATTGAAAAGATCTTTTATTGTATGTGAACAGGAAAAAATCTGTCACTAACGTCAATGTTCATAAGTGTAGGTTTTCTATTGTTGGATTCGATGAAACTCATCCAACAAAGATTTCCTTTTTCTACAATTCTCGACCAACAAGATAAAGTTTGAAAGGCTATTAATACCACCTTTCAAGTTTCGACTTTACTTGAAATTTGGTTGAGAATTTACATGAAAATATATTGAAATTTAACTTTGTTTTGCCAAAATTTTGATTTTTTCTAATTAATTTGGGGCAAAATCACACGAATTAATTATTAGTTAATCTAAACTTTTTACTTATCTTTTATTTCTTCGTTCTGTTTTCGTAGTTTTCCGATGTTTTTCTGCTGCTATCTTGTCCGGATGACACCAAACTCCGACGATTTTACTCTGCCACTTTTGAATTTTTGATTTTCTTACTCTGTTTTATTCCCTGGAACACAGCATGAACAATTGCCAACCGTTTTTGATTGTATGCACTGGTCTACCAAACCACAAAATCCTCTCGTATCTTATCTGCTTTCTCCAGACTTTCGACTTTGACGTTTTCACAGGCGCCCAAGAATTTATCGTTGTTTTCATTAAATTTCACTTTTTCTTTATTGATTTACTTGAATTAAAACTTTTAACTTTTTCAGGATAGTTACTTTAATTACTGAACCGAACTTTTCGTTCACGAATTTTTAACTTTTTCTACCACTTTGCTTGGGGGTATCACACGGCACTAAGCCTTTTCACTTTGCGTGAAACACGAACTTTTAACTTTTAAGTAATTATACAATTATCACATTTTAATTATCGCACTTATTTTTCCAATCCGCAGCTCTGCTAACATATTTGGGTGAGTTCTAATCACTTTACATGGAAAAGATAAGCACGGACTTCCATCTTAGAAAAATGATTTATTAGCGACGTTAGTACAACGACTGACAAACGGAGAACATTCTCCTTCGAGCAGTGGCGGAAAGATTTTTGTGTTGGCGATCAGTGTCGCCACATGTAAAACGAATAAATGTAATATACCTGTTACATACAGTGTTAGTCAATGTAAGGTTATGTGGTCGTGAGGAAGTGAGGGAATCGTATCCCAACAATTTTAAACAAACTTGTTATTGTTGTTCAGTCACCTCTTCACTACGCTCATATATTTGCGCTACCTACGAGTGATGAACGGTAAATGTAATTCAATTCATTCTTTCGTATCTGTGGTTGTTCGTTTCACCTGTGGTATTCTACCCAGGCTTTATCTATCTACTTTGGCATCATGTCCGTGTTATATGTTTAATGGGCATTAAACCTTTGTGACGAGAACAAAGTTTGTTTTTTATTGAACTAGAAAATTAATCTCTCAAATGAAAGATCCTCATTGTTATTAATAGCCATTTTTAACAATCTCAACATGATAGCAGAGCATTTGGGAAAGTTTTTTCATTGATTAATTCGTTTTTTCGTTCGTAGTATTTCATTCAAGTGATTGGAATCAAAAAATTTAGAATGTTGTAAGTAATTAATAATTTCGTTTTTCTGTATGATTCGTTTCATTTTGCTGTTTGTGGGATGTAATTCGTTCGCTAAATTGGGGAAATCAATGTTAATTTTGGCCGACATATCCGCTGAAAGTGATTGTTCACCCATCCAGTTCATTCAATTTTTTGCCAAATCATTGCTGGAAGAATCAATATGGCAGTAGCTGAAACGTAGAAAATTCATCCAACAGCAAAGTATCATGTTTTATTATGTTCATTACTTCATATAATTAATCATTTCCCATCCATTTTTTGTCGTTTGGTTGGATTTGGCCGTCCTTGTGTCCACTGATTCTGATCATCGAAGCTGAAAAACGAAAGATTGTGCAGCTGCAGGAGTCCAAATTTGGTCATCGGGTTACGTTGGCTGGTGAATTTGGATCGCAGAAAGGGTATCGAAAACCTCCGAGGTAAAAACCTTTGAAATTTCGCTGTTCGAAATCATCAGTTTGTTGCTGAAAAATTCAAATCTGAAACTGTTACCAGCAAGTAAAGACAAGAAAAGATGCTAAATCCGTTATCTAGTTTGAACTTGAAAACAAGTAATTTTGTAACAGTTTTAATTTGAATCAATAATATTCTCGCACATTATGCATTTCCACTAATAGTTCATGTATTTGTTTGCATATATTTCATTTTGTGAATGAATATTTTGGATTGTGGGTTGTAATTCAGTTAGATCGAGTCATTGGGCTCTGATAGAATTTTGCATTTTGGGATTTTAAATTTAAAGTTGAAATTTTGATTTGAAAACGGTATTGATCGTTTATTTAATGATTATTGATCATATTGAAAATTGTTTCTGCGATCTTATGAGCAATTTAGATAATAATTTTGTGATCCCTGCTTGTTTTGATCATTTTTGGATTTGTTGCACTGAACTTGGCGATTATCAATAGAGAATTTGAAATTTGATTTTTGAATTTTGAATTCGGGAGATCGTTGAGAGATACATTTAGAGGTACTCGATCCATTGGCATCAGAGGACAGTTTCTGAGGATTGGTTTTCTGACTGCTGAATTTTGTTTCGCTTTTCTGAAATTAAAAATTGAAAATGTCAAATGAAACACCAAAAAACAAGTTCAAAGGGCAAAATTATGAGGCCTGGAGATTGACGGTGATGTGTTTTTTGCAAGGTGAAGGTTTTGCTGAAATTTTAGATGATAAAAAGACTGAATTAGCAGTACACAAGGTGGAATCAGAAAAAAGAACATCGGAGCAGAAGGAATACATTAAAAAACAAGAAAAAGCGAAAGCGATTGTTTTTGATCGTATGAGTTTTGATATTATTGAGAAAATAAGGGATGCCGTTTCCGTTGGCGATATTTTTGCAAAATTAGACTCTAGATATCGTGGCACTACGCCCATTGACAATATCAATGCAAAAAGACGATTCTATGAGATGAGATTTTGCTCAGGGGGGAATATGCGGTCATTTCTTGATTTATTTTCAAAGACAGTTCGCGAGTTACGCGATTCTGGAAGTATTCTTTCTGAGGCTGACAAGACTGAACACTTGTGTATGGCCATGCCTTCGGATTATGAAATTTCGTTATTAGAATTTCGTAGTTTTCCATTGGAAAAAAGAACTATCGAGGTTTTGCACCGGTTATTGATTGATTGAAACAATAAGCTCTATAGTGAGCAAAAAGAAAAAAGGAATGTAATAATTTCCAAAATGGAAATAATTTTTATTAATTTAATAAACGTTTTGATAATTACAATCGGGGTAATAACCAAGATAAGGAAAAAAGACATGGGTCTAGTGATTCGGGATTTAAACAAAATTTTGAAAGAAAAAAAGAAAATGAAAGCAAAACAGAACCTAAACAAAGCAAAAAAGAAATAAAATGTTTTAATTGTGGCGGTATTGGCCATTATGTTAGTCAATGTCCGTCTGCTAAACCACAAATAAATAAAAATGACCAAAAATCCACAAAAAAAGTGGAAAAAGAAAAAATCAATTATGTGGCGATGGTCCAAACAGTGGACAGCGATTCTGATTCTGTTGGTTCGTCTAGTAATTCCTCTTTGAATAGTTCGTTTGAGGAGGAAAGGCCTTATATTCAATTAACTGAGAAATTCTTGCTCGATTCCGGTACTCAGCAGTTTCTTGTAAATTCCCTTGAAAATATGTATGATGTTCAAAAACGTAATCCTCCGTTGAAACTTGTGTCAGCCAAAAAGGATGCTGTATTTTACGCTACTCATAAAGGTCAGCTTGCCGTAATGTTGGAAAATAATAGGCGTCAACAGGAGATTATTAACTTGGAAAATGTATATTATTCTGAAGAGTTAGAACATAATCTGTTTTCGACAACACGTTTGACACGAAAAGATGTGTTCAAAGTTGTTGTCAGGAAAAAAGGCGCATATCTACGTTAGGCAGACTAAACAAAAATTAGCTACGGTGTACAGTAATGGCAGTGGACTGGTTTTAGATTTTGAGAGGATGGAAGTGATACAAAAAGGTGAATGTGGAGCTATGTTTGCTGATGAGGAAGATGAAAATAAAGAGCTTGAAAGTCAACAGACAAATTGGAGTGACTTTGAGGTCGAATTGGAAGTTTTGCCAGAGTGCGATATAGATACTCGAGTTGACGTGCGCCCGGGACCGCAGATTGAAAACACAAAAGAAAATGAAAAACAAAATGAAAATACGGAACAAGATAAAAAAAGAGAAGAGATCGATGAGAGTAAGCAGTTTGTTAGCTCAAGTCAGGCATCTCAGACTTCCCAGGTGAAGTCAAAAACAACCCAAATGAAACAATTGTGGCACCGTAGATTAGGTCATGTAAATGCGAAATATTTGAATTACTTGAGAGAAAGCTCAGTTGGTTTTCCAAATTTGGTATTTAAAGACGATGATTTCAGAAATTGTGAAATTTGTCTGTTGGCTAAATCCTACAGATTAAGCCATCACGGAATTTGTCTAAAACCCAGTAGGAAGCTGGAAATCGTATCTACTGACATTATGGGGCCATTTGTTGAATCATTTAGGGGTGAAAGATATATCATAACGTTTATTAACAATTTTTCCCATTTCACTATCATTGTGCCAATCGAAAAAAAGAGCATGGCAAATGAAGAATTCAAAAAATTTTTTATGAGAAATAAAAATAAATACCCTGAGTCACCTATCGCAGTGTTGAGATGTGACAATACTCGTGAGAATACAGATCGTAAAATGACAGATTTTTGCGATGAGCATGGGGTTGAGCATGATTTGGTAGTGCCATATTCACCTGAGCTGAACGGGCTTGCTGAGTGGCAAAATCGCGTGATCAGTGAAAAGACGCGTGCATTGTTGTTTGACTCGCAGCTCTCGATGCGATATTGGTCATTTGCGGCAACCACATCTTGCTATTTGAGTAATAGAACACCATGCAGGAGCAATCCAGATAATAAGACTCCACATGAGATGTTTTTTGGTCGTAAACCGGATTTAAAAAATTTAAAAACTTTTGGGGCTTTGGCTTACAAGCACATTCCGATAGAAGTGCGTAACCAATCTGCTGTGCGCGCCAAAAAGAAAGGCGAAACGCGAGTGGACCCAAAATTTATGCAGAGGTGCGAAAAAAATCTGCTTCTCGGTTATACAAATACAGGATACTTCACAATTAATCCTGATACAGAAAAAGTGTCAATAAGTTGTGATATTAGGTTCGACAAAAATAAAAATATAAAAGACATAGAACAAAATAAAATAGAAAAATTACCTGAGCCATCTGAGGAGTCGTTTAGTGCGAATATTCCTGTGATAGCTGCATGCAGGGTAGAGAAAAACACAGACTTAAGATTTCTAGAGGACTGTGTGCCTCAAAAATATTCAGAGGTTGAGTCGAATGCGTTCAAAGATGTATGGAAGAGAGCTATGGTTGATGAATTCAACGCAATGACAAACTTAAAAGTTTGGGAAGAAGTTCCTAGGTCCAAAGGTTGTAAGACTATTGACACCAAGTGGGTGTACACAGTGAAACAGAATGAAAAAGCTGAGAATGTGGCAAAGGTGAGACTTGTTGCTCAAGGATGTAAGGACAGGCATGAGTATCAAATTGATGAGACATATTCTCCTGTTGTGTCTCAATGGGTGATCCGATGGGTGATCTCATTGGCCAATAGGGGGGGATGGTCAATGACACAATTTGACGTGCAAACAGCATTTCTGAATGGTGAAATTTGGCGTCCTATGTACCTATCCTTACCACAAGGCTATGTTCCGGAATCACAAAATAGTATATTGAAATTAAACAAATCAATATATGGTTTAAAGACCTCATCAAAGTCGTGGTTCAATCTTTTGGACAAAAAATTAAAAGAACTGGGCTTCACCCAACGTAAAATAGATCGTTGTCTTTATTATAAAGGAAAATTTAATGAAAAAATAGCTTTTCTGGCCGTTTATGTCGATGACATTTTGCTTGTAACAAGTGAAGGAAGTTGGAAGACTGATATTGTCGATCGTCTTGAAAAAACTTTGATGTAAAAATTGAGTATAATCCTAAGTGTTTTGTTGGGTTTGAGATCGATAGAGATCAAACCAATAAAACGATAAAGTTATCTCAATTTGCCTATATTGATAAAATAGTTAAAAAATTTGGACTTGAGAATGCCAATGGGCAAAATACGCCTATGGAAGTTGGTCTAAAAATAAACAAAAAAGAAAAAGGAGTAGATGATCGAGAATTTCGATCTATGATTGGTGCATTACTGTACTTGGCTTGAGGTACGAGACCCGACATTGCTTTTGCAGTGAATTATTTGAGTCGTCGCCAAGGCAATTCCACACCTTCGAATAAGCGGAATGTCAGACATATAATAAAATACATTTCACATACTAAATCATACTGTCTATTATACCAGTCAAAAAAGGAAAATCTGGAAGCTTATGTAGATGCTTCATATGCCCCTGATGTGAGTAACACTGATGGTGACATTGTGGACATTGAAGTAGGCAAGTCAGTAACTGGTTACGTAATTTTTGCTAACGGCGATTTAGTTAGTTGGGCCGTTAGAAAACAACGACTTATGGCAGCATCCTCTACCGCTGCAGAACTAATAGCTTTGCATGACACACTCGACAACCTGAGGCTAATTTGCCTTGCTCACTCGTTATTGCTCGGCGAAGAAGGTCCAATTGATATATTTGAGGATAATATTTCTGCAGAGCACGTCGCAAAAGGAGGGGAAAATAAAAGAATGAAAGCACTCATGGTCAAGTGTTATGACATTCTGGATGCTGTACAAAATAAAGAAATTCTGATTAAACAGGTTGCTACATCCGAACAGCAGGCAGACATTCTAACAAAAGCGTTAGACAGAAGGAAGCATCTTGAAGCCGCCTCAAAACTGCTCCTCGTTCCCGATATGTTTGACTCTCCCTAATGTTGTCGTTTAAATTAAAAAGATACTGTTCGCTGCTGATGGCAGCTTTGTCTACGCCCATTTGGCCCCTTGGCAGGTTAGGGATGATTTGTGTACCCCTCGCTGCAGGGGAATCAACGTATTCGGAGTTTGGAAGCGTCAATGGTGACAGTTCTCTGATTGTCGTTTGAGATCGATATTTAATGTATTCTAGTAGGTCTCTGATTACCTGTAATATATGTGTTACTTCGACGATTCAAACGTTTGTTGAATTGGTTTTGCCTTATTTTTTATTTTTTAATTTATTAAAGTTGCTATTTTTGTAACATGTATCTATTTTTCAATTTTATATTGCTCGTTAATTGAAAATTTTTGTGACTAATGGTAACACAACTGTGATAAAATGTTTTAATATTAGTTCGTTTTGTTGTCTAACTGAAACTATAGACATAATTTCATTTTCTGGTAACATAACTGTGATATATTTATAACGTAATTATTTTTGTATTTAAATGTCTAGTCAATTTTAAAATTTTCAGGCTGTATCGAATTTTTATTTCTTTTGTAAATTTAAACAACGTCATAATTTAGAAATAAATGTATTCTCTACGTAAAGAGCTGAAGGGGGGTGTTGTTCAGTCACCTCTTCACTACGCTCATACATTAGCGCTACCTACGAGTGATGAACGGTAAATGTAATTCGATTCATTCCTTCGTATCTGTGGTTGTTCGTTTCACCTGTGGTATTCTACCCAGGCTTTATCTATCTACTTTGGCTTCATGTCCGTGTTATATGTTTAATGGGCATTAAACCTTTGTGACGAGAACAAAGTTTGTTTTTTATTGAACTAGAAAATTAATCTCTCAAATGAAAGATCCTCATTGTTATTAATAGCCATTTTTAACAATCTCAACGGTTATTTCTTTCCTTGAAAGTCAACCTTACTTCAATTTGTGCGCCAGTGTACAAGTGCTCCGTGTAAATGTTACAAAAGTCGATCCATTGTAAAACAGTAAGCTATCCGCTATCTATATATATCCTTGAAGGCATCACTACATCACAATTCCCCCACGCCGCGCCTTAACATTTTCTATTATCCAAACAATCAGTTGTTGTGATTGTGACTGTCTGTAACTGTGAGTGGAGTTAATGTTATGGTATGTTTTAGTTGTAATTTTTAAATTTCTGTCGAATTATTAAATGTCGGTTGGTGTTCGATTAGTGTATGACTGTCTTATTTGACCTGCAAGAATATCCTGATTGTTGTTCACAATTTTATCATTACAGGTTTGCCGGACTGCGCTTGTAAGTCTCAGCGCTAGTTCATTATTGAATATTTATCTTATCAAGTTGTATTTATATTTTAATAAAGTAACCTTATTGCTCTACGCGTTTGAAACAATGAAATTGTAAGTACATAATTCGTGTTACTAAACAAAAAACACATTATTACTTGGTATCTGTTGCCAGGTTTTCGTTGAAATAGTACTCACAAGTTGAAATCAAATTAATCTTACTGTCTCCCTATACATACGAGCTACGAATGCTAAGAAAACTATTTCCTCACTTGTGAACTGGTTACTCGTTTTCCATGAATAATAAGGTGTTGCTTCTCACAGATAACTCACTTTTTGATCGTTTCAGCCGGATATCTCACTCAAATCTTTACCAAGCCTCGCAGTCACTACTTTCAAGTCTGCGGTTCTTTCCCTCACAGTTTATCATTGTGTGTTTAATCACTTCAAGATGATAGTTGTGCCCCCTAGTTTAAAATGTAGCCTGTGGTTGTTTTCATTTGTTCGGCTGCTGCACTTCTGTAATTTTAGAGTGCCCTTTAACTCAGTTAAAGTTTCGATTCATCTTATGTACAGCGTTCTTTGCTTACTGTGACATAAATCATAACGGAGAAAATTAAAAGTCAGCAAAAGGAATAAAATTTTTTTCGTTTATCTTCGAGTTCAATTAGAATTTCATGTCTTAGGCGAGTTAAGTTAATATTGCCTAACTTCTCGAGTTCTTAACGCTTTTAAGGAAATGTTGAGGTACCAAATGAAGAAATAAACACATTTGACTGGAACTTCAATTATTGTGTTGTGTTAGACATGAATTTTTGTTTTATATATTTTACAGATTGAAGATGCAACTTTGTCATCCTGTTGATGAAATAATCTAAAATCTCTACGATGTATGTTGGTGTTGCGTCACCTTTCTGGCATTTATTTTTCCTCTTTGGTACGTATAGGATAATCGCTTCATTGTCAATAAAAAATCATTCTCTTTAGGTAGGTAATCCTGTGAGAAAATTCGTCGGACTCAGTTTTGGTCTCTAATCGTATTTATTAATAGTGAATTTCAGCAGAAAATTTTCACTTAGAAGGAAACTATTGGGATTTTTATAAAACCTGGTGGTTGAAATGTGATATTCACCATTTTCGATTAGTATTATCATTTGTACTGTAATCTTGTTGCCATATTTGTTTTGATAAGTTAAAAATAATTGAAAGAGTACCTGTGGTACTTTGTAGCAATGTTTGACTTTTATTGTTTTTAAATTATTTTAATCACGTCTATAATTGGGCGATATCTTATCAGAACTAATTTTTTGATATTATTTTAGCAGGTTTATATGTTTTTTTTTTTTTTTTTTTTTTTGTTTGCGCAAACTACGGCAATAAACTTTAATAATATAATAATTTTTATTTAAATAGGTTTTCCATTGTCCTGGGGATTAAAATGTTACGATTATAATAGAACAGCCTGCAATCTCGATCCAGGAGAATGTGAAACGACGACAGAATGCAGCACCAACGAAAAGTACAACTGTTATGTGCTGTGGAAGAATGCAACAAATGGAACCTTTTTTATCGAGCTTAAGGTATTTGTAATGTGTTTTATAGTGTCTGTCCCACAGTTGGGCATATTAGTCCCAGAAACCAACCCTAACAACACATCGTTGTTTTATTTGTTTTTAAACCCAAGAATTTATAATTCTGAAAATGGTTCCTAGGATCGGAAATTATGGATTTAACTTGAGGGTGACACGTAGAGGTCGTGTGGAACAACAACAAACGATCAAGATAAATAAAACTAAATAAATTTTATTTAAAAAAAAAAAAAAAAAAAAAAAAAGAAAAAAACGATTGCGTTAATTTGAATGAATAGCTCTTATTGGTGGATATTCTCAAATTTATGACAGTAATTTTTTCAGTTTTTAAATTCTCATTTTCTTCAATTACACCCTTCTAATTTTTTTATTTTCAAATATGAATAGCCTACGACATTCTCCGGATGGTCAGCAACATTTTGAGCCTATTTTCATTAGAATCTATGAAGTAAGACACTTGTTCTGAGCGAACGAAATTCCATTAGAATTGGGTTAAATACTTACTCCAAGGTTGAATCATTCAAAAATTACGCAGTTTTAAAGAAAATAAAATTCAATGAAGAAATGAAGGTGGTACTCGAGTTTGTTCCTCTCAAATTATCGCATATGAATATAAATCACCAAAAATAAATCGAGAAAGTTAATTAAACATTTTCCCATAGTTTGATAGTGGAAAATAGCATTTTTTTGTTATTGAAAAAAATATTTTGCTGGTATTGATGAAACTCATTGGATGCTCTTTCATCGAAATCAAAAAATCAGGAACTTCATCCCAGTTCAAATTGGTATAATAATAATAATAATTCTGTCAGTAATATGTGTGTACGATTGAAGAAACTACTTACAAAATTATTTTAAATTGATTTACTTTATGATTCGATTTTATGGCAAAACTTGTTTGATGGTGATTAATTCAGTTCGTGCATTGTAATGAGAAAATAATGATTATGAACTTATCTGTTGTTCTAACGAGATCGTGTTCGAAAACAGATAATAATTATCGGACGACCAGTGGCGGCGATAACGTTTTTCCTCTTTGCATGATAATTGCAACAATGTTTTATCAGTGCATTTTCTGAATGAACGTATTTTCTTGCGGTGGATTTTACTTTCGGAAATAATTTTATCCGCGAGCATTTATAGTACTCCGGATTAGAATCTGTAATTGTGTATCCATTTATTATCACAATCTCTACTCATTCGAAGTCGTTCGAATATAACTGGAGCAATGTATTCTCGCATTAAAGTCGAAAAATATACTGACTATACGTTAACTCTCAAATTTTTCTCCAGTTCAAGCCTTTGGTTCGTCTTTTCTGCACCGAATAATCTTATTTAAGAATGCAAAAGTGAAAATTTTTTGCTATACCTATTATGTGATTGGCTGTTGGGATCAGTGCCTAAGCTACCATTATAGTCTGCAATAATCATATAGTGTTAATGTGCTATTTTCCCTTTGTTTATATTCTAGGGTTGCTTCATCGCCTCCGATCTGTCATGCAAAGGTCAGAATACGTGCATCGATAAGGGTGAATTGAAGAACCAACGTTTGCTGTTTTGTTGTTGCGAGGGAGAATTGTGTAACAAAAATTTTTATTGGGAACCAACTCCGAAGCCTCCGACTATAAATGTAACGTGTAAGTGTCCAACGCAATTTTACGTAAATCATTTAGTTTTTTTAGTTTTTTATTTTCATTAGTTGAAATTTATTAAAATTATTATGTTGTTGTGCAGCGCCTTCCAGTGAGGAAGATGTAAAAGAGTACTTGGTTTTCATCGTTTTTCCAGTTTCGTTAGCCATACTTGGCGTGTTAATGGTGTTGCTCAAGAAACAAAAGATTTCCTATTTTAATAAGGTATCCGTCATCATATGCTAATTATCTCATTTAGTGGTGTGGTGTTTCATAATTGAAGGAGAAACATTCTCTGTAAAGGTATTTGCCACGCTAAGGATCTGGCACCGTCATGGAAACGACGATTGTCTAGTGAATAGGGCTCCTGAATAAGGAACTGATAGTCAATTATCTTGAATGTCTGTTGTGAGGGTAGGGGTTTGGAGAGAAAATAGGATGAAATGATAGAGAAGATTCTGGAAATCGAATGACTCCTCGAGAATGGAGCTTTTCGGTATGGCTGGTGGTATTGGAATGTAAAGCCTCCACTAGACCGCGCAACTAGCACTGCTGATTTCGGGATAATGAGCAGTTTTTCAACATTGGAAACATACAACATCAAAGTTATCGAAAGCTATTACACAAAAAATGTATGTGGTAGAAAGCTGAAATTTTTAGGAGACATATGTCTAGGTTATTTGAAGATTCCTTGAAATTTTGGTTGAAACCGTACATTTATTTCTCGAGATATCGCCGAAAATCTGTTCAAATTTACCAATTTGATTGTATTCTCATCATTAAAATCACAGGATTTGAACAGAATTTCAGAAATATCTCGAGAAATAAATGTACGATTGCAGCCAAAATTCCAAGGAATCTTCAAATGACCTTTGTAGATGTCTCTTAAAAATTTCAGCTTTCTCCCACTTACAGTTTTTGTGCAATTGCTTTTCAAATCTTTGATTATGTATGTTCTCAATGTTAAAAACAATACATAATCTCGAAATCAACACGTTTGATGAATTGGCTACCAGAGGGCGACTACTTTGAATTTAGATCACAATTACTTCCTAATTTTTCGTGAAAAATAATGACTTGAATTGTAGAGTTTCTGTTGGCTAAACCCCACTGTACAGATATTTTCTTGCTAAAGGAGTGGTATGGTGTATAATACTGAAACAGCTATATTAGTGTATAGCCTAACTCTCTAATCGCATTTTCTGCTCTATTTTCAATTGGATTTGATTTCTAAGGTTATAAAATAATCGTCATTATCAGTAAAATTGTTTGAGTCTGTGAAAATTTAGAATAATATTTTCTTTCCTTTTATCACTTCATCACTCGGAACCCTCTTCCTCGCTAGCTGTGAATAATGTTTCTTCTTTATAAATTTTCTCAGAAAATTCCGTCGTTAGATCCGAAACAGCCTCAGTCACCTCCTACGCCTGTACCGGAAAAGTTACATTCGATTAAACTTATCGAAGTGAAAGCCAGAGGTAAATTTGGAGAAGTGTTGAAGGCGTCTGAATTCAACAACCTGGTTGCGGTGAAAATCATGCCAGTACAGGTATGATTTACTAGAACCTTACCTCTGTTATTAAACGATTATCTCCCACTCTCCCAGCTTGCTCGCAATAATTTAAAAACTTCATTCAATTGTTGAAACCTTCCAAATCTGAAGTTGTCAATTTTTCTTATTCTTAAAAAATGTATATAAAAATTACAGTTATGATGATAAATTATCTGGATGGACATTTCTATCAATTTGAATTCGTAATCGACTGTAGTTTATTTTTTCCTCTCTATTTATAGGAAAAACAATCATGGCTAACCGAACAAGAAATTTATAAACTACCACTAATGGATCACGACAACATTTTACGTTTCATTGCCGCTGAAAAACGTGGCGATAATCTGCACTCCAGTTTTTGGTTGATTACTGAATTTCATGAGATTGGCTCGTTGCACGATTTCCTCAAACACAACACCGTTACGTGGGATCAACTCAGTCGTATTGCGTATACCATGTCCAAGTAAGCGAAGCACAGTATAATTTGAACGAAATAAACCCAACTTAAATTAGCTCAGTTCCACGCTCGAGCAAAGGTCCTGTAAATTTTCTTCCATGAAGTTGTTAATGAAGTTGATTACTGTCCGGTTTTTTTTTATACAAGAAAACTAAATTCAAATTGAACTTTATTTGTTAATAATATAATTATATTGTTTTGAAAATTTTAGTGCTTGAAAAGTAAGTTGTTTCTCACATTAGTTTTTTTTCGAAAACATTCTTTGAGACCGGCAATACTTATGAGAATGCGAATCTGAAGCTGTAAAGCGAATTGTAGATGTTTTCTGTAACATATTTTAATCTAACTGTTGTCTTGAAAATGTTTTTTCTATTTTGGAAAGAAATGTATCTACCTTTATTGTTTTCAAACCTAACGTATTTGCTGAAGTGGTCTGAAGTTTCTTAGACTCGGTTTTGTAGTATTTTATTTCAATTTTATCATTTTGAAGTACGTATTAAACGTTATTTTGATGAATGCATCTTATTTTTGAATGTTCGATTTTGTTGCAGAGGACTTGCTCATTTACATGAAGAAATTCCTTCCGACTCGATTGAATCGTATAAACCAGCGATTGCTCATCGTGATTTTAAAAGTAGTAACGTGTTGTTGAAGAGTGACTTAACAGCGTGCATTGCCGACTTCGGACTAGCGTTAATATTCAAACCATCCAAATCATGTGGTGACACTCATGGTCAAGTAAGCACTCTGCTTTTAGTCCATTTGACTTTTTGATTCGGGCCTAACCTGGAAAGTACAGCTCTTACTCGCTTATTCATCCATCAGTGTTGTTGATTACTCTGCCTCCTTATTTATGTAATATTTTCTCGACACGCTCTTTTTGAATACATTCTAAAGAACGTCTTTAACTCAGTTTCGTCTCTCTTGTCCTCGTCCATCGTACGCACACCTAAAATTATATTTAATGCAAAATTTAATGAAAATGCTTCGTTTATTTCATTATAAATAAAAACTTGTGTATTAATAGTTACGAATTTTTACAGGTTGGTACTCGACGATACATGGCTCCTGAAATTTTAGAAGGAGCTATCAATTTCTCCCGTGATTCGTTTTTACGAATTGATATGTATGCCTGCGGTCTGGTACTGTGGGAGTTGTTGACTCGATGCACGACTCATCAGGTAAAGGATTCTAACCGTTCTTTGTCACTAACAATATTGGATCCTTTTCGAAAATAAACCCACGTATTATGTTTTTATTTTCCAGGGCTCCGTTACCGACTATAAATTACCCTTCGAAAAAGAAGTAGGTCAACATCCTACGCTCGAAGATATTCAGTTAGTTGTGGTTCATAAGAAACTGAGGCCGGCTATTGAGAAATCATGGCGAGAAAATGCGGTACGTATGTTCTGGATCTGCCAATGGTCAAGTACCAACTTCACCTTGGACCGATAGAATCATTGTTTAATTGAGAAAATTTGAATATTATTATTATTTTGTTTATCTAACGAATTTTCAAATTCATAATACGTTAATCCCATGTAACATCCAGTCAGAGACTAGCTGCTAATTGTGGGGCGTAACTCTTCTTCCACGTATCAATTCGACTTGAGATGTGTAATGGTAATAAAAGATTCAGGTGAAACTGACTCAAATAGAGAGAGAGAAAAAGAGCTGTTTTTTGCATTTTTTTTCTCCTTTTAGTTTATTAGTCTACAATTACCGAAGAAGTATGGCACGTATCCCAGTGGAAATCTAAAATTAGCCCTCAAGGACGCTTCAGACTTCCTCCGGGGCTTGAAACTTTTCTTGGGACTACCTACTTGTCAAGAGTAGCCAGCCGTTTTGTATAAAATGTCTCCTCCCTCTCACTCCCACTCTGTCTTTCCACCTACGTTTTCTTTTCAGCGTTAAAAGCAATTAGAATGATGTGTGGGTGCCTTTGACTATATAGTACTGGACCAGTAAAGCTCCATGAGGTAAGTGTACTTTTTAATCTCAAGACATGCCGGCGAAAAAGTAGCCAACCTTAGCGTACCTTCTGCATATTTTCGACGTTTTGCTTGAATTCGCCAATTTAGAATACATCTAATAAAAACATCCCTTAAATTCACAAAGGTAGCGTAGGTAAATGCGAAGCAAAATACGTCAAAAGGTACGCTCAGGTTGCTTATTTAGCGCCGGCATGTCTAACCAGAAATCATCTTTCTTTACTGATCCTGTAGTATATAATCAAAGATGGGTGCACAAAATTGTTGAGATCATCTGGAATCATGGAAGTCAATTTTCCTCCAACAGACGAATAAATATGTACAAAATTAAGACCTGGATGATAGAAAATACCATTCTTCAAAAAAGAAACTACATGTAATATTATTTTCAGAAAGAGGGCCCTTTTGGTTGAATTATAGAATGGAATTGGAGTATTTTTATAGCTAATTTGGGAAACCATCCTCGTTGCTTTCTCAAAGTAAAACTTTTGTTAGCTAATTACTGAGACACACAACTAAAGAGATGTCCAACACCCTATACATGCTGTGGTACGATTATACATTAAAGATGAGAACAAAGCTGTTAGAGTTTTACATTTTGCGTATCCAAAGATGCGCACATTTCATTAAATTTTTCATTAAATTTCTTGTGGATATCTGTTATCGCGTCATTACAGCCACACGACGCATGTGCAGTAACAAATATCGTGATTAGAAACCTTTTATCTTTGACATGTTTTCGATTAGCTTGTTGTGGATCTCGTTAGCTGTATGTCTCTGGATACATATCACATATTTCATTTTCAGCCCTCTCATTTGACATCTCAATCATGAAAATGGTCCAACTGTTTTCTTTAACCTTGTTTCGTGATAATAAGTTTCATAAAAATAAATTTTTAATGATACTCTTTTGTATACAGTGTAACCAGGAGTGGGGAAGATCATGAAAAAAATTTCTCTGATCACGGATCCTTTTCAATTTTTAAATAAGTGATTCGAGTAGTTCGGATCTCAATTCACTCTATAAAGAATGATCCGAATCCGGATCACGAATCATTGTGAAAAAAAAAGCATCCATTCAGATCATTTGCACGAATCCTGCGGATGAGTTGAAAACAAAAGTTGTTTCATCAATTTCGGAAAAATAAATGAATAATTCTCAAGTACATTCTTTATTTTCCATGTTTTTTTGTATTGTTTTGAAAAATCTGAAAAAACGGATCGTGGGAAATGGATTTGAACGGATACTTCGGATTATTTCTCAGGAAGTGATCCGAATAGTTCAGATCCTGCCCACTCCTGGTGTAACACGTTATGGGCACAGAGTATTAAATATAATAGAGGACGCATGTGAGATGAAAAACGGCATCGCTTTTGAGATGAAGTATCCCCACTGCTAAAAAACCGTATAATTATCGTCTTATTTTAATCTACTAAATTCGTGTTTGTTGCGGTTTCTGAATTATCAGTTATATTTATTCGTTCATTAGATTCAGTTATTTGGAAAAAAAAAAAAAAATTCTCATCATTGTTAATAGGCCCGAATATGAGCGAACAAATTTGAATTCTGTACTGTTAAGGATGGGGACAACCACTTCGAACGTGATGCCATTTTGCGTAGCAGCGTTTAGATGGGCATGCGTCCTCTATTATATTTAATGCTCCGTGGTTATGGGAGTCCTAGTGCACTCATTTGGTAATCTGCCATACTACATTTTTGTTCTCGAGTTAGCACGCTATCCAGTTGTCGTTGTCCTCACGTAATATTCACGGAACTAAACGCGGAGTAACTGGACTGAGCTGAATTAAAGCATAATATAAAAACCTGATAGAAATTTCGATACATTATGTATTGGCAGAGGAGAACATAATTTTGTGAAACTAAACTGTTAACGTCGTCTTGGAGCTTACTCAACCCATTCACGCCCCTTGGATTATGGCGTAATGAGACGTCGGCTCGCAAACAAATAGGTTTCTCTTTATTGCAGCTACTGACTGCAGATAAATGTTGTGGACGGTGTTTTAACATACAGAGTTTGGTCGAGAAGTTGAGATGATCCTTTTCGGTGTCATTAACTCCGTCGTTTTACAGGAGCTGAATGTGCTGTGCAATACGATCGAAGAGCTGTGGGACCATGACGCCGAAGCTCGTGTCTCAGCATGCTGCGTTATGGAACGCATGTCTCTTCAGCGTCAGTTTATACCGATGCTATCGCCGAGCACTCCTCTCATGCGCGAGCCGTGAGAAGTGGTATACTGATTGTCAATTTTCGTCTCGTGGCGCGCACTCAAACCTCAGTGGCCGCGTAGTTCGGAATTACCGCAGCATCTCGTCCCCTCGAGTGGTCTCGATCTACTCTCGTCCGTTTTCTTCTTCTCGCCAACTCTTCGACATCATCCGTTTGTGGTGTGGTTATTTGAGTTTCAAAATGATTAGCTTCGTTATCGAAGGACTGTCGTATGTATTCTAACAAATTTTCGACCAGCCGTCGATGGATAGTATTAGGCTACCGCCGGCTTCGTCATTTACCTGTACGCCGATTGCCGATCGTCGCGTTTGCTTTCGTCTTAATTTACGTTTTAGTATTTGGCTGGAAACAATGCGTTTTAAATGATTTTTATTTCTACGCAATTGTATTCTCTTAATACTGAAAGCGTACCCAGTACTTAATTAACCTTTTCGTATATGATTCTTTTAGTGTATTTTCTTAGCGTATTTGGAAAATACAACTGGTGCTGAGGTGAGACGTGGGGGGGGGGGGCTTGACCTGTGGAAAAACGTCGATCTCGAGTCGTAGATCACGAATGTGCAAGTCGCTCAAATTCTTGTATATAATACTATATTTGTGTGTGTGTTAGTGTCCACTTTACAATGAAATTTGAGCTAGTGTTGGAAGCTTTCGTGGGCTACACATTTGTGTTAAAATTTTTGAAATTTGTTCAGTAACGAAGGGTTCTCAAAATTTTGCTGCATACCCGCCATGTTGTTCTCGCGATAACTCCCGTAAATTAAAAAAAAGATTTTGATTTGAAATTTTTGTAGATTTTTATAGTAGTTGGAAACTATTTAAGGACTGCAGTTTGGTATCGAATTTGAGCAAAATTAGTCATCTTAATCTTCGAATGGTAGCCATTATAAAATTTGACACTTTTGAAAAATACACACGGAGGTTGATGCGTGAAAGAGATATTTGAACTTCTACTTTGGTGGGTATTCGTATTTTTCGTTGTCGTAGTGGGCAGAGCAACATGGCCCAAAAATCGTTGAAAAGGTCGAAACTATGAACAAAATTAACGAAGAAGAAGTTACAATTCCCTTTGCAAAATCCGATTGTTTTACTTTCTCACGAACGATATTCAAAAATTAGAAAACAAGACTCGCCAGAGCGTCCATCGAGACCCTTTCCCGCCACCCGCACGTCAACAAGACGTCCCTCTAACCAGTGACACTAACCCTGCCCCTAAAATTTCGAAGTCCAAAATTATGACTTCATCATCCCCTTTAGGAGCCCCTTGTTTGTAACACAAGTGTCCGAAATTGTCGGTTTGTTCCTGGACTAAAAACATAGACATGTTAAAAATAAAAAAAACTAGGGTACCGTCGTCATGCAGACTCTTCTTATCTCTAAATAGATGTAATTTTGTTCACTTTCATGTTTCTTAGTGAAACGCATTTATTGTACGAAGTAAATTATTTTTGTGTACTTTTTTAAAATTTTAAATTGTTAACGCTACCTACCGACTTATTAATGCTGTAAATTATACATATTTTTTACTAATTTTTTAATAGAGTTTTTTTCCCTTTGTTTTTTAAAATTATATGGTTGTTTTTTTTACGTTTTGAGTGTTCTTTTTCAGCGTTGAAAATGCTTCTCAAGTCAGTATGTGAAAAAAGCGTCTGCTACCCAATTTTTACCAATGTTCTATGAGTGAAGAGTAAGAGAAATGGTAGATAACAATGCTGAAAAAAGTGGAGGTAGAAAATGGTAATGAAAAAAAAAGTGGAGCCGATAACGTTGTTTCATTGTTGACGGAACGAATACGAAGATGAATGAAAACGAAAAATAAACGCTATTTTATTCATTTTCAATGCCTTCCTCTCGTTCTTAGGGAGTGTGAAACCTGTGAATTTTTGTTTTTTCCACAGATGAAAATCATGTCTAAATGCATTTTACTTTTACTTGCCTTTTGGTATGATTGTAACAGCCGTTGCTCATCCGACGGATCGAGATAAAATTTTTACGAAAGATAGTATCACAATTATTATGAGACCAGATCTTTTGAAGTCTATTGATTCAGTATTTTCCAAAGAAACTAGGGAAGAAAAATTGCTGAAAAAAATTTTGTGTTCGCGGTTTCGAGAAAGCTGCCAAACAGATAAAGCTGAAATTTTTACGAAAGTTAGTTATCATAATTATGAGTCAAGATCTTTTGAAGCCTATTGGTACAATAGTTTCCGAGGAAACTAGAAGACAAAAAAGTCGATCCTGGAAAATCTGTTTTTAGCGATAAAACATCGATAGATCGATATTTTTGTTCAAGATGTCTATAACTATCGGTACTTTTTCGGACACAAATGGGAAGAATTGGATGAGTAGGTAGCAAAATCAATTGCAAGAGTTGTAAAGACATAGTCGTATGATAGCTGAAGATTCCGTGAAAATTTGATCAATATTGTACCATTGGTTCTTGAAATATCGCTGAAATTAACTCAACCGTATTTTATGAAAAAATTGAAAATTTATTGGAAGCTTTTATTATTTTTGTGAAGATGGTGCAACAGTGATCGAGTTGATACTAAATTTGTGTGAAAAAATAATTGTACGTGTTTGGTGATCAATTTTAATTCATTATGATACTCCAAAAAATTTTCTGCCAAAACTGAGGGTGGAAAAAGTTAGAAAACAATAAGTGTTGCTCATCACTACGACATAGGGGTGATATGGCACATCATTTGAGAGGGAGATTAAAAAATCAACGACGGTGCAGTATTGAAACCAATTGAGGCAGGATTTTTATGAAATTGCATCACTCTGGTTGACGGTAAGTAAGAAAATTTGAAATACACAGTAGTTAAAGATTGAGGTAAACAAGTAATAATAACAATAATAATAATAATAATAATAACAACGAAAATAAACAGGAGATATGTCTGCCAACCAAACATTTTGGAAAGCCAAATAAAACAAAGAAATTAAGTCATCGAGGAAAGAGATCAAACATAATGAATATCTTTAGGTTTTTATCAAGCTGCAAAACAGCATTTGAGAAATAAACAAAAATGAAAAATAAAAATAGAAAATTATCGAGTACGATGAATCGAACACAAAAGACTCGAAATAATTATATTAGACAATATAATATTTACATTAATAATTGGGAAAATATATAAAAAAAAATAGGAACAAAAGTAAAACGGTAGAATATGCAACACCAACCTTTTGACCATACGACCAGTAGATTAAAACCATAAAGAGTCGACAAAGAAAATACCAATTTTTTCCGACGGCAAACGATACAATCGCTTGGGGATTTTCTTCATCACTTTGTTTTCGAGCACATGATGGAAATACGAATTGCTGGTCGAATCGTTACATTTATGGATAAAGGCGCGCAAAGATGAACGTCGTTTGAACAAGCGCCGGTACTGCAAATCGGTATACTTACGGCCCTGAAAATCATAATTTAAAAAAATGAAAGAGAAACAAAACAAAAAACAGCATAGCCTATTAGCGATAGTCTATGGGTTTAAATACGTACGAAATTATCAGCTTATTTTTAAAATTGACAGAGAACAAATAAACGAAAAAATTAAGTACAGTTTTCAAAACCCACACAAATCAGGGAGTCAATTTTTTTTTTAGATGTTCAATTTCTAACCTGCAGGTGCTCATGTTGAATAAACCAGCGCATAATCAGGGATGAGCCAAATCACCCTATGGCTACTCGATAAAATGAAGTACTTATAGGTAAAAGGCGCTTTACTAGCAGGTATACGCATGAGGATGATAAAAGATGAGCAGCCATCTTATGTTAGTCGGTTTTTCTTTTTCATGAATTTGACATTGTTCATTAAATAATTAATAACAGAAAATGGTGGTTCAATATATATATGTATATATAATAATTAATAATATAAAATGGCGTTTCATCTCTTATCACACTCATGCGCATACCTGCTAGTAAAGAGCCTTTGTATAGGTTTTGATAATATTAGTGGGTATAGGCAAAGAAATGGAGAAAATCATTCTTCAGAGCAAGGATGATAAGCTATTCAATGAAGCCTAAACGTATGGCTTTTGCTTACAACCTAGAAAATATCACTTTCGCATATCTGATAGTCAAAGTCAAACAGACTGTAGAGTACGCCGCAATTCAGGTAGGTACTGATAAGAACCAAAAAGATGAAGAGATAGAAAAAATGTACGTTGGTTCTTATGGGGATTCCATCTATTTGTGCCAATATTTACAAATTATGAATTGATTTGTGTAAATTCCCTTCATTTATATAAAGCAGATAGTCCTCGAAGTTATTTCGGTGTCTCATAATGAATATACCAGCTTTGAATTTTTAAAAAACTGGGTACTTGTGTACTGCGCATGTAAAAATTGTATTCTCTGGAGTTGGTGAAATTACGGTTTCAATAAAAATTATGGAAAAAACATAGAAAACTACTTGAAAAAAGGTCAAGAAAGAAGTGCACTATAATCATAAAACTTTTTAAATTATTTAGATTTCCACTTGAAAAAAAAAAAAAAAATTGTCTATCAGGTTTAAGGATGGTTTATACTCGTTGATTTATTCTCTGTGATCTAATACCTAAAAATTTTACTAAAGGGAAACACTGATCTATGGTTCATACTGTTTCTCTTGATTTATTCTCTAAAAATTAAAATTTCCCACGTTTACAGAATACAGATTGGAGATTGGAGAACAGAGATGTGAGTTTAAACCCTGATTTAAATAGGAATAATAAGAAATTCACCTTTCTCAATGCTTACAAATTTATCCACCAGATGCCAGGCACTTCGGTTTGACTGCCGAGGAGCGTATACCTTATAATATGAAGTTATCGGGTTAAACTTATGGCTTCTGATTATAGTTTAAAAAAATTTTAAACAAGAAATTTCTTAAAATAACCTGTTTTGTTCTCAACTGTTTACATTTTCAGTCACGAGTAATTTGGGTTTGCGTCGTTGTAAGTATAAATTTTTAGATCTGTGAAATGGAAAAACGGAAAGTTCGAGAATGCAGATTTAAAAAAAATAAAAATATATAAAAAACTTTAAAAATTCCATAACTAAGCCAAAAAAATATAGCTTATGCTTATGGTTTATGCCTTATGGTACGTTTGACTTAAACTTATAGCTGACTTAAATTGGTCAAAAACCTTCATCTTATGGCTGACTTATTATCCTTGTTTCAGAGCAAAAGAGGGGTGTAACCCTAACTACAATATTTTTCAATATTGAGGTTTTTTTTTTAAGAAATCAGAATTTTTATATTTTTGCCATTTAACTCACTTTCTTTTTTCTTTTTCTTTTTTTTTTGCCACTACGTCTTCGTTTATTTGAAGGGGCGATTTACAGAATTAATTGATATAGAAAAAAACATTGAAATCAATTGAAATAATTATCGTTTGATCGAAAAACGAATAATGCAGACACCATCCAAAATTATAAACTACAACTTCAACGGTCTACCAGGCCACTGTTAATGCGGCATTCTTCAACGGAGAATTGATTCACTTCAAAATAAAAGGAAAATAACAAAATGTATAGTTACGTTTATGGAATCATCTTGAATGTCTAGGTAACGTAGTTTCGTTAATTTGCCACAGATTTCGTGACATTTAGCAAAAGGCGTAATGATAAATTTCAACGAGAGACTTTCAAGGGACGTCATGCTTATTAACATATCGAGGAAAGCATCGTGCAACTGAAAAAAAAAAAAAGGCACTTAACAATCCTATAAATAATTCAAAATTGAATCTCAGGCAGCAAACGCTGAAAAGGTTGTAGCAGCTTGGTAAATATGTGAAAAATACAGTTGAATTCATACGGCTGATTCTTACCATAGAAGTTGTTCTCTAACGAATATTCAAGTTTTGCCGAAAATAAGACTCACAATGTTGATTTTAACCGAGAAAAAAAGAATTTAATTTCTGTTGCGAGTTTCATGGAATAGCAGTAAGGTATAGATAGATCTATAAGCAGATACAAATTATTCGGTACATTTCACTCTGCATTAAATGTAGAAAATCACGATTAAGTTTTCAAAAAAAAAAAGGTGTACTGTCTTATTGGTAAGTACAACATTCAAAATATTCGAATAAACACTCAAGTTAGAACTTCAAAAAGTTGAAACGCTGAAAGCTCTGCTAGAAAAACAATTTTGTTAAAAGTCATGAAACTTTCTTGACTTTTTGGTGTCGCGGTGTTTCTTGTGGCATGAAATGGGAGAAGTATGTAGCACCCAATCAAACTTCTATTTTAAGCTTAATTACTTGGACACATGAGTTTTTTACTTATTTATGTTTGTTTTTTAGTTTTTTCATGAAAACCTTCCACGTAGGTAATCCCTTCAATGTGAGTGACATGACATTTTTTCCTCGTCTCACTGAGTACTAACGACCACTGAAGTTTAGCAGCCGATTTCTAGCGTTTTCAAAAATTACTCCCACTAAAGAAATGCCAGGCAACTTCGCGTACATTAACATACACAAAATTTAAAATAAGTCTCTCTCTTATGAAGGCAGGTTTCTCTTTTATTTTATTACTCATACTTATTTCATCAGGTGCCTGCTAACAATCATCTGATTATATAAGTTAGACAGATGTTCCAAGAAACACCCTGTATGTTGCCCTAATTAAACATATTATGTCAAACAGATAATATTATAATATGATTATTATAATATCATATGAGCACACACAAAGAATATTTAGTACGAAAAAGGTTATTATTTTCCAAAGAGAAGATTTTTTCGAGAAACTCCTGAAAACTTCTGATCCTGATTTTCCACAGTTATTGCAAGGAAAAAAAAAACTGGCGTAGCAATACTTTGCTAGAAAACTCAGTTTGCCAATTTTCATCCAAAATTTAAAAAAAAACAAAAAAAAAACCGAATTTTAAACACTTTAAAAACATTACAATAGAAATCGGTATCTGTATCGATCATTGTTAATATCCAACAAACACATATCTCATTTCTGGTGTCAGGTAAACAAATTATGAAAAAAACTATCAATAGGTAGTTATCGATATCTTTCACAAAAATACTGATCTATGGATGATTTACTGCTAAAAACCGATTTTTTGGCAATTTTTTGTTTTCCATTTTCCTCTGAAATTACAGAACCAATAGGCACTTAACTTCCATCAGACTTGGTTTTATATATAAGGAATATCCTTCGTGAAAATTTTAGTTCTAACCCTTCAGCAGTTATTTCAAAATCGTAAATACAATATTTTTTAAAACAATGTTTCTTCTCCAGCTTTCTGGAAGACTAATAAATTATTAATAAGCAGCAAACTTCTATCAGACTTGCACATATGGATAATTTATCGTGAAAATTTCATCCCGATCCCTTTCGTCGTTTACTCAAAATTCGAGAAAAGCGACTTCTGCAGGAACTTTTTGTTTTTCAGTTTTCTCGGAAATAATGAACCGATAGGCACCAAATTTCTTTCGGACCTATTCCTTTAAAATAACTAACTTTCGTAAAAACTTCAACTCTATCTGTTCGGCAGTTTTCTCAAAAAAGTGAAAACAAATTTGGGCCATACACACATATACATAAATATATAATTGTCAATATAATTATATATATTAAGTAATATACAAAAATAAATAAATAAAAAAATTAGGTCAAAATGAGAAAATGGTACCAATCGTTTTTTCTCATGAAACCGATAATTTTTCCTCACCCCTGATCCTTTTACTAGGTCAATTTTAATACCCTGTTTGCAAGCAAAGGGGGTAAAAATCAAATCACAATTTTCACTTCTAGGCCTTCAATACCCTACACCATGCTGCAGTTCCATGTAATTCACAGCTGTAGTTTTTGAGGATTCTTTTTATTTTTTCTGAAATTTAAAAACTTATTTTTCTCAAAAACAATGAATACGTCGAAAAATGGTGTTTGTCCAAATCAAACAGTACTCAAAAAAGCTCCCATTAACATAAAATTCAGCCACATCGATTCGAAAGAGTATTTCCCATGCTTACAATACTACAGCTTCTTCAACATCAACTTGAACAAGTTTCGTTTGATTTACTCAATTATGGTAATCGTACCTCATACTTAATATCGATATCGACGACGAAATATCGAAGTTTAAGAAGAACGAATTCGTGGAGAGTCCGTCGACTGATCGACCATTCTTCGTCCACGGATTCGACTTTGAAATATTCAAGTCCTAGGAAAATTTTCATGTAAGACGTCGAAATAAACTATAATAAAATTAAATCGGCAAAAATGAAAAACCATTTGAGATCAAACAACGGTCACGAACTTTGAAGTCGACGTATTGAATAGGATGGTTCACGATCACCAGGAGCAGGCCTACGACTGTCTTCAGCACCCGTAAATCCACAGTCGGTCGTATAGTAGGCGTTCAACAATCTCAGGCTGACCAAGTTAATCTGAAATGACGAAAGAAAAATCATCGATACTCTATTCAACCTAATAAGCTTCCACAATATTCAAATCCAATATAAGGTAATGTCGCGTGACTTCACAATTAAATACAATATCTCACAGGGTGGCTATACACATGAAAAACATTGTGAATAATCGAATTTTTAGTCGTAATTATCTTAACTTAGAATACCACACTGGTGTGTGGTACACCCCACGATACTTTTTCGAGAATTCTGATTTTATGCAATGCATCTAGAATTTTCTTAATATGCAGAAGTAATTCTTGACATAAAGTACAGTTTACCTATATAAATAAACAAAAACTCCACTTTTTATTCGGGTGACTTTTAAATGAGGTTATTTGGTGTGTCATACCAAATGGTAATATTTACGTTTTCTTTCATAAGGTAGCGCCTTCATTTTGAGCATATGCAACTTTTTATACTTGAGTGTTCTGAAATTGTTTCACACAAGTTTTTTGGCGTATGCAATGATTTCAATAATTTTCTACCTTCCCCGAACAGATATTCCAAATTTCAAATGGGAAAATTATTGATTTTTTTTTTTTTTTTTGGAATGAGAAATTATACATTTATTTTAAATCCCTGGCTAAGAAGAATTACAGCTTTAATTTTCTTCTCACAGTATTATTTTTGTTTCCTAGATATTTACTTTCAAAAAAATATTAATTTTGAGGAAGGTAGATGGAAAAAAATTTTTTTGAATTTGAAAAAAGAGGATAACACCCATTAAAATATCTTTTGGCGTAATGATATATTTAGGTGTTCAGGTGGCATTGGGATTCGAACCCATACCGGCTGAACACCTAAAACCTCCCTCATCACTGTCACTAAAAGGCAGCACCATATTCACTCGGCCACAGTGCTGGGTGATGGTGTTTGAGGGAATAACGTACATATGCGCCGACATAGTGTGACTGCTGCCACACCACTCCCCCCTCAGTATAGTGGAGCGTAAATACGGTTACCAATAAGGAGGCGCCTAACAGGTAGGGATGTACACCGTAGCGTGGCAATGCCCCCCTTCATCACCGCCCTGTGGCATACGCCCACTGTCGCCATCACGTACAGTAACAGTGGTGCGACACACCACAGTTACAGTCGACTGCATGAGTGCCCGAGAGAGGGTGTGAATATCCATCTCTCGTATCACGCCGAAGTCACCACTTTAGGTGTTCAGGTGGCACGGGGATTCAAACCCGTACTGGCTGAACACCTAAAACCTCCCTTGTCACTGTCACTAAAAGGCAGCACCATATTCACTCGGCCACGGTGCCGGGTGATGGTGTTTGAGGGAGTAGCATACATATGCGCCGACGTAGTGTGGTGGCCACCACAATATAAAAAACTAAAAAAAAAAAAAATTTCACTGTTTAATTATGTTGAAGTATCTACTAGGTTGGGTGAATATTGGGTAAAATTTTCAGCAAGATATCTGCATATGCTACTTAGATTTAGAATTTTAAAGTTGGGCCATGACACACCCCAGTGCAATATTTACAACGCAAAAAAAGTATGGTGTTCTCGCGTTAAAAAGAGGGATAGCTACTCATTTGATATAAATGAAATTTTAGAGGAGGCTTCGACAAATAAAATAAGCCAAAGATCAAGAAATTTGAGCCCTTGAAAGCCGAAAGAAAGGAAGAACATAAAGTCGTGCATTAAATTGGTGTTTTTGAGCCTCATTATTAGTTGTCTTTGAGGTTAAGTACACTGATAACATCAAATTAAATAATTTTCTCAGCTTCTAAAGACTCAAATTTCTTGTTCTTTCGTTTATCTTATCCCTTTAACGTTCCTCTATAATTTTATTCATGGAACAAGTACCTATCTCTTGTTTTATGACGATTAAGCTGTGAACATGACCTTGAGCATCAACCCCGATGCTCATACTCATTATCAAAACTTTTTGATGCCGAGTGTGAGAGGTGAGCGTTTTTACATGGCCACTCAAAGTTCAACCCTCATGTTGTGCTTGTGGTCACAGGTAGCGATGGGCAAAATTAGTCATTTTTGGAACCTGGTTCACCTGCTCCTGGTTTTTCAATCTGCTCCCTGCTCTAAAACTGCTCCAATCATATTTAAAATGAAAATCACTGAACCAAGAATGAGTCTGACTATGTTGGATTGAGCAGTATCTATTATCAATATTCATGCTACATGAGGAAGTAGTATCCCTTATTCCCTCAATATAATTAAAATTATCAAGAGAAATTGTGTGAGATTAGAGACATCGAAGTAAGTAATGTTAGTCAACAGTTCCATGAAAATTTAGCTGAATTGGTACGTTTGTTATCAAAATATTGCTGAAATTCCGAAACTAAATCGAGTTCATTTCATTTACTCTTCCACTCTCTAGAATCAAAGTTATTGAGAAAAATTGCGAGAAAACCGTTTGTTGTTAAAATCTTAAATTTTCACGAGACATTGTAGCATGTTAGTTGATGAATCCGTGAAAACTTCATCTCATTCTTATCTTCGGTTGTCGCGATATCACTGAAATTACGTTCCAATTGAGTAACTATAAAGTGATAAAGATTCAATCTGGTTGAGGAGTTGGCGCAATTTCAGCAATACCTCGAAAATGAAACGTGCGATTGGGTTGAAATTTTCACAGAATTTCAAGCTAATATACTACAACTTATAAAAATTTCAGCCCTCCGCAACAAACATTTCTCTCGTGATTTCTCTCGTTATCTTTCATTGTATATGAGATGTCAGACTGTCAATGGCAAATTATACGAACGCATATTACGTCCAGCACCAAGTTGACCAAGTACCAAAAAAACCAGCGTTAGTAAAAACTGAAAAAAAATTCGTTTTGGTTTTTGGAGCATCGGAGCAGAAAGGAGCAGGGAGCAGACTTAATCACACCGGAGCAGTTTCGGGGACTAGCTCTTTTAAAAAACCTGATTCTTCAAACCAGACAGCTACAGAGCAGTCCATCCCTAGTCACGGGAACAGAAATTCTTGAACTTCCATGCTCGTTACGTGTATCAGCCACCCAGCGAGATTACTGATAAGAATTGTGACGTAAAAGACATTGCCTTAGAGAAGTGCATTTCGCACCTGGTACTTCCAAATAGACTGCAACACGTTGTCGGTTGTGCCGTGCAACTCGAGCGTATGCAACTGGCGAAACGTTTCCACGAACATCAATTGTACCTCCTCCTTGACGTCGCCATCCAACACCAGCGTACGCAGCAGATAATTTGCCGCAGTCGCATCATCATCGGCGCGGCGACAAAATTCCGCATCGATTTCCAACTTTTGCGTTTGAATGCACAGAGTTTTTAACGGCGAGTCGACTATTCGGCGTAAGCAGTCGGCGCTTAAAAATATGGCACGACTTTGCACTTGAATGTGACGCAATTTTGCGCAATTCTCCAGGAGGTGCACGCAAAATTGACAGAAGAATCGTTCGAGGCTGCCGAGAATGCCACGTAATTTCACCGATTCCAAGTGAACGGTTTCGGAGAAGAACGAGTACACAGTGCACTCGTCCACATTTTCGAAACTAACGTCGAACGTTACTTCTTTCAACCTGAAACATTATTTAGAAAATTTAAAACTCGTATTTTTTTTTTTTTTAAGTGAATTGCTTTGGGCTGGCTGCGCATGGCAATCAATTGCCACCTACAATGAGGCTTACGGTTGGCCTCAGCTACACTTTTCTCTCTTCTTCCAGGGGTGCGAATGAAGAGAAACGGAGTTGGTAAGGGAGAGAGAGGGGTGAGGAGTAAGGAGACCAGGCAGGTGATGAGAGGCAGACACAGCGAGAGAGATACCTGCTCACTTTTGTCACGCACTCTTTAACCACACTTTTTGTAACTGTGTATCCCTGGACTGGAGAATTAACCGTTTTTTTTACCCGTATAAGGAATTATAACTTAATACATATTATGTTACTATCAGAACAAAAATGTCATAACTATAATTCGGTCAACGTTTGTACATACAAGTTCAAACTAGATTCGACAAATACCTTCTGACTTTTGACCAATCAATCATAAAATTGGCAATAGCCCTTCGCTGATGCCCAATCTATTGACTTGTCAACTGACCTAATTCTAGTTTCAACGGTGACATATTAAGCATGTTTATGAATATTCTAGGCAATTGTCTGATGGCTACGCCGTCAGTCCAAGCCTCACTAATGAAAAATTGTCAAAAACTGCTTTCTAATAGTAAGTTATACTTGACTTTGAAAAAGGGAAAGTAGGCATCTGAACGGGATATTTGATTTTCCGGATTAGAACCGAAAATTAATTATGATCACAGAATACTAATTGAAATTACTGTGAACAAATAAAATAAAAGTAATAAAAAAAAGTTTATTTGAAATGTGAAGAATTTCCTGACCTGGTTCACTGCATAAGTTTTTGAAGAAAAGTTATTTTCTAAAAATGTAGTTCATTGTTATCATATTTGTATCACATGTCTTGTTGGTCTATCATCAATTTCTTCTTTTGGTATTTCTATTTGAGATATTTCGAAATTTAACCTAAGCATGAACAGTTGAGGTTTGTTTTATTTTCCATTTAGTATCTTGACACCGGGTCGACACCAAAGGAAACTATCCCATTCTTCTGAGAATAGTGCACTAATCAAAGAGAAGAAAAGACTCAAATGTAGAGGAATAACTTTCTTTAGCGTCAACCCAAGAAGGTTGGTATCTTTTTTTTGGCAAATAAAACAAACCGTAAGTTAAAGATAGTCATTTTCATGTCTTTTTTCAGAAAAAAATGATAGTGGCAATAAGAAATAATAGGTCTGGCCACACGTGAATGATTTTTACTAATTTATATTTAATGCTTTTTCGCTTCCTTTGCGTTTATGTTAACAAAACAAACAAATGAGAAAAAGAGAGAAAAGGCAAACAAAGAAACGGACAAGTTTTTTTTTTTCTAAGTAAAGATGTATATTAAATAGATTTTCGTTGGAAAAATGAGAGATTTCAAAGTCAATTCCAAATTATTGTTAATAATTTTCATGAAATACTTCACTAATGTAGTAATGGAGTTTTTACTTGACTGTGTTTTTGTTTATTTCTTCACGGCACCGTTTACATATAAGCAAATGGCAAAATGTCAATAGGAACAAGGGCCGTTTGACATGGTGATGCCTATAAAAATATAAATTCGCCTCTCCATAATTATTTAACTCGATAGGATTTGCGGGTTGCAAGCGAACCCTAAAACTATAACTGAAGCGAAATGGGTTACCCTCAATAACCCCACCCTCCAAAAAAAGGTACCTGGGCCACATCACACATGTTAGAAGTGAAATTTTGCTTTTCAGTAAATAAATCCGAAGATGTATCACCCAATGAAATAGTATAAATTATTCCTAATAAACCATTTTTGGGCCACAAGGGGCAAAATGAGGGGTGCAATCAAAAAATTAACTGTAAATTTGAACTCGGTGCTTCAATAAATGAAACTGACGACGTACTATCACTCATATTTTCAAGAAAAAACTATCCTAATCCCTTTTTGGGAGTTACCTGGGGTCCAATAATTAGTTCCATCCAAAAATGAACTGAAAATTCGAACTCAGCGCCTAAAAATATAATTGACAATCTGTAACTTAATTTTTTCAGACAAAATCATCTCAATTTTTTTTAGGAGTCACAGTGAGGTCCACAATGAGTGGTTCAATCCAAAAATGAACTGAAAATGCTAACTCAGTGCCTCAAAAAAAGCAATGGATGATGTACCCGTGGGGACATATTCCTCACCTCCTCCATTCAGGGCTACGCTCTGCGTTATAGATGAGTTGTGAACCAAAGTCTCTGATCCAAATTATTAGTGCATTGCACTTTAAACAAAAATATGTCATACATCTGTAGATGCCAAACCAGAAAGCGAGTACATAATTATTATGTACTCACTGATACAGTGCGTGTCACAGTCCATGTATGGTACCGCCTTGCCTCAGGACAGTTGCCCCAGTATGCTTTGGGTATGGTTAGGCAATAAACCAGCTGGCTACCGGTACCAAGAAACAATTTGGTCATCCTACAAGGAAACCACCTTTGAGTCCCATGAACCAAGTGTAGGTAAACCCGCCTACAGTATCACTCAATTTTTAAGAAAAAAACACCTTAACCCCTCACTTATCAAAATTTAGAATCTGAACTGAAAAAATTGTAATTTTTGAATACCTATTTAAAATGATCGTGTAATGGCGGTTTAAATCGAGATTGAGGAACAAAATTTTTTTTAATAGATTCAATTTAAAAAATCGGGCTTTGTCACGACATCGAGCTCAACTTGAAATAGTTATTTGAGAGTTTCGGTAATTTATGGTTTGGCCATCTACCAGAAAGAGCATCATCACAAAAGGTGTTCTGTAAACATGTACATAAGGACAAGCTTTGCTTGGCTTCGCCTTGCTGGCTTCAATTATTGTCTAAAATTCTGTTCATAAATGAAATTTACCTATTTAATCGAATAAATAACAACCTCTTTTCAGCGAATTTTGAAAATCTTCTTTTTAAAGCATGGTTCAAAATTTTCAGCTTCAGACACAGACTTAGGGAAAAGAGCGACTTGATTAGCCTTTTATTATCACTATAATAAACGTACAACCTCCAAAAATTCAGACGAAATTATGAAGTTTAAATTTTCAAGTTGAAATTCGGTTTCATTTGTTAGTACGCCCGTGTACTTGATCGCATTCATCACACACACTATAACAAAAACGTTTCGTTACCTCCATCAAACAAATTCAACAGTATTACCACATCCTTATCAACCAAAGTTCTGGGCTAGTGGCACAAGTCGAAGTGCCACCGAGCGGTGGTACTTACAGGCTTGTATATATTATTATGATTTGAAGCGAAGAAAAATGAAAGGTAATGAAGTACCTATCGTTTTTGCATTCGGCCCTGCATAGAAAAACTACAGAAACACTCAATTTTTGGCAGACGAAAATGTAAACATTTTCCAGCAGATAAGCAATTAAAAAATTCTTCCAAATCGTATGAAATAAGTTTGGCTGCCGACTACGTTTTATTTCATTCGCATTTTCACTTTACATTAGAACTTTTGTGAAATTTGGGGCGAACGGATGGTCGCAAAAAATTAACACCAAACCCATTTCAACAAAGCTGGTCGAGAACCCGCAAATTTTTCCGCCCATATTGAGCACGGCGGTAAATGCGAGGTTCGAAAATTCAAACTTACTGCCTGAAGTCCAGCGTATCGATGATGGGAGCCCACGAAACGTTCCAGCGACCGTTTCGGTACCTTAAGGTCGTGTCTAAATGCTCGGCGGTGCTCGCCAGCGAACGAATTTTCTGCATAACGCAGTCGAAGGTCAAACACGTTCTCGAATCGACGAGCGTCCGTTCGTCGTCGTACTCGTCGAAGGACGTATACCACATACCGAACTTTTTGATATTGGGGAACACGGTAAAGAGTCCGTTCAGTACGTAATTCGATAAGCCGCCTCCGCGCGAACAGTGTATGTCCAACGAGATCAAATTTTCGTTGATCACTCGATCCGACAGCAGCAGATCGACGGTTTGGGGCGGGCAAACGATCGTATCCTCGGGTTTCAGTTTCTCGAACGACCACGATACGTGCGTCAGGTGCGGACAGTGTAATACCACCTGCAGAACGGTGTACGAGTGCATAATGCACTCGGAGAAGTGCAGCGAGTGTATACGCGGTCCGCACTTACGCCAGAAGAACGAGTCGCCGTTTTCGAACTCGAAATAGTGAAATTCCAGGTTCAATATTTGACGCTTACTCAGGGCGAGCGTTCGCAGAACGTTGGTCGACGTATTCGCCGTACGATAGATTTCGCAGCAAATCAACCTCTCCTGGCGCAGCAGCTTCAACGTTTCGCAGAAAATGTCGTGCCACCGCCGGCAAACCAGCCTCAGGTTTTGGCGCCCGCTGAACCGGGAAATACTCGAATATTTTAATCAACACCTGGAACCGTGAGAAGACGAAAAAAAAGTTTTTGAAAAACTTTTTGTTTTTTGGAATTTCGCCTCTCTTTTGGGTCAAGCCGGGTTAGAATAAGTCCGAAAATGGTGTTTTTTTTTTTTTAACACGAATATTTCCCGAAGGTTACTTCATGATCAGAGCCGTATTACTAAACTAACAAAGTAGATGCCCACCTAGGTTCCCCACGCCGATTCGGGGAGCCCCATAATATTCATCAAAATTGTGAGTTGGTGAAATTTAAAAAATATATTCACATGTTTCACACTCTGTAAGAACGGGAAGAGGGCATTGAAAATTAATTAAAAAATAAATAAATTGTGTTATTCATTTTTCATTTTCTTACATTTTAGTTTTTGCTCCATAAACAACGAAACAATGTTACCACCTCCACTTTATTTTTCACCACCATTTTCTATTTCCATATTTTTTACCTTCGTTATTTACCCCATCTCTTACTCTTTACACATAAAACATTGGTAAAAATTGAGTGGCGGCTTGGACTGTATTGTATTGGATTAGTAAAGAGAGATGATTTCTAGTTAGAAAATGACAAAAGGAATAGGGCTGAAATTTTCACTATAGACTTTTTTATGTTGGTGCAAGTTTCTTGGAAGTTTAGTGCCTATTAATTCAGTAGTTTCCAAGAAAACTGGTGAGTAAAAATGGCTGGAAAAAATTTTGTATTCACAGTTTTGAGAAAATTACCAAACAGATAGGGCTGAAATTTTTCTGAAAGATAGATATTATATGGGAGCAGGTCTGAAAGAAGTTTGGTGCTTATTGGTTTTGTAGGTCTCGAGAAAATTGGAAACAAAAAATCTCTTGAAAAACGGTTTTTAGCGATAAAACATCGATAGATCGATATTTTTGTTAAAGATATGAATAATAGTCAATATTTTTTTGTAATTTCTTAACCTGGAACTAGAAATGAAATATCGACATATCGATCACTATCAATATAAATACAAATTACTACCGATTTTATTTTGAAATTTTTTCAAGCAAGCTCTCTCTCTCACTCTCTTTATCTTTATCTACATCTCCATCTCTATCTTCATCTCAACATCTATCTCTATCTTCATCTCCGTATCTATATCTATCTCTATTCCCATCTCTATCTCCACCTGCAAACTCGGTTTTCTAGCGAAGCACTGCTGCGCTAGAGTTTTTTATTAGTCAATTCGCCTATCGATATCCACGAAAATATAAAAAATAAACTGAAAAATTACGTACTTCAGCTGGTAAATCATCGAAAGTTGATGATTCATACTCATAATCACATTTTTTCAACGACTGATGGCTTTTGACATTTTTAAAATCATCGGTTCTGCATTCGTATGAACTAGATCGTATTGATTTGATTTGAGTTCCATAGCGAACCAATCCCAGCGGACAAGATGGTTCTAAAAATCGGATAAATTTATTAAATCAATGACATAAATAAAACGTACGTTTTCATCTGTAATATAATAGGTACCTACCATTAACAGAAATGCGTTTGCTACCTCGTAGATGATCCATTTCCTCAATTCGTAAAAATCGATTAGAAAATAAACTACCAAAATCTTCCACTATTTTGACAGTAAGTTCATCGTGAAAACCATAATATTTGACGTGTCAATGTTCGAAAGTACGATGGGATGGAAACATCTCTTTTTCGGGAAACAGAACATTTACCTGTCAATCAAGTAAGTACATAACATTTATACACATTTCAGTCTACTATTAGTTTGTGGCAGAATACGTGTACATTATCTACATTCAATCCAACACTAAACAGGGTGTCCTGGGAATCGACAGAAAAAATTCCGTAGGTAGTTAACTTGATAAGTAAAAAACGTTACTTACGTATTTAATAAGAACATCCTGGCCTAATAAAAATATCATTTTTCCAGATTATTCAAAGTTCAAACTCAAAACTTCATAGTTCCTTCAATAAGGAATCCAGGTCACATGTTAACATAACATTTTTCCATCCACTTATCCAGTACTTCCAACCATTAATCTATCGTTTTAAAATTACTCCTACCAAAAACTACTGTGCAACTTTATGTACATAAGTATACAAAATAAAGATCATATCTTTGGCGTAGACATCATGTATGTTACTTGTTTTATCAAGTACTATTAACCACCGAAGTTAGGGAGCAGATTCCCAGGACACTCTGTACATTAATTTGGCAACAAAATATTTTAGACTACGGTTAGTTCGCAGAATTCGCATAAATTATTACATTCTCTAACATTCATTCCAGTACTATATACTATTTATTTGAACAGTAGCCTAAGCCATCGACAAAAGTTGGATAAAGCAAAAAACTGCTGGGCACACTTTCTGACATAAAAGAAAATTGATACACCGATTCGGCGTGACTTGACGAGTGAAGGCAACAGTTATTTTTCCTCCTTTATTCCTCTCCCTTATCCTTCATAACACACTTGTGTTGCAAATCAAACCCGTCTAGAATCTATTTTTTTTGTGTAGGGATGCGAATTGGTGCGCGTGTATCTACCCCGGTCGGTCTCGGTTTTACATTTGATGCAGGTTTTAGGACCAAATACAAGAATGAAACTTGAGCAACAACTGGCAACAACAGATAGCTTTCTAGCCTACTGATAAGTCCTGACCTTATCAGCAGCTATTAACAGTTAAGTAATTCGTAGGTATTGGTTGTTTCTATCGAATCGGTCTTTGCATTTATCCCTTGTCTAGCACTTCTAATAAGATCAATACCAATTTTATTCCTCACTCGCTATAATAGAGCGAACACACATAATAAACTTATCATGAAAATTTCTCTCCAATTTTTTGACTTCAACATGAAATTACTTTCTTGAAAACACTGATTCGAAAAAATTCATCCGGACCATTCGAACGGAAAACTTTTGAGTTATCGTTCACTTTCGTTCCTGAAAATGCGTGCAGAACTACCGTAGAACTAATACCATACTAAAGTAAAAGAAATATTTGAGCAAAAGAATAGTGTAATTGATGTTTGATAAATGGTAATCAGCTGACAGAAATAGAAACCACCCGAAACTCAAAAGTAAAGTTCATTTAACCGTTTCTAGTACTTACTTGAATTTAATCAGAATCAGCAATCTGAAAATAGCACTAAATTCGAAGCTGAATGCGAATTTCACAATTCCATTTTCTAATACATTCATAAGTTCATAAACCCATAACACTAATCAATCACACAACCAACCGCCGGATTTGATTATCGCTTATCAGTTGTTTCCTGTTATTTCAATTCATCAACGTAGAGTTGGTTTGTTTAGAACGAATTCTGTGAATCAGATTACGATTTTGTGGTGCTATTCTGTAAATATCTGCTTTGTTCGAGCGAGTTACGTTCCTACCGTTACAGAATAGTACCTCAAAATCTGAATCGCATTCAAGAATCCGTTCTGAACGAGCAAAAACAAATCAGATCAAATCAAATTAATTTTATGAATTTACTTTTTGACTTACCTTGTAGGTTAGGCTATGCTTTGCTGAGCGAACTCACGAGAAGTTCAAAACTTTTAAGTCATATTACCTACTCACATTTATACATTAATAACGTAGAACTAAAGAAGCTTTACAGAATAAATTTTCAATTTCCTTAATTCATTTTGACTGACTTATACCGATTTCATTTGAGAAAAATTTTAACAGAGTGCTAACTGCTAACATGTGTAAGTATCTACGATGTAACATTACATTTATAGAGAATACGTCCACAAATTCATTTTTCTTTTTCAATTTGATAAGAAATTTACAGGGATGCAATACCACTACGATTTATAAATTAGGTATAATCAGGGATTGAGGAATGAAATTTTTGGAAACAGAAACCATAGTACTATTTTTTTGCACTGGAAACGAAATAAACGGAAACACAAAAATTCTAAAGCGGAAACTGGATTTGAAACAATTAACTCCTTAGTTTCAAGACCAATAACAGAAACATAACAGAAACCAAATGATGAATCGTTCCATTTTTATTTCTCATCAGATTAATTTTTGATGTGGGAGAAAAAATTTGAAAAAATATAGATATTTTTAGGAAATATCCAAAAAATATCGATAATTTTTTTATTTCTTTTTTGGTATTTTTTGAATTTTTTTCCTCTTTTTTCTTTCTTTGAAAATGATTGAAATGATAATTTTAGCCTTCAAAAGTTGAAAAAAAAGTCTAATGACGCAAGAATGAGGGAACAGTTGGGAAGATTCTAGCCCTGGAAATTTGTATTTCGGTAGAAAAATTAAAGGGCCTTAAAACTGGGACTGGTTGAAATTTAGACCAGTAGATGTGAGCTGTGGCAAACTAGCAACTAACAAGCATAAGTACACAGTAGAGTGAAGAGACACATTAATTAAATTTTGTAGAAATGCTGATAGGATTTTAATTTGTCAAATTTTTTTAAAAGTCTTTATCAGTGGACGCTAACTAAACAGTAACATAAAATCCTAATGCGTACAGACTACAGTAATTATTGTAATACAATGATGTAAAGTCTTTAAAAACTTTGCTATGTTGATGGAGGAGATTAATTTTGAAGTTGTTTCAGTACTTCGGTAGGTACTCTACTCAGTCTGAGAAGGTAAATTTTTTTATGGAGGCAGCAATGCAATTACATACAACAATAAAACAGAGCACAGATTTTACTTGATGCTGTTTAAAAAATATGTGTTCAGTCCTGTTTAAATTTGTGAATAACAATTTTTCTTGTGTGTTGAGAGCAGGGCTGTGATACCAAAAGTGTAAGTCCTTTTCAGAACCATTAAGTATTAACCGGAATGAAAATGATTTTTTTTTTTGGGAACCGAAAGTGAAAAGAAGCATAAAGGAAACATTGTTGGTATCACTGTCAAGAAGAGAATTGAAATAACATTGCAATTTAGCTCCATTTAAATAGCAGAAGCAAAATCTGCTCTATTTTGGAAGTGGAAGCAAAAGCAAAAGTGAAAGAAAAATATTAAAATTCATGATCGTGATCTATTGATAGAGCAAATATTATGAATAATCCAGAAACACATGAAGAAAAAACTTTATCAGGAAAAAACAGAATAAAATGAAATAAAAAATAAAATTATGTAAAAGCAATAAAATAAAATGAATAATAGTTCAAAATTTTACTTTTTTAATATTTTTTCTATTTTTTTATTTATTTTGTCGTTGATAGTAATACAGAAATTATTGTTTTTTACGTCGCTACATATGTACGTACCTAGTATACTTTTTTCTCAATGAATAATTTGAAATTTTTTTCTAGTGACGGAACTAATATTTTGCTACCAAACCTATACATTTCTACAAATGAATTATTGGTAGGTAGCCTGTCATAATGAATATAGGAACTTCATTCTTTGTTAAAATATTAAGGATGATTCTTCGCTTTGTAGGTAGGTATGAGTTGAATATATTTTAGTACCTATTTAAAGCCTTTTGTTGTTTAGCCAAGCTACTACCGAGGCTTTTATTTTTCAAACTTTTATAATTATATACCTACGCCTAAGCTATGTTTTTAGTTTCCGAATCGAAAAATTAAAAGCAAAATCAACAATTTTCCTGAAATGAAAATTCTTATCAGAATATATGCATCATTTATGAAAGAATTAATAACAATCTATGCTATCTTAAGTAGGTACCAAATTTAGGCTAAATTCTCGTTTTTGATAGTTAAAGGTGTTTTATTTTAATTTTAACGTGTAGATACGAAAATTGCATTTGAACAAGTGAAAGGTTCAATTAATATTTTTTATTTTTTATTTTTTATTTTTTATTCGAAACAACATTTGAAATAGAGACATACGATATACATCACACATACGCAAATCACATAGCCTATTACAATATAATCAAGGTTTCTCGTGTACGGGGAGTGAACAGCTGAAAATTATGAAAATAATGATTTTTTGCAATATACCTATCGGAAAAATAAGTTTTTAAATGCACCTTGACTGAACAAAAAATAGGTAATGAATTTCAATGCCTATACGACTCAAAACAATGTTGTAGGGCTTATGCGCACTTTTGAGTTGACTTTCTTGCACGGCTCGACTACTTTTTCAGTTTTTTGTTTTTTTTTAAGTAAAATTATGAAGTTAATTATAGGGTTCTAAAAAAAATGTTTTGAGAATTTTTTCTGGGGTTGGGAGAGGTGGTGAGAAGGGTGCGGAGATTTTTTGGTTAAAAAAAATAATAATTGTCTGTGATACAAGTGTATAAAGTAGGTTATTTTGATTCGAGTGTGATTTTTGTAGCACCAGCCAAAGGTGAATGATGCAAATCTCACGAGTATCAATCATCTATTATATATACGTGTCGCATACTATTTTTTTGCAACACACTCTCCCCCTAAAAAAAAATAAAAAAATAGAGATTAATAAATATTTTTGCAATTGGGAACATATAAACGCAAACTATCCCCTATTATTCAACAAATCCTCGTGACATAATGGTTACGAAACTGGTTCATGGAACCTAAATGTTGGAAATTTAAATGCCGGCAGTGGAGAAACTTTAACAAAAAATAAAAAATAAATATATAAAATAAAATAATTATTGAATAAAATGATGACGAAGGCTATGTGCAGTAAGTAGGACCAGTGTATAAAATGACGCATGCTCCCAAGACGATGTATAAAGTAAAAACCGATGAATGAAGTATAGACTATACATTGGTCCTAAATGGTTCTAAACTTGCCTGTTTCATACATCGTCAAGGTGCATATAAAAATGTAATTTATCAACTAATGTTGCAAAAAATTATTTATTTGGTATTATTTGAATGTAAAAAAAACTTCTCTTTTTTTGGGAGGGGTTGTTGCCAAAAATAGTGTATGACCTCCTTATAAAATCATTTACGTTTTGCCCTTGTATCATAAATAATTATTTCGTAACACCCAACTGAAAAGTAAGTTTTTTTGTTCGCTTTTACTAAGCCAAAATAGGTAATTTCAATAAGACATAAATAATTAATATAATCTGGCGCATGCGTACTTGCTACCATTGACTTTCTTGCACAGCTTGATTACTTTCTTGCATAGCTCCATCACTTTCTTGCACATCTTGGGCAAATCTTTCCCGGAACAATTTTTCGTTAAATATTATTATTTTTTATATATAAAAAAAAAATAAAATAAAATAAAACGATATTGAGTAGTAGGTACCTATTAACTTTTATTCTCATCTCAGCAAAATTGATTTTTTTCCTCCTTTTTGGAAGGTGGGGAAAGATAATTTTTTTCAAAAGTAAAATTATCATTGAATTTTAGAAAAATTAATTGTTTTATTCATTTTAAATATTTTTGGAGTAGTGTGGAGGAGGAGGGTTGAGGACAGATATTCTAATTTTTTAGTTAAAAAGAGTAAAATTTTTAATTATTGTTCAGTTCTGAAAAAAAATTTTTTCCACGAACTTTTTTTTGAGAAAGTGGTTGTTGCAAAAAATAGTGTGTGACACTCGTGCAAAGTAGGTGATTGCTATACCCGTGTGATTTTCAGTCGTGCAGCAGATTTCGCACTCGTACCAAAATCACCTACTTTTCGTACATTGTATCGCAAATAACTATATTTTATCACATTTTAGCATCATTTTGAACCAAAAGAAACGTCTATCAGAATCTCTGAAACGAACATTTTGAAGATTAGGAAATTTTTCCGCATCATATTTTTCTAGTTCGTGTTTTTGGCATAGCCTAGTATTTTATTATAGCATCTATTTGAACTGTATGAAAGTTGATATTGACCATTTCTAAATTTTGTTTTTTCTTCAATGCCTGCTAATCCTGATAGTGTTACAAGATTGTAAAAAAATTATTTTCAACACTACTTACCTACTTTCCCCAGTGTATCACCTTCTTTTCTTCATTTACAAATCAGAAGGTAAAATAAATAAGTTAATATTAAGAATTTGTATTAAAACCTTATTTCATATCAGCTTGAGATCATTTCACAAAAGGTACGGTAATTTATCTGCACGTGTTTAGAATGTTGATCAATTTTTGAGAGCTTGAGATTTTTAAATATCTATCTTTTTACTTTTTTTCTTTTTATTTAGTAAAACATTCACTCCCCTCGGACGAAGACAAAAGAGCACGTTGAACGGACAAAATGTAGTGAAATTTAGAACAAAAAGTTTATATACAAATACGAATGGTTTTGAGCAATTTTTTCACACATTACGACAACAACATAATTGTATAAATATTATGTATTTGGTTGCTACCAAAGTATGGCGACCACTTCCAATGCCACGATCAGGAGTTGGATGTCGCCGATGGCGAGGTGGGCGGCGGCGGCGGCGGCTGCGGAAGGTAGTCGCCGCTAGCAACGGATGCGGATGTGGACCCAGGGGGTTCGGTTAACCTGTCTGGCGCTGCTGATACCATCTGCGCGATGAGATGGCTGGCAGGGTCTTGGACAGCCGGCGGTGACTGGAGTTGAGGCCGCTGTAGCTGGGGCGACGGTCGAGGTTGTGGTGGGAGGTTGTGAGGCGGGGATGAGCCGAAACGAGCATCGTCTGGCATCGCCGCAGGGTTATGAATATTGCCGGAGGAGGCGCTCCGTTGGGAGCAGTACGACGATGGTAACGGTAAACTAACGGTGCTGTACTGTTCCTCCAGCGACCGCACATTTTGCAGCAGTTGGCTTCTGCCGGGCATACCGTGTACGCTGCTGCTGTTGCTGCTGCTGCTGCAGCCGCCCCTCACCACCATCGTACGACTTGCCAGTGTTTCTCTGTGTCGGCGTTTCTCCAACTCTTGGGCCAGCATGCGTACTTCCCAGTTTTGGTCGTGTCTGGCCAGCAGCAGCTCGTCGTCCGACTGGCCGAACAGCTCGTCCGTCTCGCTGGGGCTGGCGCTGGTTGTGTCGTCCGTCTCGGTGTCAATGTCGATGCGTACGTCACTTTTCCACACTGGGTGCGGGATTATCGAGTTAGGCAGTTCGCATAGCTCCAGCTGCTCCTCCTCAGAGCGGTCCTCCCACGAGCGTCGATACTGCAGCGAGATTTTGGGTTGCAAACGATGGCTGCGAACGCGTTCCTCGATATGGTCTCGATATTTTCGGTTGGTGGAGGAGGAGGAGGAGGATCTTCTTGGCGGCGAGAGCAGTACCGTATCCACCGAATCGTCTCGCTGGAATTACACGAAATTTATTGGTACAGAAATCAATGAAAATTAAATTCGTACGTCTTATGTGGTATCCGTGCGCAGGCATCTGTGCTCAGCTGCGTTGAGAATGTAGCTGCAGCTTATGCATGGGAAAAACTTGGCAGCTGACTTAGGTGTGCAACGTACAATGTGATTTAAGTATCCCATTCAATGTTCGAATTCCCAGCCAGTGAAGCGAAATTGTTGCGCACCAAAGGAAAGCGAAAGGCGTTTGTACACACTTCAGAATGTCTTGTAACCCCATGTTCGTTTTTTCGGATCAAATTTTGGGCTAAGTATTTGCGGGTGAGATACCTATATTATCCAAAATAACATACTTATGCTTATTCAGACACACCCATGCGTACCTACCTCTTAGATCTATTTATGGTTTAACACGAAAATAGCCTTTGTATATCACAGTATAGATTTTTATAATGTATAGGTACCTAACCGTACAGATACCGTTTTTACTCTTCTTATTGTACAGCCTGGATTTAAAATTATAGATTTTACGGATGATTTGTTATTCGCGTTAGGCCCAGCGATAGAAATGTGAATACATGCGCAGTCACACTTACCATAAAAGGTTGTTCAGGTTCAGTATCACAGTCGGTATTGTCGTCGCTGCAAGTATCTTCGAGGTAACAGTGTTCGTGGTGTTTCTGAGGGATACGAAACAATATTTTGTGATGAACGAATGAGAAAACAATGTGACATAGGCCGTGTTAAAGGCCTAAGTTAAAAGAGAGTATGAGGGTGCTGTAGGAAACGTCAAAGTACTCATTAATTTGATCACATATGCTTACTACTTACTGAATATACCAACAGGAGTACTCTAATTTTGTGTCATTATTATTCACCCTCAAAGAGAGTTTATATTTCTGCCCATGACTAGTAGGTTATCTTCCAGCGATATGAAACGCGAAAGTTCTTCGATCACAGATAAAATTTGAATTCATATGAAAATAAAAAAATTTCAAATTGCAATGTATGAGGGAAGTATCTGTCCGAGGGGGAGGAAATACTTTTCATAGTAAAAGTAATCGTCTCATTGTTTCAGTGTCTAAAAATGATGGCACGCAGGCAGGATTAGAACATTGGCAAGACGCAGCAACTGGCTATCTCGCAAAGAGGTATATTGATCGATCATAAAGAGGGGGTCCACATTTTCATTATCTTCCTTTTCAGTGGCCTCCCCCGCAACAATGCAATGTCTACCAAGAAGCACTCACTATTTTTACAGGCCAGGTTTTTGTTTGGAGCTAAGAGGAGTCCAGAACCACAGGACCATCCGTTGTATACATCCTCGGTATCCAGTAGCCTACTATATGATCAAAGTCTATAAATCGCGTCCATTCGAATCACTTACCCGCAGTTCTTGAATTCTCGTTCGAAGAACTCGAATTAGCTTATCTCTTTTGCGCACTTCATATTCGATCTGCTTAACGCGACATTTGTACACATGGCGCATTTCTTCCTGTCAATTACAAATACGCCATGATCAAAAACTGACGAGATACTTCTACAAAATTACTCAAGATGTCAGATGTAAATGATTTATGTACCTCACTTGAGTTCGGCAGTACACGAGTAATGTGAAAAAAAAAATACCTGTCTCAGTGTAAGGTTTCCGAAATCGTACCACTTTTCAGTTTAGCCAGCCATAATGACAAAAATAATATTTTTGAAATCTCCAAGATATATTTTCTGATTTTTATGTCCTTAATGTTATTATATTTTCATTTTTAGCCCAGATGCTCAAATTATTTGTCAATACATAGGCTTTTTTTTCTAAAGCTCGTAAATAGACAAAAAAAGAATATATTGAGAAAATGTTTGATTCCTTAGCAGCGGTTAGTTGCATTTAGTGTCATTATTCATCAGATGGATCAGTGATTGACTGTCTCATCTTAAATATCAGTAGTGGTGCGATTTACGAAACGGTATGATTTTGGTAACCTTACCATACTATAGTTTTGGGAACCACTCCCTATCAGTACATAATAATTAGGCTTTAGCTAATTGGCCTTTTTATCCAGTGCCTGGAGGATATAATATTATTTGATGTCAAAATGGGCATCGGCGTCGCCCCCTTTTTTGTGGGGAGGACGCGCTCCATTCGATAATTTTATGATTACTAGTATCCTATTGGAAAGTTCAGAATAAAAGAGTCTCGTTCCGGTGGCAGAAATTAAAAGTGCTAAAAAGGTGATTATGTATGTTTGATAACTATTTTAAAGTACAAAACAGACATTTTTGAAGGGAAATATTTAATGTGAGAAGCGAAATTTTCGATGACTAATGCATGATTTCGTTTTATTATTATTTCTAGTACGTTATGAAATTGACAGTTGTATAAAAAATTACTCCAGAAGGAAGATATGGATGTTTTTTTCCTTATGAAAAATAGCATGTAAAAATATGTACACAATCTCCATAAACACCGTTTCAGAAGTGATACAATCCCATAGCCAGATTACTATTTCAGGAGGGGCGACCAGATTTCTTTGGTGGGGCAAGCCTAAATGTAGATATTTACCTAAAAAATTTTCTGATCGTTTCCCTTGCAAAATGTGCAATTTGCTCTTATATATATACATACATAACTATAAATTTTTTTTTTTTTGAAAATTCGTAAGGTGGCAATGCCCTTTCCCTCGTTTTTGAACATTGGGCAAAAATCCTATGAAAATCAAATCATATTTCTTTGCAAATAGAAATCTATTCTCGGCCATTTGATTTCAAAATTCTGCCCCTTCCCCACAAGAAGTCATTTTTTTTCGTGGAAGATTGTAATTCCGAATTTTTCGCATAATACGGTGATTTTTTTTTTAAATGTACGATTTTAAGGCAACATTTAAAAAAAGTAAAAAAAAAACATGATAGATTAGGAATGGAGAGTAGGTAGGCTAAATTCTATATTACGAGTGAATACGAGTTCGTTTTATTACTTTTTTTATCGATAATAGCACCAATGTTATTGGATCAAATCAACGTAGACATAAAGAAATGAGAAAGAGAGAGAATTTCAAATCAAAGTTTCTTGGTTTTTTTGGGGTTTTTGTTTTTTTTGTAAGTATGCAGTTTTGTGACGTACCTACCTATATATATGAAAAAGTTTTGTTAAAATACATCGCGGACGAACCAAAAGTTTCAAAAAACAAATTTAGGTTAAATATTGGCAGGTGGATTATCATAGAAAATCTATTGAAAATAGATGAAAGATAAATTAATATTTTCGCTCGACTGGCTTCCAATATTATTGTAAAGCCCTTAAAATAGGTAAATCTTAGATACACTGAAAACAGATGCAATTTACAATTTTCTACCTGGCATCACATCTTATGTTGCCTGAGGCCTGGCACTGGTGTTCGCATACTTAAGATAGACTTAGCACTGGTTTTACCAGGTTTCACAGGTGAGTATTTATAGGAGGAAATTACAGATAAAACATTACTGAAGTATCGGATCTTTACTTACATATCGGTCTAGAATACGAGGATAAAATTCTGAGGTAAAACATAGGAAGGCATGAGAGGGCTAAGGCCTCCTAAAACCCAGAGGAAACACTTTGGGAAAAATTTAAAGTAAGTATGTAGTGATAAGTGATGAACGACAGATGAGAAGGGTTTAACTTTATTTTACCACGTGTTTTATCAGTTAAACTTGGTTTATCCCACAATTTGAAGTTGGTATATAACCAGTCCTGAAAAAAACATAATTAAACATTCGTCTTCGTTTCATTTGAAGGAGAAGTGACAAAACTTTGTGTCCCCTCCCCGAGTAATTACCTGGCTTATCTTTTCTTCTGCTAAAACTATACGCGCGCGTATGCTTGTTTGTTATTTAACAAATACATGCAAATCTTTAGCTTATAAGTATTATAGGAGTTGGCGTGATATACAGGGTGAAATAATAATAATATCGCACACTCCCAAAATGAAAAGCAAAAGCCCAGCTAAAGTGCACAAATATCATCGGCCGTTTTACTCACCAACGACAGCTCTTCCTGGAATTCGAAGTTGTCGACGTCATCGCTGCTATCACTGTTGCCATTGCCAGCACCGCAGCTGCTGTGGTCAAAAATCGGTGACAGAATGTCCTCCTTTTGGCCAACATCGACAGTCGTCGATATGAGATGCGAATTCTTGGATGGTGGCGAACACGAATACCCACTATACTGTCCCACGCACCCTTCTGCGCCACTTTGTGACACAGCTGCAGCCATGCCAACGTCTCCGCCGCCGCCGCCAAAGAATGTCGTCTTTGTCGATGTGGGTGAGGTGGGAGGCGGTGTGCACAAAGTGGTTTCGCAGGCGATGCTCTTACCAAAGGTGCTGCGTCGGGCAACGTACCCTTCAACCGTTGGTGCACTCATCAGTCTGCGCACAAGTTCAGAGTCGCTGCTGCTGCCTGTGCCCGTTTCTCCACCTTTGACCAGCGATCGTCTCAAAATGTCGCGAAAGCGACACTTGCCGGCTGAAATACGTCGTAAAATGCTTTTCAATTTGCGCCGCTCCAATGTTTCACAGCTCTCAGGTGATGCCAATTCCAGTTGGGTGGAAATCCCTGGGGGATAACCAAGCATCATCTGGTGGTGATGCCGACTACATCCACCAAACAGTGCCTCCACAGTTGTCGCTTCGGATAGGCTGCGCGTTAGGTTGAAAGCAGCAGTTGTCGAGGTAGCAGTGCCAGATGTGGCGCCACCTTGTAGACGTGTTTGAGTTGCCGTTTCCTTGCATGAGTCAAGACTACTGCTGCGGGCGCACACCTTCTCCTCGAGTTGTGCCAACTTTTGGCGTTCGTTAAGGATTTTCAGTCGCTTGACAAAGGGCAAACTTGAGTACTCAGGTGACAGGTCCTCGATGGAATGATAGTTTTTGTATCGGAGAGATGGGTGGCAGCGGTGGTAGAGGCGACGTCGCTCCAGTGGCAAACTTAATCGTGACCCTCTGGCCTGCATCCACTCATCCCCTCCACTACGATTCCTTCTACCCATTGTGACCATGCCATTGTCGTCATCATCGTCATCATCATCAGCATCGCCTCCTTCGTTATCGCTTCCATCTTTTGTCTCACCACTGCCACCACTACCACCCTCCCTATTACCATCAGCTACATTACCAACCCTGCCATTACTATCACTATAATTGCTGTTGTTATTGTTTCTATCATTGACATTGTTGCTCAATCGTATTTCCTTGCACATGTCATTGGTGTCGACACCACCATCACGAGTGCCAACATTTATCACAGTGATGTCACCACCATTGCTGTGATTAGTAGTATTTCCTGAAGCAGCGCTGCTAAGATATTGCGCCGTGTTCTTTATACTGCTCCCATACAACCTGGAAAGTGATCGATGTGTGTTAGCTGCACCTGCATCAGAGGCAGTGGTTCTGTTGGCACATTTGAAGTCACGTAAACTGACTGTTGGATCTTTGGCCAGTTTTCTCAGTCCAAGCAGTGCTACTCCAGCATTCGAGCGACTGGATTCAGACTTGGCACATTTAAAAGTGGCGCAACCTTGTCCCTGACCAATGGTCGCCTTCCGCAACAAACACCACGGTTTTGTAAATTCGCGTTTGCTAGCACCACTGATGCTGCTGCCACCACCACCTGCTTTCTCCTCTGGCCCTTTTTTTACCAGATCCTCGGCAAACACCACCTCTTTTTTGACATTCCTCGGCTTTTTGGCTGAGGGCACTGCGTTGATACCAGCAATCATGCCAGGTGGAGACTGCAAAGTGGTGGTGGCTTTCCTTTCAGCATCTTCCTTTTGCTTGAGCAAAAGTAAGCGCTGGATGAGGGGTAAGCCTGCACCCAATGGTTCCAATTCAGAATTCTGTTTTGGCATTTCTGAAGGTCCGACGCTACTATCGACCGGTGAGACATTTATCTGTTGTTGCTGATGGTGATGAGGATGGTAGTATTGCTGATGCTGCAGTGGTTGTTGCTGCTGATGTTGCTGCTGTTGCTGCTGGTGCTTATCAGTGAGCGTTTTCAGTTTGTTAAGCAATGGAAAACCAGCGCTAATACGACGTTCAGTGGGCTGTGGCGAGTCATCATCCTGATAGTGGTCGTCACTTTTCACTTTCTGCATGCGACACAGCATACCCTTGTTACCAGTTAAAAATTGATTTTCTGTTTTACCTGAAATGTTTGTTAATGGCTCAAGCTCAAGACTGTCTTCACTCCTGCAACAACCAATAATGCGAGGGTTTTTAGGTGGCTGTGCTTCCAGGGTGTCACCTGGGGCAGGGTTATTCCGAGAATTCCTTATTTGGGGCTGTCAGTTTAAAAAATTGCCGACTGTTAGTAATTTTTACCCAGTTTCCTTGCAAGAGGGGTATTAAAATTGACCTTGTAAAGGAGTTAGGGTTGAGGATGATGAAAATTATCCGTTTCATGAAAACAGAAAACAATTGGAATCATTTCCCCATTTTTAACAATTCTTTTTATACACGTACGATATTTTATATGTAGTTTTAGTATAATTATATATCCATTGAACTTTGTGTTCATGGTTTTCAGGAAACTACCTCAGGAATACAGCTGAAATTTTCAGAAAAGGTAGTAATGTTATTGGACTAGGTCTAATAGGAGTTTGTTGTCTATTAGTTCAGTAGTTTTCGAGAAGACTTGAGAACAAAAATTCCTGGAAAAACCTACAAAAGGGATCGACATATTTTTTATGTTGTGCAAGTTTCATAGAAGTTTATTGCTCATTCGTTTCATACTTTTTGAGAAAACTGCAAAAGAAAAAATTGCTTGAAAAGTGGTTTTTCTCAGGATTTTAAGGAAACAAAAGGAATAAGGTTGATATTTTCACGTTGTTTGGAGTAAAGTGCGCAAGTGTAAACTCACCATAGGACTAAGGCTCTTCACCACCAGGTGAATGAATGTAGTAATGATGATAAGGAACCGCCATTTTGAATTTTTCGTGTTATTAGTCAGTAATGTTTTTGAATATATAGATAAATAATAAATTAAAGGTAAGTAACATAGCAGATAATAAGAATAGTGTTAATGAAAAAACTGAAAATAGTGGCTCATTATCACAATCATGACATGTGTACATCTGACAGTGAAGAGTCTTATCAAAACTCTGCTTCGAAAGAGAAATCCAGGTTTGATTTACTCGTTTGTATAGGATATTTGAAAAAATAGGCCACCTATATCTCTGAATTTTCGGTAGCCTAATCATCGAAACCGGATTAGACACTGGAAGGAAAATGCAAAAATGAAAATAGATTCTCACTGTACCACTGAATAGCTGGCTGAGTGGGAAATGAAATTTAAACTGGGTAGGTACCTATTCGTCACACTAAAATACCATAATTAGAAAATGTAGGCCTACTTGGTCCCGTGTCGACTTCTGCGCAGAACGCTTTTCAATCCTTTTACGTCGCTGTAAATCCTTTCGACGATTTTATTTTTCGAACGATGATCGGCGATTTGAGCCGCATTTTTAATCATGGCGTTCAGTTTTGCTTGATTTTTTTGCTCGGTGATGGCTGAAAAGTAAAACAAGAAACAAGTAGAGAAAAAGAAAAGGGTTTGATGTTATATTTATAGGTCTAACTGCACAGCCGTCTCCACCAGAAATGGCGCCATTTCATAAGTGGCAGAGCGCAACAGCAGCGCAACCTTGAACCTCTATAGAGGTTATAGATAGGTATTTTTGTTTGGGAAAATGGATTCTTGAATTTGATTCGAATCCGATTCTGAAGATTCGATGTGGATTCACGCAGTTTGAAAACAGATTTTCCAAAAATTAATAGGTACTTTCGTTCGTTTTGTAGGCACCGACTAATTTGTAGAATATCTGGTGTGGAAATTAACGTATCTTCCAAACATACGTCAACATACTCAACCAGGGCTAGATTCAAGGGCTGATGGAAGCTCCCGTATAGTACTTATCTTTCAGCTCACTTGCACTATCAGAATCTACAACTGGGTGGATTCAAAAATTCGGCGAATCCGTCTGAATCAGATTCATGAACCCAGCCTACATGTACACCACTGTGTGATGTCACACTTGACGAAACGAACGCGAAAAATCCAGAATCTGGAATTGAATTCATAAATCCGAGGCAGAATCCATTGCAGACGTACAAATCTTATGCCTGCCTACCTTTTGTAATGCTTCTCGCCTCCATCAGTCGTTTTCGACCTAAAGACTGCAAAATATCCTGCGCCTCCGGATAATCTTTCATCGCAGTTAAAACGTCTTCTCTGGAAAGGCTGAACAGCTCCGAATAGCCTACCGATCGAACATCCGCCGTACGCCTAAAAAGTGCAACCAGCGCAATGGCGTGGCGTCATAAACTGAGTTAGAAATCCCGTATTATGCGATAGGCTTGATGGGGTATTGGAGGGAGGGGGGCTGAAAAACAGAGCGGCGATTCTGTGATGTGATGCTGTGTTCTAGAAGCGTCTATACTTGATTTCGCTTGTTGTGGGGCACAACTTGTGCATCTAGCATCGTAACCAGGGGACAAACTCGGTTTGTCCCCTGGCAATCGTATTTGCTACTTACAAATTTTCAAGAAAAAATTGCAAATTTCACCAATATAATTGGGGTTTTATGAAAACATGATTTTTTTGAGGGTTTCGATTTTCAAAAGTCAATTTATGCAATTTCTCTTGGAAAAATATTTAATAAAAAATAAAAAAACCTGAAAACTGCAGTTGTAGGCCCATCAGATTAGATGTTTTCACTCAATAAAATCAAGGAAAATATTATAAAATATCTTATTTTCATCCACAACTTAGCCCTCAAGGGAGCTACGGACTTCGGAGTTATCTTAAAACCATCGTTGGAATAAAATAAATATGCATAAAAAGTTAATGCTTGTTTTATGGAGTGGTTCTGAGGTTATGGTGTTGCAAATAAACATACACAATGATTTTTTGTGTCGAAATAAAATAAAGTTTGTATAACTTATACCAGAAAAAATGTATTTTTCTCTTACACCTACAATTGAGAGTTACCATTTACAGTAGACAGTCTACTATAAAGCCATATATCAGCTATACAATAGAATCCAGTTATAGAAGACAGAACAGAGTGGTTTAACGTTCCTTAAATTCTTCCATGAATGATTTCTACTATATTAAGTAGGTATATTATGAAAGTGGCCTACAATCCTATGTAACATGCGTCAGTTACAACACCTCAAGAATTATCGATATAGTGTACTGAGTGCATGTTGGCTATGCCATGTAGGTATGTTATGGAAGGCATTAGGAAAGTCAGCATGCACGTCAGTCGAACTTTTAAAAAGTCAGTTTCACAAAATACGTAGTAACAGAACTGCCACCCAGGTTCAGACCTTCTGTACTAACGATCCTAATCAAAAAATACGAATAATTTTGGTTTCTAGCGATTCACAGTGATCCATTTTTATCACAATTTAATTTTTATTGATTCATCGTTATTTCAAATTCTAATCCTTACGTTTACCTATTTAATAGACTCATTTGAAATCAGGTTGAGTTAACCCCATCTAGAAATACGTATTGAGCCACCTACTAGAAAGTCCTGGTTACGATAAATTTATACTTAGATACTGTGGAATTTGCTCCCGATTTTTGGTTTAAAGTCCTGTAGATTTTCTGATTTCCAAATTACAGTCGACACCACTGCTCATTATAATCACCTTGGGACCGAAACAAATACACTATAGTAAACAAATGATTCAGTTAAAGTGAGATGAACAGTATGTGATGTAAAAGATCAAGCAAATTAAGTATCGGTATAGAATCATCTTTGAACATATTTATAGGTATGGATAACTGCAGCAGATGTATATGGTCAATGTATGGAATGTGTCATTGTTTTAAAACACAAAAGTTGCGAGAAGGTTTTTGCATATGCACAGTGGGTGGTTCTTTTTCTGATAATGAAAGTTATTTCCTTCTTTTCTGTTTCGTGAATTCCAAGTTTATCTGTGATAAAAGAATTTTATGAACGAAAAAAACCTACTGCTTATGAGCAGATGTCTTCTCACTAATTTTTGGTCTTAAAAAATGACACAGATATATTTATATTTTCATTGATATCCATTCCATACATTCTATATTTAATCGAATCATGGAGTATTGATTGGGTAAGATTGCCAAAATCGTACCACTTTTCAGTTAAGCCGCCTGTAATGACAACAATAATATTTTTGGAATTTCTGAGGGTACATTTTCTGATTTTTATATCCTTACGGCTATTATGTTTTTCATTCACACTAGCCTCACTCAAATAGTGTCAAAATCATAACTGATTTTATCAACGAAGTCCAAATGGTACAAATCAAGCAACTAGGTACCTAGTTTCTTAAATCGTACCAGTGACTTTTTAAGCAAGTTTTCTCTAGAAAATCTATTCATTACGCTCGGTGCGGTATTAGCCCCCAGGGATGGGGTGGATACGTTTTTCGTTTCATGGCCTTAAGAAAATTTTGGTACCAATAACTCAAATTCATATACCGTATATATACACACAGTTTTTGGTGAGAAGTCTGCCAAACTTGAAATTTGGATATAACCAGGTACCATTAAGAAAAAATTCCCTATACAACAAATTTCTTGATTTTTTAGGTTATGGAAATTTGAAAATTTGTAACGTAGTGATAATAAATTTAATAATAAATTTGAGGGGAGAGCTTTGAAACTTCGGATCTGAGTATATTCTGATCTGATTAAGAAAAAAGTTTTTCTTAGTTTATGCCTTATTTTTAAAATTGATGGAGTTATCGGGTTTGCAAGTTTGAAAATTTGGAATTTAATATTTGAAATATCTGAGAAAACAAATGTAATATGAGATGCTAAATACTTAAATACAAGTTTAATTAGTCATTATCAAAAAAAAATTAAAAAAAAAAAATTATTCACACCTAATATCTATGATTAGTCAACTTTCCATATATGGATGCATGACAGGTAGTCAATCTTTTTCAATTTATAACCTCAACATAGTTTTAAAAATAGAAAAATTTTTATCAGGAATTTTTTCTTAATAGTATTTGGATAGATCCAAATTTTAAGTCTGGCAGATCTCTCACCAAAGACCCTGTATATATATAAAAGTCCATTTTTTGTTCCCCTGGTACAGGTTGCAATTTTTGTCCAATAATCACAAAATTTGGTATGAACATTTGTAGTGAGCCAAAGACCAGACCTATTGATTTTTGTGCAGATTGGCTGGATGGTACCATTTTTGTTTTCATTTTGACTATAAAATGCTCAATTTTGCACCAGTAGCCACAAAATTTAGAATAAATATTTATTTTAATTCACTGTGGTATGCTACCAATTTTGGTGCGGATTTGCTGAATGGTACTTCCTGTACCACTACTTTTGCTTTTATATTGGTTATAAAATGTGGAATTTTTGAACCATATATACAAAGTTTGAAACAAATGTTCATTACAATTTATTGTACCATGCTACCAATTTTGGTGCAGATCATTCAGACGGTACTTCTGATAAAGTTTTTTTTCCTCTTTTTTTCTAATTTGCATGAACTTTTCTTTTACAAAAATTAACCTTATGTCCATGTTTTCTTTCTTTTATTTCATAACTGCATTATATTTCTTTGGTTTTATTTGAAATTACATGATTATTTACCATACTTTATCATCATAATTAATTTTTAATTTCAAGAAAAAATGCTTTTAAATTTCACATTGTCTAGTATTTTGTCAGCAGCTAACAAATTTCATAAAATCATAATATACCAATAATGAGTATAAACTACAGACAATTAATATAACCTTCAAAATTCATAATTCTTTTTCTCTAAAACTTAATTTTTCTAACGAAGCTTGCTGCCCTAGAGTTTTTTTTCTTAAGCTTGTAAAGAGGGGAAAAATGAATATATTGAGAAAAATTTTGATTTCTTAGGTCCATATTCATAAATATCACTTTAACCTCCTTTCACTTAAACTTCATTTAAAAATGACTTTTGGCACAATTTTGTATTTAAGAGTGTGGTAACATTTTACTTTGACATTGGAACTCTCCTAAGAAATACAATGTTCCCACATTTTTAAGTACGAAATTGTGCAAAACAATTTTTAAAGTTAAATTTAAGTGAAGGGAGGTTAAAGTAACGTTTGTGATTATAGGCTTTAGTAGTTAATTGTATTTAATTTCATTATTTACACAGATGGACCAGTGAATAATTTTCTCATTTTTTAAATATCGGTATAGTGATACGTTTTGAGAAACGGTACCATCATTTTGGCAACCTTAACCCACCTATCAGTTGATACTTCGATACTGATACCTTTTACGTAGGTATATCATTAAGACGCAAATAAATTTCCAGAATTTAAATTTAGAGTTGGAGAGTACGGTAAAGAAAGACAAGAAAAACCACGGAAGCCAAAAAAACGAAAAGAAAAAATGCGGCCTACAATTGGCAATTACTTGTTTAGACCGTCCAAATTCAGAATTCCGATTTCTCCGAAAAAATCTCCGGCCATCATGGTCGTCAAAACGTGACCAGTGTCGCTGCAAAACAATAAATTTTCATGAGAAATGGTTTCGATCGTTACGTATGAAGGAATTTCAGTTATTGGACCGACGGCCTACCTGATGACTTCCAAAATGCCGTCGGCGATGATGAACATCTCGCGAGCAACCTCCCCTTTTCGACAAATCAAATCACCAGGAGTGAAAATGAAGGCCTTCATTTTCAAAACCAAGTCGTGCAAAAATTCGGGTTGACATTCTTGAAAAATGGTTACCTGCGTGGTTGAAAAACAAAACATCCTTCACTCGAAGTCGTGGCTATATACGAAATTTTAAAGTTTCAACGGTCTTTTTTCTTTTATTGCTCTTCTTGATTTATGTATGGGGCACTGATACCAAAATGTATCTCATTGAAATTACCGCATACGATTAACAAATAGAAAAAATAATGATTCGGAAATAGAATTATTGAATAATGGACCTTTTTTTTTTTTTTTTTTTTTTTTTTGTGCAGCCTAATCGGCACCAGCTACCCATCAAGTCTGTTCGATATGGAGAATACCGCCCAACTTTTAGCACTTTTGAAAAACAGGTTGTTCGAATTATAAAAGTGCGGAACTAGTTCCCTGTGGAGGCTGTTCGATTTTCCAGAAAAAAACTTTATCCTCGATGAATGACGAATTTCCTACTCTGACTTGGGGAATTATATGTACGCAAGCCTGCATTAAGTTATAATGAAAATTTCTCTTCTTCAATAAACGTGATCGTGTTTTCATCACACATCTTGCATAGCCTCGTCTTGTCATTTTCATCGGATCAAGAGAATTATTTCGATTTTACTGTTCGAGGTATGTGCTATCAAATTTTCGAGTTTTTCCGCTACGAAGAAATGAAGTGAAACTAAAATTGTTGTGTTGAACGGCGCAGGGTCTCAGAAAACGATTTCGAGCCCAGGGAGATTACGATAGAAGGCCCCCTCTGTGCCAGCTGTAGAATTGTGCTATGGGAAGGGGTTATAAAAAATGAGAAAACCATTGCGCAAGTGGAGTCAGCGAACAAAGTTTGTCCGGCTGACGGGTACGGCCTGCCATTCATAATAATAAAAAAATACACATCATGTTTCTGGCGCCCGCGGACGCCTCTAAAATAAAAATAAAATTTGCCAAACACTCTCCCAGTGTTATAACAATAATAAACTAAAATTTTCCTCGCATCCTCGGATGCTTAATAAACTTAAAACTATTTTATCCAGTGACTGAGGTGATGTATCAATTAATAATAATAATAATAATAATAATAAATAAATAAAATAAATTCCCTAATAATAATTTCAGCCGTGAGTGTCATGGTTTGGCCAACATCTTAGTTCACGATGAAAACACTTTTTCTCCCTCCATTTAAATTTCTCTCATCATTTTCTAAACATTCCCCTTACCCTAACTCGGACTGACACTCCCTGGTACAGTTAACAATAACAAAATTTGTGTAACTCGGTACCAACTCATTTCACTTAAACTTATTTTTCTCCCACCTTTGTATTTTTTCACCGAGCAGCCAAATAATATAATCTAGATGTAACTTTTTTTCTGCTGTTTTGTTTTAACCAGCGTTCATGTCTCATACAGACAATACCTATTTTCTAGCCGTCTATATTTTTATATTTTTTCATGTCTGTACCTTTTTCCATACTATACATGATGATTTTCAATATCATGTCTTAATTCTTTCGTGGCAATGGGCTAAATTCTCAGTTAATCACTCGTGGTGTTTGTCAGTCCCTAGTTTCCCCAAACAGCAGTTTCTTGGAAACATTCAGCCTATTTGGTATTTTTAATAATAGAGGTGCATGGACAAAACTGTGGTGTTGAGGACTCTGGCAAGGCTGAACAAGGCTAGGTTTAGACTCTCGTCACCATCAGATATAGTTGATGGTGATACTCGAGGTGTAGGTTTGTTTCATGGTGTTGGATTAATCTCATGTAGTGTTTTCCCCCAGGATATGTCTCCCTGGGGTTGCATACCACATGGCGTTCTTTGTGTTTTAGAACATATAGCAATTTATTTTTTATTTTTTTTTGTTGTTTTTGACACCCATAAACTCTCTAATGGATCAGCCCTGATTAGCGGCGTAGCTAGAGCACAATTTTGGGCGGGGTTTTGAGATAATTTTTATAAGCAACAGCCATCTGGGGACTCACTGGTATGAGGAATAGGGGGTCGGACCCCTTGACAACAGTGGCCGCCCCAAAGGGCTGGAAAATAATTGTCCTCAAAGATGTAAAACACACAAATATTACGTTTGATTGTAATTACCTGCATGTGCTTGCAGGAAATGTACGAGTACTGAATTGTGACACATCTTGACAATCCATACACGAACCGGCCCATCATCTCTTATCACCATAAGAGATGACGCAACCGGGCCGCTCTCACTTACGTACGTGTGTATGTGGGCGTGTAAATAAACCAGTATAAAAACCATCTAAACCGGCTTTAAAATCGCCAGTGTTCGCCTTGGTTTTGGCTTACCCATATGTTAAATATGAAGTGGCTGAACATGCTTAAATTCTGTTGAATTTACCTTCTAGTGAGAATACTTTCTCACAACGAGGTATTCCACAAGCCAAATTGATGGTCTTTTATTGAGAGCATGTGAGATAATCAAAATATTTTGGGAAGGTTTTGACCTCAAAACTCCCATTTCTACATTACTGGCCCTGATGCACTCTGTAAATATTCACTTGAAAATCGACATTTACTTATTTAGAAATTTGGGACCTTCCAGTCTCAGAATCTTTGTTACCCTCTCCCTTTCCCCCTTGGAAGCCCTGGAACTGTGACCCAAACTATAGGAGAACTTCTCCAGAACTAGAACTCTGAAAGCCGAATGCAAGAATGATGCTCAATATACTCTTACAAAATACTTAGGAAATATGCAGTTCGCCGCATACAAGTAACTACTTACTTAGACCACTACTCGAGGAATATTGAGCATACTTGCGTTTGGTCACAACTATCACAAGTGCTGCACATTTTTTTTTTTTTTTTTTTTTCAAATCGAACACAACTATAGGACTTTTGGCTGGAAAAATTAAGGAATCCTCCATTGGTGTATAGCACATTTTTGGATGAGTGCGGTTGGCGTTGGTAAATCAAGATGTTGATCAACTGACAGGAGGGGGAGAATGGGTTGCGATCCAGTGGCCAACCTCTAATCGAAAGGAAACGCTGACTAAAAAGCACAAAGAGTCGTCGTACATTAACCGAAAAGAAACTTTTTTGTTTTCCGGGGGAAAATTATTAGGAAATTTTTTTTATTTTCCCAAAATTTCCACCCTCGGTGCCAACATAATATATTAAACATTCACGAAGAGAAAAAAAGGCGCCAATAAAATTAAATTTAGTCGCACTAGGCCCATAACGCGTTTATTGGCACGACCGGGGCTGACTGTATTGTGCTAATGGTGGCAAGAGCTGCAGGCCGGGGGCAGAGAGCCCACAGATACGGATTGTGGTGGTGCGAACCTTTTTTAAAACGCTTAAATTCACGTGCAACGCCAACTCCGTTTTCAGCTTGTCCGGTAATAATCCGAGAGCGGTGTTTATATCGCCACCTCCTTGAATTCGACCTCTGAAACAAATTTTTACGTTTGAACTACAATAAAGAATGAAAAAGGACGGAAAAACGAACGAACGAGGCGAAATATAAAAATGAAAAAGTATAAAATATTTTTAAAATATACTGGAAGGGACGGCGCGCGTAAAAACGCGCTCTCAAAAAGTGTGGGTCTGCAACAAAAGCGTCACAATTTTTGCAATTTTTATTCATGTTTTTCGAGACTCTGTAATATTGGTGCGTATATGTATGCTCCTCTAATTTCAATGAACGTAGAACATCCCTTCTTTGAATACGAATATAAGCGGGTATTTTTAAGTGATTACCTCGACGGCATCATTTTGATGAGGAAAATGTGGAAAAATATTTTTTTCAACTCGTACACCAAAAAGAGGCTATTATTGAATCGATTTTGATTAGCCAAGTTCGACATTTCCAAATTGATTCGGAACAGTTGAAAAAAAATGTCATTTCTTCACCAGTGTAGAAATAGTATATTGTGTAACGAGTGCATAAAGTGAGCTATTTTTTTACCGAGTGTGAAGAATTTGAAGCACTCGCCTTCGGCTCGTCTGCAAATTCTTCAAATTTGATAAAATAGTCCACTAGCACTTGTTATACACCATACTTTTTACAACTAATGTAAAAAAAAAAAAAAATTACAGCAACTTCCCTCCCAAAAAAAATTTACAAATGAAAAAATCTAGAAAATGATATATATAAAAGGCAAGATTTCCATTATATTGCGTTTTTTTGTTCGTTTGTTTTCAAACAGCTAATGATGATTAAAAACTTTTAAGAGAAATTGTTTCAAGTAAATTTTTTCTCCTCTGCAGTACTTCTAATCCCAGGATTCTAGCTTAAATAGCGGCTGAGAAATCATTAAGTGAAAGAAGAGAGGTTACTGAATTTCAAAAAACAGACAATTTTCCATTAATTAGCGTTTTTTTCGTTCGTTTATTTTCAAATAGTTAAAGATGGATACAAAATTGTATGAAAAGTAGATTCAAGTAAATTTTCTTTTCTTTCCAGAAATACCATCTCCAGCTCTCTGGCCTAAATAGAGACTGAGGAATCATTGAGTGAAAGAAAAGAGATTTCTAGATTCCAGAAAATCACAAATTTTTCATTAGTTTGCGTCTTTTTTGTTTGTTTGGAGTCATATAGAAAGAAAAAATTTTAAAATTGTATGGAAATGTAAATTTTATCTACTTTCGAGCATTACAAATCCCACCTCTTTAGCTGGGAGCTGAAAAATCAGTTTAGAGGATTTTTTCCAAACTGAAATGTTATGTAGAATTGAAATGGTAACTTGACAAAAAGTTTTTCATGAATAAAAGTGAATAAAAATATCAAAATGCCCATAATTTTCAATAGCTGTTGAAGTATGGCTGTCTGTAGTGGTATGTGTTAGTATATTATATGTCAAGATTCAAAACTGAGCATTTACATGTGAGGGAAATTTGCAAAATGAGCGTAATGAGTGAGCAGTTACAGAGTCATGTTAATTCACTTTTGAAACTTGCTGAGGAATATATTTTATACAATTAATGATCAGAAAGCAACGAAACATTAAAATTCTATCATAAAATGATGAGTCTTTTACAAAAATTATAAAACAAGAAACAAAATATCAACCTCCTCATTGTGGCAGATTTAACATTTCATTCATAACATGTAACCTCTACCTTGGTGAAAAGTTAACGTGCTTCCATGTAAAAAGATGCTTCATATTTTTACATGGAGTGTTCATTTACATCGAGATTACATTCATCAATGATAAGAGCTACTTTTCACTCGCAAAATACCGGCATACATATTGCCTTTCTGTTCATGTAGGTATTATATAAAATATTTTACACACTTTTGCGCATCTTAATTCTATGAAACAGTGCGTAAAATTAACATAGGTATACTTCACAGGCCAAAAATTCGTTGGTTTATGGGTGCTGTACATACATGGGAAGTTGTGGTTTTTGTGCGTGTGTTGCAAAAATAGTTCTTTCTTAACTGTTTTTTATTTATTTCTTCACTGAAAAAAATTTCATTAGTTCACTAGTGTCGAAATTGAGTTTTTTCTTAATTAATTTTTTTTTTTTTTTTCATTTCTTTACGCATACACAAGTGGTGCAATGTCAGCATAAAAAGAGGATGTTTTACACAGTGGTCCTCATAAACAAAATATTTCACTTCTCCCTAATTATTTAATTATTTGATAAAATTATATTAATAAAAATGGGTTGACATATTTAATTAAATAAATAATAACCTCCGTTTGGTAAATTTGTTGAAAAAAATATCGTACTCAACTTGTCAGCCACTCATTATAGTTGACTCGTTACGATTACACCACGAGCCAAAGGCGAGTGCTACAACTGCATAACTCATCGGCATCACTCGTTTTACTAATTAGTTGAGAATACTACTTATTGATGACGCCCAACCAGAAGTACCTATTAATTTTTAATTTACCCAACTGTTATTTGAATTTTTCATTTTCGTAAATGTGGCATCCTTCAATTTCATAAAAATACCGAAATTAAAGTTTTCAGGGCCAGATTTTACATCGTTTGGTGCCGAGAAATCCGTTCTCTGGTCATAACTGAACTGGAAATGGTTTTCTACAGCTATGTTCAGGTCTAATTGTCCGAAATTTACCAAACTAGTCATATGGCAGGTCCCCAAAACAAAACAGTGCACCTACCATATTAATGTCGTTTTCTCCCTTATATGTTACGAAAATAAAGTGCACTTTCAACCCGATACCTACCAACAGAGTTAATTTTATTTGTTTTTATTTCAAACTTTCATTCGGATGGCATCGCGGCATCCTATAAAATTCGCGCAATTTCGCTTCCGCACGAGGTTCGTTTTCAGTGGCAGAGTGCAAAGCTCATTAAATTCGAGACTTTTTTGAAAACATTTTTTTTCAAAAACCGTCGATGATTTTCGCGAAGCAGATAAGCCCACACGTATACAGCGAGCTTCGGAAATTCAAAAATGATAAATTTTTTTATTCGTACAGGTGCCGACAACGCGGTGGTTAATGTTTGGGAAAAAACATCGTTTACCTCGAAGTAATCGAACTCATTGATTCGAGGGCGACAAAACGAGTTTATGACGTGGTACTATTGCACTAGAATAAGATAGGTAGAGAAAAATAGAGCAAAAAAAAAAAATATATAATGTAGGTAGTCGAACGAAGAAAATGTAAAATCTTTCGCAATTTCGACTTTAAGTACATACAGGATGTGTACGTATATACGAGAACGATTCGTTTCGTATAAATGTGACACTTTACGGCGTACCTGAGTACTATACCACAGAACCCTTATACGCGGGGACCGTGAACAAAATATTTATGAAACAGATAAACGTGACGCATAATTGCCAATAGGTGATTAGTAATCAATCTGTACCTAAAAACTGGACACTGCGCAACACGCTCGTAGGGGGATTTCACCTCCCTGGATCTTCGTACACACTAATCTTCTCGCCCCCGTATCAACACCGACAGGCTACAAAAATTTAATTCTTATTTTACCCGCAATTTACCTATTTCATAATTTATTTGTTTCTTTTGAAAATTTTCTCCTCCCTCAGCCAGGAGCCACGAAGCAGCAACTCCAACGTCGATAGGCCCATTTTTCTCCTTGCGAGACTTTTCGGGATGCCACACAAACTTTTCCGTTTTTGAGTTCTTCTATTCTTATCCCATTTATTAGCAGAAATTCATCCCAAAGTAATCCCACCTACTCGACCGGTAGCATGAGAACCTTTATCACATTTGCGACGGCGCACTCAATGGCGCAATAGAGTTGAAAAAATCTCGTTATTTTGTGTATCATTTCGATTAACCTATGACGAGCGGCTAGTTGCATGTGCCAGATAATTATATATGATAAGAACTTTGTTGCTACTTTTTTCTGAGCAAAATCATTCAGAAATATTTTATTCAAATTTTATTGGTAGGAGAGAACTAGGTATCTTGGAACACGTGTATCCACCATGGATAAAACTGACATTCCCTTTAGTTTTTGAGCAAACTAGTCTCATAACATTATGTATCATGCACCTGGTAACACTACATTTGACTGATATTGCCATCCGGTTTATTGTTCAAAAGTCATTTCAGTGTTATTGAGAGTTTATGAGAAAGTAAAAACCGCATAAGTAACTCACAAAAAGTGTGACAGAGCAAAAATAAATTAAGTTTTCAAATTTGGGATTGCATTTTGAAAAAGTTTAATTTTGTAACTAATTAATTACTCAGGGTTACCAATACTACAAAACACAATGAGATTAAATACCTGATACTATAAGATTAATTTCTTGTAAAAAGGAGAATCTGGTGTACCATGGATTATATTTTCTAGTATACCGTGGAATGTTCTGAAGATACCCTTTAATTATTTGCAAATAATGCTGAGAAGTAAAACAGCCCAAAAACATGTGTGGGGACATCACTCGTATGAGGTTTTAGGGGCTTGCACCCTTGACGACAGTTGCCGCCCAAAAGCTGGCAATTAATCGACTCTAAGACGTTAAACTATTAACACACTTGTGCGTTTGTATGTTTGTACCTATATGTACGTACAGGTAAGATACATTGCACGGGCCATGATCAATTACCTGATCACAATCTTGGTGATGTCACAGCCCAGTATCAAACGTGTTGCGTCGTTTCTTATCACCTCAATGGAGGCAAGAAACGACGTAACGGATGACATAATCACATATGTATATGTACGTATGTGTGTCTGTGTGCAAGTGCCAAATTTGGTATATAAACTCTCGAAACTGGCTACAAAATCGCCAGGGTTTGCCGAGGATTTGGTTCTCCCATATTTTACAGTATGAAGTGGCAGAACACGCAAACTCTGTAGAAGACCTTCTTGTGTGAATATCTCTCCCGACACGGTATTCCACACATGAAACACTTAATCCTGAGGAAATTGAGAATGCTGTAAAAGACTTAGGTATGTATTAAATTAAAAAATTAATGAAAAAAATGTCACAATTATTTAAAAGAAAAAAAAAATTCCTAAGAATAATAAAATTATGTCACCATATGTCAATTCAAATAGTAGATATTATTATCTGTGTTCTAAATATAATTACTTTTGATGCAATATACTTAAGTACTACATATTATCATATCAGATAAAATAAATTTCATCTTTTAAATTAAAAATATTTTTTTGCTGGGAGCTTTAACATGTAAATACCTTAATAGGTACACCAACCTCAGTTCCATGGTACACTGGTGTGGTGTAAAAATATGAAATTAAAAAAAAATTATCACGTTTTCATTACTTCTTTTGGTTTTGTTTTGGAGATGGAGGTTCATTCTTTTCAGATTTATAGGTCTCACGTTCTAACTTAATTCTACCTCAAACCACAGACAAAAAGTAAAACAAGTATTCAATGGTACCACAGTCTCACCTACTTACCCCTCCTTTATCTGTTGTTGAAATATTAAACTTTAGGAGGAAATTCAGGAACATATCCTTCATAAGTAACTGTAGGTATTCACAATTTTCATTTTTTACTAACTTTGTACCTTCGGTAACTAATTTGAAAAATCACTTCTCATGTACCGATCATATCTTAATGTGTCCAACAGTTGAGTCTATAATGTTATCCCATAGACACGGTAATAACTTCGATGTTGCCTCTTAGGAAAAATACATAGAATTTAAGTTTTCTTGATATAAAAAGTGACCAGTATGTATTAGAAGGTTAAAAATAAAATTTTCTAACTGAAAATTCAATAAGAAACCAAATGGTGCCAGTTTGATGCATATACAAACAAAACTGGCAGAGATGAGGTTGAATACTGAATGGGGGCCTGCACGATCACTTAATTCAATTCTATGTGACTTTTTTTTGTGGGGACCCATTAAAACAAAAATCTACTATATAGGATGATCTAGTAAAACTATTTCTGTCTTACAAGATGCTATTATCTTTTTTTGTAGAGCTATTAATTCTCAACAGATGAGTCAGCTGAGAACCTAGTTTTACGACTACTTAGGGCATTGTGTTCTGGTTGAAGGAAAACCATTTTAGCTCCTTTTGTAATTTATCCTGGTCTTTACTTGGTTTTGTGATGTGCAGGTACATACTAAATACATTCAACTGAACTACATTATGTTTAGTTTTCACTCTATTTCTAGTGTAAAAACTAGCTTTTCATAATTAATATTCAACTTTATCTCCCTTAATATTATTTGTACCAACTTCAGACTGGCACCATTTAATGAATTTTAGACTAGAAAAGTTTATTTGTAACCTTCGAATACATACCAGTCAATCCTATGTATTTTTTCTAAGGGCAACATCCAAGTTACCACCCTGTATATATATTGCGGCTACTCCCAATCAATGGTAATGAGTGTACTTGTGCACTCGCTGATTGATTGTGTGGCCAGTTCTCACATGTGTATGACAAACACTCTTTTTGGTTCACATGCTAAGATAATCACTAGTCTTGGTCAAATTTTAATACTGGCTAACGCCATACATACATGAGGTCTATTATTGGGGTTATATGCCTGTTTACTGCAGAGCATCTGAAAAATATTATATTAAATATTGCATATACTCAAGCATACTGTTGCAAATATATTTTTGGTCGAATAATTATTTTTTTCTAATTCATATTATTCAAGTCTGAAATATTCGTCATAAATGATTAAGACTAGAATTTAAGTTTTGCATTCAGAATTTATTGATACAGTCTAAATTTATAAGGGGAGGTTTCTCGCTCCTCTTACACCCTCAGTGTAAGACCTTGTGCACAAATGTTGATGTCACACCAGTGTTTCACATCATCTTGAGTCTAATTTATTAGGGAAAACCCAGAGTATTTTCCACCCCATATTATGCCACGCCACCGCTTCGATGCTGTATCGATGGAATTATGAGTGTTATGCTTTAGCAAATTTGTAGTCTCATGACAAACTATAGAAGGCTGTAAGTCCACATTTAGGTTACACTGAACAATATTTCATAAAGTAGGAAGGTGTAACCACAGAGTATTAAACACAATAGAGGACACACGTTCATCTAAACGCTGCAACAAAAAATGGCACTGCTTTTAAAGCTATTTGTCCCCACTCTTTCGGTACCAAATTCAAATTTCCTTGCCCCTCATTTGGGCTCATACGCAATATGGGGATTCTCCCGTATGAGGTATAGGGGCTCAGACCCCTTGATGACAGTCGCCGCCCCAAAGGGCAGGCAAATAATCGTCCTTGTGACATTAAACAACACAAAATACATTCGATCGTAATTACCTGCACGTACTTGCAGGTAATGTACAAGTACCGAATTGTGACACAATAAGATGATGTCACGATTCGTACACAAACTGGCCAACCATCTCTTATCTCGATAGGGGATGATTTGACCTGGCCATTCTCACCAACGTACGTGTGTTTGTGTGCGTGTAAATTAGCCGTATATAAACCGCCCGAACCGGCTCTAAAATTGCCAGTGTTCGCCTTGGTTTTGGCTTACCCGTACTTATGTACGAAGTGGTTGAACACGCTTAAATTCTGTAGAATTTCCTTCTGGTGAGAATATCTCTCACAACAAGGTATTCCACACGCAATAATCAGAAATTTTTTTTTCAAATAATTTAATCCAATGAATGAATAAATGTAATTATCAATTTAGAAATCACAATCAACACGAATTTTGTAGATAAACATGAGATTGAAAATTGTCTGTATCTTAGCAATGGAGAATATTTTGATTGTAAAAGTGGTGCAATTTTTTGTTTCACATGTCTTCCATTATGTTCAATACACTGTGAATGTAACAAAGGTCGCGGATGCTTACCTAGACCAGGAATAGTCGTACCATCGCAGAACTCGTCTTTTCATGCCGTTCGGTACCTTATGGTGTCTCATGTAGGTTTTGGCCCCGTCCAACAATCTTTCGAATTCCAAACGATTCGCGTTTCTGTTGGTGATGACGTTGCCTACCTGACCTGCAAATTGTGAGAATTTATCGTGATTTAAAGTGAAACGCGATTACACGAATGCGCATCGCAACGCTTTTTATGACGATAAAATATAGGCGCCATTAAATTGCTTACCGACTATCGTGGCGAAAATGAAAACGCCGATGAGGTAACTGACGATGGTGAAGATAAATCTGCAAACAAAACAACGAAAATTAAATCAAAATAATTTGAAGAAATGTTTTTTCAGTTATTTTAATTTCGTATTTTTGAAGCAAATTGACCACGATGGACGAGTTAGCCCAGATTTTCTGGATTTCATAGCCTATGCGATCAAAATACCATTTCCGAGTATACAGTAGCTTTGTTCGATACGAAAAAATGGCGAAAGATTTGGCACTTTCGGATAACAGGTCGTTTAATTAAGAAACAAGCGTCTCCCAGCAGCTTACTGAAAACGCCATTGTCATCACTTGTCCTGTTGTTATCGTTATTTTATTTTTATTTTTTTTTCGTTTTTGTATTAGTGTCTTAGTAAATAATACCTAATGAGACCAATTATGGAAGTTCACTATTAAAAATTTAGGTGAATGCGATATAATTTTAAATTTTTACCGCTTCTCGTGAAACTGACTGCGGAAGATTGCATTTCGAATTCCTGATGCTCAAAATTTGTTTGATTTATATCATAATTACAACTATGCTCTTTCAACAGCCAAGAACTCTTATTCACGTAATACCCGCTTTAAAAAAAAAAGATTAATTATCCATACGTACGATTCAACTTTCGAAAAAAAACAAAAAAACAATGTGTCCTTTATCTGATTTATACATTATTGGCTCTTTACTACCAATAGGAGTGAGAAATATCACGAAAAAACCGACTCGGATCATGGATCCTTTTTAATTTTTAAAAAATTGATTCGAGTCCGGATCACGAATCACTCTCCAAAGAATGATCAGAATCCGAATCATGGATCATCTGTGAGGAAAAAGGATCCTTTCAGATCATTTGCACGGATCTTGCGGATAATCTGAAAACAAAAGTTGTTTCATCAATTTCGAAAAAATAAATAAATAATTCTCAAATACATTCTCTATTTTCCATGTTTTTTAAATTTTTTTTAGAAAATCTGAAAAAATGGATCCTGAGAAGTGAATCCAAATAGATACTTCGGATCCTTTCACTGAAAATTATTCGAATTACGAATCACAGATCCATCAAATAAAAATGATCCAAATAATCCAGATCCTGCCCACTCCTTCTATCAGGTATGCCGTATACGCATAAGGGTAATAAAAGATGAACCGCCATTTTGTGTTTTTATATGTATATACGTATTAGTAATAATAGGTAAACAATGTAAAATTAATAAAAATACGAATAACACAAAAAAGCAACTCATCTCTTATCACCTTTATGCGCAAATCTGGTAGTAAATAAGTCTCTTTACTAGTAGGTGTTGGGGTTACACTGATTGTTTGAGCACTTGTTGGTTACACTGATGTACAATACCGCCATTAATACCACTAAGAAAATTTATTCTTTTCTTTATACTCACTTCTTCTTCTTGTACTCGTAGAGTTAACATCTACTCTTGTTCTTCTTTATATAATAAAGTGATTACTTAGTGTGGTACTGGAGTTATATTATTTCTTTATTAATTATTCTTGATATATAAATATTTATTATGGACATCAAGCCCCCAATGTCCAATATGGTGGAGGTGCGGGGTACCTGAAGAATTAACGGGATTGGAATCCCAGGGCAAAGATCCCAGAGATTTCAGTACCAGTGCAGGTATTTGTGAGTATTTTTAAAATTTTCTCAGGCTGTTTGGTGACAGAGGTGGAGGTAAGTGGAGTTTAACACTAGTGTAATTATATAAGAGGTACCTCATTAATTTAAGCCTGTCGACAGCAACTTATTGATTATTTCTAATATTACTTTATACTGTAGTGTGTATAATTATATGGAGACGGAGAATGTGCACATATTAATTTACTTTGTATCTATTTTAACAGCACATATGTCTAGACGGAGCACGGAGATTGAAAGGAGAAGTTGGAGTTCAAATAAAATCAATGTCGGAGTTGGAGAAACGGTGTATTGAGAAATGGCGAAGTATTTCTTTAAGAAATAAATATTTTTTTTTGGGGAGAAAATATATTGTTTAGTTTACGTAATTTTATTACACACACTATCAAAAATAAAATACAAAGAAATCGTATACGTGGAGAAAAATATAGGCCTGGAGATAATAAAATGATGACAAAATAAAAAAAGGGAGAAGGTCAAAGGAACAAGCCGTCAGTGCCAATGATATTGGTTACCAGTTTGCTACAATGTCGGCAAATTCCTAATCCTTTGATAAGTTCGAGAAACATCGATGTTAAAACGGAGAACGAACAAAAAGGATACAATGGAGGTCACTACTACACAACTCTGCTGGTGTACGTGTGAGTATGTGTGAGTAAGATACGTTGCGAGTTCATCAATATAGGCAATCCTCAGTGCATGAATAAACGTGAGAATGTTCATCGCCTGCCTTGCCTCATCATTGCTGGATGGAGTTAGATATATATATGAATGCATTCTTTTGTATTACTTTGAATTTGGAGAAAACAGATAAGGAGAATTGGCCAATCAGGATAAAGGATCGAGGTCGAACCATTTTAATTGCGAAGTTAGTGAAGTCTATCTATTTTTAGAGATCTTCATTCGCTTTGAAATAAATGGTCGAGTTAAGATGTCATCTCCCAGTCAGTGACACCCATGATATTTGTCGTGTGGAATTTATTCCTTATTTGTATTTTACTGTTATTTATCACATCAACGGCATATTCATTTATGATATCTTTAGTTTTATTATTCTTTTGTGAATATTTTCGCCGTTTTTAAATAAGTTCGTATTTTTGTTGGTGTCACGTGTGTACCTGAATGGTACAAAAAACTACTATTCTTTGGAATTCTGGAGAACAATTAATAACAATCAATTTGCAAGGAGAAAGATCGGTGAGTGATTATTAATTAATTAAGTGGAATATATGGAGTCTGTATTAAATTTGGTTCGACCTCGTTGACTATCCTTCTCCTTTAATTACTCGAGTAAGATGGAGATAATTAAATACCGATAGGAGGAAAATTGTTTGCATATGCTAGGAGCTGTGGTGTAATGAAACATGTTTCGTATAATTGTTCTATGTTTTGGAAAAACTTAAAAGTGCTTAATATAGGGAGTGATTATAAAATAATAATAAACATCGATGTATAGGGTGCCACCTTAAATTTTTTTTTTTTTTGGAGTAAAAACCTGATAGTTAAACACCGCATATAGTTGCCTAACGGAGGATTGGAGAAGGAGTTGCGTAAAAATAGCTCCCCCGCTATTCAGAATACATTTACTGTAAGGAGTAAAGAATACAGTAAAGCTATTCAGTGTTACAGGAGTTAGGAGATAATTTAAAGTGTATAATTATGAAATCATAAGAATAATATTAATACCACCATAGGCTCTTTTTGGAGATAAAGGAGGTAGAGGAGAAAAATCCATCTCATATTGGAGAAACATAATAAGAGGCTGAAATACACTCGATCCACAACAATCTTTGTTTGCGGGTTAACTATATGGATGGACATTGCGTTCGCGGACTGAAATATAGTTGACTAACTATTTCTGTAGATGTATGTGTGTTCCTCACATTGAAGGAAATGGTGTTCCGAATTATGTACAACGATGTTCGTTGTCATAGTTCAGGAGCAAGGTCGTACATTTCCCTCATAATTATTAATGCAGGAGGAGGAGATGAATACCCCGTAAAGGAGAAAGAGCCAAACGGACTTTGAAGCAAATGATATTGTAAATATAATATAGGAGTAAAAATTTTAAACTAATATAATGTATTATTAAAATAGTAAGATGCCAAGAGGTAGAAAGGCGAAGTCCGGAGAGGGAAACAGTGCGCGGAGCCGCAAACAGAGCGGTGGCAAAGGCAACGTGTCTGATTCAGCCTCGTCTTCTTCGGAGTATGTGGTGGAAGAGTATCTGGAGGAAGAGTTGGTTGGTGAATCAGACCAATATGAAGAAGTCAACCCACAGACGGAGAGTCGCCTTCTTGAAGAAGGAGTTGAACAGAGACGGGGTAAGCCGTGATGATTTTTGGGGTTGCTCATAATATTTAATGCTTTGAAGCAGAGAAGGAGTAAGTGACGTCACACCTATTTAATTGTGGTTCCCTTCATTACAGTCAAATCCAAATCAGCTGTAAAGGAGATGGTGGAGAATCCGAAATTGAAGTTGGGCAAGAAACCGGCTTCGTTGAAGGCAGCCACACTTGGGGAGCTCCCCGAAAATCAGTGGCTAAAATATCGACATCAAAACCGAGGCCATCGGAGAAGCCAGTGGTAAAAAAGCCTGTACAGTCTCTCGCCAATTATAAAATTCCCAAAATTTCTCGTGAATCGGTGCAACACGCTACAGAAAAGGCGATGGTGGAGAAATCCAAAAATACGGAGGAAGTGCCAATGACTTTGCGCGAGGCGGATGACCAAAGTCTGGCAGAGGAGGTGGCGAGAGAATGTTTTGAGGCTATGCGGTGGGATAAAGAAAATGAGGCACAACAAACTGAGTTGCCGGAGGTTTTGGAGCTAAAATGCGCGTCATTGGAGAGTACGCTAATGGAGTTTACAAATCAGGTATTTATAGAAAAACAAAATAAGGATGTCGATATGCAAAATGAGATTGGAGAAAATAATGTAAATAGAGGACTAAGAGATGGAGAAAAGCCAACTAACAACGAACCAAAGGAGAAAAGTTTAGAATCGGAGAGAAATATTAAAAGGGAGTTTTTAGAAATCCTCGTTGACCCTTTAAAAGGAGAAAGTGATTTTACCTGAGGAGTCTGGTAAGAAATTCAAATCGGAGATAGTTGTAACGAGAGATAATGTAAAACGTGAATACAAACTAACGAGGAGTTTGAGATATGATTTATGGTTCGATTATCTTAGATCGGAGTTAATATCGAAGGATTTGTATGGAGTTATAGAAAGCCCGGAGAAGGAGATAGAGAAATATAGTGACAAAGAAAAGGAGTTGAGATTAAATTTAGTTCGTGATATAATTATAAATCACATAGATGATAATTATCATAAAATGATCGTATCGGAGAACGACCCAAATAAAATCTTGAATACTTTGAAAGAATTCAAAAAGTGTGAGTCTCATAAGGCATCGGAGGCATTGAGAAAAGAGCTCGCATTATTAAGATACAATCCTTCGAAGGAGAAACCATATCAATTCTTTAATCGATTTGACGAATTGATACGACAATATGAAAGTAATCAGGAGAATGATCAATTAACGGAGAAGGAGAAGAGGAGTTATTTTTACATGGCAGTCTCCAAGTCCTCGAATATGATTGAAACAATAAATTTTATTACAAAACGCCAAAACGATATAGGCCTTTCGATTGAGGAGTTGAAATGTTTAATGTTACAGGCGGAGGCGAATAAACAAGCAGAGAAAAAATCTGATGGAGTTGGACGAGGAGCTACGGTGGCAGCTCAGGCAAATATTGTCTATAGAGGTCGTGGAGGAATGCGAACCGGAGTAATGCACATGCCATCCCCTCTGGACAATATACGGTGCTACAATTGCCAACGTTACGGGCATTTTGGAGTAAATTGCCCGAATCCTGCGGTGGAAGGGAGAATGTGTTACACGTGTGGAGTAGTCACAATGACACATATTTCAGCGACGTGTCCCAAGAGAGGGAAAATTCAACCGGTGGTACCGGACACAAGAATTCAGTATCGGAGAACTGGATTCGGAGCAACACACCTTGGCAGAAGAGGAGTATTTTCGCATGGCTGCGGAGTAGGTCGTGGAAATTAGCTAATACACATCCCAAATTAAAAGGAGTTCAATTCACTGGAGTAATCAGGGATTGTGAAACATGTGCTATAGCTAATTTATCAAAATTGCCATTTAAACAATCGAGATGGAGAGTGGAGAAACCATTACAAATGATACATTCAGATGTAATGGGACCTATCTCACCAGCAACATTCCCTGGAGGACAGAGATTTATAGTAGTGTTTATTGATGACTACTCACGTTATGCACAAGCACACATCATGACCCACAAGTCGGAGGTTGGAGAATGTTTGGAGTTGTTCTCACGTAATGTTTGTAATATAATCGGAGACAATGTTAAGGTGTGCTACTTGAGGTCAGACCAAGGTACGGAGTTTACTGGAGGATACACAAAGGAGATATTAAAGCGTGAGAAAATTGACCTACAACTAGCACCACCTGACACACCACAACATAACGGTGTTGCGGAGAGATTTAACCAAACATTACAAAGCAGAGTAAGAGCATTAATGCTAGATTCAGGTTTGCCCAGGAGTATGTGGGACTTGGCAGTCAAAGCAGCTGTTTATGTGTACAATCGTACACCCCACAAAATAAACTATAGGGGAAAAATAAACATATTAACAACGACTGGTTTGATAAATTTAAAATGGAGTCTGAATTGGAGAAAGAAGAAGAAACATCTGCTTCAACAGGAGTCAAACGGAGAAAATCAAACAGACTGTCTGAGGCGATAAGACAAAAAGTTGAAGCATTCAACATTGAAGTAGAAAACATTGTGAATATTGAAGACTCGGAGAATAACACAGACGAGTTTACATATATAGCTATGGCGGAAATAAATGAGGATCCTAAAACTTATATAGAGGCAATAAGTTCCTCAAATAATCAGGAGTGGAGAGAAGCTATAAAGGAGGAACTAAACTCGTTAAATGAACATCAGGTCTGGAGTATTATAGACCGCCCAGTCGTTGATGAATATGGGAGAAAATTAAATGTCATAGATTCTCATTGGTTATTCAAAACCAAAACGGAACCACACGGAGGAATCCGCTATAAAGCGAGATTAGTGGTACGAGGATTTAAAGACAAAATGGAGTATAGTTTATTGGAGATATATGCTCCAGTAACACCGCTGACAACAGTACAAAATTTACTATCTATAGTAAATAAGTACAATCTGGAGATTTGTCAGCTGGATGTGAAAACTGCGTTTTTACACGGAGAAGTAACTACCCCAATATACATGGAGATTCCTGAAGAAGTGGAGATAAATCCTTCGGAGCGGGCAAACAAAATCTGCAAATTAAATAAATCAATCTACGGTTTAAGAACAAGTCCAAAAAGTTGGAATGTCCTTTTTACCACAGAAATGAATAAAATTGGCTTGGTCAGTGATGTTAAGGACCCCTGTCTGTTCAAATGGAGAAAAGGAGATAAATTTGTTATACTTCTGGCGTATGTCGATGACATATTATTAGCCCTAAACTGCTTGGAGTTAATTAAACAACTTAAGGAGAAATTACAAAAAATATTTAAATATTCATATATGGGAACACCCAAAGAATATTTAAGTATTAAAATAGAAAGAAATCGGAGTATTAATAAATTGGAGTTGAAACAGTCTCGTTTTATTAACAAATTATTGAGGAGATTTAAAATGGAAGACTGTAAGCATTGCAAAACACCAATGGTGACAAGGCAAGTTAAACGGAGAAATGAAAATAATTACGAACAGACAGAGGAATTACAAATTGGAGAAAAATATCCGTTCAGAGAAGCTGTCGGATGTTTGTTATATCTGACTGGAGGAACAAGACCAGATATAGCATTGGCGGTAAACTTAATGAGTAGATGTCAATCAAACCCCACACTGGAGAACATACAGGAGTTAAAAAGAATTTTTAGATACCTTAAACATACGGAGAATTTAGGACTAACTTATCTTGGAGAAGGTGATAACTTAGAAGGTTACTCGGATGCAAGTTGGGGAGATTGCCCAGTAAACGGAGCTTCAACAGCTGGATACTCTGTTAAACTATTCGGAGACGTGATTGCATGGAAATGTTACAAACAATGGTGCGTAACCACTTCCACTTGTGCGGCTGAATTCATAGCCATGAGTGAATTAGCCAAGGAGACAGAAACTCAAGCTGAAATAACGGAGAAAATAATAGGAGTATCTTATTTACCAGTGACAATTTATTGTGATAGCAAATCTGCTATCGAAGGAGCTCAGTGGTAGGAGCACCAGGCTTAAAATATCTACATAAGAGATACCATTACGTGAGACAAGCTCAATAAGATGGTAAAGTAAATTTAGTTAAAGTCGTGTCTGAAGATCAGGAGGCTGACATATTTACTAAACCTTTGTCGATAGGAGTGTTTAAAAAATTAGTACGGAGAATATTAAACATTAAGGACAACACCGACCACTAAAATTTGGAGTACTATGATTTGAATGTTACTGGAGTAATAGTAACATAAAATAATTTATTTACAGATAATCAGTAGACACGAAAGCAGTAGATCAGAGACGAAACGGAGATAAATCAACTACCTCAAAAAAAAAACGATCTTGTCAAAAATCAAGTCATTATTATTTAAGTACTACCCACCCATTTGTGAATATGTTTGTGTTCGGGAGGAGTGATTATTATTATTCATTTATTATTATTTGTGTGTTATTGAATTGTTTTGTTTTTCGTTTTGTATTTTTATTAATTATATGAATTTTATTATTTTGTACAAACTTTACACTTTGTTTCGAAAAACAATAATAAATCATTTAACTAGTCTTATGGTGGCTTAAGGCTAATTAAGTGATAATGACAAAAATGATATACACAAATTTAAATATTTTCTTTAACAATACTTCGAAGTTTTACCTTGTGGAGTAAAAGGGTTTCTTCAAATAGGAGTAACAATTGGAGAAATAGAGGTTTTTCTTAATTATAAGTTTTCCTCTAAAGGAGATTTAAAACGGAGACAGGTGTACGGGGAATAGAGATCGGAGAAATTCAAGTTGAGGTTTTTTTACTGTTTATACGGTTTTTCCTCAACAACAGGAGTGAATATTCTTTCGATGAAAAATTGGAGTTTTTCCATAATAATGGTTTTCTCCAAACAGTTCTTTTACCGCACCAACTCAAGAATTCAATGGACCAACTGCGTCACTCAACCAAGGAGGGAGTGTTGGGGTTACACTGATTGTTTGAGCACTTGTTGGTTACACTGATGTACGATACCGCCATTAATACCACTAAGAAAATTTATTCTTTTCTTTATACTCACTTCTTCTTCTTGTACTCGTAGAGTTAACATCTACTTGATCTTCTTTATATAATAAAGTGATTACTTGGTGCGGTACTGGAGTTATATTATTTCTTTATTAATTATTCTTGATATATAAATATTTATTATGGACATTAAGCCCCCAATGTCCAATAGTAGGTATGCGCATGAGGGTGATAAGAGATGAACCTCCATTTTGTATTAGGTATTATATAATATAGTAATAATAAACAATGTAAAATTCCTGAAAAAACAAATAACACAAGATGGTGGCTCATCTCTTATCATTTCCATGCGCATACCAGCTAGTAAAGAGCCTTATTGGGAGTCTTGAAGGATCTTAGAACTGAATTATAACTTTGAACCAAATTCTATTCGCAAATTGCAACTGATAAGAAAAATGATTATATTTTTCATTGATGTATAGGTACCATGGTAAATGATTTTAGCAACTCTAGAATATTATAAATAATGAAATTCTACGATTATTTCAGATGCCAAAAGATAATTACTACCTACACTTTCCATTTATGAAATGACGAATAAATTCAACTTGGATTGCAGTTTCAATTAATAATAAAATTATCAAACACCTAAATATTACGGTACTAACAACTAGAAAGATGAATTGTCTCTCACTCAAACACCTAATATTCGTATATTTATTCTCGAGCATGAGATGATGAATTGGCATGGCCTTACAATGTTATAACATAATAGACAAATTTACATGCTCATAATATTATCAGACTGCAGACGGGCAAACGTTATATTTTCAGGAAGAAAAATCGTACGTTGAAAACTCTTCAAATAAATAAATCAGAAACACCAATGAACTCTACGAAAATCATAATAATTATACCTATAATTCATCAACGACGAAAACATTTCAAAATTTTGATATGAAATGATGAAAAGAGAGGATCAAGTTTATTATATGGATTTAAATCAAAATACAAATAGTCAAGATCACGACTTCAGCCTTAAGTCTAAAAAACCAAAACCACAAAATGCGCAAAGATGAGTTCATTTTACCGTCAGTTACACAAATTGTTCATTGAGTGAGGAGCTTACAACAGATTACTCAACAAAATGTAATAGGTATCTGGAGAAAAGCATCAAATACTAACGATAATAATAGGACAAGTGATAAGAATGACATTTTGAGTAAGTTGATGGGAGATGCTTGTTGATTTAGGGACATGTATGCGCATGAGGGTGATAAGAGATGAATCGCCATTTTGTGTTATTATATATATAGTAATAATAAACAATGTAAAATTCATGAAAAACCGCATAACACAAGATGGAAGCTCATCTCTTATCATCCTCATGCACATACATGCTATTAAAGAGCCTTAGTAGAACTAGTTATTGGAATTGTCTCTTCTATTTATTGGAAGGGCGATTGAAAGTTCTGAAAGTGCCAACCTTGTTAACCCGATTTAGTGAATAAGTTCTAATGAAAAATTTTCTTTCACAGATCATAACAATGATCCTTTAATTCCAGCACATGTCTATCTTTAAAAAAAAAAATTGTTTTAATATTTCTATTCGGATATGTAATAATAACCCAGATAAATATTAAGATTTAAAAATGAAAAAAATGGGATCCAAAATTTTTCTTCGAAAATATATTTGGCATCCTCTCTTAAATAACCTTTGTGCTACTCGCTGGAGGATGACATCTAAAGAAATTCAGTTTTTTACGATTTTCTCGCCAAATACGCATTTACTCGAAAAATAATCTCAAGAAAAAATTATTTTCCACAAAATTTTCAATAAACTGATATAATACATCATTAGATTCAGATAAATGATGCTCGAGTAGATGCGTTCTAAAAAATGGAATAATACAGATATTTCATATCAGAGCTATTCTGTTTCAATTTATCTCTTGATTTGGTCTAATTCAATTAATTTTTTTGTTTGTTCACGAATTTTGCATTCCAGCGGGAGTTCAGTGTCCCCTCAGCTCAAAAAAAGTAAATATTACTAAACCCTTTCGAACCTCCGAATATTTACACAAACATAGTACTAAGTGACAAAAATTACTTTGCAACCAAATGATAACGTACTCACAAAATTGCAAAATGTATTTGGGTAAGCAAGGATTTATATTTTCGGCGTCTGTAGCCAAACAAACCTTTGATCAACCACAGCGTTACACAAAATGGGGATAGTGTGGGGTCAAACTACCTTGGCGCAAAAAAAAAAACATTACATATGAATGTTTTACAACACAAAAACATCTAAAACAATTTCCTGCTCGATCCTCTAGCAAAATTATTTTGTCCCTTTGTAAAAGCTCCTCTGCAAGTAAATACTGTTCTTCCCGCCTATATTTTAATTTTTCGATATTCTTTGCTCATAAAAGTAAAAATAAATGAGAATAGGAGGAGGCAAGTAGTTGAAAGAGAAAAGAGGTAGTTACATAATTTGTGGGGTTGTCTCCAAAAGCCTTTATTAATTAACAGGCTTCCATACTAGGCACTGTTCTTTCCATATATGGTCCTGAAAAAACAGCGATAGTTGTTTCCAACGACAAATCCAGAATTTCTGTATGCGGGACATGAAGTATTTAAAGACAATATTATATTTTGTAATAAAAAATCAAAGGTTATGAAAATTCTGTCATTCTATGAATGTGGGAATCTGAACCTATATAGGTCTGCACCTTCACATAGCTATCGGTGGTGGCATAGTCACGCTAGTAGCGTCGTCGCTATTTTCAACCTGGAAGTTGCTGGTTTGATTCCCAACGCTGGCAATCTATAGAAATAATGAGCCTGACATGGTGTAAACTCAACACTCACCACCAGTTCACACACACCCCTCTGAGGAATGGTATCAAGCCATGACGGAGTTAGCCTGAATTGCGGGTTTATTGGTTTCCCCACGTAGCAGCAGCTCAGCTCCATCCTCTGTTGTGCTTTCATCCTGTAATTGAGGCCACAGCACTGAGGGAGTGGTTATAGTATAGGGTCATGAACCTATGCGAGCCAATATCTTCATATATAGATATCAGTGGCAGCGTAGCAACGTGGATAGCGTTGTCTTTATTTTCAAACTGTAGCTTGCCAGTTCGATTCTTCACGCCACCAACCTATAATGAATATTACTTAGTCTGTTCAAAATGGAAGCACAGAATTTAGCCGTTCTCTAGAAAAAATGTTTAATTTGTAATCGGGGTAGCACGCAAAATTTATCACTGGGAGATGTTTTACATAAATTGGCAAAAAAATTTTATAAGCCGAGAAAGGGAAAAATTTTTAGGTGTTTCTTGCATTCTATAATATTCACATATAGCTCTTTTTTTGAACAACTTTTTGCGAGTCTTGATTGGTTTTTGTCCTTTTAACTGGAATAATTTTCCATCCATCAAAAGGTTCGCCAGTAGGTAGTCGCCTGCATTTCTGCAGGCTAGATACTACTATGTATGTAGGCCTATGACTAACATATGGTCAACATCTCGGTCTAAATCATAGTCCAGAGGAATGACTGTAGACTGCAGGTTTGTGCAGAAATCTCCAACGCAATTTGTACACCTCGTTGAACAATTTATTCAATCTTGAAAATATCACATAGGTATCTACGGTTAGCTATAGTTCCTACTTGTGATAATATAGTAGTTCTAAAAATATTGTAAAGCAAGAATAAAAAGGTGCTTATAGGCCTTTGGTACGATTGGTGAAAAGAAGAAATAAAAAAATAAAAATTAAGCCCTGCTATGTTCTGATGTCGTCTGTTAGTTTTATTATTACAGTCCGTTGGATAAGACATGGGATTGTATGCTTAATACTATGTCGGTGTAGGTGCATGTTCAAAGTTACAAAATAAGTAAGTAATAATTATTGTTTTGAGGTAAGGGGGAACTGAACTTCTATATCCCTCACCCAACAACAACTTCACTTACTACAATACAAATTCATGAACAAACGAACAAATGAATAGAATATATATGAATCTGAATAGCCTATATATGAAATATTTGAATGATACCATTTATTAAAACCCGACTATTTAAAAAACTGGGTTTTCTAACGAAGTATTGCTGCGCTAGATTTTTTTTTTCTTCATAATTAGGTACATATCTGATACTTACGATCGGTAGTTCATTTAATAATCAATCCGTAGAAACTTCAAATCACCCTCAACCTCATCAACCTTTGACATTTGTTCTACATTAAATGCTTTTGGAAAAACAAATAGTCTACTCTATTACGTGGAGTGAAAATTTTCCTTACATTTAGTAGAAAGAAAAATTCCCACGAAAGCGTCCTTTTATATTTTCGTCGACGATTTTTTTTTTTCTCTCACACTCGCGTAACTTATTTTAAGAACTTTCCGACAGTAAAATTCAATTTGTTTTTTTCTCTTTGCCGTGTGAATCTTATAATACGAGCGTGCCTCATGAAAGGACTCTTTCACGTACGAATTCATTCATACAGGAACACCACAAAGTTTGCAGACGTTGTTTTTTCACCACCGTAAAAGTGGGGTTACTTCGATAGTTTTTGTTTTTTCGTCTCTTGAATGGGGAGCGGTATATCTAAATGATTTTCAAGCAACGGTAAGCCTACTGATCCTACAAAATGGAACTAAAAATTTTTTTGTTTTTGAATATATAGGCCCACCTAAAGTCCCACAAAGTGACACAAAAAGGGTCAATTGATTATGATAGATCTGGTTGAACATCGAATAATGGACATTCTTTGGGCACAAATAAAATCTATTCTTCTATTACTATACCTAATATAAATGAAGAGGATGGCGTGGAAATGTGTAGGGTAAATATTATGCACTGATTATATGGGGTATATACCAAATATGCGGTATCATTGTTTCTCTTGAACTATTAATGCAATTTGCTGGAAAAAAATTGAGAATAGTTAGTAAGACTGTTCTATTGTACCAATCCACAAAAACAGTCAAAAGAACATGCTTAAAATGAGTTTTCCTCTCTTTTTGATTATTGTCAGTAACCTTTCATAATTTTGGGACAAAATACTAATTGATATTTTGAAATATCTACGAAAATATGAACATTCGGTTCTATTTGAAAGTGGTATCTATTTTCAATACTGTAAGTTGATTCATTCAATGCTAATAATTTTTTAATTTCATCACATCAAAATTTAGAGGAGGAACCTAATATGGTGTACTAATTATTTATGTTTAAAACAACAAATAATGGAATTAGAATGTAATAAGTGATATTTGTGACCTCTGTAAAAAAAAAAAAATTAATTTTTATAACTTACTGTGGGTAATACAGATACCCATAGTCTGTAGATTTATGAGAAGATTTTTTCTAAGTGTTCTGGAACCTCTCATTTCGAAGTATAGGTGGCCAGCCCATTTAGTGCCTACGTCACTTGTCAGCATAGAATCATTGGGCAAGTGAACATTGTTCCGTTACATGTACGTATGTTCACGTATCACGTATTTTATGCGGGAGTATGTAAAATGTACCCAAGTATTTACGTAACCGTCATCATCTATATTTTTATATGTGTAGATGATGTGTGTGATTTTAAGTGCGATGCACCGTTTGTTTAGGCTGAGGAGATGGTCTGCAGCCTCGTCTGTTGATGACGGGTGCGAGTCCATAAAGGAGGGGGAAGGGAGTCTTATTTTTATCATAAAATCAAAATTTGCGGATAAAAACGCGAAAAACCAAATTGTGAGGGATAAACACCCCTTTACAAAAATTCAAGAGATGGGGAGGGTGAGAATTTTAGTATGTTAATCTAGGGGATCCACTCATCCATTCAAAAACCCTATATGGTTACAGTTTGTGAGCTAATTTTTTTTGTTTTTTCGTAAGATTTGACTGGACTATAATAGTACCTAGCAGAATTTTTTTTTTTTTTGAAAACCTCATAAAATGAAATGTTGCCTTAGAATTCACATATATCTTCCATAAATGATTCGGTATACCACTAATGTTCAACTAGCCAGCGATCTTTACTCGATAAAAATAGAATATTGCGTGTATACGTTATTTTATGGGTAGGTTCCATATAGACAATAGAAAAATCGCAAAATAGATAATTTTAACAGCCCTAACTTCGAGATTTATGAGACAAACATTGTTTTTTGCATTAGGAAATGTCCCATAGTCACGTTTATGATCGTAGATGATTATAGTTTTAATCTGTGAAGATCTTACGGATACGTTTTCAGTACCTACACGCGGATAAACGAATGAAACGAAAACTACGAAAAAACGAAATGCAATTTTCCTAAGTCGATAAAATACGAAAAGAATTAGGTACATTTTTATCGTATTGAAATTCGTCTCTCCGCACGCCAATTTCAAAAGCAAAACTGGTACGAGTAAGAAAAGCAAAACGTTTTTTAAACAGTCGATAGTGACGATTAGAAACTATATTGTATCTACTTAGGTTTACGTATAATTATATAGTCTAAGTGCAAAGTTTTCGAACAATTCGTTCCATTTTTGTTGTTGTTGTTATTTCTTATTGTTATCGACTTCGCCAATAGAACGAAGAGCCAGATGAATAAATACAATTACGAAGATACGAATAAATGGTAGCGTAGTAAATTACCACTGTAAATAAGTTAAACGAATAAGGCGAACAGCTGCGGACGAATAAATGCGATAAATAAATGCTAAAATAAACTCAGTCAATTTGCCAGCATCTCGATCGTTGCAGTATGTACACCTACCTTCGTTGTTAGGGGTAGTGGGTACCTATATAAGCCTCTACTGCGACACCGAAAAATGGAAGGGTGAAACTTTTCAAAAGGGGAGCACAAATCTGTAGCCTATTGGTAAGTGAGATTTGATTTCAATATTTTCGATGAAAAATCAACGATCAACTTCGCATTCGCGAATTTATATTAAATTATATTGTTAAATATATTAACTTACACATAGGTAGATTATTGTTTATTTTTTATCGAGTTTGTCGACTTTCGTTTCGATAATGTTCATTCTCGATAAAATATTAATATAAATATTTAAAAAATGAAAATTAAATATAATGGAAAAACTGCTAGGTATGTATTATATTATTGAAAGTAAATTATTTTTCTCATCAAAATGAGAAGGGGTAATGGATTGGCTTCGCTACTGCTAAATTAAAGCAAATGAAATAAGTGAAGCTGCGTTTACACCAAATTAACAGGCGAATAACGAACTTTTTTTTTTTTTTCATTCGTTTGGTGTAAATGGCCATCAAACGAACCAATGAGAACGAACGAAATTCGCTACCCGAGTGAACAGCAACGCACATACTGTAGCCTTGTGAATATAGGAAAAGATGGACGAACAGCGAATGTTCATTTGGTGTAAACGCACCTTGAACGAAACTCAAGAGCGGTAATACTTGACTAGAAAACTCAGTTTTCCAATTTAAATCAACAATTCAACAAACTATCCTGAATTCAAAATGCGTGAAAAATTTTCAAACAACTATTGATAAGTTATTTATATCGATCTATCGGAATTTTATTGTTACAGTTTTAAATAAAATAAGTAAAATAACAACTTGCGCCGTAAATACGGAAAAGATACTTCAAGCAACACAGGCGGCTTACTTTTATTCAGCAATTTTATTTTGTTCTAAATTTTTTTTGGAAACTAGAGAATTAATAGGCACCAAATTCTTATCAAATCTGGTCCTACGTAAGAACTGTATTCAAAGAAAATTTCAGCTCTATTCCTTTTGTGGTTTCCTTAAAATCCTGGAAAAACTACTTTTCATGCAATTTTTTCTTTTCCAGTTTTCTTCGAAACTACTGAACTAATAGGCATTTATTACAGGATTACTCATTTCATCACTCACCATAGGAAAATACACTGTGGTCCTTGATAAAATGAATAGGCAATGTTACAACCAAATAAACGAGACCAAACCGTGAACGAACTTACAAAGCATACCTACCTAAGTAACGACTGGATGCTGCAGATACGATAAGTGCCACCGAAGTTCCCAGATTTAAATCTTTGGATTTTTTTATGGAGTCACATATCATCTGCGGTATACAAATATGGGCAATATTCCACTGTAGAAGAACACCGAAATATTTCCTTTACCCAATTGAAACAGGTGCAAGCTGAATTTATTAATCACCTAGGTTATTGCGTCTTAGCAGAAGGTAGTTATTTTGAACAATTCCTTTAATTTTCTATCTCATAATTCACAATTACACATTTTTGCTTAAGTTTATTTGTTTTCTTTTGGTATCTAATACTGTAAATGATTTGGTCACATTTATACAGATATAACACAGCTTATTCATTTCATCAAGCACCATAATGTATTTTCCCGATAGTGCGTGTATAACATACACCAATATACGTATATATATATATTGTAAATTATATGTACCTTCATAAGTATGCAAGGTTCCATAAGAAATTAACATTGAGGTGTGTGATAAAATGAATAAGTCAAGTAAATGTCATATGATTCATCATTTACAATACAATGAAATTTAAAAGTAAAATATACAAATAAAATAACAAAATACACAATTAAATAATCAAGATAATGTAATTTAATAAGTTTTTACGTTAAAAACAAATTTAAAAAAAATAAGCTTTTATTTATTTTAATAGCAGTTCCTTTATATCGATTTAAAATAAAAAATCCGCTCGTTAAAATTGCCCCAGTATTCGGACCCATGAGTAGGAGTCGGTATGTTTTTCGTTACATGATCTTCTGAGCACTTTGGCACTATTTTTGAAAATTCACTTTTTTTAAATATGTACCTACCCCCTTTTACGTCGAATCCATTTCCAGTTTAAATTTGAAATACATATTGAGATTCACCTAACGAAGAACCCTATTATTTTTGGTCCGGTTCAGGCGCATAGTTCGTCCGGTAGGCAGTTTATATGCAGTTTTTATTGAACAGCGTACAGATCGTAATTTTCAATCGGAAGCCCTGAAATTTTGCATAAAAATGTGCTTTAGGTCGAGGCCAATACCTACCAATTTTGGTACTGACAGGCCTTGCGGTACGTCTAAAGTAAGAGCGATTTTTTAGCATTTTTGGCAAATTAACGGGTCTGAAAGGTGTAATTTTCAAGCTATATTCACAAAATTTAGCAAACGTATTGAATTGAATTATATCCAACCCGATTCAAATTTGTTTGCTATTTGTATTATGGTTCATTTTGTGGACTGTTGGAGATGGGAATTTTTCATGTTATCTCAATAAACGTTGCGATTCACTTTCAATATTCACGAAATTGGACCCACCAATTTTAGTTTTGATTAGTCAATTTGTTCCTAATTTACTAGCTATTCAGTGTGATTTTACCTCTTTTCTCTTTCCCATAAATTTCCTGAAAAATTCATCTTCTTGGCTTCATCGAGAAAAACACTCGTTTTAACTTAGAAACAACGCGATTTCAGCAAAAAGTCAATTTTAGCCAACTCCCACTCGCTTTCGTACACTATATATGTACACGGATACTAAAATTTCAGCTTATATTTTCGTAACCAGCACGTAGACAACTGCACTATACTTCGTTTTGCAATGTGGGAGGTTTTTTTCACATATAGTTTTTTTTTTTACATATAGTTTACAATTCTCAGTACTATTGAAAAGAGACCCATCGAATTATTTCCTAAAATCATGCTAGTTAGAACTTGGAATAATTTTTCATTTAAAAAAAAAAAAAAAAATTCATTCATAAAATATTTTGAAAACATGATACTGAATCAGCGTATTTCATCGGATGCATCGTATTTGTGTGATATTGGTAATTGTTTGCAAAAAATATAAATATTTTATATATTACTTTATTTGAAGAATGATAGTTATACAGGTGATTTTTAAACAAAGAAAATCTACTTTTTCTTGCGAAGCTTGCTGCGCAAGTTTTTTTTCTGTTTTTTTTCTTCAAAAATCTGTCAAAGAAACGAATGATGCAAAAACATATTCGAGAAAAACTTTACTTTCGCAGTCAGTTTTGTGAATAAATAATTCATTGGCGATTTTTTCCAAGCCAACTTTCTGGTTTCATTTTTCAGCCACATCAAAGAACCCTTTCCAACGTAATCGATTTGAAGAAGCAATTTTTACGAAACGAAAATTTAATATTCCCACACTTCTTACGCTAACATTCGTGCATTAGTGACATTGCAGAGTACGAATATGCGCTTGCCGTCGTGCGGGTTGCGGTTGTGTGCGCCGTAAAAACCATCTGGCAAAAATATTGTGTGGAAGAACGGTGATGTTCGACGTATTGTACAAAATTTCGATTCGCACTAAAAAGAAGGCGATTATCCGCATTTCATCGGATTTAACCGGAAATTCACTGCAGGTACTAGATCTTACACTCCCTTTCACTCCCTCTCACTCAATCGCTCTCTCTCTCTTTCTCTTTTTTTCTCGTTCACTTTCGTTCAGAGAAAGAAAGTGGGAGAAGAAGAGGTAGCGACTTTTATTCGAGCCGACAAAAATGAGAACGAAGTTGAAAAATGAAGTGGGTAAGCCACAGCGTTAAATTTAATCAAAAATATTTTCCATTGCCCAACCTTCAACAATAGTTATTTGATTTCAAAAATTTTGTCATATTTTTCGGTAAAATAGGCGATTACTTCGGAAACTGATTTTTTCTACGGAGATATTTGCGAATTCCCCGAATTCCCGCCAAAAAAACTAACTTATTTTTTATGTTTTCAATTTGATGCACCCGATACGAATTTTTTATTTTCAAACTAAAGGCCAAATGATATCTATCCGGAATGCTCGTTTTCGACTTTGGCACCCATTAACTTTTTTTTTTTTCCTTCAAAGAAAATATCGATTTAAAAATGTGTTTTTCCAACACCTATCGATTAGGTGCACCTTGACGGTATATGAGGTGGGCGATTTTAAAACAATGCATAATGTAAATTATTTGTGCATTCGTTTTTACTTTATGAACCGACTTGTGCGCATGCGCTACTTTATACGTTTATCTTTATACACATTTCACACTTCCTTTGTCGTTCATTAATTTTTCATTTTTTTTTTTTTTACTTTGAAGGGGGGATGTGTTGCAAAAACTAGTGGGTGACATGCGTGTATACATATAGTAGGTGATTGTTACTCGTGTGACAGCACGAGCTGAAGGCGAATGATACAAAAATCACACTGGTATCAAGATCGCCTAATGTATATACGTCTTGTATCACAAATAACTATTTTTTTATTATGTCTGACTTCTTCGTGACAAATATTAAATGGAAAATATGGCATTTTAAAATTTTCGTTTATTTCAAAAACTAATAATTGTAGAATAGTATATCACGCAATTAGAGAGGTAAGAAAGCTATTTCTCACTGAGTGCAATGTTTGCAAGTATGAGCTGTAGGTTTGTTTTATGTCATAGAGACGAATATTTGCCAGCCTTGTGGCAGCGTTGGTCGTCGAGGGGTTTAAGCCCTTTTACCTCATACAAGTTGAGTCTCCACACCATAATTATACACATAATTATCATCAGTCACGTATAAAAAATTCTTGTGCGCATACTCTTCACACCTCTCAGGAATGTCATATCATTCATCTCACTCCTTCGCTATCATCATCTTTGTCACACAAATTCCTCGGCATGTGCCTACACACACTGAAACACGCACCAATATTCAAATATGCCAAAATATATGGTCCTAAATACAAACATTCAAATTTCTATGATGTTCTATAAGAATATTGTTAATGGAAAATCATCTTATTGTCTATAGATCTCACTACTCCAAATTTCGTAACTTTGTATTCATTCCCTGGTAAATTCGTCGTTAAATTTATTGGTTCAAATTTAGTGGATGATCACATTTATTGTTACCAACTAATATTAAGGGTCTTGATCTAATTTTTATTAATTTTTCAATAGGTACGTCTTATTAAAACGATCAAAGTATAAAACCTAAGTAGGTATATGGTTCACTAGCAAAATTACCTGAGCTAACCAAACGTACTAAAATAATGATGATATACAACCAAATCTACAAGTCATATTATGTGACTGCATAAACTCTATTTTGTGAATCTTGCTGAACTAGTTGCATTATCTACTTGGGTACTGACTTGGCCACCACGAAATCATAAACAGCTTTGCGGTGTAATTTAGAGGGGACACGTTTACAGACACGTAATATATACCACAATTTAGATACATTTTAGCCATAAATGCGTCACAATGACCTAAATATGCCACAAAAGTGTATATGACACATATAGCTTGGAACTGACAAATGTACGACATAATAATGTAACTCACTCACTTGCCACACAAGTGTCACATATGGATGATAAGTGGTTTATTAAGATGTCACGTGAAATGAAGTTGTGGGCTAAAGTCTACATCACTTGTTTGTCACAAATCTATCAGATCTGAGCCACAATTATAAGATAAAATGCCACGTGACTGTCACAGCTGGGTCATTGCAAAGTCACACAGGCGTTGTTTGTGACTCAGTTGTGGGACAAATGTCAGTGGCACCAGTGACGTAGAATGAAAAATTTGGTGGCGAAGACAATTAAGTTTTCTCATAAGATTTGATGTAGGTGCAACATTATACAGCTTAAAGAAAACAAACAATTCACCACGTGCACCAGAGCTCTCGACTACATCGAAACAATTTTTACAAAATGGGACAAAAAAGACATGAGCATACTGGTTTTTTACCCATGAAGTTGATTTTTTTCAGACAATTTTAAAAATATCTACCTACAAGATTATACCACTGGTACATCAGTTAGGTTTTAACAGGAGGGCGCCTTGAGGAGTCAATATTAAAGGGGTATTATAGCGTAGAAAATCCTTACTGTTTCTTTTTCATTATTTTTTCTAATTATTTCTGTTCTTTTTTTTCTCTTTTTTCTTTTTTTTCTTTTTTTTCTTTTTTTTCCTTCAGCTATAATTATAGAATTTATGTAGATAAACCAAAGACGTATAGCTAAAGAGATGTCCAACTACCTATATGCGTTACGATACAAAAATGTGACAAAGATCTACGACCATCATCATCATCAACAAAAATTCAACTTCATTCAACGTTCTGCGCAGCCAAAATTGCCCATATTTTGTGGTGAAAACAGACATCTCCAAACCAAATACACACGGTATCAAGCTACGACACATGCGCAGTAACAAATATCGGACTTCGAAACGTTTTATAACATTCTATCTCTGTCATATTTTTGATCGGTCGTTGGACATTTCTTTAGCTACATGTCTCCGGGGTAAACAATGTCTACCTTGTCTTCACTGATGCTACGTCACTGAGTGACATTTATGTTTGATACTCGCATATATTAGCGCAATGGAATTTCCGCTAATAGGCCAAAAACCTTACTAATATTCTGAAGAAACATAGTGGAAATGACACATAGTATGAGTCAATAGGATACGACAGAATATAACATTAATGCGTCACAACTAGGTCAGAAAATTGATACTAGACTCGCGTCAGGTGTGGAGGAAAGAGGATTGCACAGTCGTGGAAAACTGGCCGATTGTGTATCTGTGGTCAGTGCACTATGGGATGTGATGTATTCACACAGGTTGAACAACAACGGTGAACGATTGATTTGTCAATCGTTTACTAACAGAGAATGGCTCGACCGAAATATTTACTTCGCCCATTTATCAGTATTTGAGATTGGGAGAAGTGATTATTGTTCCTCTGTTTTAGTTTTCATCGTGAATAAATATTATATAAAATACTTCCAGCTACAAAATCCTTAACTTTTCTGTAAATAATAAATTAATAATTTTTTATTTATAATGATGCGGTGAACCGTAAATACTTTTTTCCAACGTATACGTCATGAAATAAAAGAATACGTCAATACTTTTGGACTAATTTATTTCATCTCTTTCATCGATATGTCAAATCATTTTATATTTTTTCAACTTACTTTTTAATTGGGCGGAACTTCTAATAGAAAACGAAAGCTCAGATTGATGTATAATACCTTCAAAATGTTTAAAATCATCCAATAAAACGCCACTTATTTCATTCTCATTTCGTTTGAATGATTTTTAAGAAAAACACTGTTCCAGAGAAACAGAATTCATTTTTAAACATGATCACTAAAACTCATCATTGAAATAAAATTGGATAGATAACCGATTAGAATGATCATTCTTTTAAGAAAGATTGAAGAGTCAAACGAAAAATCAAACAAAAGAATCAAATAGGAGCAGACTCAAGTATTGATGTTGTTCAAACTGCGTGAATATATCACATCCCAGTGCACTATGCACCACTTTTACGCATTGGATCGTAACATCTGGAGCCAGCGCAACCTCAAAAAGTTCAAGTTTTTGGGTTAGAAAATGTGTAACTGGTAGGATACGAACGTATCATACGTGCGTATGGAGCCAAATTCTTAATCATTACGCCATACACATCCAACAGTCATGTCCAACATATCTGAGGCCAAAAACGTTGATTTGTCAACCGCATGATCATATTATAATATGCGAATCTTGCAGAAAAATAAACCAAAACAAGTCGCTATCTAAACCAATGACCAGTGGTTACCAACCGTCGGCGATTTAACATCTTAGCACCTTCCTAGCCTCTCATAACACCTGTAATTCCATTCGGCCTTCAAGATATCACAATTTCCTTCGATCCGGCACCTAATAGTGATCATAATTGGCATACCACTTCTGCATTGTGTTCAAGTGTCTCTCCGAAGGGATACTTTCAACACGTTTTAGAACCACTTAGGTGCCTGCGCAAAAGCGTTTACGATCTTGTTTCGTTAATTCGTTTCGACTTTATTCTTTGCAATATTGAAAGGTAGAAATGGGGAGTCAAAAATCTTATCGATTTGAAGCAGCAAGCTCAAAAAAAATAAATTCTACGAAAGCGTTAAGCGTGAAGCGTGACGTGAAACGAGCGAAAAGCCGGGAAGAAAGTCTACGAAAATTTAAACGCCAATTTCGAACAACCTTCGATTCAAAAGAGATTCTTTGTTGGAGATATTTTGGAGTAAAAATTGAAAAAAAAAAGTTGATATACTTAGGATAATGATGATAATAATAATAATAATAATAACAATAATATTAAGTAATAGCCTAATAATAACAATAATAATAATAATAATAATAATAATTCGTAGGTAATAATAATGAAAATAATCGAAAATAGGTGGATATTAATGGTCGAATAAAGGCTTCCTTATTCCGAGGATATTTTCAATGAACGAACGAAAGGAGTGGCAGAGAAAGTGACAACACGGAGACGAAGTGAGAGGAAAGGTCGGTTGCGACCCGATTGTTTTTTTGTTTTTTTTCATCTTTTTTTTTTTTCCCTTTAATTTTGGGTCAGTGGACGAACTGTTCGAAAACTTTTTCGCATTTTACGGAAAAGAAAAGTTCGTACTGACCCCATATCGCCGCGAACTCGAAGACCGCGAGCTTTCTTAAATCTTCTTCTCTTCGACGACGTCGTCGTACCGTTGCTGGTATCGTAACGACTACAAAACATTAACCATAAGGTTTAGAGGTATACTACGTGGGTACGTAGGGTAAGCAAAATACACGAGGTCGGGTAGGCAAAATGATATAGGTAATTCTATATACATTTACAGCCAACGTGGCATAAGCCATTAGGTGTAGAAGGGGTCGGATTCAGCATAAATTGGGATACTGCGGAAAAGTGAAATTTGTATGTTTCTGGGACTCGCAAATTTGCATCAAATGTAACGTAAATCGTAATTTTGATTGGATAGTTACAAAATTTCACGCAACTATTACCTATTTCCAATACAGGGCCAAGAATTATTCGTTTTGGTGCTGATCGCCCGTGTTACACATCCGAAATGGATCGGGTTATGTTGATTTTTGCCAGTTTAACGGTTCTAAAATGCGTCGGTAATCTTCGAGCGGTAGTCTCCACATTTGAAATAGACATCGATACTTCACTGTTTCAACATTCTACCAGATTTTATAACAATAATAGGCTGTATGGCCCACGCTCTGAGTTGATTGGACGGATCAACAGGGCCTTATGTAACACTGTTGGTATAATCTTCTATCAAACGCGGTGCAGGAAGGTGGTCAGAGAGAAATTTCGGGCCTGAGGGCTAATAAATTTTGATGAACCTCGTAGTGTCATATGTAGAATATACAAATAATAAAATTAATTCGAGAGCGAATCGATCAAAAACACATTTCTTAGGTGTTTTTTGTGTTCTAGAATATTTCAATGTCACTTTTTGGCAATTTTGAATTGATAGCATCGAAGAGTTGCCGAATGTGTTTTTCTATACGATGAAAGAACAACCAATGTCAAATAATATGAACAGAATATTGCAGCGCTAAAACAACTAATGTAACCTTGGTTGTTTGGTTTCTGAAATGATAAAAATACAGTTTTCTAAATAATGTAAGAACAACCAATGTCTAGACCCCCAAGCGCTCCTCATCTCGAGCTTAGAAAATAGTAGCAGTGTCAAATATGACTGGAATATTATAAAGACTAAAACAACAAGTGTTTGTCGGTTGTTCAGTTTCTGAAATGAGCAAAATAATATCTGTGCCTTGAAATAATTAGAACAACCAATGTCGTAATTTCAATTTTTGAGAAAAATACATTTAAAGATTTCACCCACATATTTCTAATTTGAAGAACCAAACAACCGATATCCACGGACATTGGCTGTTTTTGTTACTGCTTATATTTCATGCATTTTAGACATGGTTATATCTAGAGGTTCAGGTTTTCTATGGATTTTGACATTGGTTAATATTATATGATGGAAAATAGTACTTTTTCATTTATAAACTAAAGCGAACAATTCGATATTTTTATTTACGTTATACCTAATCATAAATATTTGACATTGGTTATGTAATGGATATGTTTGTCATAATATAATATTGACGTACATATTTGTCTACTCAAAAAAAAAATGTATTTGTACTTTGTACATTTGTCCCTTTAAATTGTACAGTTAACTGGCAAAAATACCATTATTTCCTGCCAGCACTTACAACATTTTTTTTTAACAGGATATTCGGTGACTTCAATGTACTGGTGCCTCAAATATTCTCGAATTAATAAATCCCTCTAATCAGCAAGTCCCTACTTTATACCCAATACTATGTAAAAACGTATATCCTGATAGGGTATATAAACTCTTGTTTCTATTAGAATAATCATACTGTAACTTCCTACTCACTCAGTCTTAGTACTGTCATTGTATACTCATCCACTCTTAGTACTGTGAATAATCAAACTTATTTAAACATCGTGCTTTTGTATATTATTTTAATAGAGTGTTAAAATTTTTTGTGTGTTTTAATTTCATTTAAAGTCTCTCAAACAGTTAAGGTCCCCATTAGATGTGGATAGTAAACTTAATGAATTAAAATAATTCTCGAGTAATAATAATATTCAAGTGAATATTGTTTTAACTTAAAGGAAGTATAACCACACCAAAAGAGGTTCATTTCTAGTATTAAATGACCCCTTTTGGCCGTCACAGTTATATCGTAAGATTCTAATTAGGGAAGTTTTAAAGGGATTTAGACATTGGTTGTTCTTATACAATCATCATATAGAAAATACATTCAGCTACTCACTGATTCTACTAGCTCAAAACAGTGAGAATTTAACACTGGTTGTTCCAATTCTAAGACATATAGATATTAATAATCATATTTGGATAATCTAAGATTTCTTTTCACTCTCATTGCCTCTAGTAACTACAATAAACATTATTTCATCCAAAAACTACGTTTTATGCATATTTCAATCATAAAATTTCATTTTTTATTCAATCCTAATTTTACGCATAAACACCCAGTGTTACATTTTCACGAATTTGTAGAACAACCAATGTCATTAATTATATTACCCTTTATTTCCACAAATTACTGAAAAACCAGAGAGTAATTAATGCATATGGCTATGAAAATCACATACCAAAGTCTCAGTTCATTTTATGAATACAGACCAGAGTTATAAAGCGATGAAGTTGGAAGCAAATATTTAATCAAGTGTTACTTAAAAATCGAATTTATGACATTATGGTTGATCTAATTCCAAACCGCAGGTTTATTTCAGCGTTTTTTTGGTTAGCTTTTGAAGGTTTTAACACCCAAAAAACAATGGATACCGCCCTAACCCACTCTTTGATAGTTTACATTAAAATAGTTACTTATTTCAAAAGTTTGGTGTTCCAAACCATTTGAAAGAGCTTAAGTCTAGTATTCTTGGTACATTTCCCCCCTTTGTAAGGGCCTGGGTACAGGTAAAAATATTTGTTCGAAAGTCACAAAATTGGACACAAATATTACCTCTCAGACTAGAATATTAGACTAATTGATTTGGGAGTGGGTTGTTCTTAAGATATATCTGGGAAGGCTCCCTGTAGGATTTGTCTCCGATGAAGGTGGTTTTATAAATTTATAAAACACTGTCCCCAGTGGAAAGAGCGAAAAAAAGTTTTTGATAATTTTTATGTTCTGGAATATTCATAGATAGCGTTTTCTTTGTTTTTTGGAAGGACCACTGGTTTAAGTCCGATTAAGTTTTATTTTTGGGTGTTCATGGGCTCTAAAATACGTAATTCTCCATCAGTAATCACAAAATTTAAAACGCAAGTTTGCATCGGAATAAGTACAAAATCTGTTGATTTTGGAGCAGATCGGTTCAGTGTGTCCGATTATGTTGATTTCTGGCAGTTTAATGGGATTACATAACTTTTACGCAATGGTTACAGAACTTGAAATGTACATTAATTCAGTACACTTTATTTTCTTGATTCTTACTTAATTGTTGCAACTTTTTTCAACTTTTGTTATTTTTTATTATGTGGGGGTGGCCAGCATTTTTTTTTTTTTGGGTGATCGTGGCCTTCCTCAGCTACCTATTACTTACACAGATAGGAAATGAAAAATTCAGTGTCAGTTAAAACTTGTTTTAAGAACATTTACAAAGAATTAGTTTTTGTAGGAATTTAAGCAAGGCTCCTATGGTAAAGTGTAAATGGAATATTTGAAAGGTCTTTGTCAGGAAAATTCACGTAAAAACAAAGTTTCCTTACACTGGCCTGAGGAGTGCAACTCACTAAAATCTTGTAAGTTACTATAATATATCACTATAATAAACGTACAAGCACGAAATTATTTCCCAATACTATTTCGCTAATTATTTCCTCGATGCATGCACATGCCTCACTACCCACTCAGTCACACAGACACCAAAATAAAAATGCTCACAGTCCCCTCCGAAACAACCAACTTTAATATGTTACCAAAGGTGTTAGGAGAAAAAATCCAGAGATGGCACAAGCCAAAGCGTTGTGGAGCTGAGCTTCAGAGCTTGTGTACACACACACACATATATATATATATATAATATATATATATATATATATATATATAATATATTTTATATTTTTTATATTTTAAAACCGTCCTCAGTTATTTCTTACAGAGACTTAGATTTGCAGATTATCAAAGCTTTTCTCTTTTCTTTTGCTAAACAGTTGCTACGAAACTCTTCGTACTTTTCGATACCACTACACTGTTCTATTTGGAAAAGTGCAAAACTATTTCTCTGAAAATCAGGCTGTAATGTTGTATTCGTTAAGAAAGAATTCTAAAAGAACATTATTCTTCAATTATTTCGTAACTATACCAGACCCAAATCGGTTGTTCAAGTGCTAATAATAAGTTCTATTCAAAAGATATAGAACGCTGTATGTATTAAAGTAGTTTCCCTCTTCGTAGAAAATTGTTTCCAATAAATTGTTCGGTATCCCTTATTTGAGTTCCTTTTCAGCTCGTACAACTTGAACGAAACTGGCACTTTTGGGCTGAGCTGAGTTTTCGTCCTCAATTAAGCTTGTTGAGAATTTCGAATTTGAGTGCAACCCTTTTCCGCCGCGTAGAATAGCTTCAATCAATAATGTCGGCAAAATGTAGCATTAATTTAAAGAAGCGGATGAGAGGGAGATTACGTCAGTCCGGGCTGATCGAAGTAAACGACAAAAAATTAGACGGCTGATGCGAACAAACGTCGAACATCCGTCGGTATTTCGGACCAGTGAAGCTCCATAAAACCGATGCCCTTTCTAATGTCAAAACATGCCGGCGTAAAGGCAGGCAACCCTCGAGTGTCTATCACGTATTTTCCATGTTTCGCTTGAGTTCAACAATTTAGAATGCATTTGATAAAGTCATCCCTTAAATTCACAAGGGTAGCGTACATAAACGTAGTTTAAAGTACGTCAAAAGGTACGCAGTGATTGCCTATTTTTAGCCCCGACATGTCTAATACGAAATCATCGTCGTTTTCTTACTGGTCCGGTACTATTTAATAGTCGAAGGGTGTTCGTCATGATGGATGACTGGTGCTGCTGGTAGCGTTGGCTTTTTTTCTTCGTTTCTATTTTTCGTTTTTTTTTTTTACGTTCATTCATTCGATAATATTATACGATATAAGATTTAAAAGAAAAATAAAAAAAAAAAAAAAAAAATAAATAAGTAAATAATCGATATAAAATGCAGTAGGTTGAAATGCGAAATTAAAATAAATAATGATCGACCACTACCGGCGACGACGTGCAGACAATATGGAAATTGGTGGCGGTCTGCGGGCTTCGGGCCAACCCACTTACCGCCAAGTAGTACTCCTTGTTCTTTTTTTTTTTTCTTTTTTGGTGGGGGGGAGGAACATTTTCATCAGAATGACGACTCGGTGGTACGCCCGTCTGAGACCGTATCCTCGTCCGAAGGCCCGTTGCCGGAGGGTGGCGACAGCAGAAAGTCGCACCATCGATCGCGCATCGCCGGCTGGTCGCGCAGAAGCGTCAGAATCTGCTGGACGACGTCCGCCGAGAGGCTGCGATGGCTCCACAGCCGATGTCTGCCCAGAAACCACAGCGACCGGAAGTACTGGCCGCACTGGTCGCACTGCAGCCGATTCAGCGCCGTCCGCCGAACGCCGTTCGCCACCTGCGACCGCAGTCGAAAATCGGCGCCGCATCCGGCGCCGATATGCCGGAACAGACCGCAAACGCTGGAGAACAGGTATTTGCAAAATGGACATATTCGGCCATTTTTAGGCGGTCCGTGTTGCTGCTGCTGCTGCTGCTGCTGCAGCAGCTGTGGAGGTTGCGGCGACGGCGGTGAAAGCTGCTGTTGTTGTTGTTGCGGCTGCTGTTGTCGCTGTTCTGCCTCTCGCCATCGTTGTTCATCATCTGGCTGGTGTTGATGGCGATGCTGTTCTTTTTCTTCTTGCTGCTGTTTCGGCTGTTTTTGTTGGTTTCCTCGTTCGCGGCAACACTGCTCGTGGTCGCCACTCTGGTCATTTCGTTCGATAAGTTCGACGTTCGACATTTCGCATACTTTTGCTCGTTTGGGGCAAGCATTTCTTCGAATTACGAAACTGCGCCGGCAACCGGCGATGGCGGATGTCGAATGAATCGAATTGCCAGGTAAAACGATTTTCGGTGGCGGCCATTATTTGACCACCTGGGAGAGTCCTAAGGGTGCGCTTGTATAGCGGGGAATAGGCTCGAGTTGACTCAAATTTTGAGAATGTAGGTTACACGTGTTGACCGGTGAAAATTGGCGAATTATTTTTATGGATTCAAGTTAACTCGCCACTGTACACCGGACCCTCAGTTGGCAACTAAAAATATTCGAGTTCCTTGGGAAAATCGTATCTGGTACGTAAATACAAAATTGTAGGTATTCCAAACTGAACGATTTCGGTAAATGTAACTTTTACCAATTTTTATGTACAAGTGGCACTGGTTCTGTAAGAAGACCATTCGATTTTCCGGGGTGCAACTCGAAAAAAACTTATTTTCGCAAAATGTTTCAAACTTGCTGATCCGAGTTTGGTAAGTCAGCTTCGACGGATCAATATTCTGTTCTAAACATGTTATGATATCGCATTATTGGATCGCGTGCCCTTCCTTCCCTTTTCCTTGATATCAAAAAAATTCTTTAATTATTGTTCTATTCGAGATATTGTTGCTTTGTTTTTTCGTTTTTCAGAACTGACCGAACCAACACCGTAGGGCAGAACTTGAAAATAACGCTGAACAGGAAAGGTCCATAACTAAAACTCCATTTGTATCAATTTTTTGTTACAAATTATCGAACGTCGCTATTTTGACACTATCAATTAGGCCGCACGAACGTTATCAAACAGAGCTGTGTAATCCCTCTTCATTTTGCAGAACTGCTAGGTGACTGAATAAAAAAATATCATCTACGAACAGATTTGTAGGTTTACTTTTACGCCATCAGCTAAACAGAGAACAAACTGTATCCGGGCTCTACCGTTTATGAGTCGAACCCACGTCTGTCGACAAAGGTCAAGCCCCCGGGGGTGAGGGAACAAGTCTTCGCAGAACGTAATACCTACGTATTGTTCTTGAATTCGGGCCACGCTGCACAGATTCGTTTCAGTGGAAATTAGTATATGATAAAAATTACAAAATTGACTGGAAAAAAAAGAAAAAAAGAAATAAAGAAAAAGAAAAAAAAGGAATGAAAAATAGCAAAAAGAAGAAAATAAGAAAAAGAAGAAAAAGAAGAAAAGAATAAAAATATGAAAAATATGAAAAAGAAGAAAGAGAAGGAACAGAAGAAACAGAAGAAAAAAGAGGGAAAAAGAAGGGAAAAAAAGAAAAAAGGAAAAAAAAAAAAAAAAAAAAAAAAAAAAAAAAAAAAAAAAAAAAAAAGAAAAAAGAAAAAAAAAAAAAAAAAAAAAAAAAAAAAAAAGAAAAAAAAGAAAAGGAAAAAAGAATGTGGGGACTCTCTGGTACAAGATTTTGGAGCTTGGACACCTGATGACAGTTGCCGCCAAAAGGCAGTCTAATTTTTGTACTTGTGACATTAAATGAAAACACATAATTACTTTCAATCGTAATTACCTGTACGTACTTGCAGATAATGTACGAGTACCAAATTGTGACTAATCTCGATAATACGATGATGTCACAATCTGTACACAAACTGGTCCATCATCTCTTATCAATACAAGAGATGATATAACTGGACTGCATGTACGTATTCGTTACGTACGTGTGTATATGTGCGTGTAAATAAGCAGTATATAAACCGTCCAGATTGGCTCTAAAATTGCCAGTGTTTGCCCAGATTTTGGCTTACCCATATGTATAATATAAAATGGCTGAACACGCATGATTCTGTTGAATTACCTTCTGGTGAGAATATCTTCCTCATAATAAGGTATTCCACAAAGAAAAAAAAAAGAAAAAAGAGAAAAAACAAAAGTAGAGAAAACAGAAAAAACAGAAAAAAAAAGAAAGAAAAAAAAGAGGAAAAAGAAAAAAGGAAGGAAAAAAAAGGTCATCAAATAACTTCAGTGTCGCAGAAGAGAAAAAATAAGAAAAAAGTATGTGAAAAAATAGTTTTCGGTGAAAATATGGATACTAAAAGTATCCACGAAAAAAAACAAAAAGAGTGTAATGTGCTCTTTTTGGATCAAAAGAGAATGGTTTTTTTCTGTCTTACCCAAAAATAGGGTAAATACTCCCAAAAAAGAGTACCTACATCTGACATCTGTGCACCCTGATTTTTGCCTTAAATTCTGTTTCAAACATAAACGAAATCGACTCGAAGCACAAAGACAGGCCTGCCAAATGGAGCCAATGACAAAATTGTCTACGATGGTATTTTTCATAGGTAGGCTGTGACTCGTAAGAATAATGATACGACGACGTCTGCCAAAATCGTACGCAGATGATAAGTAATCGCGAAAATAGGTACCTACCTAAGTAATTAAACGTTGACGTTGTCGAAGTTGCAAAACGTGTCAACTGCTGTGGCGTAAAAAATCGAAAATCTGTCACGTCGCGGCGCATCGACCAGCCAATTTCTGCCTCATAATCAATCAAAAAACGAATGTCGAATTCCGATCGAAATGGGCACTGGCGAAGGGGCGCGATTTATATCGGCTACAATAATTTTACTAATAGGCAGACACGGCAGACATTGGATACCCCTTCGCGCACGTCATATCGGATAAGAATATAGGCAACATAATATGTGTATAGGCCTACATATACATATATACATGTATATGTATATACACACACGAAATCATTATCGTTGCTATTAGAGATTACGAGACGGCTTCTAAATTAACGTAATTATCGACGTATAATAGCAGATGCTACACGCGCCGTATCAATATTCACCCCCTCCACCGCTCATACCATTACCACATTTACAATGGTTTGCCGTCTAATTTTGGTTCCTTTATCGTTTTCAATTAGCACGAAAACGTGATAATCGTGCTCGCCATTTCCACCGACCTCCGCCATTTGTAGTTAATTTTATTCTCGTTCACGTAGGTACTATATATTAGGGCATCCCTTGTACGCTATTTACGACAATGGTGCGAGATAAAAAAAAAAAAAAAAAAGTAAAATAAAAAAAGAGTTGAAAAGATAATTATCTTTCGCTCTACGCGTAGGTATAGGTGTGGGAGCCTGACGTCATTATGTACGCCATTCTTGGAAAAATCTCTCATTCTGCTGGCGGCAGGCGTGAACGCGTGAAACGCCATCGAGAAGCGGGTGTGAATTCGATTTTACAAAAGTGTGGAGTGGGGCCGAAAGGGTTGGCGTGAAATGTTTTTTTACATTTAAAATTTTCACTTTCTGAACCCTTTTAAGTAGTAGGTTTTAGATTTCGTTATCGTATAATCGTCGTTGCAACGTCTCGTCGACGACACGCGAGACGATATTACGCAGTCTTAGGAGGGGAGGGGGGTCGGGAGGAGAAAGAGGAGAAAAGAAACAAAATTTTCCATTTTTCCGAGGCGCATAATGGGGCGGCGGTGGCGTTGGGACGTTGGTATAGCGTCGAAAAACTTTCGTATTGTAAACTCGCACCGAGTTGGGAAAACTTTCTTTTCGTTACTTCGTTTTAATTATTTTTAGCATCTCGCCGAGATACGTACGTATATATATATATATATATATATATATATACACATATACAGCGAATAATTAGAATCTGTTCGAAGTGCTTGCTTCGCTTTCGACATCCTGTGGGAGAGCTGCTTTTTTTTTTTTTCACTTTTGGTAATTGCATCTGCTGCTTCCCCAATGCGACGTTTTTCTGTTATTCGTCAAATCATTTGCGCTATTCTTGCGCAGTGTTTCGGGATTTAAACTGCGATAGTTGATTCCTATATATATATATATATATATATACGTATATACTGCAGAGTTCAGCGGACTTAGTAATAGTCTATTGTAGGTTATGTCGTTTGCATATTCATTCAGCAGGAATGACATCTTTGTTGTACGAAAAAAACAACGTTCAATTTCATCGGCTTATTTTAAAACAACAAAATTGGCCGAAACCCTTTAAAGTATCGGACATGTAATGCGGAACACACGGTCGATCAGGGAGCAAAGCGGCGATGAAAGCAGAGGGCCAAATGACAAGAATAAACAAATGAACGTCTGATAAACCCTTTGACAAATACCTAGGGAAGAAATTCGAGTCGAGAAAAAAAATTTAGAGAACCCCTACAAAATAGAAAATTGGATCTACGTTTTGGTCCAATATTTAGGATTTATCCGGGGGAAGGGTTTTATAATACAGTGGAAACCGCTCATTACGAACATCGGTTTTAGGGCGTAATCGCCTATTTAGGACAAAATCGGGAAGCTCCAAAACAAATGTGCTAAAATTGAAGGAAGTCAGACTATTTATTAGGGACAGCACATCGGTTTACTCGGACCAGGCATTTAAAAAATATGGAAAAATTGCAGTTGAACTCACGGATTTCTGCGATAATAATTCCGGTTCAGTTCAATAGAGTTAGTTTTTGCTGTTTTCTTCGTCATTTTTCTGCCAGTCTTCCATATTTTCTTGCACAAGTCAATCAGAAGACTAACCAGAAGAGGTACATTGAATCAGTATCTATTATCATCTTTCACTGAGATCCTCCAATTACCTTTTTGGTTTTGTCATAAGTAAAGAATAATTTGACTTTTTCAACAATGTCTGCTAAAATTTGCCATTAAAAATTACAAATTCCATTGTTTTCTTTATTTTTAGCATTAAAAAAGCTTCTTGAGTCAATTTGCAAAAAAGTGTCCTACAACCAATTTTCACTAAAATTTTATGCGTGAAAAGTGAGAGAAGGGGTAGATAACGCTGGTAAAAAAAGTGGAAGGAGAAAATGGTACCTACTGAAAAATAAAGTAGAGGCGGTAAAGTTGTTTCGTTGTTCATGAAACTAATTCAAAAATGAAAGATAACAAAAAATGAACGTTTAATTTATTTATTTTCTATTTGTTTTCAATGCCCTCCTCTTATTCTTACAAAGTGTGAAACCTGTGAATTTTTTCTATCGTGAACACTCAGCCTTGGTTAAATGGGATATCACTTATTTTATATGAAAAGGTTACCACCCAGTATGTCCCTATTAAGTAGTTTCCACTGTACTAGGAAAGTCTATTTTGCAAGCGGAGCAAGTGAGAAATTTTTTTAAGGGTTTTTCAGTAGGTTTTCTAAGAAAACTGTGCGGAATACCTTGTCGTGAAAAGATATTCTCACCAGAAGGTAATCTACAGATTTTGTATGTTCAACCACTTCATATTTAAACATATAGATAAGCCAAAACCTGGGCGAACACCGGCGATTTTAGAGCCAAATCGAGAGGGTTGTATATAGGCTTAATTACACGCACACCAACACACATAAGTAGTAATTATGTATGTTTGTGTAAATGCCCTGGTTGTTTCATTTCTTATGATGATAAGAAATGATGGGCCGGTTTGTGTATGGAATCATGACATCATCGTCTTTTTGATATTGGTCACAATTTGGTACTTGTACATTACTTGCATGTATGTGCAATTAATTACGATCAAACGTAAATAGTGTAGTTTGTTTAACGTCATAAAGATGAATATTGGCCTGCCTTATGGCGGCAACTGTTGTCGGTAGTCCAAGCCTCTAAACCTTATATAAGTGAGTCCCCACAAAACATTTTTTTTATGGGAATGATAGGCCTTTTAAAAATTTACACAATTTACATTTCTTGCACAGTCGAGGATACATTGGAAATGATTTTTATATTTTATTTTCATTTTGTTAAATAAACACTATCCACACTTGAAAGTATTTCGTAATCATGATTTTTTTGTGAACTTCGTTTTCACTTTTTGTTAGGCCTACTATCCTATGTGATAGGAGCCTAAAAATGGATTACCTAGTTTTTCTATTCGTAGGTACCTACTTTAGCCTATTTCAAAAACCTCTTGGATTTGGCATATTTGATTTTCAATACATATGATAGATACCTACTGAATTGTTTTGTGGGGTTTCTTACATTTTCATCACTTTTTGTTGCAAACTTTGTTTTCACTTTTTGTTGCATACGATTTCATCTTTTTATTATGTGCCTTAGGTTAAAAATTCCCAATGTTAAAATCCAGGACCTGGGGATCCCCCTCCTCCTCCTTCTCGTTAAGCCTTTGTACCCATGTTACGACAAAAGACCAAAAATGGTGTTGGTTAACCAAACATGTCTATACCAATTTTTGTGGTAAAACTTGGAAAAATATTTCTTATTGGACATTTGCTAGGGTGCATTCAGAATGAACAACCAAAAGAACCATGGTTGTTAGGAAGAAGTTGAAATTTTACCCAAAAAATACCCAGGTCATAAACAATAATTTCTCCTAATATCAAGTTAAATAATCAAAACACATTAGATTGTTATCAACCATTTCACATCTGTTATCAAAATAATATTGCATCAACCAATTAAAATTATCTGTAATTTTTCTCCAATTATTTACTGGGTAAAAGCTACTCCACCCGGATTTAACAAGCAACTCCTCTTTAACAACTTGGGAAATTTACTTGGGTAAAACAACCGGTCATTTTGAAAAGTGGGAGTATTTTGGTTGGTAACTGGGTATTGCCCGAGTGTTCATTCTGAACGCATCCCTGGTGAATATAACATGTTGACATACACCAAATGTTGGAGGCGAATGATGATTACTTTATATTCAATTAAACTATAGAATTTATAAGGAAGCTTTAGCCTCTCAAGCTCCCTCAACTTTATCACTAGCTCTTTCAACTTTATGAAGAGGCTTTTGCACCACCAAATTATCCAAAAACCTCTCAACTGGGAGTGAAGGGTTGAGTCATCCCCTAGCCAAAAAAAATCAATCGGAAAAAGGAAAAATTTTGAGAGCAGTTGGCAAATTTCAATATTTTTACAGACTTCAAAAAAGAATGGGGTCATCAATATAGGCTATAGGCTTTTTTTTTGTAGTCCGCAAATTCGAACATTCAACCCACCTTAAAATTTCTTTTGATATGTTACTGCAGCCCCCCTCCTTGTGATATAACATCATATTTACCAATGGAAATAACCCTCACATCACCACATCACACCACACCTTACCTCAAAAGAAGTATAATTTGGAAGAAAACGAATAAGAAGATTTTCGGATGGACAACAAGATAACATCTTCATTTTGCTGTTACATTTCTTTCAATTTATGAAAAAATTAACATTTCAACACTAGATTTAACCAGAAAAAAACTTGGTTATCAACAATCACCATTAACACTTGGTGTATGTCAACAATTGCCAATGAATATTCCAGTTAATTATTTAAAGTTACACTTTTCAAACATTTACTAACATATTCACATTTTTCATGGGTGATTATCACTGTTCCTTGCATCAAATACTGGACCAGTAAGAAACGCAGATTTCAGCGGAGTTATTCCCGCGCTAAGGTAGACCATCACAGCGTACAATTTGAAGAAAAAAACAACATGAAATTTGCGAGGATCATGTGAATAAAAGGATAAGATAATATTCAGCACAGTCCTACCAAGTACATACACATTCATAGAATAGGAATTTGATGTCAATATTGGCTAGATATCTTAAACATCTAAAATATTTTGGTGTGGGAACCATATTCTTCCTTTCCTCTTGGGGCTCAGCTCCAGTTGACAGACCGTGGATTCGGTCCATCACCAAAATCCACTTCTTTATTAGTCTACCGACTCAAAAAATACACGATTCGTAGTATATAGGCTAAACAGACAAACTACAAAATTTGTTCTCTGTTTAGCCAAAATATACTACACAAATGGCCAATGCCAATTCTTCTACGTATACATACATATGATGATCGATGTTACCTAAACGCGTTTACCATGAATCATGTTACTCGCAGGTAAAATGCGTGTACAACCAATCATATAGACCAGCGATGCCTATTGTTAGTTGCCAGTGAATCGAGTCTTAAAAAGTTGACTGCCTAACCAAAATGGTTGATGAGAACACGCGAATAAATATTCAACGCCTGTGGGTTACGAAGCTCAACACACAATTGGATTTATGGAACTTTACTGGTTCAGTACTCTAAAGTCAGTACCAAATAAGATAGACTACCACATCACCGAAACGTTCACATTTCACAGCCACATAAACCACAAAAATATAGTTGGAGTAAACAAAGGAAACTTATAATTTATGATGGTGCCTTTGGTTAAGCGGTGTTCTTTCCCTCCCCATCTACTACGATTATATCACCTATTTGTTACAAACTAGATACAACTTTATACAGGGTCGTAACGAGCCTAAATGTTTTGGGGGTGCTAAATTTCTAAATTTTCCAATTAACTGACTATAAAAATTTCCGACTGGATCGTAAAACAAAAAAACCGTTTGGTATAAGTACATTCTACAATTTATCAGTTTTTCAATAGCTTATTTCCATTTTATTCGTTTTCTCGTCAAAACCACTGAAAAATCATAAATTTTCCAACTTTTCGGCCAATTTCAAATTTTTAGAAGGGCAAGCTGCTCCATATACCCCACTACTAGCTATGGCCCTGACTTTATATTGACGCACTGTCACGTAAATGCGGAATAGCCCTCTCGATCTTAAACTAGAATCTAAAAGGTACATATAATTTTAACCGACTTGGAAAAAAAAAAAAAAAAAAAAAAAAAAAGAGCCAATTTTTATAAAATTAAACGCAGCAAACATTTGATGGACCTTTTCTTCCCAGATTTTTCGGTATAATTTTGGCAAAACGTAAATGGTGTCAGCGACCGTCGACGTCAGAAAGAAATAAACCTCTCAAATGTCGTTTCAGCTTGAGAAAATTGAGCACTTCACATGCACGCGTCGTCCTTGCGCTTCTCGATCCTGCATTTCCTCACCCGCACGTTTTTGGAAGCTAAATTTAATAATAAAAAGTACACCCTCACGAAAACGTACGATGCGTATTTGGTCGGTTATCGATGAACGATTTCACCTGTAGGCCACACGTCGTGTCGTAAATAGCAAACAACTCTAGCGAAGCAACACTTCGCCAGAAAACACAGTTTGCCAATTTATAACCGCAGTTCAACAAACAATACTGAATTCCAAATGGGAGAAAAACGTTGCAGAAAACTGTCGATGGTTATCGATAACCAACGAACGTATCGATCCGTCGAAATTTCGTTGTTAAAGTTTTTAAGTAGAATACCTAAGTAAAACAATCCCTTGCGCCGTGAATACGGAAAAAGATACTCCAAGCATCACAGTAGACATCGCTTTTCTCCAGAAATTTTTTCTTGTTTCGCAATGTTTTCACATTAACTTTTGAATTCGTAGGCACTGAACCCCCATCAAACTCATTCCTACATAAGAACTACCTTTTGTGGAAATTTCAGCCTTGTCCGTTTTGTAGTAGTTACCTCAAAATACTGGGGAAAACAAATTTTCCAGCAATTTTTTCTTTTCCCGTTTTCCCCCGATCCCTTTTGTCAAAAGATGACCTCCAACGGCGCGCTGATTTGACGAATTTGTGATGCGAAATATCGATATTTTTTCGTATCGATACATATCGATAGGAAAATTATCGATATTCTATCCAAAATTATAGAAGTTGAGGACCGGAGTTGTAACAAGAAAGAAAGATTTGAGTGAAGTTACGTCCAAGAAGCGAGTGTTTATTTCATAAGTTACATAATTTAAGCAAAGTACATTTTCAGAGTAATGAACGAACAGTAACGGAAGTGAACGAGTGAGCGGCGGAAGTGGTATATCAGTGTAGCTGCGAATAGATATAAATAAATGTATTCGATATGTGATCGTGTGTTCGTAGGAGTGAGAGGGGAGAAGGATTGGTGGTCTCAACAAAAATAACGTAACTTATCGGGTAGATTAGAAATTAATTCAGTCAAATAACGGTATTTTCGAATAATTTCACGCATCGGTACCTAAAATATCGATCCGTATCGATATGTATCGATATTTTCCGCGCCTCTATTCGGTAGGGCGTGAAATGAAGACGAAATGTGAAAATCTTACGTCTTATATGAAACCTAGAAAGTGGGAGATGATAGGATCCTACACATGAACAGGACATTAACAGACGAGTTGGGTTTCTAAATGAACCCACTAGCTATTTCTTCAACGTAGCTAACATGCCAAGTGAGTCTGAAGTCGTATAATTATAAGTAGGTATATGCTACGAAGCCATTTAGTCCTTACTGTGTTTCTCAGCGCATCCTTCTTGATCCCAGTTGGTCTTTATAAAGAATCGTCTAACCGCAAATAATCATTTCGTGGTACAATAAAAAATGTTTCCGTTTGCTATCAACCGAAATGGCATATAATACGTTTGTAACGAGTTTAGCATACCTATCTTCCAGTTTTACAGTGTTCTGTGCGCAGAGTGAACTCTCATTTAAGCTTGGGCCTAAGCTTATGACGGAGATTACTTCGACCTTTTGAGCGAGGCAATGTTTAAAAGTACGGCAGATTATCGGATTCCAGAATAACCAGCAGCTAAACTCTCTCTCGAGTCTCCACTTACGGATACGCTCCTTCTCTTTTTTTCTTTTTTTTTGTTTTATTTTCAATAAACGTACGCAAACTATAGCCTAAGGGTAGGTATATACCTACTCCCGTAGCGTGCGGCGATGAAATTCGAAAATCGATGAAAATGTTTTCGCTTCACTTGGATTGTGCGAACGACATCAGCCAAAACCTTTTTACGGCTTATAACGCGTATGTGTGCAGGCCTAAGGATATAGGTAGGTATGTATGTATTTTCGAAGATGGATACCTACCGATGTGACCAGCCATGCGTTTTTTTTTTTTTTTTTTTGGTTTTTGTTTTGTTTTTTGGTAGACTACGTTTCCCCGTTCAATTATCACTCGGCTTTGACAGCAGTATCGACCAAAAGCGTATTTACGCCACAATAACGCAGTAGGCCTAATTCCAAAATTGAAAAGCATCCGCCTAAGTAATTTATTTGTACGTGGCGAGTGGATGCGGAGACTTAATTCCATCGGGTATGGTAAACACTAATTCATGAGGCGGCAAGCTTCCACAAATTTTGAATTTTTCTATTCGCGTCGCAATATAGCTGAGGCGAATTAACGAAGTAAGTGAACAGGCATTGCCCCCCCCCATTCAAAACTAACTGACTCACTAATAAAGATTTTTATCTATACTAATACAGGTATAGCATAAAAGTGTTCTGCAGGTAGGTATATTTGTGTGTAATGGGTAATCTTTAAAACTACGGAAGGGATTTGAATCATTCTTTTACAAATGGCAAGCTCACTTTTTACCGGTGAAAATAGGCTGCTTATTGTCAGGATCAGTCCTCAATGTCCTATGCAGTACATGAAAATACATCATAAATTTAAATCGGCATCCGTTGAAGAATTAACGAAGGATCAAACAAAAGAGAAACATAAAAAATATTTCTATCTCTGTCTCTCCTTTCACGATTTTCTATCCTTTTTTCTTTCTCTAATCCTGCGGTTCACCTCTTTGCTATGCATTTCTTTTGTAAATACTGTAATAATGATAATTAATGGCAACACTGGAATTTTTTTAAGTTACAATTTCAAATTGAAGATCCATTTTCACGAGGAAACTCTCATTATGACCTAAGGGGCTCGAAAAAAGGATGTGCGGGCAGCTGACCTGCTTAAAACGTCTATTCACATTAACATTTGGAAACTAGAGATGGGATATACTATTGATAATTATTGACAATCCTTCATATCGAAAATATCGACAGAAAATCTTGAATTACTATAGATAGTTTTAATAGGAAAAAAAAAAGAAAAATTTAATAAAAAATGAAAAATTTAATGAAAAATGAAAAATTTCTTATAGAAATTATAAAAGTTTTGTGTGAAAAATGAATACACATGTATTAACTATGAGGACAAACAAACGAGATGAAAGCGTGATAAGTATGCATAATTATATCTGTTCCTTACATGTAACCGATAAATAGGGAGATGAGCAGGAAAAATAAAGCACTTGACGACTCGCTTTTTTTTTGTGTAAAATATATAAGCCTTTGTTGTCTTATTTCGGCACTTTTTTAATCATTTTACACATCGTATTGTAAAAAACCCCTCATTCTAAGAAATACTTGGGAAAACAACAATTTTGAAAAATATGAATAAGCTTATAGGTAAATAATAGCAACAGTCTTCCGATTCTTTTTATTTTTCACTGCTGCTATTTGACCAGCCTCTTGCAACATCCTAAAGAGTTCATTCACATGTTAAAATAGGTTTTTTAATCACCTTTACCACCATAGGTAAAAAAAAATTTCGAAATGCAATTGCCCGACTCCAGATTCGAACCAACATCTCTAAAATGTTCCTCCATTATTTAACCATTGGGCCCCGATAGCAATTGCCAGTCATTGTTTGTCACGGTAATACAATCGCACAATTAGATAAAAGTACATCAAATCTATTGGTTTCATCCGTTGCATGTAAGGAATATATGTGGTAAATATATAGCAGTCTTCAAATACTTGTTGTACTTCTCTTTAAAGAACATTTGGCTTTTCGTAGGATATACCAAATTAAAAAAGAGACTCTAAGGAATAAAATGAGACCAAGAACAATAATTTTGAAGCCTCACTGATTTTGGGCCTTTTCATTGGTTGGTTGTATTGTTTGTCCACATAGTTACGCCAATGTACTGTAATGTCAAAAATAAAATCCCTCATTATCAATAATTATCAATTATCAACACATTTCAAAAATTAAAGGAATATTTTTTTCCAATAATTCCCAACACACACACATATATATATATATATAAGATTCCATACACATACACACGTAATCTGCCTGTTCTCTTATTGTCATTTATTCGCTCCTCTCATCTTTCCTTTTACAACCTGCTCTCGTAGCTTTCCCTATGCAGGTTGTCGTCTTTATCAGCACTGCAGTCAGTTTAATGTTCTTCTCGCTTTTGTGTATTACACACGTCGTTTTCGCCAATTTATTTTATCCGTTTCTTTTTCTTACTTTTCAGTCGGAAACGACTTAGTTTTGAATTCATTATTATTTAATAAACGCATTCTTTCACCGTCGTTTCAATTTTCTTTTTGAGATTCTGTCAAAACTTAAATATATATATATATATACATACACACAGCGAGTACCTATAAGTACATACTTAAGTACTCACCGTCGTCATTCGCTGGTATACTATATGTAAATAGTTGATCATCCGTGAGCATTTGCACTCAGATGATGGCTGTTATGTTTAAATGCAGGCACAAAGCATCAAGTTGGTGGTTGTGCACCCATCCACAACCCCATCTATGGTTGTAGGGCTCAGCCCTAAACAAAGGGGGAACAAGGATTTGGTCCCTACACTTTTTTTTTCGCTATTTCTGATTTTTTCAATGACCGAATTGTTTCAGAAACTTTAAATTTAAAATATGGGCTAATATATCTACTCATTGGGTGTACGTTTCAGTAGCATCCTCAAATTAATTATTTCATAATGTCAGAAAGTTTGTTGAAAGGTAATTACAGTAATTTGTACGCTTGAACTCGATAAAGATGTGATAGAAGAAAAAAAAAGAATAGCATTTCCAAGTAGATACTGTTTTATTCTCCAGTAGATTTCGTAGACTATGGTAAAAGTAGTATGGTTAGCGACACTGCATAGGTTTGCGACATTTTTCACCTATACGTGTAAAAATTAAGGGTAATGGCGTAGTAATGTAGGTTATTCAGCATTTGTTGAGACGCCCTCTATCTTTTTATTTTGAAAACATCACATACACATTTTAAATATTCATCATGTAGGTATAAAAAAACATTAAATATTCACTCTTTTGAGGAATCAAAAATTATCACTGTTTCTAACTGTCTACCTCGGTTGATGATTTCCCAATAAAGAATAAATCATGTTCCAGCTATTGATTTTAATGACTGAAGAATTGTTGTTACCCAAAGAGCAACCCTGAGGTATGCATAAAAACATTTATTTAATGTGAAATAATAAATTTCCATTTATTATTTTGACTCAAACATAACTAATTCCTTAAATTTGTAATTTCATCAGTTTGCAACACAAGTGTTACAAACTAGTGTATGAACAAAAAGTCAGTGTATCAGAATGTGACACCTGAATATTTATTCATTCTTAGGCTTATGTATTGAAGCTAAATACGAACTGTAATATCTGTTACATTTTAGAAAAAACAAAACTTCAGTATTCCCCATTAAAGCTTTTTTTTTTATTGTAAAATGAAGTTGGTGTATGTTTTTTTAACGAGTGTTTCAAATTAGTGCAATAACTGTTACTGTTCAAACAATTAGTGTCACAAACTAAAGATTTTGTTGCTATATTGTTTCAGTATTAAAAATCATGAAAATAATGAAATTTAGTTCAATATTGTACTTAAAACGGATAGTAATAAATAGGTTTCCCATTCCAAGGAGCTATTAAATAATTATTTGGTAAAGTAAAGTTGGTTTAGGTTATTTTGACTGGTTTGTCGCAAACTAATGCAGGAACTATTGCTATCTAGACAATTAGTATCACAAACTAAGGATTTTGATTTTTTTTTTAGTTTCATTGTTATCAATTATAAAAATAATGAAATTGAATTCAATACTATGTTTAAAATTAATAGTAAATAGATTTCTGCTTCCAAGGAGCCATAATATAATGCTGCAACTTTAAAACTGATTTTACAGTTGAGCTCCAAATTCGAAATTTCTCTTAATGTGTCGCAAAGCACTGCCTTTATCTTATACAGATACGGAAAATTAAAACCCAAGCTGCTGACTGTGACACGTCACACCTCAACGTACCTTCATCGCACGCTTCTCCTAATTTTCCACCCTCTGATTTTCGATTTTAGAAACACGAAAGAAGACAGCGTGACTCCTTTAAAAAACCTAATGCCCCACTATCGAACGTCAAAAATAAGAGAAATGTTATACGCAACTTACGTGGGATTTTGAGAAAATATAGCACAACCTTTACTCAACGATATAAGAGTATGTAGGATAATACGCCAGTTCGTGCGCAAATGGCCGTAGGGTAAAGATATTATATTTTAGACTTTTTTTCTCTGTTTTGTTAACAACACGATCATAATCTAGAAAGCCGGGTTTAGGCCGCAGATAGCAAATTTTCATTCTTCTCGCGCAGCCTACTCTGCCTAAATTCGCCATCGTGTAAACTTGTAAGAAATATTCTTTAAATGTTCGAAATTTTTCCCAAAGTGTATCGTTACCCAAACTGCTTATAAAGGCTTTTCAAAAAATTGTTTTTTATTTTTACTTACAGTCATATTTACATATTATAAAATGGTGATATAGGGCAGAAAGAATGATACCTACGCCCACTAATTTCATAGACTAAAACTAGATAGAAGATTCCAGTCAAAATTGAGAAATAAAAGAGACAACAACCCTCTGTATTATAAAAGATCAAAACAAAAATACATTCCATGATAAGGTGCCAAATAAATAAATCTAAATAAAGACTGATTTAGCTCTTAGAAATTAAAATTTCTAAAGGGAAATATTTGATAAATTCTAAGAAAAGATATGATTCAAAATTTTGAATCTGCCAAAGAATTCGGTATGGAATTTCGTTTTTTACTACCGCCAATTTAATTCTAAAAAATACTACCAAAAAAAAAAAAAAAAAAAAAACTATTTAGAATTTGACAGACCCTCTTCATAATTGGAGTTTGGTCCTTTCTACTTCCAAAAATTCTGAAAAATCCGATGAGAGAAAATCTTTTTATAAAATACCAAATTTTTGATGCTCTTGAAAATGAAATCAACTTTGTAAAAGTATTGTGATCTTAAAAGTTTGTTTCTTGAAGACTCTTGCTCATATTTTCTGGTTAAAGCCTAGTGTAGCGTTAAACTTTGAAATAATCTTCAAATACATAATTTGGTGAAATTTTCTCACTTAAATGTCTGAAATAATCAAAATCACTACTACTGAAACGAAGGACCTTATTACACGGTGTAACTTATCCTTCAAAATTTCGAAGTTGTGTTTTATTTTTCTGGAAAATGAAAAATCAGTTCGGTTGTGTGTTTTACAAAAAAATTCAGTAAACCTTGTAATCACAAGATAAAAGTTAATTATCGCAAGCAAAGGAAGTATTTTCATTTATATTTTTTCCTTATTTTTCGTAGTTGAATTTCGGCGAAAAAATTGTGCTTTATTTTTGAATTCACAAGATTATTACGCAAACAAATGTTCAAATGTAACTGTGATATTAGAACAAAATTATTGGTATATAAATTCATTGAGAAATACGGTAGGCGCCACCTAATCTGTTTCAACCCGGCCCAACCTAGTTGGAACGGATTAACCGAAAAATGTAACAAGCATTTACAAAAAAAAAAATATGGATACAATTTATTATATGTATTTTGTTTAATTGTTGATTAAAAAATGCAACAAATTGGAAATATAATCTTTTTTTTTTAAATAAAATCTGTGATTCGAGTTTTTCCATTTTTTAATCTACTATATTATATCAGCTGGTTTTTGTTTTTTTTTTCTCTCGAGTAAATCACCCAATTACGTTTAAAAATGCAAAAATCAACATCAACACGATTCGCACGTATCTTTCTCCAGATTATTTGGTAAAAAAACCCATGGGAATTGTTCCTTTTGTTCTGTCCGTGGAAATTTTGGCGCTATATCCGAAAAACCAGTTTAACAGGTGACGGATCAAGCAGCGCCTACTCTACATGCGAATGGACAATGATGTTGGTGGTCCGGTAGGGTAGGGGAGACCGGGGTAGGTTATCACAAAATTTACTCTTAACTCATTTTTCTCTCATTCCAATTTTTTTTTTGAATGAAACTAACAGCTTATGAAACTTCATAGTATACTCTATGAATGATGTGAGTTTCAAAAATATCAAAGAATTTAAACTTTTTCAAAATGAAAGTTAAAAAATATATTTGTTTTGTTACCACCATCCCACCCCATGAGGTAGGTTGTATCACACATCAGGGATGGTTGTAACATAAAAGAGGTTGGTTGTAACATGTCTTAAAATTAGTTATATCAAGTCAACAAGATGTTACTAAAAAATTTAAAATACGAAAGTTTTATTCAGACAAAGAGGATTCATCCAAATTGCAATTTTTATAATTAAAAAATTTCGAATCATTACCACTGACACATTTTATGTGTGCCCACTTCTTCTAACTTAAGCACTGAATCCACTGACTTCCCAGTTAACTATCGCAATGTGGTTTCATACACATTAAGCAAAGGCACTAAATTTCCTCTCTCCACTGATGTGATATAACTGACTTGTTTCAAATCTTTTCGAGCTATGATTTTATTAGGTTTCTGAACTGTTGTTACTCCTGTTTCATCCACATTCCATATGTCTTGGGGAGCAAAATTATATTTTTCAATAACATTTTTCACATTTTGAAAAAACTCAGCAACAGTAGTCTTATTAAAAGCTGTTGTACGTGCCAAACTAGTTGCTTCTGGCGTACAAAGAGATAAATCCTCATGCCTCTTCATGAAATCTAAATACCAGTCTTCCCCAGCTTTTGATCGAGTTTTCCAGAATTCAGATATATTTTTTTCATGATTAGCAGTAGCTAATTTATAGTCAAACTTTTTTACATCATGTGGAGAAAATCCCATATTAATGTCTGAAGCTTTTTTGATATAATTGACCAGTTCACTTTGAGTTTCATCTGATAACATAGCTTGATTTCTTCAGTAACCAACAAACATTTTTATTGGCTCAGTACCATTAATCTAATAATGTACAAATCATTTATATGCATGTTAATATTCATTAAATAATTACCTATTTAAAATTCAATAAAATTATAATTTATTTTTCCGAGAATCATACCTCTGAATCTCTAAACTTTTTACAGTAACGCCTTAATGTTTGGTAATTCAGACCAGATGTCTTAGCTGCTTGTATTGATAAACCCATTTTATTGACTTTTCGTTTTTTTCTTCCAGTCCACTAGGTATAAAAATTTTATTAAAATGAATAAATTTGAGAAATATACACGTCAATATAGTGTTACAACCATCACCATTGTCATCTGTTACAACCATTCCCACAGGATCATTTGATAATTAAGATTTTTTTTTTTCTACAAAACTTTGAAAATTATTTACAACTGAATTACGAGTATATTTGAGCCGCTTATTTTCATAACATGCTAAATCCATGAACTGTTGATTTGAGAAAAACGCAAAAAACTGCCATTTGACTTCTATTATAGATAGAGAGGTAATTTTTTTTTTATTTTACAGATTACAACACTGATATGAATATTTTCTAAAAATTCTTACCCTTTTTAACTGTGAAAACACTTTTATTTGGCTTCCAACTTTACGTTAGCAGGTTTTGGCACCAAACATGGTCTTTAGCAGGTTTTAAAACCAAAGTAGTGGGATATAGTAGCTTTTGAAGCCAAAAATACCTTATCATTCTTCTCGATGTTTTCCATTGAATGAACAGAAGATGGTTTTTGTTAAAGGTATTTTCAATGCTATTTTTGTTTAAATAAGTAATTAATTCCTAAACTATTATGATGGAAAACGAAGAAGATGAAGAATTCTTGTTGATACAAGAATTGTCACTTGAAAATCCCCGAAAACGTCGAACAAACCCTGAAAAATGGAGGAAGAATGTAAAAAAGAAGAAGAAGCGAGACAAACAAAACCAAGTTGTGCTATCGCCTGTGACTAGAGCTTGTAACCACAACCATAACCAGAACAATAACCACTAAAAACTGGAACAAATTGACAACATTGATTTGGGAACTGACAACCAAAACAAAAACTTTCACCTAACCAATAATCAATAACCAATTCCCATAAAATTCTGAAACCTTTAACCAGAACAATTGGCAGAAAGAATTGGTTTTTATTGAATTTCATGAAATATCAATATTATTGATTATTTTCAAAAATTACTAATTATTTCCTGAAAAATTATTAAGAAAATTTTTTTTGTATATTTTATCCCAAATTTTGCCTTAACCAATAACCAGTACCCACAATCAATATTCAGAAAAGTTGTTTTGGTTAACCAAAACAATAACTAGTAACCAAATAATTACCCTGTTAACCAATAACCAGTAACCAGAAACCAATAGAGATTTTTATTGATTCCCAGTAACCAATAACCCCAAAAATGTTTTGGATATAAGCCCTACCTGTGACCATTCAGGCACGCACTTTTGTCAAGTCCGGTCTATCAATATTGGAGTTCTGTATAATTTTCACGAACGTTTCTGGAAGTTGAAAACAGCTGTACAGGAAAGAGATTTTCTGCAGAAATGCATGACCATAAAAACCATCAGAAGAAGAAGAGTAGCGGCTGAAGAACATACTAGAGGAAATTGTGACTACGTTATCGACTATTTCATCCAAACAAATGAAACAAGAACTCGAGTATGTAAAAAATCATTCCTATCCATCTTATCAATTGGACGGACTAAGGCTGAAAATGCTGCAAAAATGATAGAGCAGGTTTTGGCACAAAATAATATCACCATTGAATTCGTAAGGTCCAAAAATAGTTAGTCACAAACAAATCTCATTTATTTTGGTTTTGGCGTTTGGCAGGTTTTGGAAATAAGCGGCTCATTTAGGAAGGTTATATATTTACTTTTTGTGTAAAAAAATCGCTGATTTCTGTTTTTCAAATCACCAAAAAAAAAAGTTTTTTCTTAAAAAATTTACTTTTAATGTTGAAAAATGCGTTTGTGATAATAATTCCACAAATACGAAATCTGTAGATGTGAAACTTCGTTTTAAGTGTGTTTTCACATCTTAGTACCCATATATGCCATTAGAAGTGATAAAATCAACGCTGTTTTTAAGACATTGTGACTGTTATAACCATCCCGGTATTACAACCATACCCAGTCTGCCCTACAAATAGGATGTGTTTCCAACTCAACTTTCTTCCATATTTGCAGCATGTTTTTAGATGAAATAAATTTTATTTGAAAGAAATTTACAGTTTGAATTTGTGCGGTGCTAATTTGTATTAAATTTATAACACGAGATGGCGAGTACGGTCAGGTACGGTAAAATAGAAAAAATTCCCCTAAATCTCAAAAAATGAAATCTGGGTATAAATTATGCTGTTTTTAAAGTGGTAAAGCATGAATTCTCCGAAGTCCACAATTCTGGCTAATCGGGTGTTTGAAAACGTATGAATAAATAAACCTAGTCGTGCAAAAGGTAGATTTGTGGTATCGCGAATTATGTTAACGGTGTTGCCCAAATATTGGAGAACGGTGGGGCACGATAGATGGCGCCCCCAATATTATCAACGTACGGTAGGAAGACCAGTGAGCAGACTGGAAAGGAAAAAAGCAGGTGAGAGAGTGCGGTTCAACGTTGAATGGGTATATATATACGTGAGATAAATACCCAAAAAAACAAAAGCAAAGCCACTTACTCGGCATCCGTCTCTGGAGTTGGCAAATCGCCGATGGTGGTTAGGGTGAGGGTGGACCAGTACAGCGAACCCAAATATTTTCTCGTTAGGGTGTCGTATCCGGCCGTATTATTGGGGAAGACCCAATCACCTTTGAATTTCTCCGCCTCGGACAGCAAATAGTAGAAGCAACCGAACCAGTGAGCCAGTATCAGCAGAATGTGGATGAGGTTGGCGACGCGCCAGAAGTTCGGGTAGACAGTCCGTGACTCCACCATGTAGTAGTAGTTGTATACGCGATAGACCTGCAAAAATCACCAACAATACGTACTCGAAGGAGGCTGTGTTTGATTGAGTGATTTACACTCGTGGATTAAAGTTGATGATAAGTCATTCATTTAGGCGTAGGTACAGTCTTCGCATAATTTTCATGTCTGTTTATTCTCCATTATTGGGAACACCATGTATGCACAATGATGAAATATAATTTAAGTTTGTAGATTATAGGTCATGTATGTATATATATATATATATATATATATATATATATATTGTTGGGAAAATCTCAGAATGGTAATATTTCCGGCCACGTATTTGTCTGTACTCATTTTCAAAGCGATATAGATTATTATGATTTTGGAGCAAAAAATACCCTTCTATACAACCCTATACATGTTGGTCCCTTTGATAGGTATGAGGAAAATGTAACAAAACTATGGAAAGATTTTTGTTTGCAATTTTATCTTCACCATTTTTGTACAGAAGAATTTTTATTGTAGATATATACTTAAATATTGACAAAAATTCAAGAAATTAAAAAAGTATAATCGCACGTTCAAGTTACACCCCCCTTTTGATGGAAGCACAGGCTACAGGAGTGAATTTTTATCACTTACTCAGAAGCCTACCATTGTCAAATATAAAAACTTTTGTACCTAGTAATTCCATTTCAATCCCGTGTTTAAGTAGGTAGCTAATTATTTCGTATGTCGTTAAAGTAGACTATTATGTGCCCCTTTGACGGTATATAAAGTGGCCGATTTCAGAACAATGCAGAATGTACATTAATTCTATATACATTATTTTTTACGTTATACATCGTCTTGTGCACAAGCGTTTCTATATACAGTTAAGGTTAATTCTTTACGCATGAGCTTGTGCGCATGCGTTCATTTATACATCATAAGGAATTTCTAATAAAAAAAATTATATCACTGATAGGATTCGAATACAGGCCGTACAGAGTGAGGTATGGATTATTTTGTGGATTACAGGAGAAGGCTGCTACATTTGATGAATATGGCAATACAAACAGTATACTAATTTTTTCTTGGTTCAAATTTTCTTTTTCTGTTTTCTTGAGGGGGAGGTGTGGCAAAAATAGTGTGACACGTGTACATAGTAGGTGATTGATACTCGTGGGATTTGCATCACACTTGGATCAAAATCACCAACTTTATATCCTTGTATCGCAAATAACTATTTATACGCTTTTATTGCAGTTACCAACACGACGAAATGTGATGTACTTCTTGTACTAACATCTAGCAGCGCTGACTGTTGTTATCAGTTATCTCTTATCAAGGTGCTTTTCTTTTAATTCAAGTTACTTTCTATTATTTCATCCATTTATATGACGTGGTAGCAGTAACGTGGCAGAGCAGAGGGTTATCCTGTTCTAATTCCTAAAATATCGGTTTTTTTTCTTTTCTTATACAAGTTTTTTTTGAAGTTTTTGAACTGAGATGTTAGTAGGAAAAGTTTTACTTGTCTTATAAAAGCCTATTCTAAAATGCCATTTTTAACTGACTTATACTGGACTACACACATGTGATGAGAAATTTTATGCTGCATTATAATATTCGCATTGATTAATAGTAAATAGGTATTTTACGCAACTAGTCTGTAAAAGAAGCAATTGTCAATGAGTTGAGAAGTTTGCTTTATGGGCCGTAGATAAATGCTGTAATCGCACCAGTTGATTATTATGAAAGTGTGTGCAAACAAGTTATTAACGATATTTTTCTTGCGACTAATTCACAAAAAGAAGGTTGGTTACAGGGCCGTGAAGAATAAATTTGGGCTGGGGGAAAAAAATTTATAGATTGCTTACAAAATTGAAAATTGCATCTAAATGCAGGTGTTTTATTTTTGGAGGGGGTTTTATAATACTGAGAAAACCTATTTAGTGGGCAAAAAAAATTTTTTAATAGTTTTTGAGTAGATTTTTATGGAAAATCTACTTTTTTTTAAAGAAAATTCCGGGCCTCTGAAGAATCTCCCCTTTCCTCCTTTCATCAGGCATGATTGGTTATTATTGTATTCAGTCAATTTCTTAAAATTCCTGATCACCGATAGGTATATGACAATTCAACCTCTCTTATCAATAAAATTGAATAATTAGATAAGCAGGAAGTACTGAAGAAATAAACAAGAAGAATAGATTGAAAAAAAAAACTTGTTTCCACTCCAGTGAAGAAATGAAATTCTTTTTTGCACTTTCGAATCAATTCAGAAATCTCTCACTCTGGTTACAGGAATCGATTCCATAATAACCACTATTAGAATTTTTCTATAGAGGGGGCTGAGAAGAAATTTACATAAAAATTAAATTTCCACTCTCTTTGACTACCGTCTCCACACTTCTCCCCTGACAATACGTCACCCTCCTTCGTAATCATTCTGAAGTGGTGTTGATTAGAGGCGTACGAGATTAGAGGAGTGGGTAATACACCATATTACCACACCTCCCTTCATTTTTTTATTTTTTTTTGACTTAAAAAAAGAAAAAAACCCACAAGAATGAGAGAACATTTTGAGACTGAGTAGCGCAATCTTCAGTAATGGAGTATGAAAAAGCATAAAAAAAGTACTGAAGAGTCGAACAATCAAAAAACATTTCACCAAATAAAACCGTTGTACATTTGAGAATCGGTTTTTCTCTTTTTCAGAGGGGCTCTGGGCTAGGCTTGAGCCCCGCGAGGCACTCTCTTTGGTACGCTGCTGCTTTCTTGAGTAAGGGTTGCGAAAATGTTCTTTTTATCTGCATATTTAATTTGGTTTGTGACTTCGTGAACACTGTAATAAATAGGTGTCTGTTTCTTAAAACAAGACGAAGAAAATTAACAACTGCATAAAATTGATGCAGGTTCAAAACCTGGTAAGTTCATATTTTCATTGAAATATATCTACCTACGTATGATTTTCTAACTGAAAACATAAAGGAGCATACTCAGTCGTGACTGAGTCTATAGTTTATACCTGATTAGTTTTATAGCAGCTACTTGGAGTGATAATCATTTTTTCAGCCTCTAAACGACGTTTTAAAATCTCAACCCCGATGACTGAAATAAAGTAATACCGCGAGATTGCAGTTCGCAGAAGACGAATTTATTTCATTCGTCTATTCGTTATGTTTCGTTTTAATAACTCGCGAGTAACCCCTTCGCCTTGTGCATAGCGTATGTCGCCACTTATGGCTTACACAGAAAAAGAGAGGGCTACATACGCGATTTTGACGCCGAAAAATGAGGCTGCCGTTTTCCGAAAAACAAAAAAACCAAAAAAAAAAACGAGCCATTTGGCTAAATGTGGCAGAAAAGTTGTAATTCGGCGCTATCGGAGACGAGCGACTGGCTTGCGAGGCGCCATATTTTGACCCTCGTAAACGGATGGAAAGAAAGACCGCCGTCGGCTAAAGGTGACCTCAGCTCAGTGTGCACGTCTTCGCAAACAAAGTACGTTTAGCTGGAGCGACCAGCAACAACGCCATAATAGGTACCATTTTAATGTCTCTGGAATACGAAAAATTACGACGCGATTACCTACGTGCAGCCCGAGCCGTCAAATTTTGACGATCATCCCTTTCTGCGTTGCCACCCTTTCTCATTTCTGCAAATTAGTTCGTCAATCGTAAAAATTTCGTTTTATCGTCCGCACCGTTTCACAAATTCGACAGAAATTATACGACCTTGTTGCTCGCATAGTTTATTCGTTATTTCGTTATTCGCTGTCGTTATATTTTTAACCGAGTCACAAAAAAGGAAGAGGTTCTATGTTCATCAGGTAAATATAATATAGGCTGCTTACTAGCTGCCCGTGGTGTCAGCTTTGCTTGACAGATGCTTAGGACCTTTGACCCTAACGCTGAGATGAGTGTTCACCGACATATCGCACAACGAAATCTGAAAATATAAAATTCTCCCCTTTTTGGGCCCAATGAGGGTCGAAGAACGGGTCCTATGATATAACTGACATCGAATTTAAAATCAGCTCCTCAAAATACATGTCCAATCGTGTATTTCACAATAAAATCTGAAAATAAAAAATTCTTCCATTTTTGGGCCCACTGAGGGTTGAAAAACGGGACTAATAATAAAATTAAAATCAAATTCGAATTCAGCGACTAAAAAAGCATGTTCGATGATGTATCACATAATAAAATCTGAAAATAAATGATTCACCCCTTTTTCGGCCCACTGAGGGTCGAAGAATGGGTTTAATAATAAAATTAACATCGGATTCGAATTCAGAGTCCCAAAACACATGTTCGTGGTGATACATTATGCAATAAAACATGAAAATGAAAAATTCTCTCTTTTTTGTGCCCCATGAGAGTTGTGGAGTGGGTTAAATGATGAGCATCAAATTCGAAAATCCAAATTTCATGTAACTTGTCTACTTCTGCTTTAGTTGTCAATTTTTGAAGTGAAACTTCCTTAGTATCGGCAGTAAACTTGTATGACCTTAACACCACAAATCCAAGGACAAAAAGCATTATCGGCTAAAAAATCAGACGTAACGGAAAGAGCCAATAATAAAGCCCAATACTGACTAAAAATATTTGACGTCAGAGGACTCAAATGTGAAGCACTTGCTTGTTTTTTTTTATTTTTTTTTTTAACAGAAAAAAAGGGAAAAAGGCGTTTGAGTTCATCCCCATTATAAAAAAAAAAAAAAAATGATTTAGAAGGCAAATCCCACAGTAAAATAAGGGTTTTTCGGATTGTTGACTATTTTTTTTTTGTATTTTATTTTGTGATACATCAGCGGGTTTGTTTTTTTTGGGGGGCTAATTTAAAATTTGACAATTAATTTTTCGTTCAACTCATTCCTCGATTCCCAGGGGCTTCAAAAGGGGGACAAATTTTGACTTTCCATATTTTGTCGTGTGGTGTATCATCAGTTATATTTTTTGAGGCACTGATTTTATATTTGACGATTATTTTTTCGTTCAACCCATTCCTCAACAGCCAAAGCATCTATGGGGGTCAAATTTCGACCCCTCATGTTTTGTTGTGTGATACAATATTAGTAAGTATGATTTTTGAGCCCCTGATTTGGAATTTGACGTTAACGTTTTCATTCAACCTATTCCTTGACCATCAGGGGCATTAAAAGGGGGCCAAATTTTTAATTCTCATATTTCGTTGTGCGATACATCAGCAAATAATAATATGTTTTTTGAGGGACTGATTTCGAATTTGACGTCTATTTTTTCATTCAACTCATTCTTTGACCCTCAAGAGCTACAAAACATGGCCAAATTTTAACTTCTCGTAATTGTTTTGTTATGCGATACATCAACTGATATGTTTTTTAGGACGCTGATTTCAAGTTTGATGTTTATTTTTTCATTCAACAAATTTTTCAACCCCCAGGAGCTTCAACGGGAGTCCAAATTTTAACTTTTCATATTTTGTTGTCTGCATCAGCGAGTATGTTTTTTAGGGCACAAATTTCGAACTTGATATTTGTTTTTTTTTTTTTTAAGATTACCCGAATTTAGAGATAGTTTCGTAATATCTCGTAAGAAGTTTCAGCTCGACTGCATGTCGCATGAAAGACACTTTTTTTTTATGGGTTCATCTCATGGCCGGAAATAACTGGGAATGGAAGAATTATCGGCGTATTATTGGACAATTTTGGTGGGGGGTCAGGTTATATCGTTTCCCAACAGCCAACCAGTTGGAGTGTGAAAGGTTGCGGACGGTCATAACGGTCCGTGGTACAGTAGGTACTTACTTTGAGAAAACGTGGAAATCGTAGAATGGGGTAGGTTCCGAATCGGAGTTGCATCAGCTGCAGCGGCAGCAACGAGATCAGATCGAGAACGAATGGTCTGGACCGGACGTAGTGCAGGGCGAGCTTTTTCGAATCGTAGACGACGAGTCCCTGCTCGAGGTAACCGGTGCGAAACTGGACGACGATGTCCAGCAGAAAGACCAGGTCGGTGAGGTTATCGCACCATATCCAAAACGTTTCGACCATTTGTTGGAATTCGGGGAAACTTTGACGCACGATCAACGTCCACAAATTGTACAGCACGCTGACCGTCACCAAAAACAGCCAATAAAAGTAAAAGTTTTCGTCCGGATTGACGACCGTCGACGGCTGTTTCTTTCGGTGCCTTCGTTTGCGTCTTCGCAGCTTTCGCAAACTTTCGGGCTCACCCTGCGAACTAGAACCGTCGCCATCGTCTCCTGTGTCTAAAGTTTCCTACAGGAAAAAAAGAGGAGAAACGACAGCAAAAAAAAAAAAAACAAAAAAAAAAAAAAACAAACAAACAAATAAGTAATGATAGTAATAATAATAATACACAAAATAAAATAACGGCAGGAGGATGGTGGAGAATGGATAAGGAGCGACGACGGAATTTATGCGCATAGTTGAACCTACTTTCTAAACTTTTGTAAACTTTTCCGCTAGTATTTTGGCCATTTTTTCTAGTGCTTTTTTTTTTCTTTTTTTTTCTTTTTCTTTTTCTTTTTCTTTTTATTATTATTATCCGTTTGTTTTTGGTATTTACGAGTACTTTTTGTTTGTACAGGGCAAAATCCTGCCTACAAGTTGGGACGAGGTGCGACGCTATGGCCTGGCAAATGGCAAATGGAATGACACGTGGATCGACTTCGACCGACCATGACCTTAATCGCCTTAAATAGTCAAATATGAACCGTCCCTCCTTTTGTTTTTGTTTTATCAACGTTCTGAAATATTTCGATCCAGAAATGTTTCTAGCCGAGTCTCTCCAGGACCGTATGGGGAGCTAAAATTTTTTGGGGGCTATATTCTAAAATTTTCACACTGGCTACAAAAGCTTCCAACTCAATCGTAATAAAATCATGCGGTGTAGGTACAACATATTGGTTCTCCAGTAGTCTATTTTCATTAAACACTACAAATCATAAGTTTTCCAACAATCTTTAATGTTTTCAACTTCTCGACCAATTTCGAATTACTGGGGGAAATATTGTCCCCCGCGTCGATCTATAGTTACGGCCCTAAGGCTTTCCAAATATACATTTTTTTGAACAACAACTATTTCCCACAAATTCTCTACAATTGTGTATTCATCATATCCCCATTGTCTGTGTTCCATTTCTCTCCTTTCCTTTCAACACACAATCACCCACAACTCTGGGCTAATATAATACCATATTTTAGTAAAATGTAGGATTCATTCTTTTGTAACTCAACCTCGTAGATATGCACTATGCACATGTCTTATAATTTGTATATGTTAGGAGCAAAAACCAAATTCACTCAATTAAAATTCTTGGAACGCATTCTGTCATTTAAAAATTGCCAGAATGTGAAAATTTGCATTTTGGCTATTTTTAAATGTTCAGAACGCATTCTGAGCTATAGGCTAAAACCACAACATGTAATTTGTATTGTGGTATTAGCCTAAATGCACAGAACACGTTATGAAAGCTTTTCAATTCCGCAGCACGTTCTGTGCGCATTATGTGCGTTACGTTTATCACCACAATGTGAATTCGCATGGTAGTGATAAAAGTGAAACTGTTCACAATAAAAAAAAAAAAAAAAAGTCTAAAATATAGAGAGGCGGTTTTACAACACAAGATGTTGCAATTCGGTGATAAAAATATGATGCTATTCCACTAGAAAACAAGGCATAATGATTTGAACGAAGTGAGTGTTAATAGAATAGCATTATTTTATTAGCAGATCCCAAAAAGATGTGTCCTCAAAGCATTTCTCTAGGTTTTAAGTGTTATTTTTTGTATTGTGAACAGGGTGTTAGCCACCAAACACGTTATGGAATTGAAAAACTTCTACAACGCATTTTCTCTATTTAGGCTAATACTACAACACAAATTTTGAGTTGTGGTATTAACCTATAGTTTAGAACACGTTCTGAGCACTTAAAAACTGCCAGAACACAAATTTTTGCATTCTATAAATTTCTAAATGACAGACTGTCTTCTGAGCATTTATTTTTTGCTCATTAAGCGATTTTGATTTCTGCTCCTAACAAATACATCTCATTTACTATACATAATATATAGCTTCAGTATTAAAGTAACTCACAAACTACGTTGAATACTTTTTATTTGTACGCTACTCACAAATATCCTACAAATATCGTTACAGCAACTATCACAACTTGCGAGTACCTACTCAACCTACTGCACCGTACTTACTTAAAAAAAACTTTACCCCTCTCATTCACTTCCGAAATACCCTGTATAATCATGAACGATGCAAGTTTATAAAAAAGCTAAATTGGTACCGCTACAGAAAACGTTTTGCACTCGCGAATATTCTTTTTTTTTTTTTTTTTTTGAAGTCTTTGACCTTCGATTCTTCGGAAAAGATTCATTCGACAAGCAAAAATACGTTGACGTACTCACGATGAGCCATCATTCTCAGCCTCGATAACGAAACGCTTACCTGCTGCCCTTTATCGTCTATGTTAGCCTACAAATGACTTTCCTCGGAGTTGGTTTGATTTTCTCGAGCATACAGCTATGTAGCCTACATTTTCTTTATGGGCGAAAACATCGATAAAAGCTTATACGAGTTTTTCATTCGCCCATTTTCTGGCTACACGTCAACTTTACGCGTATAAATCACAAACGAAAAAAAAAAAAAAAAAAAAAAGTAAAAAATGGCATTACGTCTAAATTTTTATTATTCCCTTATTTTCGCGCCGAAACAAATGACTAGTTACCCGTCTTTGTACGATGGAGAGGGGGGGAAGGAGGAAATGAAAAAATGAAAAAATGAAAAAATGAAAAAATGAAAAAATGTCTATTTTTTTCGCGCTGGCGCCGCACCGTGTTACAATTTTTCGAAAACCGATGCGAATTAAAAAATGAAATTTATTCGTTTTTCCATCTTCGTTTCCGTTGAAAATATTTTTACGTCCTTAAAATGCATGATTATAGCATTCCGCGACCAACTACGCTCCAACCGAAGACCTAATTCCATAATGGCTTTGAAAATATCAAACCCAGTACCATCTTCACTTCCTTGAAATCGATTTCATAAAACTTCTGTGTTTTATTTTAATAATAATTAAGGCCGCGCATATGAAAAGGGCCTAAGTGCCACTTGGGCCAATGCTCCACGAGCTATTTAATCAAATACAACAAACTAGACAGCTATATCTATGAAATTTGTTGCACAGCTTCCATTTCAAAGTGAAGAAGTCTGTTATTTTTCAATAATTACAGAGTTTTATGGTTTATTTACATTTTTTAATATTAAATTTGGTTAACAAATTTTGTATTAGAACTGTCTACTGATTTTTCTTTTTAATTTTTTCAAGCTGGTGAGATGGAAGTACCATTTATGAAGTGAAATTCGGTCATTTAAAAGCATTTTTGGACACAAATTTTTTGTGAAAATGAAAAGGGCCTAATTGAAGTCAACTTTGAAAATTCCTCAAAAATAGGGACAGAGAGATAGATTTACCATAAAAATTTATTTAAAAACTAGATAAACTCCTCTTTCATACATTTTTTACGAAAATATTGTAGCTTCAACCCATTTAAAATGACATCGAACTCAAACTTCAAATGCGTTTTTCTCAAAACTTTTTTCTCGCTTAAGCCCTTCGTATACGCACGCCCAGAATTGAAAAAAAAAATTTTTTCCTAAGAGGGCTCGAACCTTCGCCTTCTCCGTGACAACCCCAGATCTTAGAAGTGTTGGTTTTTCCATCCTCAGTTAAGATTTAACTTAGTTTAACTGGCAGATCACCCAGTAGTGTCAATTTTTCAAAATGTTTTGATCTATTTTAATCGATTTAATCGAAAAGAAAATAATCTATCTATCGGTAAATGTTGGGCATACCAATCCTTCTCTCCTCGCACCTAGCTATATTCTCCACATGACTTTCTCACTGTTCGTGACTACAAATATGAACCGGTTTACTTTGCTACGCTATATGACGTCACACTGAATATGACAGTTCAATCTATACTTTGTTCAACTTAAAAACTTTGTTTAATATATACGTACGATCAAATTGAATGATGTTGTCTATTTTATTTCTCTAAAAACACTCTGAGACCTCTGTATGGCAGTAGAGCTTTGGCAAAATCCTATAAGTGCTACAATTTTGTTTGTTGAGTCAGTGAATTAAAAAAAAAAAAATTTAATTGAGCAGTTAATTATGTTATGCCAGTAATCATATTTTAAATAAAGTTTTGTGCATTTTTTATTTATTTATTTATTTTTCCTATACGTACAATTGCATCAGACACTTGCAAAAAGTGTTGAAGTACTGAAAGCTGAATTGAACTAATTTTGTAAAATAGTTGGCTAACATAGCCTCAACATTCATTGAATGTGATATTTTGAATAATATTGTGTACTATCTGGCCAAAATTTTAGTGGAATTTTGCGGTTAAAGTGGCTCAGTCATCAGTATTTTTGCTGGTCAAGCATCCCCATTTATGTTACTTGGTTGAAGATTCAATTTGGAGCCTAGACTTTTGTCAATTATTATGTCTAGAGGACTCCCTGCTTGTGTGTTCCACAGAATAGTAATATGTTGGTGTCCTTCCTGCTTGTGTGTGGACCAAATTTGTGTCATTGTCAATGGTCAACCTATTGTCTCATCAGGAAAATAGCTATGTCGATGAGTTAACTGCGTCTAAAAAAAAGGAAAAGAAAGTTGTTGTCTTGGAGTATAACAGGGTTTGCTGAAATTTTCATCATCTTTGAATTTGGCTATGTTAACTATAATATTCATCATGAAAATGGGTGCTTCGAAAATCAATAAATCGTCATCTTATGCTGATTCAACATCATAAATTGTCAGAAAACTAGTCTGACTTTGTCAGTCTGCACCAAAGTCCAACATCTTTCTGTTAAAACTGCTAAAAAGGTATTTAATTAATTTAAAATATATAACAAAAGTGAGCATTTTTTGAAACATGAAATGTCTTTTTATGAAAATTTGAATCACATATTCGCACTTATTTCAAAATTTTAAGTAAAAAAAAAATTACTTTTAAAATCTATTAACTTTTTGATATTTTATAGAAAAAAACTGTCAGACGCTTTTGTCTCAGAATGTATATGTTATAAGATCCATTTAAGTTAAGCATGATCTATTTTGTTCTTTCCGGTATTAACTTATTTTCAAAGGTAGCCAGGTTAATTTTGATACGTTTTGAACAATGTTTAACCATTGTTAAAACTTGATCGTCCATCTACTGTATTACAATCCTGAACAATTCTTTATACTTATCTAATCAAGTTACCATATTCACATTTATAATATTGTTTACCAATCACCATATATGTTTTATTTTGTTTGTATATTTCATGTGGACCATAATTTTTTTTTACATTACTTCCATGAAAAAGGATGATAAATTGGAATTTTTTAAATTTTTTTATTAGTCAAAATATTTTTTTCTCTTATGCTTGGTTCGAAGGATTGTGGAGGGGTGTTGGGCATACCAATCCTTCACTTCTCGCACCTAGCTATATTCTCCACATGACTTTCTCACTGTTCGTGACTTTAAATATAAACCAGTTTACTTTACTCCTATATGACAGTTCAATCTATACTTTGTTCAACTTAAAAACTTTGTTTAATTTATACGTACGATCAAATTTAATGATGTCGTGTATTTTATTTCTCTGAAAACACTCTCAGACCTCTATACCAAATGTCTGTTGAAAAGTCAAAAATCGATTTATTGATCTTATATTTTGTTTATGTAAGAAACGTTGAAAACAACTAAAAAATAAAATCTAAAAACTGAAAACTTGATCAATAATTCTCTTTCTTTTTCTTTTTGCCTCGAAAATTAAAAATATTAAATCCTTAAAATTACTTATTTTTTCCATTAATTTCGTTGATAAAAAATCAAAAAAACAACAGAGAATACTGATTGGGTTTTCAATTTTCAAATTTTGTTTTTTAGTTGTTTTCAACGTTTTCTATATAAAGAAAATATGAGATCGATAAATCGATTTTCTATTTTTCAACAGTCGTTTATCGATCAGATCGATTATTTTCTTTTCGATCAAATCGATTACAATCAATTGAAAAATTTTGAAAAATCGACACCACTACAGAAAATATTGTTCCCAGTGAAAAGTTTTCTCATAAAAGTTTCTATCAGTTAGGTGGTATACCTATACCTATATTGTTCATAGGCGCTATGATGTTGGAGTTAAAAGCTGTCGAACACTTTATTGAACAAGGTTTGAAACTTTTGAGTTTAATGACGTCCACTACCAAACATACTATCAATCGTTTTCGTTTATCGCCGAAAAGGTAAAATTTACACTATTCCCACCCGTAACCCTTTTATGAGATAAATTTTAATACCCCTTTTGTAAAAAACTTGAGTAAAAATTTTTCCAAATAGCTCCCAGTGCCTGAATCTTCTCATTATGAAATAAAAATTGATGATCAAGGAATTCGTATGTTTTATTATTTCATAAAAATCTTATAAGTAAACCCACTCATTTTCCTCGTATAATTTTTTATGACGTTTGTTAGGCTTTTCCTCGTATTGCGATTTGTTGGCAAATTTTCGCCACATGCTGAAATATTTCACCGATTAGATGTACAACGACAGACAAACAGATTTTCCAACTATGGTGACATTTAGCACTAGCTTAGGCCCATAGATACTACTGTATCGAATCAAAGACTTGTTCGTTTTTTGTTTTTCGTTTTTTTTTTTGTGTGTTGAAAAATTTTCGTTCGCTTTTACGCCCTTTATGTCGAATTTCCGGCTACAGGAGAACGCGTTTGGCCTCCTTATCACAATGTAACTGCGATAGGAAAAATGTCGAGTTGAAAAAATAGACGCCGCAAACTTTTTGCTTACAGTAAACTTTGACGTTCGCCATGTTGAACAAGAAGAATGCCGCCGAATCTTGCCGACGCTAATGCTTTATATTATATTTCATTATTATTATTATTATTATTATTTCTTTTTCTTTTTTTCTCTTCCTTTTTATGCAGGTTTTCGAAAAAATCTAAATATTAAAATAAAACCAGTATTAAGACACAGGGTTAGGGATAGGTTTTTTTTTTCGTCTCATGACCACAGGAAACTTAGATTCACCTCTAATCCTCTGGCTGAGGTAGGGATTTCCAAAAAAAATTTGATAGGATGATGAAAATTTCAAATTTTTGGGTAATGAAAATATTTTTTAACTATAATCTCCTCCTCCCTGCTGGTCGATCCTGAATACGAAACTATCTCTACATATGGTAGTAGGCTAGGCGAGATATATTATTATTTTTACCCAGTTTACTTGCAAACGGGCCATTAAAATTGAACTCACAAAAGGGTGAGGGGAGGGGTCGACGAAAATTTACCGTTTCACAACAAACGAAAACTAATGACACCGTTTTCCCATTTGGATCTAATTTTCTTGAAATATATGTAAGCTCTTTAGAAAATAATGAAGAATCATGTAGACACATCTTTCATCTTTCCATACTTAAAATCCATCAATAGATGAATATAATACAAATCTAATATATATATGAGAGATCTCTGCAACTCACTATATCAGCGAGTGCAAAACACAGACAGAAACTGTGGTTATTTTAAGAATGTGAATACATATTCTTACATATATAACATATAATATTACGTATGCATTGCCTGAATGTTTGGTTCACTGTTTTGAAAAAACTACGAAAGGGATAAGACTGAAATTTTCACGAATAGTTGTTGTTGTTGTATAGGACTAGATTTGACAGGAGTTTGGTGCTTATTGATTCAGTTTAGTGTCTGAGAAAATTGGAGAACAAAAAATTCATAGAAAAGTGGTTATTTCATGATCTGGTTAAAATTACAATAGGGATTAAGCTAAAATTTTCATGATAAATTTTTTTCATACGAATGCCAGTTTGGTCGAAATTTGGTCAGTAGTTTTTGAGAAAACTAGAAACGAAACAATTTCTGGAGAAATAATTGGGTTCATAGTTTTCAAAAAACTGGTGAATTTTAAGTGAGACTAGGTTTGATAGGAATTCGTAGCTAATTTATTGATTCAGCAGTTTCCGCGAAAAATATGAAACAAAAATAAAAAAATTGCTGGAGAGAAGAAGCAAGTCGCCTGTGGTGCTTGAAGTATCGTTTTCGTATTTACGGCGCAAGGCGTTACGAGCGTCTTTTCTACATTACATTATTTCTGACGCGCTGGAGTTTTTTATGTATTATCTGAATATATACCTATATCTCCAAAATTATGTGTTCACAGTTTCGAAAAAACTACGAAACAGAGAGCTAAAATTTTCACGAAAGATATTTGTCACGTAAAAGCAGATTTGAGAAAAGTTTTAGAGAAAACTGGAAATCAAAAATTTTCTGGGGAAGTGGTTTTTCCAATATTTTTAGAAAAGTACGAAAGGGATTAGCCTGAAATTTTCGCAATATATCGTTCTTATGTATTCGCAAAGTCTGATCGAATTTTGATGTCTATTAGTTCAGTATTTTCTGAGAAAACTGGAAAAAAGTAAATCGCTGGAAAAATGGTTTTTCCAGTATTTTGAGAAAACTACGAAAGTAATAGGGCTAATATTTTCACAAAATGTAGTTTTTATGTAGGAACAAGTCTAATGGGAGTTAGGTGCCTATTAATTAATTAGTTTCCGATAAAAATTTAAAACAAATTTTGCTGGAGAAAAGCAAGTCGCCTGTGTTGCTTGAAGCATCCTTTCTATATTTACGGCGCAAGGCATTATTTTACTGTCTTATTTTACCTAGAACTGTAGCAATGATACATCAATAGATCGATATATACATTAGATATCAATAACTATATATAGTTTTTTTTTTTAATTTTTCACGCATTTTAAATGCGTTTTTTAAAGAAGTATCGCTAGGCTAGAATTTTTATTATTAAAAATGATTTAAATGACGGACGGTTTCGATACTTTTGACCGTCCCCTTTTATTGAAAAAAAAAGTTGATATTGATACAAACAATACAAAAATTTTCAGAATCCAGCGATTTTTATAGTCTGTAAAATGAACGAAATCGCATTTGCAGACATTCACATCAGCAGAAACGCTGGAGCCTCTGCGCCGTAAATACACAGAATAATACTTCCCGCATTACATAACAAATAGAAATGAGCGGAATTGTGGCGTTTCGTAATGCCGTGACTCGTGAGGGTGACACGGTGCCTATTGTAAAAAGCACTCATGTGTGTAGCTAAATTTAAAACTCGTTTTCAATAATTTTGATTGTTCAGTAAATTTTTCGAAGAATTAAAGAAGGCGGGAAAACCCTATCAGTTACATTTGGAAATGCAACAAAAGTGCCATAATGAAGTACTAAATTCATTTTAACTTGTTGCTAGTATTTGTGTCACTTTGTGTTTACTGCACACCAACTTAATTTCAATTTCTGCGATATAGACTCGTTGAGAATTAAGTGAATAGTTCAAAATCAATCATCTGTCTGGGTATCAGGAGCCTGCATTTTAGATTTTTTAGGATTGGTTGTCACGACTGTGGTCGCAGCCTGTCAGTTTTTGCAGATTTTCAAATAAAAAAACCTGCTATTGTACGCTAAAGAAGGCAGTGATGGTAAGATTTGAATAATATAATTCAAAAGGAGGGTAACCGGAATATTTAGCTAAAATGTCACGCAGAACCCATCTGTACTATTTACATCAAACTTTTAAGACCCTTCCATAGCATTTTAAACAACTTTTTGCAAGACGAATATGCGACGTTCCAATCAAAGGAAAATTTTTCGAGGTCATGTGAAGAGAAAGGTATAAGGAAGTAATTAAAAGAAATTAAGAGTAATGTCTGAAAATTTCAACACAATAACTTGAATAGTTTATATGGGAAGGAGGTGATATAATAGCGAAAACTATCAACAATATCGATATCATTTTCGATATCGACTTTTTTTTCTCGATAATTTCGTCTCTATAATTTACTTAATAATTTAACCAAATTTTTCAACTGTTGACTTTTTTTTTTCTTCTTTATAATCTACCAAATCACTTATTTTTCGCTTGTTTTGTACATATTTCCTATGTTCAAAGCGACAGTAGGCTAACCTGGCGCTTTTGCCTTGCCAAAAAATGATGGAAAAGGGGAAGCAAAATGTGGGAACAAATGAAAAAATAAAATCAAGTGTTGTGGGCGATATGCCGTTTCGATCTCATGAAACGATCTTAGATTGGAGTAGGTACGTTTTTCCTTTTACAAACTAAGAAAAACTTTATTTCCAAAAACTAAAATTCACAATGAGTACATAGGTATTATACTTACTGTGGGTGTGTGTGTAGACAAATACAGCACACCACGTGATAACAGAAGGCGGAGCGTGTTCTTCTCAGTTATAAATTTGGCAATACAAACAAAGGCTCATATTCACAAACGTCACTTTAACTTCCCTTCACTTAAATTTCATTTAAAAAAATTTTTTTGCACAATTTTGTACTTGAAAATGTGGGAACATTGTATCGCTCATGAGAGTTCCAATGCAAAAAAAAAAATGTTACTACACTTTTAAATACAAAATTGTGCCAAAATTCATTTTCAACTATAGTTAAAGTGAAGAGAGGTTAAAGTTATGTTTGTGAATATGGGTCAAAATGTAAGGCCGTGAGCGCAAAAAGGTAGTTTGTGGACTATTAGTCCACTAGTCTGCTAGGTTATCAACGAGTATATAATACACTGTTTGTCTTCAATCACTCGTTGTCACACTTACAAATTGTATAAGTCATTTTCTGGTTACCATGGTACAGGTCGCAATTTAATTTGTTCAATATACTAAATAAAGGACCTGACCTATGGATTTTGATGTGGATTAGTCGGATGGTACTTCCGGAACCGCTCTTTTTGTATTCATTTTGGATATAAAATGCAGTAATTATTTTAGATCAATAAAAGTCCATTGTTGTTTCAATTTTGAAGGAGGGCTAGTAGTTTTAAACTGCATAATTTTCGGTCGACAATTACAAAATTTAATGCAGTCAGTAATTATGATCTATTACCAATGAGTTTGGGTCACTTCACCGAAAGGAATTCACCTAGCAAACAATTCAACGATTAGTATTTTCACTAATTACTATTTCATCGTCTACACATTCATCGACAGGTTTTTTTACTGATTTCTTTATCTTTTGTGTGATAATATGATCCCTGAATATTTAACAAAACATACATTTACTCTAAATTTTTAAACTTGAATTACTTTTTTTTTATTATTTCATACATAAATTTTATTAATTATAATTAATAAAGTAAAAATAATTACTAAATTCATACATTTTCAAGTATTATCACTTTTTCATTTTAAAATTTCTGTTTCTTTTGTCTTCCCTTTTTCCCTATTCTTATAATTTATACACTAAATTTTTTGCCTTTTTTTTTAATGTCTTAAAAAATAAAATTTTATAAAAAGATACCAAACTGATATAATAATTTTTACTTTTTCATTTCAATATTTTCATATTTTCATTAATTAAATAAAATTATTGTAAGCTTTTGTTCAACTTACTAATGACTAACGTAGGTGTTCTTGAAATTCATAGCATCATGTTATACCGGACTCCGAAAATTTTGTGTGATTCTGGGTGCTGTTCTGCTTTTTTAATTTTCTTCAAATTTGTCAGTAATGTTTAGCTAGGAAAGTTATTTAAGTCTGCCAAATTTAAAGTAAATCGATCTACTAGAACGGTACCCAGAATCATGAAAAATTTTCATAACACGGTAAAATAATGCTACGAATTTCAAGAACACCTAACCTCTGGCTGACTGTTTACAATCAAAAAAATTAATCGAATCGGTGAATGAACCGAACCTTAGGTGAAATTTCTAATAGGTGAATTAGCCTGTAGATAAAAAAGTATGTCGGTGAGTTGTCTGCTAGGTGAATTTCATAGATGAAATGTCCGTCGGTGAAAAGACACTCACAGACACTCGGTGAAAAGGTCGACTCCCATTATCAACTTTTTAACGCTTAATTGAAGCTGCCACTGCTTTAAAGTTTTTTTAAACCTTTGATGAAGATATGAAATCCAGACATTCATATTCAAATTTAAATTTTCAAAAGTTGCCGGGCAGGCGGCGCATACGAAATTCATTAGTACCAGTCAAAAAACATCCTAGCAACGCTCATTGAGTGTTCCAGCAAAAATAGGACACTATCGAAACTATCGAAACTATCAAAACTATCAAAAATAACGATAATATTGAAAATAATGTTGACAGGAATAGGTCTTCGACTATATTAATACTGAACCAGTAAAGCTCCATAAGCCCAATGTACTTTTTAATGCCAAGACATGTCGGCATAAAAGTAAATCATCCGTGTGTACTTCGTGCATACTTTTGATGTTTTGCTCGATTTCACCAATTTGGAATACATTTGATAAAGGTCATCCCTTAAATTTACAGGTATAACGTACATAAAGTACGTCAAATCAGCGGCACACTGCGCCGGCATGTTCGGTCAGAAATCATCGTTATTTACTAGTGCAGTACTATATTTGTCAAAGGCGTAGGTGAGTTTGCACAAAACACGAAAAATACCTTTGAAAAGTGGGGAATATAAGGTGACTCGTAATAAAACAGAATAAAACAATTTTATTTGCTATGTTCGACATGGCAAAAAGTTTGATAAAAGAGCGGACATAAAAAATTTTTAAGGTGCTATTCTGCCAATGTACAAGTCGTTTCATTTTCATTGGCACATGTAGTCAAAATTAGCGGAATAGTACCCCTAAAAATTTTTATGTGCACACTTTTATCGAACTTTTTGCCCCGTCGAAGTGTCGAACACAGTTATGGTGGCTCAAAGGTTCATTTTTCGCCAACGGAGATAGTGCAATTTTCAGCCATTTTGTCGCCAATACGTGCTGGACGACCAACTATACGTAGGTAGGATATATATATATATATATATATGTGTGTGTGTGTGTGTGTGTGAAAACCTATCCATGTTGTCTACGCCGCGGCGCCCTTCAGCCTCCAAAACAAATAGTTAAACTTTCGTATCTGACAAAGCACATGTAACGTCTATTGAAACTTTCGTCTAAATTTACGGTTTGGTCGATAAAAGAAATAAAAAAAAAAAAAAAAAAGAAAAAGAAAAAGAAGATGAAAACCGCGAAAATTTTTAGACCGTGCGACACTATTTCTTTTTCCGCCTTTTCTCTCAACCAATAAGTATAGCAGCGATCAAAACTTTTTTTTTTTTTTTTTAAACTTTCCTGAAGTTTATCGCGCCCACGCGACACACAGGCTAAAAAATTTTTCTTCCTATCATTCTCAAACTTTTTCCAACTTTTTCGCTCATTTGATCGAAATCGAAGTGGCGCTATCATTTTTTTCAAGCGGAACACGAAAGACAGACGATGTGCGCATCGCATTAAAATAAACGATTTTGATGAGGATGGAAATAGGCTACGTATAGTGAGACTAATAACTGGGATAGGTAACCTATAGTATGCTGTAAGACGCAATGACGAATTAAGTCAACTTAACTGGCGCTATCCTCCCATACCTGAGTACCGGTCTAACGAACTTTTAAAGACTGACGAGGACGTAGAGAAGCGTACAACCGAGAGTCGAATGGCACATGCGCTAAATGAACGACGGATTTTGATATAGCAAGGCCCCCTTTCACCTCAAACTGTCCTCCTCGCCACACGATACAACACATTCACTCCGACGACTAGTCGAAAAAGACGAAAATAGATGATTAAATTCTGGTACAGGAGAAGGGTCTATGTTCAAACAAAGGATACCTATATTTTTGTTTGGATTATCATAGGTTATCATAGGTGTTTTTACTATTGTGTTCTATGCAGTGTAGTAATGGGAATTTTAATTCTTTTCATGGATCTGCTTCCACCATTCCGACTCTGTGAGTGGGAGTAGTACTTGGAAGTACTTTATTAGTTCCTTTAGTTCCACCAGTTTCAAAAAATGAGACGCGTCAAACATCCTTGAATGAACGTTAAAGCGGAAAGAAAAAAAAGGATGAAAAGAAGGAAGTGTTGATACACGCTGAAACGATGAGATGATAACATAATTATAACACTTAGTCACTCACTGAACTAAAAGTAATCAAGTAAAACTGTACATACACATTATACAATGAACTGTATGAATTTGATTAATGAATGAATGAATGAGAAAGTTACCGTAGCCAACTGGAGGAATGACTCAGAATCGTTCCTCTAAAAGAGTCCCTTCCTCACAATGTGTGACATTTATCACAATATTCGAGGAAACTGAAAAACAGGGAACAGGTTTGCTAATGTTTTGACTATCAATGCAAAAAATTTGAAAATGATTCTCTCAAAAATCAACTTACTTTAATTACTTGAGCATGCGTGCAGTCCATTATAATAGAACCACCCCGTATTATACGCATGATATTAAGGCCTAATTGTTTACTTGTTTATTATTCACTAACCTTTGCCATGCCAACTATTGAACAAAACTTAGGATTCTCGTCCTCATCCTTATTCCATCATCATCTTCATTCTCATACCCCTCTCAATACTCAACTTCATACTTGGTTCCTGTCCCACTGTCATCTCATTCAAATCATTATGCTTATCTTCATCCTCAAGCTATTAAATATTTTTCTCCTCACACCACCTGTTAGTCTGCCACATTACTAGTCTCTCTACATCCCTATTCTATCCACTTCCTCATTCCCATACCCTTTACCAACATCATTCTCATCTCAGTTCCCATCCTGAGCACCATCTTCAATCCTTTTTCTCACTGCCATCTCATTTTAATCATCCCTCTTTAATTATCTCGATCCTCGGCTGAGTCTTCATTCCCATCCCATCATATTCATACTCATTTCCATTCAAATTCTCTTTTTTATTTTTATCCTCATTATTGAGCACACGCTTTTAAACGTCGAGCATTTGTTTTTCAAGCGTTTAAAAAAAAAAGCAAATGCCCATTATCATCTCTAATAGATAGGGGATTAATTCATTCAAATATCGAAATTTTCTTATACTATGATAATTTATATCGATACCTACGACATCGTTATTTTCTCTCAAATATCAATACGTATTGATACATGTTAATATTTTTTGCACTTCTAGTAGCCCTGACACAATACTGTGGGCATCAGTAAACTCACCTTGAACATACTCTAACAGAACATGGGTAATTTTGACCAGGAAATCATTTATTACATTGCCGAGTATCTCTATAATGGAATGTGGTGCATATGTGTAAATAACATATGATATGTAACTGTACAAAAAAACATCCAAAGAACTGAGGTCAGGGGCCAAAATTATCAATACTCAATTAGAACATGTTCAAGCTGAGTTTACTGATAATCTAGGGTATCGACTCTTGGCTACCGGCTGTCATTTTGAACTAAATTTAGTTGAAAATCTTCATTTTACTTATTAATTACATTATCTTGATTCCTTACTCGTCTATTTTGTTACTTATTTGTATATTTTACTTTTGAATTTTAATGCAATGTAAATGACGAATCATACGACATTTACCTGACCTATACATCTTATGACACAGCACAATGGTGGTGATAACACAAACAACCTTGTATATTTACGTATGAATTTCATTCGATAGTTCCAAACGTTTCCTTGGGTTCATGAAACGAAAAACGAACCTACTACCGACCGTATGTCTTAATTATCAAATCAATTTTAATATGGAGATTTTCTTTCGAAAACCTACATAAAACTTAACCTACGAGATCTATTCAAGTCGAACGATATCACCGATTAAACGTATATTTACGGCCAAAAGGCAAGGAGTGGTGCGAGGTTCGCATTTCACGACTTCGTTTGGGCATGACGAAAATTTATAGGCAATGAAAACCCTGCTGAAAAGCATTTCATAGGCCTGGGGCTTCTTTCAAACTAAAAAGATTTTTACGATTCCTTTAAAATATCCATTACCCATCGCTTTACAACGCCTGTCAGAATCTTTTCATAACTTTCGGTCAGTGGCGATGAAAGCTATACGTTCATTACGTATTCTCAATAGTCGAAGTGATTTTGGGTAAACTAAAAGCCTATAACGGAGTAGTCGACAGCTTCTTTTTCTGCTCGGTAGTCTCCCTAATTGGAACGAATAAACAAAAACGTCGATCATAAATTACCTGCGTTTCCGGTATTTGACGCGTCGAAAATCTTTTTAGAAACGAGTCTTCGCGTTTTAGCTGCGGTTTCGGTTTTTGTATCGTCGACGAGATGGCGCTAGACAATTGGACCGTCGTTCTCAGCTTCATCCATCTCTGATTGCTACGGCTCCTGCAAGCAAACGATGGCATACGTCAAAGATCGTTAGACTTGTATCAAAAATTACGGCCAATCACAAGAAAAAAAAAAAAAATTAAGGAAACGCTTTTGTCTCTCCTAATTGAGAGAAAACGAGCAAAAGACTGCGCCTTTCAAACTGGAAGTATTGTCAGCATATTTTGTTTCGCGTTTTTGTGTTTAACACTTTTGCCTGTCAAGTCAGGTCCGTGAAAATAGCATCCGTATCCCAATTTATTAGAACTACAGTCCTCTACAGAGGGAAGAAAACCTGAATAAAACAAAAAAATCTTTCGCAACGATACTCTGCGCCGTAAATACGAAAGAGTTACTTCAATCGACACAAGCGACTTGCTTTTCTCCAGCCACTTATTTATTTGGTTTACTTTTTTACTTTTTAATGTGTAAACATTCTTGCTTTCTAGTTTGCTTCCTCCCAGGTGTAAAAATATTAGATACGAAAAAGTTGAGATTGCATAAAAAAACTGCACGGCGCACTGTCCAGTTTTGAATTCTGTTTATCACATAACACACACACACACTCACAAGCAGACATCTGTGGCGAGCTGGCAGCGTGTGATACATGCACGTACACATACACACACATTCTCTGTGGGGCGTGGCGGCATGACATCTACCCACACAAGCATTTTTTTGTCCTGGTTAACGTTAAACATTAAATATGTGAGGGGGACCCTCGCACGCCTTTTTTTTTTTTTCTCAGAAACTACTATACTTATCAACAGACACCAAACTGAAAGGACTACCTTTCATGAAAATTTCGCAGTCTTTTCAAAACCATTTACACAAATCCACAAATATATTTCAAAATACTACAATAATTCTAATTCTCACCCTTTTTCTTGCACACTCCCGCTTTATGTCATATCTTTCATATTTCATTGGTTTTATCTCAATTATGTTTTTCCTATACACCCTATCAAATTCATATCTCCCACCATGCCTCATTCAAATCACTCAAACTCTTACACTTAGCTATTATTCTAATGTTTTGTACTATTTCATTCTATTAATTTCATCAAATATAATAACACCATAATTATGCTACGTCAACATACACTCTTGTAAGTATATACGCTTTTAAAACGTACAAATTTCTTGAACGTTTTTTGTAACAGTAATAACCATTAAAGATATATTGTACACACATAATTATACATACAAGGTGTTTCATGAAATGATCTCCAAAACTAAAAATATGGATGCAACCGAGTATGACTACAAAAAATTTCCTCTAATAATTTCCCCTAAACTTTTTTAGCCAGGGAGGCTGTAAAATCTAAAAATTTTGAATCATTCAATCGTTAAATTTGGAAAATCTAGTTTGGAATGGGAGGGAATGGTTTAGTTAACCATATAGGCTACGTGTATGTCTAAAAAGTTGACATGAACAATTTCAAATTGTTGAAATATGAAAATTTGCATATAGTTGAAATGAAGGCATTACCAAAAAATTCGCCTTTCTGATTATTTCAATTTAGAACACAGGGGTAATTTTAAGAGGAAGTTTTGTTTAGTCCTACTCGCTTGTATCCATATTTCAGGTTTGGATAACATTTCATGAAGCACCTTGTATATTATATTAGATGTAGGTAATCTGCAGCTTTGCTAGCATTTGCGATTGGAAATTCCCGTTTTGTCATTTTATCCAAAATTTCGCATTCCCCATCACCATAAAATTTCGCATTGTCACAAAACACAAAGTGGAAAATCATGTTTAGCTGATAAGAAGTGACGATTTCAGGACAGTTACCCAAATCCAATTGCCCAAAAAGATATTCTCCCGAAATTTTTTCTCGAATCTATTTACCCGACACTCCATTATGAAGTACCAGGGTGCAGTGGAGAAGTAAGTGTTTGCAATATTGAAAATGTCATAGAAAAAAAATTGCCATACCGTCTGTGTTGTACTTGATTAAGTAATATGAGTGAAAGCCTTGGCCCACACTATAATGTTATCCTAAAAAATGCCAATAAAGCTGATAATGCTTTCCAAAAACTACTCGACAAGACATTTCCTTGAATTTTTTTAGCTGATAAAACTGTCAGGTTTTGTACTATTGGGTAAATGGGAGTTGGGGAAATGAATTGGGTTAAAAAAACTTCAGGGAAAGGTCTTGTTGGAGAAATGGCCTGTCAGGGAAATGGATTTGGAGAAATGACCTAGAACCAAAGCGACAGATATACGGATAGGTATATATACTTATCAAAATCTTATAGAAATATACAAGTTGAACTACTGAGAAAGCAAATACTAATTTCAAAATTAATAATACAAATTTCCACAAGGTGCCATTGATGACCACTCCTATTACTATTCTTCCCATTTTTTTCCAATAAAGTTCCATACAGTTAAAGATATTGAATCCAATTGTGAGACAACTGTTGATTGTGGAGAGCTAAAATTTTGAGGAAACATGGCATATGTTGGATACAGATTTTGTGGAAATTTGGCTAAAATTGTACATTTGGTTCTCGAAATACTGCTGAAATTTCATTCAGGTTTTGTGATTCAAATAATAAGAATTCAATTAAATTGAGAAATTTCAACAATATCTCGAATACCAAATGTATGATTTTAGCCAAATTTCCACAAAATCTGTAGCCAACATAATATGCAAATGTCTCTGCAAAATTTCACTTCTCCACAATCAATGATTTTCTTGCAATTGCGTTGGATATATTTATTTACATGGAAGTTCAATAAAAATAAATAGAAGAATTATGTGGTCAACAGAACTGGAGTTGCTGCGGTGCCTTGTTATTAATTTAAGAGTATCAAATATTTGCAAATCAGATGCCATGTGATTCCTCTACTATTTCTATAAAGACTTTTGTATCTATAAAAAGAGGAAGTGAAAGATCAATTTTTTTTCATTCTTTTTTATTCCTTTTTGTTTGTTTTTGTTTGTCTTTGCACCTCCATGAGTAAATGTAAATGATAAATGTTGGTAAAAACCAAATTTACCCCAAGAAGTGCTAGAGACTTCGATAATACCTTCAAACATTCCATGGAAGAACACAAGTTAATTCTAAAAATTTCCTCTCAATCTGTTTCATGATTCTGAAGTTATGGAAACATACCTTTACCTTGGATTTTATTAATACAGATAGCCTAAACCTAGATTAAAAAAAAAATTAGGTCAAAATATAAAAATGATGTTATTAGTTTTCTTTTGTCATAGAATGGAAAATTTTCATCATCCTGGGTAAAAATTCTGATGCAGAATGCTCTGCTAGAATATCAAGTTTTCAATTCTAAAACCCTAGCCCAGTAAGCTTTGTTAGAAGAATAGATTTTTGAAATGTCTTGTGATAATCTGAAAAGTCTGGCACAGTTGGAGGTGGGCACTTTTCATGAAAAGTAACTGGAGAAAAGAAAAGTTTAAAAAGTGTGAAAAATTAATATCATGTTAAGCTAGGGACATACAGACAAGTGTTTGAGTGAATGAGTGGTATCGCATTAATGCACAGATTCAATTGTATTGTATTTCAGAGCATTGATGCTGATCTTAGCTCAACACTTGTATATGTGTTACATACTATTTTAAACGTCTGATCACCAGCTTTTCAATGATATACATGATCAAAGATAAAAGCCCATATTCACAAGCATCACTTTAACCTCTCTTCACTTAGGTACATTTCACTTTAAAAAAGTTTTTAGCACCATTTTATACTTAAAAATGTGGGAACGTTGTATCTCTTATGAGAATTCCAATGTAAGAATAAAATGTTACCACACTCTTAAATACAAAATTGTGCCAAAAATCATTTTTAAATGAAGTTTAAGTGATTTCGGGTGGTTGTTTTGGAAACTTGAAACAGTTTTTCAACATTAACATAGAGGATAACACCCCATGTACATGATGCTTATGATATTATAATAAATGAAAAAATCAATAATTAGTTGGCAACAAGCTGCCAAAAAGATTCCAATTTATCAATTTCTGGTAAAAAAAGAAGGGAAAGAAGTAAAAAATGTGAAATTTTAGGTTCCATGCCCATGCCTGATTAAAAAGTGTTAAAAAGTACTTCAACTTTTCATTTTAATTTTCTGAAAAAAGAAGTACCTACCTACTTTTCAAATTTTTACTTTTCACTTGCCCACCTCTAGGCACAGTACTCCCAAGTTCTACTAAAAAAACAAGCTTTCAAGTCATAAAAATGTCAGAATTGTATGGCCGGTATAAGTATTTTTTTTAAGAAAAGAGTTGACTTTCACTGAAAACCAGCTAAAGTATGTTATTGTTTTTAAATAACATGTTAAAAAGAGAAATAAAATGTCACTAAAATTAACTTCATGATAAAGCTTATAACTGTGCAATCCAGAGCATCTTTTTCATTTTTTATCAAATATTTTAGCTGATTTCCATAAAAAGCAATCTCTCTTTTTACACAGTTTAAATTAATTACCCTTTTCGTGGGTGATATTTTAAAATTAAAAAGCTACCCTTTATGAACCATATCTTAGGTACGATTCCGAAAATCAAAAAAATAAAAAAGCGGCTCCGATATTTCATTTTTCAAGCTGCTAAATCGGCTGCCAGACAACTTTCACCGTGCAGAGTAGTAAAGGTGCAATTAGAAAAATAATAAGGCAATTCGCTAATTCGCCCATTAAGGACTTGTAGGTTGCACTTTGCACGCTAACCCCCTCCATCTGACTGCAGCTTCTTCATCCATTTGTGGCCACCCTGTCACCTTGAGCCGAAAAATTACTGACAAATAAGTTTTCCAACGTGTCTCTCATTCTTTCATCACTCGTTCTCCAACCTAACCTAATCCCACCATCTTCCAGCCCCACACTACGTTTCTCGATTGCCTATTTCTACAACCGAAACTGGAAAACACTACGGTTTCCACGCAGACAACGTGTTCATTAAATTAATCAAAAACCACATTTCCACTTTCCATTCGTACGCTGCACCTTTCGTCATCCAGCCGTTCACCCGGCGTAACGCCAGGGTCTACTCATCGTACGGTGGTCCACAATTTACCGCAGCTGCCACCGCCGCTACACCGATAATAATTAGCGATTTTGGCGCAGGTACTCCAGTCCTCGGTTTGTTCAACGCAGGTCAGCGTTCGACGTTTTGTCGCTCGAATAGATGACCGACTAATAGACCTATTGTTATACGTCTTATTAGTAGATTTTCGTCTAATTAACCGCCTTAATTTGGTGAACATTTGAGCTGGGTACCGAGTCCTACGTAGATCATTGTTCTGCGTCGAAAGAAACCAATTGGTAGCTAAGAGTGTAATTTCACCCACCGCCTATCAAGATTCGTGAAAACAATAGGATTCAAATCACTTTTAAAATAGCAACGTGATTCGTGATTCGAATCACATTAGGAAACAGAGGATTCGTGATTCGTGATTTGAATCACATTTGGGAACAAAGGATACGTGATTCGAATCACATTATAAAACAAATGATTCGTGATTAGCGATTCGTGATTCGTGACTCGTGATTCGTGACTCGTGATTCGTGACTCGTGATTCAAATCACATTAAAAAACAAAGGATTCGTGATTCGAATCATTTATTTACAAACAACGGAACAACGAATCACGAATCATATTTATCTAGTTGGGAAATTCCCGGAAATTTTTAAGAAATTTTGTAATTGTTGGAGAAAAAATTCTTGAATTTCATCCCTGCAAAATTAAACAGCCTCTATAGAAAACATTTACCAATCATTTTCCTAAACAAACAGTTTCTTATTAAAAAGTATTCGAATATGTTCAGAACTTTTTTCCCATATCTAGGTCAAACAGAGTTATTTACCGTTTGAAACTTCGAGGATTCGTGATTCATGGAAAAATAATTCGTGCGAATCATTTTTAACCTTTGTGCTGAAAGTATTCGTGATTCGTAAGTCGAATCACTTCTCATTGAGTGATTCGTGATTCTAATAATTGTTTTAAGAATTTTGCCCACTCATTATCTTGTACAGAATTCAAACCAGTGTTAGGTACCAGGTACCCTCCACTTTTACCCCATCCATACGAACAAGATGCATGTTCTTTGTATGCAAATGGAACCCCCACAGCTATCGAAGACACCCTTTTATTACACCTGCCATTTTGTAGCCTACCTTGATTTACCCTATTTATTTTCCGATAGAGGCAATAAAACGTCTACTTTATAACCAATCAGTATTGACATGTACACAATTTTTACTATTTTAAGATGACCAGAACACCCTCCATTTTTGGTGTTTGCTTATACTATGAATATATTCCAATATGGGCCAACACTGAAAAGCGACGTACAAAAACACTTACACTAAATTATTAGGCCGGAATACCGAGTACTGTCCTCGAAATCCTTTGTGATGCAAAAACATAAAATATTAAATAACAATATTATTGGAGACACTGGAGATCTAGGTGCCAGATAGTACTCAATATTCACCTTATTCACCCTTGTAGCTAATATTAAAATTTGGAGAAATTCTTGCACCAAATTAAGGGTTTGACAGTCTCATTTACTCCCCTCTGGGAACATACTGTACTTTGCCAGGTCAAACCCTTGTATTAGAACTGATCTGGTAAACTCATTTTTTCACCAAAATCACTTTTAGATAGGACTTCTTGGAGAGCACATCTCTTCAGTTAAAAGCATCAAACCTTTAATAGAAGAACGTCTTTTATTTTTGACCAAGTTCCTAGCACTGGACTTAGAATAATTTCGTATATATTTTACTTTGATACTCGAGTTTAACATTTTAATAACATGATTATTTGATTTGGTCTAAGTTAAAGTACATTTAAGTGAATTGAGTAAACTTAAGGTCAATTTTGTGAATTTTATTTCTTTAACAAAAATAAAATTCTACGTTTTGAAATAAATTCGATCTTTAATTTATTATCAAAATAAATTCCCTTAGCTGAGATCAATCTCGGATCTACCACGATCAAACTCTACCCAAGGCAAGAACCCATTGTTTGTGGTCCATAACACCAGGTGTCTACTGTTCATCAGCTATTAGGCCTTATCTGGTACTCTATCCATTGCATCATGGTGTTCGATAGTACATTATATTAGCCTACTGTTGTTGAAAAAAAACGCACATGCACTCCTAAGTAGAAAGCGAACAAAAGAGAAATTAAATGACAGCATGTAGGCAATCAGCCTTTGTTGATTCGTGTCTACTTTTGTCAGCATTGTTTGCAATTCAGTACTTGGAATGAAAGATGCAACGTTTGTGTGAAAGAAAGAACAGTTTTAGTTGAGACGTTTTAGTTTTTATGAAGTTTGCGGAGGTCAGCATTTTACAGAACATTTAAACAGAGGTAGAGATACAGTTATAATAATACAATCCCTGAAGCGCCACGGAGCGACGCTTTGACTTGCACCAACCATGAATTTCTAGTAACTCTGTAGAATTTGTTGTTTCGGAGGAGACAACAAACAACAAATATATTTTTTTGTGTCTGTGTGTGGTTGTGTAGGTGGTGCATGTGCATCGAGGGAATAATTGGCGAAATAACATCAAGAAATTAACTTTGTGAAATATTTAATGGCTTGTATGTTTATTATGGTGATAGACGCACTCGTACCTTTACTTTATAAAAGGCAGGAAATGGTCGAGTGGGACTGTTCCTTGTCTAATGAAAAAAAATTTTAAAATGTCATGTGTAGCGAATATTGTATAAATATATCCAAGGGTGTATAATATAACTCCTTTGTAAGAGAGGGGGTCCACAAAGTCTCCATGGTCTCTTCTGACACCCCCTTTGCAACAAAATATCACCAAAATTGAAAAACATACATAATTTCTAGAGGTCTTGTCTTTCTTTTTCATGACTAAGAGGGTCAAACCCTCATTACCCCCTCTTATATACGCCCTTAATTATATATTGTCTGAATATATTCGCTACAAAAATTCAACGTGGATCTGCAGGTATAGGGAATCGAACAGGCAACCCGCATAGTTTGAAAAGTGGTGAACATGTCCGCGTGACTACTCCACCATTGATAGAAGACTGCCTATATAATAGAGTTCACTTCACCACAGTCGATAAAAATAAATGATCCCTATTAAGGAATAATAAGCCCAATGTAATTTTTAATGTCAAGACATACTGGCATAAAAGTAGGCAACCCAAGTGTACTTTGTGCGTACTTTTAATGTTTTGTTTAAGTTTACCAATTTAGAATACATTTGCTAAAGTCATCTCCTAAGTTCACAAAAAAAGCGCACATAAACGTTGTTTAAAACAGGGTTGGAAATGAATTAAAAAGCCAAAATTTGAAAATTTGAAAAGTGTTGAAAAAGCGAATAGCAAAAAGCAAGTTTTACTTTTCAAGGTCAGAAGCGAAATTGAAATATGGAAGCGTTACTGAATCGCTCTCCATTCCTAGTTTAAAGTACGTCAAGTGGTACACAATGGTCGCCTATTTAACGTCGCCATTTCTAACCAGAAATCATCCTTCTTTATTGATCCAGTATTATACCTATATACCTCCGCAAATTGATATATGCACAAAAAAAATTAAGTCAAGATGGGAAAATTGTACCAATCGTTTTCTATTCTCGTGAAAAGGATAATTTTCACCATCGCCACCCCTAACCTTTTTCGTAAGGTCAGTTTTAATACCCCGTTTTCAGGCACAAACTGTAAAAAAAATAAACCGCCGCTACTGCTGCCATCGCTGCCGCCACCTCAGCGGCTGTGCCACCATCTCGTCAATCCTCGTCCAACAGCCATAATTCTTCAACCACATTAGCTTTCATTTATAAGAAAGAAAGAAAAAAAAAATTGACATCGTTCTAGTCGCCATCCTCCACTCTCTTCGTCGTCGTGCTCGTCATCGTCTTCGTCTTCGTCTTCGTCTTCGTCTTCGTCTTCGTCTTCGTCTTCGTCTTCGTCTTCGTCTTCGTTTTCGTCTTCGACTTCATACTCATATTCTCGTATATTAAATGGGACACCAGAAAAGGTAGCTGTGGGTACCTACGCCATAGACGACGACGCCACGTATAAGCGACATTCCACCTCCATATTTTTGTTTCCTTCTTTTCTTCGTTTTTTTTTTTCTTCTCATCAAATTTCAACTTTTCTTGTAACGCGTACGTCGCTTTTTTCTTTGGACGAAATGGGGTGGGGGCGTAGGTATAGGTAACCGTCGTCGACGCCTCGACGCGAAAATCTTTTTTTATGTCACCATATTTATACTCGGCGAAAGAACGAATGCGACAAAAGAAAAAAAAAAATTGGACAAATAATATCAACATTTTCTAATGGGAATGCGATAAAAAGATTTCGGAGAAGCAAAAGAAATAAATAAATAAATAAATGAAAATCCACCCTTCTCATTTTCCAACCGCGAAATTCGTTTTTCATTTGCCATTCGAAAGTATATTTAATCGTCGTCGTCGTCGTTGTCGTCGAATAACTAAACATCTGTACAAGACGACAGTAAAATCTTCTCCACTGTTTTTTTTTTTTTTCTTTTTCTTTTTTCCACTCGTTTAGCAATAAATTCGTATTTTCTTTCGTTTCGTAAAATTTACATTTTACGCGTTCGTTCGTATTACACGTAATTTGTCATTTAATTAAAACGAACAGGCACCAGACACGCGAGATAAAGCTGAAAACTTACAACCCCCACCAGATTTCTGTAAGGGAGTTTTTCGTTTGAATATCCTTTCGCCTTGCCACCACCCTCTTAAATGGATGTCGTTGTTTTAAAGCCGACGACAACGTGAAATGGACTGTTTTTTGGATGGATGGATGGATGGATGGATGCGACGAAACGTTCGCAACGATTAGGTACGCTACTTCATTTTTTAGCCATTTTGTGTTTGTTTTTTTTTGTTTTTTTTTTCGTATTTTTTCGCCACAAAACGCTCGATTATATTGAAGAAATTAACGACCAGACGTATCCGACGTTTCGTTGTTTTTGAATAACTCGGAAAAAAAGAGGAGATTATTAATGTTTTATTTTTGTTTTTGTTTCTTTGTTTTTTATAGCATAACTTCGTAACCTGAACGCCGATTTTGACGAAATTTTTTCTAAATAATAGAATATAATTTCATAGAGTTCCATTAAATTTTTTTTTAGAATCGATAAGATGGTTTTTGAGTAATCTTTGAATAAAAAATTGTTAGTTTTAAAGTAATGCTAGAAACGAAAAATTATTAAAAAATTTTTTCATAAAAAAAAAAAAAAAAAAGAATGAAAATGCTCTAAAAATAAAAATAAAATTTTTCAAATTTCTCCATTAAAATCTACTGGAATTAAAATAAAAAGAAAAAACGTTGTAAATAAAGAATTTTTAAAAAAAAAAAGAAACCACTAAAAAAAAAATAATAATAACCGGATTATGTAAAGACCAACAAAATAAGTAAACTAGTTTCTATCTAATTTATTTAAAAGAACACTTTACAGATTACCACGCTGTTATTTCTTATACTTAATATCTTCTTATATGATATTCCTATGTTTAACTATGTCTCGCCTCCACTAGGGCGGACCTCTAACTTATGACATCTTGGCACATCTTCGAACTTAACGAGTAAGTACAGAGTAGTTCTACACTAAAGCTCGTAAAAAAGGCAAGTGAAGTCCTGGTGTAATTCAAATTACCATGTCACTTCTTTTGGTGCCTAATTGTTTACCTTAGCCAAAAATGTACTTATGGTACATACCTGAATAGTGCTGACTGATATGCTGACTAGTTGTTTATTTTCATATTCGTTAGCGCCAATAATTAGGTTAGTGATCGGAGGTAACAGTGAATATTTAGTAGAAATATTCGCCGTTGTTTTTTACAAAATATTTAGGTCAGCGAATGTATTTGTCTGCCTAAATATGATGGAGCACACTAAAAATAGAAAAATAATAGATCCAGGTCTATACTGACTGGAATTATTAAGGTCGACGCAAATTAAAAAGTTTTGTCATAAAATTGAAAGGAATTGACGTAGCTATAAAGCCTATGTGGTAAAGGAAAAGAGCACTGACTTCAATAAGTCCACTTCTTAGACCTAGATCTTGCATGAGCAGTTTTAAAAGAATTATTTTTCACCTTTTAGGTGTTTTTTAGTTTTTTTTTTTTTTTTTTTTTTAAGCAGGTTTTTGAATAAAGTTTATCTTCTTATGAAAACTGATCTGGTGTTCAGACCCACAGGTAGAGGTAAGTACATTTTTTTGTTTCATGACTCCAGGAAACTTTAGGAACTATGAAATGAAAAATCAGGAAAATCTGCAAATTTTCAGTCAGAAAGAAAAACGGCGTCATAAGGACTTGATGTCCTCACTTCGTATATATTTGCTTGACTAACTTCAGTCAGACTTATAAATTTTTCAGCTTTCAGTCGCATTCATCAAATTAAAGTTTTACTCTGAAGTAGACCCATATTCAAAATTGATAATCATTTAAAATCTATAATTCATTAAATTTACATTAACTCCTAGGCACTAAGCAAATAGGCACCACACTCCTATCAGACCTTGATCTTATTAATCTTATTATAAGGACTACCTTTCAAAAAAATTTAGCCCTATCCCTTCTGTAGTTTTCTCAAAACTGGGAACACAAATTTTAGACGATACATATACATGTTATAGTATAAGTAACTACATATACTATAATATAGTAAATGCACCAATTATGAGGTATATACCAAATATGGGATATCATTGTTTTTCTCAAACTATTAATGCAGTTTGCAGGGAAAAAATTGAGAATAGTTAGTAAGACTGTATTATTATACCAATTCCCAAAAAAAGTTGAAAGAAAATGCCTAAAATGAGTTTTCCTCTTTTTTTAATTTTTTTGACCATTCTTATAAATTTTTTGCAATTTTTAATAACTTTGGTACAAAATACTAATTGATATTTTCAAACATGATCATTGTCAACAGAAATTTGAACATTTGGTTTCTATTTCCAAGTATTTTTAATTCTGTAAGTTGATTCATTCAATTTTAAAAATTTAATATCCTGCTACTACATTTATATAAATTTCCACCGCTGATAAGCTCTCTCTAATCATTTTCTGCGATAATAAACGGCTGTGGTTTCCCTCCTCACATTAAAGCTGGACATAGACCTTAAAATTTTCCATGCTAAGTTTACGCGCCAAAAATCAAGAACAACTTTTTTACATTGTGTATCAGTGCTATCAGTACGAATTATTATTACAATTATAAGCTTTTATTCTGCTCACTACTGCAATTTTAAAATATGATGTGAGGTGAGAGTGCAAGGACCAAAAAATGAACACAAGACATCAGTTGCAGAGAAATATAATTTGCAGACTAAAACATATTACAGAAATAAAATATATAATGGAGAAGCACAGTGCTAGCGTTGATCTTAAGTGATGATAAGGGTTCGTAATGGAAGTGGAATATGTGATATATATATTTATCGTAATGATGATGATTATGAATGAGTTGGGGTGGAATTTCTGTTACAACAAAATATACCAATACTGCAGCCAACCTTCCAACAAAATAATATTTATTTTGCATGATGTTAAAGCCCAAAAAAAAATAAAAGCTTATCATTAAAACGCGTTTTTAACTTCGAGTATATATTATTTCATATTGTTGTTCTACACTCCACCTGCACTCACTTACTAACCTTTAGCGCAACTACTTTCGATAACATAAACTAACACTATTCAGGTTGTGCGAACAAACACGACTTTTTTCATTCGTTCACCCGAGAACGCTGAAACTCATTTCCCACTCAAACTTTAATCTCGTAATGGAGGGAGATCGTTCATCTTCCTCAAACTTGTAACTTGTACTTTAAATCATTGCATTATAGTATCTCTAACTAACTTGTTTCTTTCCTTGGATTTCAACCTCACTTCATGGTAGGCAGAGCTGCGATTCCTGAACAGTTAGTACAGAGTGATACTTAAACTTTCATTTTGTTTTTTTGCTATAGTATCCAAAAAGTTAAAGGAACTATAAGTTTTTTATTCATTAAAAAGTTTATTTTTTTTACGAACTATATTTTAATTCATGAGTCATTAACTCAGTGAATTTTTTCGTTTAATTTTTCGAAAAGTTCATCAAAAATTATTCGAGGTTAATTTGAATTACATTGGCGCCAAAATAGTTTAATGCCATTTTAGTCATCTTCCAAAAAATACTGGATCGTCATTTGTGGTAAGGTGAAACAAAAAGGATTTTTGCCGTGGGATTGCAGATTACTTCGGACCTGGATCGTCTGTTATGGTAAGGTGAATCATCAAAAAGTTCAAAAATCAGAGATAGCTGTTAAGTCGAAATCAATTATCGTGATCTTCGAACGCCATCATCTGCTAAAAATCATCATCGAAATTTTGTCGATCAAGTGCTGCTGATTCAACCAATTTGTATGCTGCCAAGATTGAAATTCTCTGAAGAGGACCTGAAATTAATCCAAGTACTGACTCACGGGAAAAGCCCAATTACTCTTGAACTCAAGTGGGAAGTATTCAACGGAATTCCGCAGATTACAGGTAATGTAATTTTCGATACTTTCAAGTTATATATTTCATTTACTATTGCGGAAAATGATGGGATATATTCAGTGATTTTGTGGGATATTGAACAAAATTAGTTATATAAAAAATTTTTTTCTCTTTGAGAATTTTTTTTCCTTCAATTTCCAAAACACTTATTTTCAAGAACCCCCTTTAGCTCGGTAAAAATCAAGAGAAATTTCACAGGACGATTAAGCTTAAAAATAAGTTCAAATAAAGTAAGTTACGAATGATAAGGTTTTGGAAACAAATTGCAAATTGCACATTACACTGTGAAGGAACAATTAAAATTAAAGAAAAAGATTATAAAAAATTATTAAATACTTTTGAATACGAAAAAATAACAGACGTAAGAATTAATTTAATTGAATTTCCATTCTGGAAAACATTTTCGGGAGAAATAGTTTTAGAAACCTTCTCAGTAAATGTTAGTGGAATAATTCACTATAAAAGAGGTATCGAAGTCGCAAAATTCCTAGAAATTTCAAAGAATATTTTCAGTATTCAAGCTTTGGACTCGATAGAATCCTTCAGAATTTTTCTTGAAAATTTTGAGAGAGAAAATCCTCTTTAAAAATACGTAAAATCACGAAAATTAAAACATATAATATAATATTAAAAAGCAAAATACTTTCATAATTGAACAAATTTCATGTTTTAACAATTTATTGTCATAAAAGAAAAAATCCTTTGTCATATAGGACAGGTTTACTTGTGAAATTTCATGTCACAAAATTCTTTTGTTCAAAATACTAATGCATAAACTTGAAAATTTATTACAATAAAATATTACAGATAGCATTCAAAAATAATTTTCAATAGATCCTTTTTAATAGACATTCACAAGGATTCAAATTTAAACAAGACTTCTTCAAGTTTAATTTTGAAATATATTCTCAGTTGGAATATTTTTTTCTTCTCTCATATTTTAAAATACAAATATATGTACGAATAATATTACGAAAATTAATAATTCAAATAAAAATAATTATTAATTAAAAAATAAATTTTTTTTTTTCCAAAAAATAAAATAAAATTTTTTAGCAATTAATTTTTTTTGAAATTAAATTTTATTATTTCTTTTCAAAATTAAGTTGTTGGAACTAAGTACACTACCAAGTACTCCAGAAAGCATGAATACGGCAAGTGAGAGAACCACTACCTCATCTCCTCAAGGAGGATCAGGCTCTGGGAGTACACACCCTCAAGTACATTATGTTATGCCAGCTGATGAAACCATATGTCCGATACAAGGTCCAAATGGAAAAATGTTTGATGGTCAATATTACTTGGACTGGAAACGTATGATCATAGCTTTAATAAGGGGTTCGGGATATTGGGATGTTTTTGGACCACACCCTGAACTAAAAATTTATATCGAAAATATGGACAATTTACAATACAGACCATCTTCAAATTCTGCTAAAGCATACTTTAAAAAACAGGAATGTGCAAAAGCATTTATCATGGAACGCATGACATACAATGTATCGAAATAAATTAGAGTGCAAAACTGTAGATCAAATTTTTGAAAAATTAGATATAACTTATGGTTCTGTTCCGTCCCGTTTTTGCAGATGATTCAGTTCGTCTACAAAAACGTGTCGAACAAATTATAGACAACTATTATTCCTAATTCTCAGAATAATAGCTGTCTATATTTCACCTAGCTTCTCACGATCAGACACCACCAGATATGCTGACAATAATGTGTCATCATATTTGGCGGATGTTCTGTATCACGCCACCTTTTTGGTCGGCCATATTTAATTAAAACAAAGGAAACAAAAATAATGTCATATCTTCATTTCGAAGACATGATCATTCCTAAACCTACAGTCGAGTAGAGACGTTAGGGTTCATACTAGCTGTTATGGACATTAGGTTTCACTAGTATTAAGAAATAGTAATAAGTATAATTCTAAAGTGTTTGTAATAATTGAAGTGAAATATTAATAAAAGATAATATTCAGAAATTATCTTATTTGTTGAGGTAATTTAAAAGTATTGAATTACACTCGCAACAAATTGGCGCCCAAACAAAAAAACCTTCGGAAGTAAAATTTTTTTTTTTTTAATTCAATTTAAATAAAATTTAAATTTTTTGTAAAAACATTTTCCAGTCGTGTGAAAAATATTTTTAAATAGCTCGCAAATAATTGATTGAATTTTGCTGGAGCAAATTATTTTCGTGTAATTGTTAAATAAATCGTGGCTAAAATAATTCAAATAATCAAAGAAAAATTAAACAAACGTCTACGAAATCAAATCTTTATTGCAGAGGACTGTAGGCATTTGTTCAAGACAAATAAAAATAAATCGCTTAAAAATAAATTAATAACAAAAAACAAATCTAAAAATAAACTTAAAAATAGATCGAAAATCCAGATCCGGTTCCTGAAATCAAAAAGAAACAAAATCAGCTCAAGTGGTATCCAAAACCACAGTGCAGAGAACGAGAAGTCACTCACCAACAGTGTCAATCCGAACAAACCTTCCAATAAACTAGAGAATACTACAGAAAATTATCCGTATTCAAACTGTAAGCAAATTATAAATTTATCTTCCATTAATTCGGAAAAATTCGAAACTATTATCGATATTGTAAATAATATTGTAAAATGTAAAATCTCCCAACCCTCGCGAATGTCTGAGAAAAGTGAAAGTACGAGTGCATCACTCCCGGATATTTTAGATTCGAAAGCCGAAGACAATATTTTAGAATCCGAAATCCATCCTAAAAATTTGTATGAGAATTTGTCTGAAGAGGAAAATTACCCACTCCTTGATAATCATTGGGGATGTCGAGTGTCCACTTCGTTCCTCTATCGTGTGCTAAAAGCAGCTAAAGTAAAAAGGATAGAAGGTAGAACACGTATCGAGTTTCAGAAAAAACTATACAAAGGTAGATATTCTAAACATTGGTTATTAAATATATTATACTCAAACCCCAACACCGAGAAATTTGAGAGAACAAGTAATGTTGATAAATTAATCGAGGAAAGTAAAAGCTATTGTAGAGTAACAAGAAGTATAAAAATAAAGACCCCAACGAAGCAGAAGAAATCTTCTCCGATACAGAATCATTGGGGATGTCGAGTGTCCACTTCGTTCCTCTATTGTGTGCTAAAAGCAGCTAAAGTAAAAAGGATAGAAGGTAGAACACGTATCGAGTTTCAGAAAAAACTATACAAAGGTAGATATTCTAAACATTGGTTATTAAATATATTATACTCAAACCCCAACACCGAGAAATTTGAGAGAACAAGTAATGTTGATAAATTAATCGAGGAAAGTAAAAGCTATTGTAGAGTAACAAGAAGTATAAAAATAAAGACCCCAACGAAGCAGAAGAAATCTTCTCCAATAAAGGAAAAAAATTGGAAATAGAGAAAAAGAAAAAGGAGGAGACAGAAAAAAGGTTAGGGAGACGAAGTCTTAGCTCCAGTTTTGAAAAACTCCTGTCTAAAGTTTCACACCACGTGTCACCTAAAAAGTTAATTTCGGTTACATCTGATTTCTCTCTCCCTAACGACGAAGACAAAATCTTCCTCGGAGAGCAATCAATATTAAACCAAACTTTTGTCGACAGACCCTCACAGTCTAGTGCTGATTTGTCGCAACTAGTCCCTCAAGGACAGGGAAAGTCCTCACAAACTGAAATTCAACATACAGTCCAAATTCACGTACAAAGCCCAGAAAATATAGATAAATCTAAAAATAAAGTTCCAGATTCATCTGCGGAAAATTTTATCAACCCTATAAATTTATTACCCCCAGAAATAAGCGTGGAATTTCTCAATCAAAAAGAACCCGCGTACGTAAACATAATAAATATTGAAAATAAAAACAACCCTTTTCTAAAATCAGAAAGTAATAATATGACCCCAGAAGACATCGCTGAAAGCAACGCACGCTTGCTTTTGCAACAACAACAACAAGCAAGATACGCAGCAGCGAATGACGCCTACACGCAACATAACCTGGCAATGAATAATTCCGTCCGCCGTGGCCAACCCAGCATCCAATGCATTACGTCGGGGGATACTGTGGGTAACCAAGGTGAGGAGGTTGATATGCTAAAACTTGTCCGTATAACCCGATCTGATGACAGCGTTATCCACGACAATGAAGGAACAAAAGTGAATATTAATAAGAATTTAACGAAGGAAGAAAAACAGGCAATAGTAAGCGTTCTAAAAAAATATATCCATATATTTACGGAAGAACCTGCCAAGGTAAGACCTACGAAATTGAAACCGGCACATGTCTACTTGAAAACAGACGAGCCAATTCAACGTAGAAATTACCATATGGGAATTTTTGAAAAAAGAGAAATTAGAAAGAAAATTAAAGAATTTGAAAAATGTGGTATTATTAAGAGAGCAAGCTCTAGATATGAGAGCCCAGTATTTGTTAAGAAAAAATCAAACGGAATTTATAGATTATTAGTAGATTATAGAGGTGTAAATGAAATAGTAAAAAAAAATACGAGTAGAGTACCTCGTCTCCCTGAAATTTGTGATGCGTTACGAGATAAGAAATACTTCGTAACAATTGATTTTAATCAGGGATATTACCAAATTCCCCTTGATGAAGAATCAAAAGCAGTTACGGGAATAAATGTTGGAAGAGTAAGTTACGTATTTAACTCCATCCCTATGGGATTAAGTGCAAGCCCCAGCATTTTCCAAAAAACCATGACCGATTTATTTAACCACATCCTAGAAGACAAAGTATTAGTCTATCTAGATGACATTTGTGTTTTTGGAGAAACGTTTAAAGAAACATTAGAAAATTTAGAAGAAGTCCTGAAAGTACTAGTTGAAGCAGGACTGCTTATTAAAACAAGTAAAAGCAGCTTCTTCAATGAAAGTATCGAATATTTAGGACATAAAATTTCGTATAATAAATTAGAACCGTTAGATAAAAACATCAAACCGATTCGTGAAGCTCAACCACCGAAAACGTTACGTCAACTACGAAGATTTATTGGTTTAGCGAATTATTATCGAAAAATGATAAAGAACTTTTTGCAAATTACAGCACCATTAACAGACTTAACAAGAAAAGAAAATGTTAAAGCAAATAATAAAATAGCATGGAATCACGAAACACAAATAGCCTTCGACAAAATAAAAGAATTGATTACGTCAGATCCAATTCTTACAATCTACGATCCTGATGCTGAAACATACGTCGAAGTCGACGCATCAAAAACAGCCATAGGAGCAGTAATAATGCAAGTAGACAGAAAAACAAAAGAACCACACCCTATAGGATATTTCTCGAAGAAAATTCCTAAGAATCAACAACATTTATGTTCTTTTGATTTAGAAATGTTGGCTATCACTGAAACTTGTGAATATTTCAGAGAATTTTTAGTCTACAAAGAATTTAATATTTTTACGGATCATGAACCTTTAACATACCAAAGTCGAATGAAAAAACCAAACGCAAGACTAAATAGGTTAATTTAGAAAATTAGGAGAATTCACATTTAAAATCAGACACATTAAAGGTGAAAATAATAAAATTGCTGATTATCTATCCCATCTAGAAGAAGAAGAAGAGGACAATTATGCAGAATTCCGGAACGGTCAATTCATAATACCAGAAGGAACACCTGATCCTCCAAATATTATCAAACAAGAGAAAAAAATCAAGGCAATAACACGTAGTATGAAAAAGAAAGAAAAAGAAGCAGATGTGGAAAGTGACAATTCGGAAGAGGATCGAAGTTCCATCCTATCCGATATTTCGGAAAGATCTGGAAACTCCGATGCGTCTATAAATTCTCAACTTTCCGAACTTTCAGAAAATTCAGAAATAGAAAACCCAATTAATATAACAGATCAAGAAATCCACAATTTATGGGATTTACAACATGAAGATAAATATTGGGGCGTTATAATAAAAATTTTAGAAGGTGGCAACGAAAAAGAGTTAAGAAAAAATTTAAAAGCAAGAAAATCACGCAATCTAAATCCATTTTTCCTTGATGAAAATGGAATTTTATGGAAAAATAATGATAACTCTGTATATCATTATGCAGTACCAGTAATTCCTGACTCTCTCATACCTCAGATACTGAATATATGTCATGAGAGTCAAAGCGGGGGAGGACATTTTGGAATTTGTAAAACTCTTCCCAAAACGCGTACTTCATACTACTTTACGCAAATGCTTAAAATAGTCTCGAGGCATGTACGTTCGTGCCATCAGTGCCAAATTAATAAGAACATTAACGAAAAATATGGATACTTAAAACCAATTAATCCTGAAGAATGTATTCCACTTGCACATATCCAAATTGATTTCATCGGAAAATTTAAAACAAATAACGAAAAGAAATTTGTCATAGTGGGAATAGATAAAGCAACAAAATACTGTTGGACTAAAGCCGTAACTCAACCAAACGCGCATTCAGTAATTAAATTTTTGAAAGAAATCGTACGTCATTACGGAAAATCGACGAAGATTACGTGTGATAATGGAACTCATTTTTCAAACGAACACGTACAAAATTATTGTAAAAATAACGGTATTAAAATATTCTACTCTACATCATATTCACCGCAAACTCAAGGACAAGTAGAGAAAATGAACGGAATGATAAAAAAAATGTTAGCAAAATATGAAAGTACCGATAGCGAAGAATGGCCAGACCACGTGCATAATGTAGCCTTGACTTATAATATGACACCTATCGAAGGATTAAATAATCACAATCCGTTTTACCTAATTCACGGTTATAAAGGAGAACCCCCTATAAATTTAATTATTCCATCACCACTTATCAGCAAAACCAGAGAAGAACAGATAAGTGAAGCAAATAAAATTCGAAAAACAATACCGAGCTTTGATAAAGAAAATGCAATTAAATATTCAGAACGCTATAATAAAGGAAGAAAAGAAATCTCTTATGAAACTAATGATTTAGTTCTCTTGAAAGCACCGATAAATTACGGAAAAGGCAAACCAAAATTTCTAAGACCATATAGAATAGTAAGAAAAGTTTCAGATTTAAACTATATTGTTCGCATAACCTTTAATGATGGAAATAGTACAGACGACACAGTGCATATAAGAAGACTTACACCTTATAATGCCCGTTGTAATGCTAAATTACCATCAAATATTGAAAATACTATATCCGATAATTCAGAATCTGAAGAAATTATTCCTAATCCAAAAAGAAAAAGAGGTAGGCCGAAGAAGGAAAGGAGCTCTGAAGAAAATGAATCAGAAGATGACATTAAAATTATTGTTAAACGTCCAAGAAGAAGACCACGAAAAGGAATTTTAAAGAAGTCTGGCAATAAAAATAAAAATAGTAAAAGGGTAACATTTAGCGATGAAGCTTTATTAAAGGGAAAAGACTGTTCAGAATGGAGAAAGAAATTCGAATTAAAAGACCCAGAAAAAAGAAGGATAACCTTACGAAAGATCCAATTAATTACCCAAAAACAACATTTAGAAGAAAACAAATTGTTCAATAGGTGTGATGAGGGAAAAAGTATAACACAACCTTTGTCTCTACCTATTCGACCTTTTTCCCAAGAAATTAAGAAACCGAGTGAGTTAAGTTTGGAGGAATACGTAAAGAGATACTCTGAACCACCACCTGAACTATTGTATTATAACCCTTGGAATTTAATTCGTAATAACTATAGATAAGATATGTTGTAAGGACCATTTACGTATATATTTTCTCCCATCAAAAAGTATAAAAATTTTCTTTACTCACTGACTACCAATCCTCCTGCACATCTTGAGCAAAGGCCTCTCCAGTGGTAGATTTGGCCTCGCCCTGCTCCGCAGCTTCAGGTTGATCGGCTGGTTCGATTTCCGGAGAAACTGATCGACGTCTGAATCGCTGATGTTGAGGAACCAGGAACATGCGCCGATTGGACACAATCATTTTGTTTGGTCCAACACTCAGTTCACTCCTCAAATCGGCTCCTTGCAGAACTCGGCGATCGTGCGAAATAGTCAGCTTCTCCGACGGTTCCAACACTCGTAAGACCTCAATATAATGAGGAGTGTCATTGATTACAATCTTCTGCCGATAAAAGCGAACAAAGTAATCAACAAGATGCTGAAACTGCGACCTGTCCATGATAGTGTTAGCATAAGCAGTATTGGTCATACCAAAACGTACTTTAGCACCGAAATTAAGAGGCTGCATCGCCATGATTATTGCAGTCAACAGATTCAAACCAACAGCGTACCCGGTAATGTCTGAAGGATTTATGTCGAGTGTCAAAAAACAGACCACAGATCCCTCCCATCTCCACAGGCTTGCCTCTGGGAAGAGGAAGCTGAACTGTGAGGCGAGCTGGACCATTGATTGTAAACAGCACTCACATAGACTCTGAGGCAGCACGTGCCTCCAAGATCCAAACAAAGTATTCAACGAGTCGCCAGGGAAATTTTTACGATACGCATCTACCCCGGTTGGTCCATAATCAGCCGACAGAAAAGAATGTAGAGCTTTGAAGATCTTCCAAAGACAAATTACCCCAGTGAAGAGACACGGACAGTGCGGAGACCAACAATGCAAATAAGAGAGAGATACTTGCGTGAGCATAAAACTCTCGGAAGTCTCAACAATCCCATTATCTGGAACCATAAACTTGGGTAGCGCACGTAATTCAGCCGGAGTTGGATACAATGGAGCATCCTCCAAAACATCCACACTAGCACGATCCATACCAACACTAATAATTTTATCGTATTTGTAAAATAAATCTTTGTTCAATTTCATAAAAAAAAAAATATATTAAACAAAAAAAAAATTAATTAATTACGAACAATAGGAGCTCAAAGTTATGAATCGAAAAACGGACGAGGACGGAGAAAATCAAGACAAACCCAAAGATCGAATACACCGAGAAGACTGCGATACCTCCATATATATCCGAGTTGTAAAGCAAGATGAATTCTTGCTGAACAATCGAAATATACTGGAGTCTGCCATCTCCCAAGACCTACCCTTGATGGTTGTAGTGCAAACCGAACTCCAGAGTCCCACACGAACACAGATGTAGTAATTTCCACATATATGTATATTTTTATGAGAAAGAAATAAAAATTGAGAAAATATTGTGCATCGATATACATTTTTCGCACCTTATAAAATCTCTTTTTCCTTTACGTCGAAAGATAACAACTAAACAACGTACCGACGAATATAATACTGCATATAACAGCAAAATTTTGTGTGATTTGTAATGATTTCAGACCACAAGATGATAAAACTCGCAGCTATTGTTTTTATTATAATTACCATACTCACACACCAAACCAAAAATACGAGTTTAAAAACGAAAATTAGTGCATCGTCAGGAGCATACTTTGAATTAAATAAATTCAGCAAGGCTTATGAGAAAACAATTCCCATAGTCTATAGCCTGGAAATTCCAAGAAGACAGAACATAGAAACACCCGAATGGCTTGAAGAAATAACAAAATTGCAAAAATGCACATCTACAGAAAACACATGGTGTACACAACGATCGAAAAATATGCTGAAAATTATAGACTTAATTACAGATATCCAACTACTAAACAAAGCAATTATTAAAGAATTTGACAGAGAATCTTCAACAAGAAATAAACGCGGCATACAAATGCTTGGTGACTTTGACACATGGTGTTGCAATGTCATGACACTGTCTCAAGGCAACGATTTTATAGAAAATGAGAAAACTTTAAAATCTCAATATGAAAAACTCCGAGAATCTGTAATAGAAAACTATGCAGAATTATTAAACGTAACAAACGATATTAAAAATTTCGAAAAAATCAAATTCGAAAATTCCAAAATCCTAAAGGAAAATGTTCAAGCATTAAAAGACGCTATTCAAAACCAGAATAACGAGATAATTATTGAAGCCAGATGCGAACTTATCTTCGATACAACTCGAACTCTTCACGCTAGCTTAGTAACTGAAAATGCTAAACTTAACCAATTATTTACTTCCTGCAAAAACAACCATCTTCCAGCAGCAATCATCAATGAAACAATTTTAAAAGAAGACTTACAAAAACTCAAGAAAATCACAGAAAAATCAAATTTTGCCATTGTACTAGACGAAAAATCAATCCAATCGTACTACAGAACAAAACTTGTTAATTGTTATGTAACAGGAAACGAAATAGAAATAGAAATCAAAATTCCACTTCGGAACCTTCACGCTAATTACAAACTATACAACTTTATTCCATTAGCATTTCAAACACACGACAATAAAATTTGCTCCTGGGATCAAGAACCTTCGATCTTATCCCACAACAAAGTTGATGGATCAATACGAATCATAACTGGAACAGATATTCATCTTTGTGGCAAACATAGTTTATTATGTTTTCTCCCACAAGCCCGCACAACCAATAATAAAGGTAATTGTGCGAGGGCACTATTTAAAAGCATGAAATATGAAGAAATAATAAATAAGTGCACCTTTAAATGCGAGATAAATCATGAAGAGATCATAGTCAAACAAATCGAAATGAATCAATTTGCAATTACAAACGCTAAAAATCCGTTGATATCTGTAAAAACGATAACAAAAACTAGCACCAGTATAACTATTAACGACTCATGGCCTGGAGCAACTCTACTAACAGTTCTATGTGTAGTAGAAATCCAACAACTACAGAAGGAAAACAATGCAGAAACAATCATTCCGGCAGGCTTCCCATGTATCGATGAACCTGACACGGACATTCTTATCGAACATCATCTGCCGCTGGTTTGGACAAAATACCAATTTATGGAACTTGATTTTGGCTTACATCAATCCTTCAAATTTCCGAATATGTCTATTGCTTATAATAATAAATGGCATGACGACATACCCTATCTTTCACCGATAACGCCTATCCACAAACTTGAAGAAAGGTTAAAATCTGCAGAATTAAAAATCCCCGATCTCGGATACCAAGACACTATAAACATGGTCCACTTACTTATAATAGGTTGGTGTAGTTTATTGACACTCATAGTAGCCATATTGGTCTACGTGAATTTAAAAATAAATTGTGTTGCTATCAATGCACACAATCAAATAAATGATTTGGCATTGGGAGCAATACATCGTTAATGGTCCATAAGTTTAAGTCTATTCTTGTAATAAAATATAATAAGTTAACATTAAAAAGCATAATAAATTTGATTATCCCAAATTATATCCATCAAGTCAATTTGCAGAAATAAATTTCTATGCTCAAATGCTAAATTTTATATTTTAAGCGATGATCAATTCCGCAACGTAAAATTAAGAGATATTTGTGAAAAAAATAATATTGTTTTATAACTAGAGTTAACAATATAATATATTAAAAAAGTAAACTTTCAGGAACACAAAATTTAACGAAGCAGGAGCTTCGGGCTTTCTTTCGCCCGGGGACCTTTGTTCCGTCCCGTTTTTACAGACGATTCAGTTCGTCTACAAAAACGTGTCGAACAAATTATAGACAACTATTATTCCTAATTCTCGAAATAATAGCTGTCTATATTTCACCTAGCTTCTCACAATCAGACACCACCAGATATGCTGACAATAATGTGTCATCATATTTGGCGGATGTTCTGTATCACGCCACCTTTTTGGTCGGCCATATTTAATTAAAACAAAGGAAACAAAAATAATGTCATATCTTCATTTCGAAGACATGATCATTCCTAAACCTACAGTCGAGTAGAGACGTTAGGGTTCATACTAGCTGTTATGGACATTAGGTTTCACTAGTATTAAGAAATAGTAATAAGTATAATTCTAAAGTGTTTGTAATAATTGAAGTGAAATATTAATAAAAGATAATATTCAGAAATTATCTTATTTGTTGAGGTAATTTAAAAGTATTGAATTACACTCGCAACAGGTTCTAAAACCAAAATAGTCGCAAATATGGCAAAATCAAAATGGACCGCTTTTCGCTTTACATCTGGTGGTAATATAAGAGGTTTTTTAAATAAATGGGATATCTTAGTACAAGAAGTTCGTGATGCAGGGAAGAAGTATCTGAAGAAGAGGAGTTAGAAAATCTTCAATTGACATTAGGATACGAACAAACCATTGCAAAAATGCAATTTGATAACCTCCCTGAAAATAGAAAAAATCTAGAAGTATTCAAACAAATATTAAAAGAGGACAGTGATCAAAAAATGAGAGATAAACAAATTAAATTACAATACCAATCGTCTAATAAAAAATTCGATAATAATAGGAATAAATTTAGAAATAATAATACAAACTACAATAATAATAAAGATAATAGATGGAATAGAAATAATAATTACAGACAAAATAATAACACAAATGAAAATAATAACGGAAATAATAATAATTATAAAAATAATAATCCAAGAAATGAAAATAATAATCAAAATAATCAAAATAATTATAACAAAAACCAAAATAATAACAGAAATAATAATCAATCACCTAGAAAAAATAATAAAGAAGAAAGATGTTTTATATGTAACCAAACAGGACATTACAAAAATAAATGCCCTGATTATAAACCCAAAAATAAAGAACAAAATAAAGAAAAACCAAAAAATAAAGACAAAAAAGAAGAGGAAAGACCAATAAAATTATCATACATGGTCAAAAAATACAACAATAATGAAGATTGGCTCTTAAAAAAATTAATCAAAGATAATACAAAAAATGAAAATTACATACAACTAAAAAAAAAATGTTACTTGATGGGGGGGGGGGGAAGTCCATCTCACATCAAATATAGAAAAATTAATTAACGTAACAAAATTTAAAATTCCAGTAAAATTACAATGTGCACTTAAAGACACATATTTATATGCCACACATATGGGAAATATGAGAATATTAGTAGAAAATAAAAATAAAATTCAAACAGCAATTAAATTATTGGAAGTCCATTATGTACCAGATCTGTCATTAGATATTATGTCTGGAATTAAAGTGACAGAATCCGGAATATTACATATGGACCAGGGAAAAGAAAAAATACAAACATATTTCATAGAAACTGGAGACATTCTATTTACATCTTACAAAATTGATGGTGTCTTTCAAGTAAATTACGATTATATAAATATACCAAAAAAATGTATGCCCATCACACAAAATCAAAATGATGACGAATGGGATTCCTTTTCTGTCGAATTAGAAATAGAAGAAGAGGAAGAAGAACCCATTAATAATAATAATAATTTAGAAGAAAATAACAAAAATAATAATACTACGACAGAAAATAATAATAATGAGGATAATATTAATAATAAAAAAAAATATATATTTTGGATAATTCAATGGAATAATTCAAAATAACACAAATAACCATAAAAAAATGATTTGGCATAGACGATTAGGCCATTTAAATGGAAAATACATGAGATATTTACATAAAGTCACAATAGGAATTCCAAAAACAATTAATTTTAAAGATGATGATTTCATCAATTGTGAAATCTGTAAAATAGCCAATAGCCAATGTCTAGGTCATAAAAATTTTAGAAATAAACCCCAAAGGAGATTAGAAATTATATCTTCCGATATCATGGGACCATTCACACCCACAATAGCTAACCAAAAATATATATTAACATTTATTGACAATTACAGCAAATACACCTTCGTGATACCAATATCAAATACCGAAACACCAATAAGTCAAATAAGGTGCGATAATGCAAAAGAATACACAGATCAAAAATTAGTAAAATTCTGTGAAGAAAATGGAGTACAAATAGAAAATGTAGTTCCTTACTCACCAGAATTAAATGGAATAGCTGAACGTCAAAATCAAACGTTGATGAAAAGAGTAAGAAGCTTACTAATTGATGGTTATCTAGATATTGAGTATTGGGCACATGCAATAGCTACAGCTGCATACTTAATAAATAGATCACCAACAAGAGTGAATTCAGAGTACAAAACTCCATATGAAATTTTTTTTGGCAAAAAACCTAATCTGGATAATCTAAAAATTTTTGGATCATTAGTTTATAGACATATTCCACTCAAAGTCCGACAACAGAATGCGACTAAATCTAAAAATAAAAATGAACAGAGAATCGACTCAAAATTTGCACCAAGGGGAGAAAAAGGAATACTCATGGGATATACCACTACAGGATATTGCATTAGAGATCCTTTTTCAAATAAATTTAATATATCTTGTGATGCTAAATTTGATGAAAATAAAAACATATCAAACTTAAAAAATTGTGAACAAGAACTGGTACTCAAACCAGCAAATTTTGTAAAAAATTAGGTTAACATAAATACCTTCAACATCACAAAAACTATAGATAATAGGTGGATCGAAGACTGTATACCAACATGCTATAAAGATGTTAAAAACAACCCATTCAGAAAAGAATGGATGAAGGCTATTGAAGATGAGTTTATTTCCCTGGGGGAAATGGATGTTTGGGAAGAAATAGATTATGATAAATCATTAAAAACCATTGACACAAGATGGGTTTTTGTAACAAAACCAAATGATGAAGGATACCACCAACCAAAAGCAAGATTAGTTGCTAGGGGCTTCAAAGATAGAACCAAATATGAGTTAGGACAAGTATTTGCCCCTGTTATCCCAATTTGGTTAGTAAGATGGTTCCAATTGATAGTTAATAAATTTGACTTAGAAATGGTTCAATATGATGTAAAAACAGCGTACCTAAATTCCCCTGCTATAGTCCCCATATATTTAAAACCCCCAGAAGGTTTACTAATGGAAAGTAATAAATTATTGAGACTCAAAAAATCTATCTATGGCCTAAAAACATCGTCTAAATCATGGTATAATTTAATAAACGAATATATTTTAAAAATGAACTTTCAAAGATCTAAGACAGATAAATGCTTATATTTTAAAAAATTAAATGAAAAAATAATTGTCATGGTTACATATGTTGACGACATATTGATAGCGTCAAATACCCCCATATGGATTAAAAACGTAAATGATTCTTTTAAAAAAAGATTTACCATGAAAATAATTTATAACCCGAGATTTTATTTAGGATTTGAAATAATAAGAGATAGGAAAGAAAATACAATAACGTTAATACAGTCAAGATATATAGAAAAAATATTAAAAAAATATAATCAGAATTAATCAAATTTCATAAATACACCTATAGAAACATCTCTAAAAATTGAAGAAGATGAAAACTGCACAGACGATACTGAATATCGTTCAATGATTGGAGCCCTGTTATATCTGGCTAGAATAACAAGATCCGATATTTCATTTGCAGTTAATTTTTTCTCACAATTCCAAACAAAATCAAATTCTAAATTAAAAAATCATGTGAGACGAATATTCAAATATGTGAACACAACAAAAGAATTTTCGATTAAATTCACATCAGATAGTAAAGGCATACACTCTTTTGTAGATGCATCTTATGCCCCGAATGTAAAAGATCACGAAATAAAAATATCGAATTTAAACTTAGGAAAATCTATATCAGGATTTTTAATATATTTAAATGGGGATTTAATAAATTGGAATGTAAGAAGACAAACGATCGTAGCTACAAGCTCAACTGCTGCTGAAATAATCGCAGTATTTGATGCTTTAGACGACATACAAGTTACATTCCTTTTACAAAAAGAAATATTTGAAGAAAATGACCCCGTAAGAATATTTGAAGATAATATATCAGCACTCAGAATCATGTCAGGAGGAGCTCAAAAAAGAGCAAGAGCTTTAATGATAAAATGTTATGCCATTATACAATCGGTGGAGGATAAAGAAATCGAATTCAAAACTGTTGGTACGAATTCACAATTAGCAGACATGCTAACAAAAAGTTTTGACAAACAAAAATTTAGAAACTTAGTCGACAAAATATTAACAACATCAAATCTCTCACAATAAAATTTCTCGAATTCATAATAATTATATGGGAAAATCATTTATTTCAAAAGGGGAAGGAATACAAATATTCAAAGTTAATAATATGTCAAGTCACAGATCGCTGAATATAATAATCTCGTTTTTTTTTTGTAGCATAGTACATGAAAATATAATGTTCGAGAAAAGAAAAGAAAAAATCACATGTTCAAACAAAATTAATAATATATTATATTCTTTAGGCCAAAAAATACTTGTTGAAACAAAATTTATTTTCGTGTAGGTATTCATTGTCATCTCTGCAAATTCAACTTTCGAATGAACAGAGATTTGAATACAAATCATCGACATGATTTCACACGTTTAGTTGATATTAATTTATCACGTTTCGGAACACCCTTATTCAACAAGTATCAAACAAAATTGAACAAAAATTTTCTCAAACAACATGAAAGATCGAAAAATACCCGAATTGAAATCCATTACCACAATATAATATGTCGATAAATAATTTTGAAAATACATCAAAATATATGTTACGATTGAATAATAATCTAGTCATTGTTCATACTTTATGTAATTTATTTTAATTCGTTTTATTTACTTTGTTTGGGAAATGAACAATAATGTGTAATAATTTAATAATTCAAAATTAATTTATATAATATTCGTTCTCGCGCTAAGTCATGTTTGCTCGTTTCATTGGACTGTGGGGGGTGTTGTTCTACACTCCACCTGCACTCACTTACTAATCTTTAGCGCAACTACTTTTGATAACGTAAACTAACACTATTCAGGTTGTGCGAACAAACACGACTTTTTTCATTTGTTCACCCGAGAACGCTGAAACTCATTTCCCACTCAAACTTTAATCTCGTAATGGAGGGAGATCGTTCATCTTCCTCAAACTTGTAACTTGTACTTTAAATCATTGCATTATAGTATCTCTAACTAACTTGTTTCTTTCCTTGGATTTCAACCTCACTTCACATATAGAGAGCTGATTCAACAAGTTCCGTTTTTCAAAAATAGTAACCGTTTTCGGGGAATGAAATGACTTCTTTTATAGGCCAGTATATCTATATATACGAATTATATATAGATATACTCGTGTGTAAAAGAAGTCATTTCATTCCCTGAAAGCGCTATCTATGTCTGAAAATAACTACGTATAGAAAATGTATACGAATCAGCTCTCCATATGAAATAATATATGCTCAAAGGTTTTTAACAGAGTTATTTATACTATATACCAGATATCAAACTTGATAAAAAAAAAGTGAAGCCAAAAGCTGATAAGTCCGCCATATTTGGATTGGGTCTGAGTGAATATTATTACTATAGGATTAAATGAATATATTTCATTTTACGATGCCTTTTTTGCTTTAATTTTCATCTCGGAGGTTTTCAAACTATAAATGCGATAAATTTGAGTTCACAGAGTCGGTATTGACAATATTCAGTGAAAATTATTTCGTTAATGTTTGAACTTACTCCGTAAAACGTGTTTAATTTTCACGATTGATCTTAAAAATTGAAGAATAATTTGAAAAAAATCACAAATTAGATCTAATAATCCTTATTTGTCAGAATTACATGAAAATAAAATTATAATCTTATACTAAATACATAAAAAGTAAAAACTCTGTAAGTAAAAGGCATTCTTTGAATAGATCGATCCTACATTTACACCAGTGAGAACTGAGATGATTTTATCTTGCTATTTCATTAGTTTACTCTTCCTTATTTTTTTTTTTTTTAAATAATATTTTAGTGTAATATCACACGTCTATTAAATTTTTTATTAATGGGTTGACATTCAATGATCGAAAGAAATTAAAAAATTATTTCACCTACGATATATTTAATTTACTCATTTTTTTGATTTTCATTTTTCATTCTAATAAATATGGTTTTACATTTTTTATAGCCCATTTTTGCAATCATTCAATGTTCGTAAAAAACCAATACTTAAAATTTTTTATGCTTTATTCTACACAAAATCTGAACCCAGAAGTGATTCAAAAAAATAATAAAAAGAATGTTTGAAAGCCTTTTCCTAGCGCTACAGCGCCTCAAAATGAAAATAATTTATCTCTAGTTGTATTTTTGATATGACGCAATTAATGAAATCAAAATTATTAATTTTTTTTTCGAAATAAAACGAGATTCAGCTTCAAAATCCTATTCCTCCCATGTATTCTTATAGAGCTCTGACTCAATTCAAAGATGGCGGCCGCTATATCTCCCACTGGCTTCACTTTTCGTTCACGAGAAACGATAAGAGTTCTATATCTAGTATATAGTATAAATATCTCTGGTTTTCAACGTATTTAGGTAATTTTTTTCGCTATTAATGATCTCAAAGTCCACGAACTGATTTCGTGAATAACAAGCAGCAAGTTGTATTTAACCAAGTAGATCTACTTAGTTATCGCTTAGTGATGCTTAGCTGTAGTTCCTACGTCTCTGGACTGAATAACTAAAAAATTATTCGGCGAAAATATAAGTCATTTTGTTTTTTCTTACAATGATTAAGCGATACAGCGACGTTGTCAATCAATGGTTAACAGTTAACTGATAAAGATTTTTATCTGTAACGCGTAATCCTTTAATGCAAATAGTTAGTAGACTAAGTACCTAACATTTACACACAGGTGTGTATATATATAAATATATATATGTTGTATTGTATAATTATAGACACTCGAAAGTATAGACCAACACGGATTCTTCATGAACGAGTGTTCAAAATTAAGCTTGATTTTTGGCATCCTGGCCATCAGTTGCCATTGGAGTACTGGTGAGTACCTGCACATATTTTATGACTAAAAACATCGTATGTACTACGACAACTTATACGTCTAAACATTATGATTTTGATGTCAATTTTTCATGTTTGGTACCTTACATGCAGAATCACTTTTCACTTCGAATGTATTCGATGGCCTCACAATGCATAAACCACAAATCAATGCCAGGTAAGCACGCAGTAAAGAAAAATAAATTTTTATAATCAATGTTTTCAGTGTTGCGTCTTTCGAAAGAACGGATATTCGGTTTACGAGTTGTTCAGTGTGTACCTACACCCACTTTATACACAGGGTGTCCAAAAATCATCTCTCAAACCTAATGGGTCTTGTCGAATTCGTCCAAAGAAGCAAAAAATTTCGTATAACATGGACTTTGATATAGAGCGAGTGAGGAAGTTCGAAAAATTGTTCAAATTTGATTTTCGATGAGGGTATCTTATTTGAGTAAATTAAAAAACGTTCTTTTGACCAGGTCCCCTATCTTCAGTACTTACAAAGTCAAATTTATTTTAAGTCGGAAGAAATTTGTTGAAATTTTAGCATGTCTAATGTTCATTTTTTTAAATTCTGAAGAAAAAAATATGTTTCGCTGCCTCAATTCGAACCCGCAACCTTTGTAACATGTATACTGCCATCTTTTGTAAATTATGCCTTCAAATGAATAAATATGCAACTTATTCAACACACGCATATGAGAGCCTGTATCTGAAACAACAATGCTAAAGAAAAAAAAAGGATACGCCATAATTTTTTTTGCTTTTGCTTTTCTCGATGAGTTGTACGAAACCCGTTTGGCTTGGAGACGATTTTTGGACACCCTGTATCGCCTTAAGATTTATATACGGGTAATAACGATACCAGTCACTTCGATTTCATCTAATCGGCTCCATATTGCGAGCAGAAATTTCAAGAAAAAAAGCGGTTAAGGTAACGAAAAAAGAAGGTTTAATTTACTGAATTTAAGTCGAAACTAATTTCCAAATTTCAATCTTTTCATTGACGTGTTAATCAAATGTTAACGTTTACTATGAAAATTAATAAAAAAAACTTGCGCAGCAAGCTTTGCAAGAAAAAGTAGATATTCTTATTTAAAAATCACCGTTATCACCAACATCGTTCTGATAAGGTAATACCTATGTAAAATATTTATATTTTTTGCAAAAAATTACCAATATCACACAAATACGATGCATGCGATAAAAAATACTGATTAAATATCACGTTTTCAAAATATTTTATGAATGTCTCAAAAATTATTATTTTTTTATCAAATGAAAAATTATTCCAAGCTCTAAAAAGCACAATTTTAGGAAATTATTCAATGGTTTTCTTTCCTGAAGTGACAGAATTGTAAATTATATAAAACAAACAAAAAAAAAAAAAAAAAAAACCACTTATATAAGTAAAAAACTAGTGGTCAGTATCAGTGGCTGAACATGATTACAATTAATGTGATAACATTTTCATATTATTTGAATTTAATCCATCCATGGATTCTACTCGATTCACTGACCGATTTTCTTCCAGTAAATATTTTAGCTACTTAATATATTGATAAAAATTCGATTTCGATGTTAAATGGGAAATACATCTAAATAAATATCGATCTGGTTTATAAAAATTCGATATATAAACAAATCTATATTTTTTGATGTTAAATGGAAAATTGTTGAGACCACCAATCCTTCTCCCCTCTCACTCCACGAACACACGATTACATAAAATACATAATTTATTTATATCTATTCGCGACTACATTGATATACCACTTCCGCCGCTCATTCGTTCATTTCCGCTAATACTCGTTTATCTATCTTAAAATGTACTTTGCTGAAATTATGTAACTGTCACAAAATACACTCGCTTCTTGAACGAAACTTTGCTTAAATCTTTCTTTCTTGTTTCATCTCCGGTCCTCATCCTCTATAAAATTGCATGTAAACCAATATTGATATTTTATCGATGTGTGAGAAAAAATAGGAAAATAAAGAAACATCAAATTCGAAAACAGATCCCATATAGAAAATAAAAATGTTATCACATTAAAAAACCCACATTGCAAAACCAAATATAGTACAATTGTCTCCGTTCTGAATACAAAAATATTAGCGTAGGTTTTAGTCTCTATTTGGTGGCCTTAGTACCCAGTTCACAAGCAAAATGCATTAAAATGGACATAAAATTTTCCCAAGAACCCCCCACCAGAACAATCGTGTAAAATAGACAAAAATATTTACAAATTTTGCATTTCTTGCACAGTCGAAGATACATTGGAAATGATTTTTGTATTTAATTTGCATTTTGTTAAACTAACATTAATTCTTTTTGATAGCATTGTGCTAACTTACAAGAACCTACACAGGTAGGGATGTTTGATAAATATTCAATTAAAACTTGGCGCAAAGTCATATAACATTCCTAAATTTGTGGAATCGCCCTCCTGGTGTAGGTTGGTGTAAGTTGGTGTAGTCCTATCAAATAGAGCTATTATCTCTACTTGAAAGTATTTTGTAATTATGATTTTTCCATGAACTTTGTTTTCACTTTTTATTAGGCTTACTATCCTATGTGATGTGGGCTTAAAAATGGATTACCTAGTTTTTCTATTTTTAGCTACCTAGTAGCCTACTTCAAAAACCTCTTGGATTTTGCATATTTGATTTTGAATATATAGGATGGATACCTATGCATTTTTTTGTAGGGTTTTTGACATTTTTATCCATTTTTGTTGTAAACTTCTTTTTTTTCACTTTTTGTTGCAAACTTTCACTTTTTATTACAAAATTTGTTTTCTTTATGTTATAAACTTTGTTTTTTTCAATTTTTGTTACAAACTTTATGTTTACTTTTCATTGCATATGACATCATCTTTTTCCTATGTACCTCAGGTTAAACATTATTGATGTAAAAATACAAGTTAGGATGGACAGTGAACCGTTAATCCACATCCAAAGTTTGGGCAAACACATTATGAACAATCTCGAGACTGGCAGTTTGTAACTCGGGTGCCAAAGTAAAACGTTTCACAAAGTTTTACCTTCGGGTTAGCAGGTTGCCAACTTTTCAGATTCCGATGCAGACCTCTAGCGGATACTTAGGCCTATGTTTCTACATACCTACCTGAATGCTTACTGAACAACTAGACCAACAAGGTGACTGAAATTTACTGGTGAAGGGTGTTTTTTTTTGGGGGGGGAGAAGTCAAGTTTGAGAAAACTAATTGTTGAACAGAAATATGAGCATTTCAGTCTACCAGCCGTGAGTGATAACAAGGTAATGAAAAATTTACCTGAAATGAATCTTATTTTTTTTAGATATGCAAACTGCATTTTGACAAACAGAAAACGTCTCATATTGAAGCTTGAATCTTGATAATTAATATTTTAATGTGTGCTACTATTATTGATTTAATGAATTTTTACTTATAACTATGGTAGTTATGGGATACTCGTTCATGGGACATGGATGGAGATGATTTTGGAAATTATTCTTGAAACAAAAAGTCACAATTTCAAACTTCTACTGTTCTCCGGTTTATATTTTATTCTCATAGTCTGCGTAAAAAATCACTTTTTTTCTATATACCTATAATCTACTGTCCGATAATTTCTTTCAAACTTTTTATATTTTATATTATTTTAATTTTAATTTTTTAAATGCTGCTATACGTTTTTTATTCACCCCACCTGTGCTATTCGATGAACCAGACACTAATTGTCTACGTATCGCTGTTTTGATACAATATACTATAATATAAAATAATTGTGCAGAATAATTATGCAGCAGGTGTGCCGAGTATCAAGCTGAATGTGATAACGGTGAATGTATTCCTGCACATTGGATGTGCGATGGACAGCAGAACTGCCAGGATGGAAGCGATGAAACAAAGAAACATTGTTCCCAGAAAAAGTTGGTCCCAAAACATTTAATTTCTATTAGGTCGATAATAGTGCAGCAGTAACTCTCACATTAAATAATTACCTACGTATCACTGTCTTGACACAATAAAAATAAATACGAATAATTTATTACGTGCATAATTATGTGGTTAATTATATGGAAGGTGCTCCTCATCTGAACTTTCATGCGATTATGGTGGATGTATTCGAGCAAGTTGGATGTGTGATGGAAGGAAGGACTGCCCAGATGGAAGTGATGAAACAAACGAAAAATGTTCCCACAAAAAGTTAGTTCCAAAAAGCATTAATTTCCATATTGGTTGGCAAATGGAGCAACTGTGACTTTCACGTGAAATAATTGCCGATGTAGGTATCCCTGTTTTGATTCAATAAAAATGAAGTAAAATAATTATGTGGCAGGTGTATGGCAGCTGAATTTAAGTGTAATTTTGGTGCATGTATTAGCAAACTTCATAAGTGCGATGGACAGACGAACTGCTGGGATGGAAGTGACGAATCAGTGGAAACGTGTCCCCAGAAAAGGTTTGTCCAAAAACTTTATTCTCTTTTTGTATACTACTAGTAGGTAGTGTATCTGTAACTGTCACATGAAATACTCATCTCTGTATCCCCATCTTGCATTGATAAAAATGATACAACATAATTTTGCCAAATAATGTGATATGGTATGTCGAATGTATCTTCTTGGCCTAAAATATAAAGAAAATTTAAACGTTGACTATCTTCAACTAAAAAAACAAAATTATTAGTTAACCTATAGGAGATGAAATGAAAATTGTTATGATGCAACGTAATTTAGGCTAATACAAAACACGACTCATTATGCAATAAAAAGGCCGCATAGTCACAGTTAAAATTAGAAAAAAACAAAACATTAACATTTTTTTCTGGTTTAAATGAAACCCATAGGCAATAATTCCATCATGACTTTAATTAGAAATAAAAAGAAACATTTAACAACTAAACGCTCTACTGTAGGCAGTCTATTGATTTGCACTCTCATGACTTTTTTTTTATAGGACAAACTGCGCAACTGAAACACCCTGTATATGCTTGCATCTATGTTCTTTGAGTCAAATTTCATGTCTAGACTTCCGAGTCGACGAATTGCAAGGATGCGCCCATTTATAAGCCACCTACGCAACCGAACAAAAACATTCCCATTTCCACATTTCTCCCACTTTGAAATCTTATCCCTACCCTTTCAATTAATCTTTTCAGATACTCTGAAAATTAATCCATACTTAAGGTCCGATTCAGCTATAAAAATGCTGAATAATGCATGGTACAGGTACTGCATAACTCCTGGACCAAAATTCCAAGTCATTCAATCAAAAAAGATGGTTCACTTACCTAATAGAGCAGAGATTTGAAAATCGATGACAGGTTTTCTCAAATAATTTAACGCTCAATTGAGACGATCTGATCAGGAATTTTGTATTGATTGAATGATGCGATTAAAATACAGTAAAACCCCATTTACACAGGAAAACAAAATTTATACCTACCTACAAGAAACAGAAATACTCAAAATTTAATTGAAAATAACAGAACACTTTTTTCTTTAAATGTATTATGAGGAAAAATTGAAATGAGTCAAAAATTCTGGCATAATTAATAATTAGATACACTTAGTATATAGCCCAAAGTGTGAATGTTCCAACATTTTTCATAAACTGGATTTTGAATTTGAAAAGTTTGGCACTAATTCTTTGAAGAGTCCATTTAATTTCTTGGGAAAGAGCTTAAAAAAATCAACTTTTTTCCTCAAAAAGTTCCACATTTCCAATAGTAAACCTAACCAGACAATCCTTATTAATAAATGTAATATGTGTGAAAACCTCTAACCCAGCAACCTCTTTCCTGGGAAATTTTAAGTAGGTTTAATCATAATAAAACCATATAATATATGGGAAAATGTGTTATGCGAGAATGTTATTATGGCAACTTTTTACCAGTAGTGACTGTGTGGCTGATCCCTACATTTAGTAGGGCAAACACACTTTTGGTTCACAGGCTATACCTACGTTTCACCGCACCATGTATAGTCTTATTTGTTACTGAGCTAGGCTCACACACACACACACACACACAAGGTTGATATTGTAGTTATGGGCCTGTGCTACCCGCTGCGCCCTACAGTTATAATGGAGTTTTACTGTATTGGTATCAGTCTGATAAAATTTAACTTCTTTGTAATTTGTGTTGATTTTATTCTTTTGTTTTATTCCGTGGGAAAGTAGTGCTAGGGAGTATGGCTTGTGGTTTATAGTGTGCTTGTAAACATAATGGTGTTAACAAAACCCAAAGAATAAGATTATTACCAGAGAGATTCTCATTAATATCAAGAAATTTGGCCTAAGTGCATGAAATTTTTCTATTTAAATCTCTTGGTACCTATTTTTCCAAGAAAATTTTGTAGCTCTGCATGATTTTTGACTGGTATAAAAAATTAAGCAATAGGGTGGTGTGGAATACCTTGTCGTGAGAAAGTATTCTCACCAGAAGGTAAATTCAACAAAATTTAAACGAGTTCAGCCACTTCATATTTAACATATGGGTAAGCCAAAACCAAGGCAAACACTGGCAATTTTAAAGCCGGTTTGGACGGTTTTTATACTGGCTTATTTACACTCACACAGACACACGTAAGTACATATACATATGTATACGTGTTGTAGAAATCACGTCATTTCTTATTCGTTGCTAAAGCAGCTGAAAAGAAATGACATAATGCGTTCGTATACTGGTCTGAGACATTACCAAGATCCTTATCGATCGTTTTATCATCGGCTGAACATTGCATCTTACTTGCCTGTGTGTGCAAGTAAGAGCATACGAACAAACAAATATATTACGTCTGATAAGGAATGACGTGTGTATGAGATGTATAGTCCTCACAGGTGGTATGGAATTTATAATTATTTTATGCAGATACCTATCGCAACAGAAAGACCAACTGCTGAGACAGAAGTGATAAAACAAAGGAAAAATTCTCACAGAAAAAGTTAGTCCCAAAAATTGAATTCAACAATTTCTTTTAGTTGGATATTATTGGAACTGTATCTCTCACATTCAGTGCTGAACTACGTATAACTGTCTTGACAAAATAAACAATAATATAGAAATAATTATACCAAATAATTATGTGGCAGATGTATCTCAGATGAAGTTCAATGTGATAATGGTGATTGTATTAAAGCACGTTGGATGTGCAATGGAATGATAGACTGCCGGGATGGAAGTGATGAAACAAAGGAAAAATGTTCACATAAAAAGTTAGTTCCAAAAAGTCTAATTTCTGTTGATTGGTTAATAGTGGAGGTGTAAAGGCTTCAGCATATTAATACGATACTGAGACGATACTACACAACATTGAGATGGTGAAAAGTATCACACGCATTTAATTTCTCAGGCAGTCAGATTGGTCCATGACAAATTAGACTACCTCCGTATTGTTGCAAGTAAACATTTTAAACACAGTTTAGTTTTGTATCCTCACTGTACCATCTGGCCAATCTGCACTAAAATTTGTAGCATATTATGATAGATTGAAGTGAATGTTTGTTTCAAATTTCATAGCTGTTTGTAAAAAATTAAGCCTTTTATAGCCAAAATAAAAATACTGGTCAGTCCACACCGAAATCATTTGGTCTGGTTCCTCGTTCAATACCATTGATCGTACAAAGTTTTGAGACTATCCAAAAAAAAAAAAAAAAAATTGGGACCAATACCATGGTAACAACAAAATGTAATAGATAGGTATAATTAAGTATCTATGCATATAAATACCTGCATGAATTTCAGCGAATAGTACCAAAATTTTCTTCAGGTCATAAAACGAAAAATGTACCCACACCCATTCCTAGAGACTAATGTCAAATTCAAATTAATGAGTAGGTTTTTATATAAACTAAATAAAAAATTTTCCCTTACCAATTATGAAGTATCGCACCAAATGCGGAATATCATGTTCTAAATCCTGTATAATACATCAATGTTCCATCTTCCATTCACATGTATGAATTTTATTTTACCGTCTCTGTATTACATCGGTATGCTGCAGCATTCACACATGAAATGATAAGTACCTACCTATGTATCATTGTCTTGATTAGATACAAATAATGATAATTAACTATGTGGCAGGTGTTCTGAAAATGAATTCAAATGTGATTTTGGTGCTTGTATTAGAAAAGATCGCAAATGCGATGGATGGATGAACTGTTGGGATGGAAGTGATGAATCAGTGAAAACGTGTCCCCAAAAAAGGTTAGTCCAATAGTTACAATTTTTACGCTTTTATTTAACACACTACAGTTGTTCGTTTTTACTTCCTTCATTGGATGTGAATTTAGACTTTATATGATTTCTGGAATGCTTGAGAACTAGAGAGTATTTTTTTTTTTTTTTCATTTGGTTTGTTGACAGCTGCGGTCGGCATTACTGTTAGTGTGTTCTATGTGAGTGTGCTGGGTTCTCATACAACATTTAACTCTTAAAAAATTTTTATCAAACTTATTTATTTGTGTTCTAATGGTGTAGTTCTGACTGTCACAAGAAATAGTTAGGTACCTGTATATCCCTTTCTTAAATTAATAAAAGTAATATATATGTATAGATACCTTATATAATAGGGTACCGGGCATGATTTTCAGTAAACATATTTTCAAATTCTTTAAAAAAAATAAAAAATATCAATGAAAACCACATTAAAATTGGTTGGATAGAATGAGAGAAAATGAACGGTAAAGTTGAGTTGTCAAAAAACATTGTGATATTTTTTGAGCAGTCGGTGTGATGTCATAGAATTGACACATCAGCAAACTTTTCACCTCTTTCACAGGTTTCTCATTCACTCATTCCTCACTCTCCTGTGTTTGTACATTGGTTTAGTTAAGCTCATCAATTTAGAAAGTTCATGGTGACTGTGAAGGAGGGGATGAATGGATGTGCACTTGCACCCCCACCCCCTTATTTATAGACAAATTCAAAACATTGAAAAACAATAAAAACTAAGAAAATCAAAAACCAATTATTCCTTATTTGTTTTTATATTAGAGCACAGCCTTGGAAAAAATTTTTGGTGGTGCTGGGGAGTTATTTACTTTGAGGGCTGAGTTCATATTTGCAATCCATTTTTAGATTTAACCGTTCATTTAGCCCCCTGTAGCCCAAGAAATGGAATTAAGATAATATTCTTGGATGTTATTGAGTGATACATCGATAATATTATTTTTTGAGGCTCTGAGTTTACATTTATAATCCATTTTTAAATTGACCCCCTCCTCTGCCCCTTGTGACCCCAAACAAGGGGTTAAGATAATATTCTTTGATATTATTGAGTGCTATATCATTAATAATGTTTTTTAAGGTGCTGGGTTTAGATTTGCAATCCATTTTTTGATCAAACCCCTCATTGAGCCACCTGTGACCCCAAACAAAGGGTTGAGATAATATTCTTAGATATTATTGAGTGATATATTAGAATAATATTTCTTGAGTTGCTAAGTTTATATTTGTAATCCATTTTTTATCAAACCCCTTATTGAGCCCCCTGTAATCCCAAACAAAGGGTTGAGATAATATCCTTAGATATTATTGAGTGATATATCATTAATAATATTTTTTTAGGTGCCGAGTTTAGATTTTCAATCCATTTTTTTATCAAACCCCTTATTGAGCCCCCTGTCATCCCAAACAGGTAGTTGAGATACTATGCTTAGATATTATTGAGTGATACATCATTAATATTTTTTGATGCTCTGAGTTTAGATTTGGAATCTATTTTAAAATCGAACATCTCATTGATCCCCTGTGACCCTAAACAAGGGGTTCAAATAAAATTCTTAGATATTATTGAATGATACACCATAAATAATGTTTTTTGAGGCACTGAGATAATATTTACAATCCATTTTCAGATTGAACCACTTTTTTTCTTCATGTAGCCCCAAAAAAGGTATTGCAATTATATCTTCACTTATTATTGAGTGATTTATTAGGTATTGGATGCCCATGTTTTTTGAAACCAACATAAACAACAAAATTCAGCAAAACCACTTGCCCAGCTTACTTGTAAGAAAATTAAGATTTTTATATTTGTACTTAGAAACTTGTACAACATTATAAACAATATATCACACAATAAAATGTGAAAAGTCAAAATTAGCTAGTTATATCTCAACCGTTTTGGATCATATTATAAGGAGTTGAATGAAGAAATACATGTCAAAATAAAACTTCGAGTCTAAAAAAATTACCAAGAATGTATCACACAATATAATAGGGAAATTCAAAATTAGCCCCTTTCAGAGCCCCTGTGGGATGACATAATGGGTAAAATTAAGAAATTACGTCAAATTCAAAATCAGCAGCTAAAAAACTATTACCAATGATGTATTACGCTACAAAATATGAAGTCAAAATTTCCCCTCATTTTGAGCCTTGGGGTCAAAAATGAGTCAAATTAATAAAATAATGTCAAATTTGAACTTGGTGCCTCAAGAAACATTACAAGCAGTTTGTAACTCGGGTGCCAAAGTGAACCGTTTCACAAAGTTTTACCTTCGGGTTAGCAGGTTGCCAACTTTTCAGATTCCGATGCAGACCTCTAGCGGATACTTAGGCCTATGTTTCTACATACCTACCTGAATGCTTACTGAACAACTAGACCAACAAGGTGACTGAAATTTACTGGTGAAGGGTGTTTTTTTTTGCGGGGGGGAGAAGTCAAGTTTGAGAAAACTAATTGTTGAACAGAAATATGAGCATTTCAGTCTACCAGCCGTGAGTGATAACAAGGTAATGAAAAATTTACCTGAAATGTGTAACGTATATTTTCGTCTATTTTGAGAAATGACGAACATATTCGTTCACTCATTTCCAAATACCAAAAACATTGATATTTGTCAACAATTACCTTCCTATTACTTTTCATAAACAACCACCAAATTATTTGTATTTAATTTTACATATACAGATATACCTCCTGTATATTTATGACCTGGTTGTACCTGTCCCTCGAGTACTCGACGAGTCAGCACAGCCCTATAATAACAACACCCTACTTCACTTTACCTATCCGACACATACGTTTTCATACCCTGAACGAGTATATAATCTCTCGATTCAGTTGTATAATTGTTCAGTTTAGTTCAGTTCTCCAACAGCTACTTCTAAGTACCTGGAACCTCTCTTGTAGAAGTCTCTAGTGAACAGATAGTCTTGCTTGTTGAATTGTAATTGACTATGTATTACTATTAACGTAAAATTATGTACATTATGTACAAAATATTAAAATATTAAATGTGTGTTAATTCACTGAAGTGTTTAAATATTATTGAGTCTCAAACAAATGTTAAGGTCCACGATAGTTTGTGGATGACTAATCTGAATCAATCATAGAAGTATTACTGCTTTTAAAGTACGTGGTATTTCGTGTATGGTGTACTCCCAAAAGTGGTCGTGACTAGGTACACACCGACATCTTTTGGCCGTTACAAAATGAATCTTATTTTTTTTAGATATGCAAACTGCATTTTGACAAACAGAAAACGTCTCATATTGAAGCTTGAATCTTAATAATTAATATTTTAATGTGTGCTACTATTATTGATTTAATGAATTTCTACTTATAACTATGGTAGTTATGGGATACTCGTTCATGGGACATGGATGGAGATGATTTTGGAAATTATTCTTGAAACAAAAAGTCACAATTTCAAACTTCTACTGTTCTCCGGTTTATATTTTATTCTCATAGTCTGCGTAAAAAATCACTTTTTTTCTATATACCTATAACCTACTGTCCGATAATTTCTTTCAAACTTTTTATATTTTATATTATTTTAATTTTAATTTTTTAAATGCTGCTATACGTTTTTATTCACCCCACCTGTGCTATTCGATGAACCAGACACTAATTGTCTACGTATCGCTGTTTTGATACAATATACTATAATATAAAATAATTGTGCAGAATAATTATGCAGCAGGTGTGCCGAGTATCAAGCTGAATGTGATAACGGTGAATGTATTCCTGCACATTGGATGTGCGATGGACAGCAGAACTGCCAGGATGGAAGCGATGAAACAAAGAAACATTGTTCCCAGAAAAAGTTGGTCCCAAAACATTTAATTTCTATTAGGTCGATAATAGTGCAGCAGTAACTCTCACATTAAATAATTACCTACGTATCACTGTCTTGACACAATAAAAATAAATACGAATAATTTATTACGTGCATAATTATGTGGTTAATTATATGGAAGGTGCTCCTCATCTGAACTTTCATGCGATTATGGTGGATGTATTCGAGCAAGTTGGATGTGTGATGGAAGGAAGGACTGCCCAGATGGAAGTGATGAAACAAACGAAAAATGTTCCCACAAAAAGTTAGTTCCAAAAAGCATTAATTTCCATATTGGTTGGCAAATGGAGCAACTGTGACTCTCACGTGAAATAATTGCCGATGTAGGTATCCCTGTTTTTATTCAATAAAAATGAAGTAAAATAATTATGTGGCAGGTGTATGGCAGCTGAATTTAAGTGTAATTTTGGTGCATGTATTAGCAAACTTCATAAGTGCGATGGACAGACGAACTGCTGGGATGGAAGTGACGAATCAGTGGAAACGTGTCCCCAGAAAAGGTTTGTCCAAAAACTTTATTCTCTTTTTGTATACTACTAGTAGGTAGTGTATCTGTAACTGTCACATGAAATACTCATCTCTGTATCCCCATCTTGCATTGATAAAAATGATACAACATAATTTTGCCAAATAATGTGATATGGTATGTCGAATGTATCTTCTTGGCCTAAAATATAAAGAAAATTTAAACGTTGACTATCTTCAACTAAAAAAACAAAATTATTAGTTAACCTATAGGAGATGAAATGAAAATTGTTATGATGCAACGTAATTTAGGCTAATACAAAACACGACTCATTATGCAATAAAAAGGCCGCATAGTCACAGTTAAAATTAGAAAAAAACAAAACATTAACATTTTTTTCTGGTTTAAATGAAACCCATAGGCAATAATTCCATCATGACTTTAATTAGAAATAAAAAGAAACATTTAACAACTAAACGCTCTACTGTAGGCAATCTATTGATTTGCACTCTCATGACTTTTTTTTTATAGGACAAACTGCGCAACTGAAACACCCTGTATATGCTTTCATCTATGATCTTTGAGTCAGATTTCATGTCTAGACTTCCGAGTCGACGAATTGCAAGGATGCGCCCATTTATAAGCCACCTACGCAACCGAACTAAAACATTCCCATTTCCACATTTTTCCCACTTTGAAATCTTATCCCTACCCTTTCAATTAATCTTTTCAGATACTCTGAAAATTAATCCATACTGAGACGATCTGATCAGGAATTTTGTATTGATTGAATGATGCGATTAAAATACAGTAAAACCCCATTTACACAGGAAAACAAAATTTATACCTACCTACAAGAAACAGAAATACTCAAAATTTAATTGAAAATAACAGAACACTTTTTTCTTTAAATGTATTATGAGGAAAAATTGAAATGAGTCAAAAATTCTGGCATAATTAATAATTAGATACACTTAGTATATAGCCCAAAGTGTGAATGTTCCAACATTTTTCATAAACTGGATTTTGAATTTGAAAAGTTTGGCACTAATTCTTTGAAGAGTCCATTTAATTTCTTGGGAAAGAGCTTAAAAAAATCAACTTTTTTCCTCAAAAAGTTCCACATTTCCAATAGTAAACCTAACCAGACAATCCTTATTAATAAATGTAATATGTGTGAAAACCTCTAACCCAGCAACCTCTTTCCTGGGAAATTTTAAGTAGGTTTAATCATAATAAAACCATATAATATGTGGGAAAATGTGTTATGCGAGAATGTTATTATGGCAACTTTTTACCAGTAGTGACTGTGTGGCTGATCCCTACATTTAGTAGGGCAAACACACTTTTGGTTCACAGGCTATACCTACGTTTCACCGCACCATGTATAGTCTTATTTGTTACTGAGCTAGGCTCACACACACACACACACAAGTTTGATATTGTAGTTATGGGCATGTGCTACCCGCTGCGCCCTACAGTTATAACGGAGTTTTACTGTAATGGTATCAGTCTGATAAAATTTAACTTCTTTGTAATTTGTGTTGATTTTATTCTTTTGTTTTATTCCGTGGGAAAGTAGTGCTAGGGAGTATGGCTTGTGGTTTATAGTGTGCTTGTAAACATAATGGTGTCAACAAAACCCAAAGAATAAGATTATTACCAGAGAGATTCTCATTAATATCAAGAAATTCGGCCTAAGTGCATGAAATTTTTCTTTTTAAATCTCTTGGTACCTATTTTTCCAAGAAAATTTTGTAGCTCTGCATGACATTTGACTGGTATAAAAAATTAAGCAATAGGGTGGTGTGGAATACCTTGTCGTGAGAAAGTATTCTCACCAGAAGGTAAATTCAACAAAATTTAAAGAGTTCAGCCACTTCATATTTAACATATGGGTAAGCCAAAACCAAGGCAAACACTGGCAATTTTAAATCCGGTTCGGACGGTTTTTATACTGGCTTATTTACACTCACACAGACACACGTAAGTACATATACATATGTATACGTGTTGTAGAAATCACGTCATTTCTTATTCGTTGCTAAAGCAGCTGAAAAGAAATGACATAATGCGTTCGTATACTGGTCTGAGACATTACCAAGATCCTTATCGATCGTTTTATCATCGGCTGAACATTGCATCTTACTTGCCTGTGTGTGCAAGTAAGAGCATACGAACAAACAAATATATTACGTCTAATAAGGAATGACATGTGTACGAGATGTATAGTCCTCACAGGTGGTATGGAATTTATAATTATTTTATGCAGATACCTATCGCAACAGAAAGACCAACTGCTGAGACAGAAGTGATAAAACAAAGGAAAAATTCTCACAGAAAATGTTAGTCCCAAAAAATTGAATTCAACAATTTCTTTTAGTTGGATAATATTGGAACTGTATCTCTTACATTCAGTGCTGAACTACGTATAACTGTCTTGACAAAATAAACAATAATATAGAAATATTCTGGAATGCTTGAGAACTAGAGGGTATTTTTTTTTTTTTTCATTTAGTTTGTTGACAGCTGCGGTTGGCATTACTGTTAGTGTGTTCTATGTGAGTGTGCTGGGTTCTCATACAACATTTAACTCTTAAAAAATTTTTATCAAACTTATTTATTTGTGTTCTAATGGTGTAGTTCTGACTGTCACAAGAAATAGTTAGGTACCTGTATATCCCTTTCTTAAATTAATAAAAGTAATATATATGTATAGATACCTTATATAATAGGGTACCGGGCATGATTTTCAGTAAACATATTTTCAAATTCTTTAAAAAAAAATAAAAAATATCAATGAAAACCACATTAAAATTGGTTGGATAGAATGAGAGAAAATGAACGGTAAAGTTGAGTTGTCAAAAAACATTGTGATATTTTTTGAGCAGTCGGTGTGATGTCATAGAATTGACACATCAGCAAACTTTTCACCTCTTTCACAGGTTTCTCATTCACTCATTCCTCACTCTCCTGTGTTTGTACATTGGTTTAGTTACGCTCATCAATTTAGAAAGTTCATGGTGACTGTGAAGGAGGGGATGAATGGATGTGCACTTGCACCCCCACCCCCTTATTTATAGACAAATTCAAAACATTGAAAAACAATAAAAACTAAGAAAATCAAAAACCAATTATTCCTTATTTGTTTTTATATTAGAGCACAGCCTTGGAAAAAATTTTTGGTGGTGCTGGGGAGTTATTTACTTTGAGGGCTGAGTTCATATTTGCAATCCATTTTTAGATTTAACCGTTCATTTAGCCCCCTGTAGCCCAAGAAATGGAATTAAGATAATATTCTTGGATGTTATTGAGTGATACATCGATAATATTATTTTTTGAGGCTCTGAGTTTACATTTATAATCCATTTTTAAATTGACCCCCTCCTCTGCCCCTTGTGACCCCAAACAAGGGGTTAAGATAATATTCTTTGATATTATTGAGTGCTATATCATTAATAATGTTTTTTAAGGTGCTGGGTTTAGATTTGCAATCCATTTTTTGATCAAACCCCTCATTGAGCCACCTGTGACCCCAAACAAAGGGTTGAGATAATATTCTTAGATATTATTGAGTGATATATTAGAATAATATTTCTTGAGTTGCTAAGTTTATATTTGTAATCCATTTTTTATCAAACCCCTTATTGAGCCCCCTGTAATCCCAAACAAAGGGTTGAGATAATATCCTTAGATATTATTGAGTGATATATCATTAATAATATTTTTTTAGGTGCCGAGTTTAGATTTTCAATCCATTTTTTTATCAAACCCCTTATTGAGCCCCCTGTCATCCCAAACAGGTAGTTGAGATACTATGCTTAGATATTATTGAGTGATACATCATTAATATTTTTTGATGCTCTGAGTTTAGATTTGGAATCTATTTTAAAATCGAACATCTCATTGATCCCCTGTGACCCTAAACAAGGGGTTCAAATAAAATTCTTAGATATTATTGAATGATACACCATAAATAATGTTTTTTGAGGCACTGAGATAATATTTACAATCCATTTTCAGATTGAACCACTTTTTTTCTTCATGTAGCCCCAAAAAAGGTATTGCAATTATATCTTCACTTATTATTGAGTGATTTATTAGGTATTGGATGCCCATGTTTTTTGAAACCAACATAAACAACAAAATTCAGCAAAACCACTTGCCCAGCTTACTTGTAAGAAAATTAAGATTTTTATATTTGTACTTAGAAACTTGTACAACATTATAAACAATATATCACACAATAAAATGTGAAAAGTCAAAATTAGCTAGTTATATCTCAACCGTTTTGGATCATATTATAAGGAGTTGAATGAAGAAATACATGTCAAAATAAAACTTCGAGTCTAAAAAAATTACCAAGAATGTATCACACAATATAATAGGGAAATTCAAAATTAGCCCCTTTCAGAGCCCCTGTGGGATGACATAATGGGTAAAATTAAGAAATTACGTCAAATTCAAAATCAGCAGCTAAAAAACTATTACCAATGATGTATTACGCTACAAAATATGAAGTCAAAATTTCCCCTCATTTTGAGCCTTGGGGTCAAAAATGAGTCAAATTAATAAAATAATGTCAAATTTGAACTTGGTGCCTCAAGAAACATTACAAGCAGTTTGTAACTCGGGTGCCAAAGTGAACCGTTTCACAAAGTTTTACCTTCGGGTTAGCAGGTTGCCAACTTTTCAGATTCCGATGCAGACCTCTAGCGGATACTTAGGCCTATGTTTCTACATACCTACCTGAATGCTTACTGAACAACTAGACCAACAAGGTGACTGAAATTTACTGGTGAAGGGTGTTTTTTTTTGGGGGGGGGGAGAAGTCAAGTTTGAGAAAACTAATTGTTGAACAGAAATATGAGCATTTCAGTCTACCAGCCGTGAGTGATAACAAGGTAATGAAAAATTTACCTGAAATGTGTAACGTATATTTTCGTCTATTTTGAGAAATGACGAACATATTCGTTCACTCATTTCCAAATACCAAAAACATTGATATTTGTCAACAATTACCTTCCTATTACTTTTCATAAACAACCACCAAATTATTTGTATTTAATTTTACATATACAGATATACCTCCTGTATATTTATGACCTGGTTGTACCTGTCCCTCGAGTACTCGACGAGTCAGCACAGCCCTATAATAACAACACCCTACTTCACTTTACCTATCCGACACATACGTTTTCATACCCTGAACGAGTATATAATCTCTCGATTCAGTTGTATAATTGTTCAGTTTAGTTCAGTTCTCCAACAGCTACTTCTAAGTACCTGGAACCTCTCTTGTAGAAGTCTCTAGTGAACAGATAGTCTTGCTTGTTGAATTGTAATTGACTATGTATTACTATTAACGTAAAATTATGTACATTATGTACAAAATATTAAAATATTAAATGTGTGTTAATTCACTGAAGTGTTTAAATATTATTGAGTCTCAAACAAATGTTAAGGTCCACGATAGTTTGTGGATGACTAATCTGAATCAATCATAGAAGTATTACTGCTTTTAAAGTACGTGGTATTTCGTGTATGGTGTACTCCCAAAAGTGGTCGTGACTAGGTACACACCGACATCTTTTGGCCGTTACAAAATGAATCTTATTTTTTTTAGATATGCAAACTGCATTTTGACAAACAGAAAACGTCTCATATTGAAGCTTGAATCTTAATAATTAATATTTTAATGTGTGCTACTATTATTGATTTAATGAATTTCTACTTATAACTATGGTAGTTATGGGATACTCGTTCATGGGACATGGATGGAGATGATTTTGGAAATTATTCTTGAAACAAAAAGTCACAATTTCAAACTTCTACTGTTCTCCGGTTTATATTTTATTCTCATAGTCTGCGTAAAAAATCACTTTTTTTCTATATACCTATAACCTACTGTCCGATAATTTCTTTCAAACTTTTTATATTTTATATTATTTTAATTTTAATTTTTTAAATGCTGCTATACGTTTTTATTCACCCCACCTGTGCTATTCGATGAACCAGACACTAATTGTCTACGTATCGCTGTTTTGATACAATATACTATAATATAAAATAATTGTGCAGAATAATTATGCAGCAGGTGTGCCGAGTATCAAGCTGAATGTGATAACGGTGAATGTATTCCTGCACATTGGATGTGCGATGGACAGCAGAACTGCCAGGATGGAAGCGATGAAACAAAGAAACATTGTTCCCAGAAAAAGTTGGTCCCAAAACATTTAATTTCTATTAGGTCGATAATAGTGCAGCAGTAACTCTCACATTAAATAATTACCTACGTATCACTGTCTTGACACAATAAAAATAAATACGAATAATTTATTACGTGCATAATTATGTGGTTAATTATATGGAAGGTGCTCCTCATCTGAACTTTCATGCGATTATGGTGGATGTATTCGAGCAAGTTGGATGTGTGATGGAAGGAAGGACTGCCCAGATGGAAGTGATGAAACAAACGAAAAATGTTCCCACAAAAAGTTAGTTCCAAAAAGCATTAATTTCCATATTGGTTGGCAAATGGAGCAACTGTGACTCTCACGTGAAATAATTGCCGATGTAGGTATCCCTGTTTTTATTCAATAAAAATGAAGTAAAATAATTATGTGGCAGGTGTATGGCAGCTGAATTTAAGTGTAATTTTGGTGCATGTATTAGCAAACTTCATAAGTGCGATGGACAGACGAACTGCTGGGATGGAAGTGACGAATCAGTGGAAACGTGTCCCCAGAAAAGGTTTGTCCAAAAACTTTATTCTCTTTTTGTATACTACTAGTAGGTAGTGTATCTGTAACTGTCACATGAAATACTCATCTCTGTATCCCCATCTTGCATTGATAAAAATGATACAACATAATTTTGCCAAATAATGTGATATGGTATGTCGAATGTATCTTCTTGGCCTAAAATATAAAGAAAATTTAAACGTTGACTATCTTCAACTAAAAAAACAAAATTATTAGTTAACCTATAGGAGATGAAATGAAAATTGTTATGATGCAACGTAATTTAGGCTAATACAAAACACGACTCATTATGCAATAAAAAGGCCGCATAGTCACAGTTAAAATTAGAAAAAAACAAAACATTAACATTTTTTTCTGGTTTAAATGAAACCCATAGGCAATAATTCCATCATGACTTTAATTAGAAATAAAAAGAAACATTTAACAACTAAACGCTCTACTGTAGGCAATCTATTGATTTGCACTCTCATGACTTTTTTTTTATAGGACAAACTGCGCAACTGAAACACCCTGTATATGCTTTCATCTATGATCTTTGAGTCAGATTTCATGTCTAGACTTCCGAGTCGACGAATTGCAAGGATGCGCCCATTTATAAGCCACCTACGCAACCGAACTAAAACATTCCCATTTCCACATTTTTCCCACTTTGAAATCTTATCCCTACCCTTTCAATTAATCTTTTCAGATACTCTGAAAATTAATCCATACTGAGACGATCTGATCAGGAATTTTGTATTGATTGAATGATGCGATTAAAATACAGTAAAACCCCATTTACACAGGAAAACAAAATTTATACCTACCTACAAGAAACAGAAATACTCAAAATTTAATTGAAAATAACAGAACACTTTTTTCTTTAAATGTATTATGAGGAAAAATTGAAATGAGTCAAAAATTCTGGCATAATTAATAATTAGATACACTTAGTATATAGCCCAAAGTGTGAATGTTCCAACATTTTTCATAAACTGGATTTTGAATTTGAAAAGTTTGGCACTAATTCTTTGAAGAGTCCATTTAATTTCTTGGGAAAGAGCTTAAAAAAATCAACTTTTTTCCTCAAAAAGTTCCACATTTCCAATAGTAAACCTAACCAGACAATCCTTATTAATAAATGTAATATGTGTGAAAACCTCTAACCCAGCAACCTCTTTCCTGGGAAATTTTAAGTAGGTTTAATCATAATAAAACCATATAATATGTGGGAAAATGTGTTATGCGAGAATGTTATTATGGCAACTTTTTACCAGTAGTGACTGTGTGGCTGATCCCTACATTTAGTAGGGCAAACACACTTTTGGTTCACAGGCTATACCTACGTTTCACCGCACCATGTATAGTCTTATTTGTTACTGAGCTAGGCTCACACACACACACACACAAGTTTGATATTGTAGTTATGGGCATGTGCTACCCGCTGCGCCCTACAGTTATAACGGAGTTTTACTGTAATGGTATCAGTCTGATAAAATTTAACTTCTTTGTAATTTGTGTTGATTTTATTCTTTTGTTTTATTCCGTGGGAAAGTAGTGCTAGGGAGTATGGCTTGTGGTTTATAGTGTGCTTGTAAACATAATGGTGTCAACAAAACCCAAAGAATAAGATTATTACCAGAGAGATTCTCATTAATATCAAGAAATTCGGCCTAAGTGCATGAAATTTTTCTTTTTAAATCTCTTGGTACCTATTTTTCCAAGAAAATTTTGTAGCTCTGCATGACATTTGACTGGTATAAAAAATTAAGCAATAGGGTGGTGTGGAATACCTTGTCGTGAGAAAGTATTCTCACCAGAAGGTAAATTCAACAAAATTTAAAGAGTTCAGCCACTTCATATTTAACATATGGGTAAGCCAAAACCAAGGCAAACACTGGCAATTTTAAATCCGGTTCGGACGGTTTTTATACTGGCTTATTTACACTCACACAGACACACGTAAGTACATATACATATGTATACGTGTTGTAGAAATCACGTCATTTCTTATTCGTTGCTAAAGCAGCTGAAAAGAAATGACATAATGCGTTCGTATACTGGTCTGAGACATTACCAAGATCCTTATCGATCGTTTTATCATCGGCTGAACATTGCATCTTACTTGCCTGTGTGTGCAAGTAAGAGCATACGAACAAACAAATATATTACGTCTAATAAGGAATGACATGTGTACGAGATGTATAGTCCTCACAGGTGGTATGGAATTTATAATTATTTTATGCAGATACCTATCGCAACAGAAAGACCAACTGCTGAGACAGAAGTGATAAAACAAAGGAAAAATTCTCACAGAAAATGTTAGTCCCAAAAAATTGAATTCAACAATTTCTTTTAGTTGGATAATATTGGAACTGTATCTCTTACATTCAGTGCTGAACTACGTATAACTGTCTTGACAAAATAAACAATAATATAGAAATATTCTGGAATGCTTGAGAACTAGAGGGTATTTTTTTTTTTTTTCATTTAGTTTGTTGACAGCTGCGGTTGGCATTACTGTTAGTGTGTTCTATGTGAGTGTGCTGGGTTCTCATACAACATTTAACTCTTAAAAAATTTTTATCAAACTTATTTATTTGTGTTCTAATGGTGTAGTTCTGACTGTCACAAGAAATAGTTAGGTACCTGTATATCCCTTTCTTAAATTAATAAAAGTAATATATATGTATAGATACCTTATATAATAGGGTACCGGGCATGATTTTCAGTAAACATATTTTCAAATTCTTTAAAAAAAAATAAAAAATATCAATGAAAACCACATTAAAATTGGTTGGATAGAATGAGAGAAAATGAACGGTAAAGTTGAGTTGTCAAAAAACATTGTGATATTTTTTGAGCAGTCGGTGTGATGTCATAGAATTGACACATCAGCAAACTTTTCACCTCTTTCACAGGTTTCTCATTCACTCATTCCTCACTCTCCTGTGTTTGTACATTGGTTTAGTTAAGCTCATCAATTTAGAAAGTTCATGGTGACTGTGAAGGAGGGGATGAATGGATGTGCACTTGCACCCCCACCCCCTTATTTATAGACAAATTCAAAACATTGAAAAACAATAAAAACTAAGAAAATCAAAAACCAATTATTCCTTATTTGTTTTTATATTAGAGCACAGCCTTGGAAAAAATTTTTGGTGGTGCTGGGGAGTTATTTACTTTGAGGGCTGAGTTCATATTTGCAATCCATTTTTAGATTTAACCGTTCATTTAGCCCCCTGTAGCCCAAGAAATGGAATTAAGATAATATTCTTGGATGTTATTGAGTGATACATCGATAATATTATTTTTTGAGGCTCTGAGTTTACATTTATAATCCATCAGGATTTCGAATAAATCTCTCTGTAAAACTGGGCTGCACATTAAGCCATCATTTAATTACAATTCCTCTTTAACAGCCAAAGGTATATTATAAACAACATGTAATGGAGTACTGCTGCCTAATGGATGCAGAATGCAATGATGAGGAATGTAATAACTTGGAATTTTAGGATTGTTAGCAAGTGTCATATGGCCCAATTTAATCAATGTAGCCTACCTTTGGCTCATGATTGGGATTGTGTTTGGAATGTCATAAGCAGGATAAGCCAACTTGTTTATTATTAGCAATGTTGGACTTATTAACTTTAAATGATAATTTTACGACAAATTGACCATCAGGTGCAAATGAATAATTATTCAGGAAATGGCGATTACATTCTTCATCTTCATTGTGAATAGTGGTAACCACATTCACATCCTCAATTTCCCAAAATTTTTGGAGTTTGACTGAATATTAACTATGGAGAGATTACAAAATTTAGCAGTCACAATATTGGATATCAACTGGTTTATAGGACCAGATACAGTCCAGCCAAAGTGAGTGTCTTTAAAGAAAATTCCTTCAATTTCTAACTTGCTGGTTTTAGTACATAGCTTGTAATATTCAGCACTGAGCAAGATATCAGCACCAGGGATATTGATTTCAGAATTTGTATATGCTATATCTGTCATATAAAATTTTTTAAGTTTTTCATACAGGACTGGGATAGATAACTGCTGAATACAATACCCAATTACTATTGATGGAACAACAGCAACTTCATTGTTGATTTTAAAATCTTCAACACAAGAAATTAGGAGAATAATATAGCTCTTACGAGCAGAAATGGATGAACCACCAAAACCAGAAATAGATGATTAGGAAGCTAATGTGGTGGTCCTCAATTTATAACAATGTACAAAGCTCTGGGATATAGTAGTAGCTTGGGAACAGCCATCTAACAGTACCTGTCCAAAGCCTTGAATTCCACCACATTGGAATTTAACTGTAGTGGAAGAAAGCAGGATAACTTTCTTTTCAAGTTGCAAGAAATTACAGGACTTTTTGGAATTGGATTTATTAGCTTCTTTACTAGAAACCAATGTTAAGCTGGAATTGTTAACACTTTCAGAGGATGCACTAGAAGAAGATTGCAATGATTTGCACTCAAAATGAAGCAAGGTGTGTCGTTTTTTATTACAGGATTTGCAGGTTTTTGAATTACAACAGTCCTTAGATTGATCACCAATGTGGAAACAATTGGCGCACATTTTATTTTGACGAATAATTTCAAAATGTTCATTAGGAGTGAAATAGAAAAATTTTTCACATTCAATGATTTTGTGATGGCCATTACAAACACACAGGGCTGGGATTTGACAGTAGAGATAGTAGAGGTACTAAATAATTTCTTCTCCTTATCTGTGATAGGTTTTTCAGACTTCAGTTCAGGTTCATAATCTTCAATTAAGATCGCTCATTTGGAAACAAAATCATAGATTAATTTATACATATAGAATGATTCAATTCTACATTTGGTGGAATTTTCAAAGTCACGTTTCAACCAGAAATCTAACTTGGAATAAAGCATAAAAGCTAAAATTGACAACCAGTTTTCTGTAACTTCACCTACAGCTTTCAAATTGTGAATTGTTAAATCAAATTTATCAAGAAGATCTGGCAGCTGCGATTCATTCCTAATTTTTTCAATCGAGAGCAAGTCCTTGAAATAGGATTTTATGATAGTGCAGGTATTATCAAAACAAGAATACAATTGATTCCACCCTTCTATGTATGATTTGTTACGTAGATGAGCATCTTTAACGTGCTTTTCAGCTTGACTTACCATGCTTTGCTTTAAATACTTTAATTTTTGTACGTTGGTAAGATCCGGATCATTATATGAACTAGATTCAAGTACAATTCCTTGAACTGGATCCAATTTTTACAATCACCATCAAATTTTGGAGTGTTCAGCTTTTCTAATTTAGATTTAGAGGAATTACCAGAGTTGGTATTAGAAAAAGAAGAGCTTAAAGTGGAATCTTGATTCACTGCTTTATGGAATGCATAAATGGCAGTTTTAGCTTTGCCAGATACCAAAGAAACGGAATTTGTTACCTCAGTTAAATCCTTTAGCAAGGTATTTTCTATAAATTCAGCTTCTTTTACCTTTTCATCAGTTGTACAATTGAGACAGAGGATAACAGCATCAACAGCATTGGAATATTTGGATTTGAAATCCTTAAGTTCCGCTACAAGTAATTCATCAATAGTACAAGCTAATTCATAAGTAGGTTTTTTCAGCAGCTCAGTCGAGGAATTTTTTATGCCAGAGAACTGGCATTTAGCAGATCTCACATTTCTCAGTGCAGTTTCTGCCATTTTAATGGATTATTTCATTAAAACAATTTATGAGTGTAAACACTTTCATTGGAAAAACAAACTTTTAGAACACAACAACAAAAACAAATGAAACATATTGCACAGATAACTTACTAGCATAAATTATCCAGCCTGGAGAACCATTTCGTTTGTTGAGAAACGAATTATTAATCACTGTGGAATACCTTGTTGTAAGAGATATTCACACTAGAAGGTCTTCAGCAGTATTTGCGTGTTCTGCCACTTCATACGGTTAAGTATGGAAGAGCCAAATCCTCGGCGAACACTGGCAATTTTTGAGCCGGTTCTGAGAGTTTATATACAGGATTTGGTACACGCACACAGACACACATGCATACGTACATGTACGTAATTATGTCATGCGTTACATCGTTTCTTGCCTCTGTCGAGGTGATAAGAAACGACACAGCGCGTTTGGTACCAAGCCGTGACATCACCGAGATCGTTATCAGGTAATTGATCTCGGCCCGTGCAATGTATCTTACCTGTATGTACGTACAGGTACAAACATACAAACGCACCAGTGTAAATTTGTTTAACGTCATAAAGACGATTATTGCCAGCCTTTGGGCGGCAACTGTCGTCGAGGGGTGCGAGCCCCTATTACCTCATACAAGTATTGTCCCCACAGCTACTCTCCCCCAGTTTTTGCGCCACAAAAATGATAAGTCGCGTGCCTGGGGGGACTTATCAAGTCTACTGCTGTTGCTGGTCCCTCTCCCATTTGGCTAAGGCCGATCCTACCGCGGCACCCACACACTTGTAAGACATCTTACAAGCATTGAATCGGGCCTGGTAGGATTCTCAGCTTTGTTGCCTCCTATGTCTGGGCAGTTGGTTTTGTGCCAGACAAGTGTAAGGGTGGGGATGGTGTGGAGGTGGAGGACCAGATGGGGTTTTTTGTTTTGGCTGGTTGAACATCGGGGAGTTTGACATCCCCGATGGTCTGTAGGCTAGACTGAATGGGAGGAGGGCGTTTTTGAGGCACCTCTTCCACCGGAAGTTGCCTCTTCACCTTCAATGCCATTAGGGTTGAAGACTCCGAGGGTGGTTTCTCCACTTTCAGTGTCCTCTCCAGTGACTTCGGAGGCGCGATGAGGGCAGGAAGGGGTGCGGACATCATCTTGACGAAGTCCACAGCCGATGTCGTGTCCATCAGCAATTCATTTTTGATTCGTTCAATTTCCTTTTCTTGCTCCATCTGTTCCTTAGTCTTTACAGGCTGAGGTACAGGCGGAACGATAAATTGGAATTCTGGAGTCGAAAATGGGGTGTTAATTGGGGATGACATGATACAAGGAAGGAATATAAATTGGAAAAAGAAAGAAATTGGTAGAAAAAGTTTGGGAAAATTTGGCGTGTTAAACAGTCAACAGCAGAAAGGTGAGTGAAAAAACGTTTCGAGAATATTTTCGATCGCAGCTTTATTCCAAGTCGTTATCTTATTTCAGACATGTTCGGAGGGGATAGTGCATTAAATATTCTTTAGCTGAAAAGTTTTCTGGTCAAAATCTGTTAAGTACAAGCAGAGTTAAGCGTGTTTGAATTTTCGTACTTTTGAATTTTGTATTTCACAAAGGAATGCACTCTTCATTTGTGACGTCACGATCTATTGACTGTTTTGTTATCGGGATATTTGCGATGTTTTCTTCCGTATCGCACGTGGGTTTGTTTATTCATGTCATTTTTTATTTGTACGCATTTATTCTCTGCTTATCTGCGGAATTTCTTTTGTTGCAAATATTCCCAGATTTTCGTGTGTATTTTTATGCAGGTATGTAATTTTCGCAGGGAATATTAACTTTCGTGAATATTTTTAGTTTCTCCTTGCCAATCTTTCAGATTTTCGAGTTGGAATTTGGTTTTTTCACTTCCTGCTACCAAGGGGCCTGCCACTTTTTTGTGGGCATAAGGGGGCTGACGGATCGTAGTGTATTTTGACGATCTCGTCACTAAACTTCACCATTTTCTTGATTTTTGTTTTTTCTACTGGTGATTTTTGTGATTTATCATCTTTTTTGACCTGTTTGTCCTCTACTTTTTGTGATTGTATGGTATTGGACTGTGTGGTCTGTTTTTCTTCTTCAATTTTCCTATCTGTCATCTTCCTTGTTGCTCTTTGGAGCATTTTTCTGTCGTCATTTATATGGTACGCAGGTTGCAATCTGTCAATTGAAATTGTTTTTTCTTCACCTGCAATTAGTATTACAAAATTCTTGTCATCTCGTGATACAACCTTATAAGGACCGGCGTATGGTTTCTCCAACGAAGATCTTATTTTCTTGTCTCTGACAAACACATGAGAAGTTGTGGCCAAGTGTTTGGAGACATAAATCTTTGGTTGGCCATGACGAGCTGCCTGTTTCAAAAAACTGTTAGCATCAGTCTGTATGTTTTGGACGAGCATTTTGGGGCTAGTTTCTTTCGAGTGGGTGAAAAAGTCCCCTGGTAGGCGTAACTCTTTGCCAAGTGCTAACTGCGCCGCAGAGTGTCCTGTGTCCGTTTGAAGAGCAGATCAAAGGCCCATGGTTGGTAGTATGTCAACCCATCTCTTGGTGTTGCAAGCCATGATGGAGGCTTTCAAAGCTCTGTTCCATCGCTCAACTTTACCATTTGCTTGAGGAAGTTAAGCTGTGGTGTGATTGTGTTGTGCACCAAGCTTCTTAGACAGCTCTTGGAAGAGCGAGCTTTCAAATTGACAACCCTGGTCCGTAATTATGACTTCAGGTATGCCATAGTGGGCAATCCAGGTATCGTATAACCTGGCAGCTACTGTGGGAGCTGTCATCTCATAGAGAGGAACTGCCACTGGCAATCAAGTTGCTCTATCTATCATCATCAACAGGTATCAGTGTCCTTGGGATGGGGGTAATGGACCCACCAAGTCTATGTGTATGGTTTTAAACCGCTCTGTTTGTTTAAAAGATTTGAGAGGTGAACGAGTATGTCTTCCTACTTTGTACTCTTGGCAATTCAGGCAACTGCGAGCCCATTTGTTGCAGTCGGACTTCATTCGAGGCCAAATAAATCTTGATGCTACTAATCCAGCAGTTCATTTTGGTCCAGGGTGCGATAGATTGTGCACACTACTGAAAGCCAAGTTGCGATACTTTGTCGGCAGGAATGGCCTATTCTTGCCTGTACTAATGTTGCATGTTAGTAAAACATTAGTACCAGGGATTTTCCTTTGTCTCAATTTGAGAGCTGTGTCATTGTTCGACAACAGTTCTTGCAATTCTGTATCCCTTAACTGTTCTTTAGCTATTTCAGCATAAGGTAATTGAGACAGTGCTGAGATGGCTTCGATCCTACTAAGAGCATCAGCTGGAGTGTTGAGTTCTCCACTTATGTACTGGATGTCCGTAGTCAATTGTCCTATGTAGTCCAATTGTCGAACTCTTTTTGGGGAAGCTGGTTCTGTCTTTTGCGTGAAGGCATGTGTTAGGGGTTTATGATCTGTATACACAGTGAAACATCTACCCTCTAAATGGTGCCTGAAATGCTTCAACGCAGCAAATATTCCCAGTTACTCCCTGTTGTATGTGCTGTAGTTCTTCTCGGTTTTTGATAGCTTTCTGGAGAAGAAAGCAAGCGGTAACTTCTTGTCATTGTCCTTTTGGTACAGTGTTGCACCAATAGCAAAGTCAGATGCGTCAGTTGCGACACATAACGGCAGACTTTCATCTGGGTGAGCTAGTAGAGTTGCATTTGCCAGTGTTTCTTTGATGTTTTCAAAGGTTTTTTCAGCTTCTTCTGTCCAATCGAGTGGAGTTTTATCTTTCTTTTTATTTGTTTTGTTCAATGCAAACAGCTTACTTTGTTTGGCAGCAGCGTTTTTAATGCAACGTCTGTAGAAATTCACCATCCCCAAGAAGCGTCTGAGTTCGGCAACGTTTGAGGGTTTTGGGAATTTCAATATGGGCTCTACCTTGGTCTTCAGAGGGGAAATGCCTTCGGTCGAGACTTGATAGCCGAGAAAGTCAATTTTGGTTTGTTTGTATAAACTTTTTCCAACATTGATGGTAAGTCCAGCAGCGTGTATACGCTGTACGATAGCTCTTATATTCTTCTCGTGCTGTTGTTCATCACCTTCTGAGCAAATGCATATGTCATCCAAATATGCATAAGCAAATGGTAAATCCATAAACAGTCCATTGATGAATCTCTGGAAAGTTTATGCAGAATTACGGAGTCCAAACAGCATTCGAAGGTATTCGAATAAACCAAAGGGGGTAATGACTGCTGTCTTTGGAATGTCCTGTTTGGCCATTGGAATTTGGTGGAATGACACATTTCAAATTTTCTTGCCGAACCAACTGTATTTATCTGCTTCCGCTGGAAAGCATTCTATGATATCTGGAATACGGCGTATTATTTCTGCGGGCATGCCGCTGCAAATGTGTCAATACTTCTGGTTGTTCTGTAGGTTCTCTGTCTTGAAACGACTTTCGAGGAGAGTCAACCAGAGTTCTACCTCATTTGGCAAAAATACCGGAATCTCAATCCTCTGCATTTGGATTGCAGGGTTCTGCAGAGTCTGCATCTGCAATAGCTGTAGTAGCTGTGCAAGCACTTCGGGGGTCAGCTGTGGCTGACCACTTCCACCTGTTCCAGGCTGGTTTGATGTTGGGTTCGTTGTATTTCCATTTCCATTAGGCATTGTAATCTGCTGTACTTCTCTTGAGTTGTTTTCGGCAAAGGTTCTACCAGACTCTGTCGGTTGTCGGTCTGGGGTTGAAGGGTCGGAGTCTTGGCTCAAAAGACGACCACTTCTGAGGGTGCGAGCTGTTGTCTCATTCCAGTTGACGGCAGCTCCCAAATGCAAGGCTTCTGGTCTCCGGATTCGTTTTTGCTTTTCCGGAGTCTCAAAGACTTCAGAGCCTCTGGTCGAAGCTGGAGGAGTTGGCGGATGAGGGAAACTTTGTTCCTCCAGGTCTACTTCTCTTGGTTCCCTTCTAGCAAATATATTTGGAAGGGGGTGTTTAATTTCCCACTTTCAAAGTCAGACCTCTGCTTCGACAGCCAAAGGTGTCTATGTCTGTAAAAAAATTTGTATCACAAGCGAGTAACTCGCCAGCACACCGCACCTAGTTTTAGAATTAGCGCAACACGCCTAGACACCCACAACGTAGCCAAAAATATCACATCGGGGTCGCCACTGTGGAATACCTTGTTGTGAGAGATATTCACACTAGAAGGTCTTCAGCAGTATTTGTGTGTTCTGCCACTTCATACAGTTAAGTATGGGAGAGCCAAATCCTCGGCAAACACTGGCAATTTTTGAGCCGGTTCTGAGAGTTTATATACAGGATTTGGTACACACACACAGACACACATGCATACGTACATGTACATAATTATGTCATGCGTTACGTCGTTTCTTGCCTCTGTCGAGGTGATAAAAACGACGCAGCGCATTTGGTACCGGGCTGTGACATCACCGAGATCGTTATCAGGTAATTGATCTCAGCCCGTGCAATGTATCTTACCTGTACGTACGTACAGGTACGAACATACAAACGCACCAGTGTAAATTTGTTTAACGTCATAAAGACGATTATTGCCAGCCTTTGGGCGGCGACTGTTATTGAGGTGTGCGAGCCCCTATTACCTCATACGAGTATTGTCCCCACAATCACAAATTGCTGAAATATAATTTTTTTTATTAAGAATTTATCATTAAACAACATGAAAAACAAATTATTAAACAGAATAAGTAAATTGCAAAAAATGGAATGAAAGAATATAAAAAAAATGTAGATTAAAAAACTTGTTTTCAAAAAATACGCTTTTATAATTTGAGAAAAAAAAATTCCCATCCTTGATAAGATTAGGACATAAGGCATTTTAAATGAAAATACAAGTTGTTAAGTGATGAAACTTATGATGAAAAAGCAAGCAATTGATAAGATGTGATAACTGATAATAATTTTTTACTCTCCCAAAAAACACCACCCTTGCATTATAATGCGAATAAAAAAGGATATTTACATTCGTTTGATAAATCCCTAATTTGTACATACACTTTTACTTATTTTAAGATAACAGGACAGAAATACTAGTAAAAGAGAAAAACAACTGATAAAAATGGATATGTGTGAATGTGTGCCTGTGTTGCAACATGTGAAAGCAGCGCTAAAGTTGGTCATCCAGTGTACTTCAACAAATCGAGTGAGTAGAATAAAAGCGTATAAAACTAATGTTGTTGATTACTAGGTAAATGAAAGAGTTCAGAAATTCACTCCAACTGACAACAACATCGAAAATTGAAAACTACCCGTTTGTAAATTTACCCCTGACTCCACCTATAAAAATGGTTAACGGTGGTTGTCACAGTTACCACGTTCAACAATTCACCTCAGTTGAAGGTGGGTGTGGACAACCATCACTCTGGTCAGGAGATGGTTCACATTGTCACCAGGGTTGATGAAATTGGTTGTCGATTTTAAATTTTTGAAAAATCAATTATTTATCACATGGGATATTTTGTTTATTTATACATATTACGCACAAATTCATATTTTACCCATTAAATATATTAAAAATTTTATTTAAAAAATTATTAGAAAATTTTTAAATGCTTAGTTATTAGTGCCAGTGAATTTTATTATAAGTTATTAAGAGATGGATGAGTGTTTAAAAATTATAGTGACTGCCATTGTGCGAAGTACTGTGAAATTTTATGAAGACTTCCTTCTTTCATCATCTGAAGCAGGTAAATACATTATGGTTATTAGGTAATAATATGTGTTTTGTTTATGAATTAATAAGATTTTGTGTGTTTATATATATAGATGATGAAGATTCTTCTAATGAGGAGCATCCCAGAAGACGAAGAAAGAGGAAACAAACTGCTACCCAGATATCATGAATACGAGCTGTGTTATCGTAAAGAGGTCACACAATTTTACTAAAAATTATATCAAATTCTTACCTTTCATTCAATTCTCTGCGTACTACAACTCTTTCACCTTCTTCTCAAGTATTGTCCAATTCATCCTCATGTTCTGGTTGTCATTGATCTAGTTCTGGTTGTTGTTGGGCTTGTTCTGGTTGTTGTTCAGCAGCAGGTTCTGTGGGGACAGCATTAGATGATAACAGATTACATTCTATGTATTCCACCATGTAACACATTCACAGTACACGTGGAACACCACAACGAGGAGGATGAATCATTTTCAGATGCTCTGTAACAAAAACGACACTAATAACATCTTCATATACAAATTAAAAGATTAATAAAAAAAATTGGTTCACAAACCTATTATTTTAGAGAAATTAACCAAAAGTTATATTCGTCGCCACAAGCACCAACACACTTGTAGGAATTTTGAAGAAATGCATCAACGAACAAAGACGATGCTACCAAATGACAATGTAAATATATATCATATGAATGAAGAACGCCGCTATAAGCTCTCTGATTGGTCAATCGATGCAGTAACTATCTTTTGATGAAAAATAGACTTTGAATTGAAATCAAGTTTAGATTGATTGCATAGATCCACTATATTTTTTCAAAAAATGCTTCAAATGTGCCATTGCAATTCTTTTGAGAGCATTAACAGCTCTTTCTTCTTACACAAGATTTTCACATCTTTCAATTGATGATGGTAGAAGTAAAATTTTGGATTTTTTTATCTTTGGTGTCTCTTCTAACTCAATTTCTTCGTTGACACATGTTGGAACGCTTACGTCCTCAGGGGAGGTGGACTCGCCAGTTTCATCCCACTGACAGTGACAACTTTTTCACAAATATTTTTTGGTCCATTACCTGAGGAAGCCAAACGAGGAGGACAAAAATTGTGTGATTTATGAAATATTGCATCTAGTTCTTCAAAAAAATCACAGTGCACTCTTTTTTTTCCAGTATCTCCACTGCTCATATTGTCAAATTTGGTAATGTACCGTTTTTTCAAGTAGGTACTTTAATTTTTTCTCACACTGTCTGACTGTGTATGGGACCAACTTTGCAGCAATCTGTTGCCAAACCTTGGAATTTTTACATGTTGTCAATTTGAATAGATGCTCGGCATCTTTGAACAATGTATTAAGCTCTAAGACGTCTTCTCGTTTCAAAAGTGGTCCAGTTGACGTATGCAGATCATCATTTAATTCAACAGCATGGTATGATGTACTGTGCACATGTGAGTCATTAATGTTTAAGATTTCTTCTTCATATCTAGCATCAAGTTCTTCTTGTAGTTACACTTCAGCTGTTCGTTTCTCAAATAGTATCTGATCCTCTTTTTCAGAATCAATATTCGAAAGTTTTGTGTACGAGTGCATCGTATTACCCTGCGCTATTTTTGTAGCATTTAGCGCAGGTTTGGACGTATGTTCCTGCATACTTATCCTTTTTTTACTAACATTTTTCTGTTTCACTTCCAGAATATTTTTCGGCATTGAAATTACTAATTTTTCGTTGTTCGAGGTACTTGATAAGTCTGGTTGTTGATGTAATTCTACATCAGGTTGTCTGTTTTGTACTTCTAGATCTGGTTGTCTAGAAGTATTAGGTACTGCGACTGTTGCTGATAAGTCACCACTAGTACCATCGGAGGTAATTTTGACGACTGCATCATTTTTTTCTTTCGAGGGTAATATTCCGCTAGTAGTATCATCAGATACTACTTCATCAACTGCAGCACTATTTTTCAAAACAACAGAGAAATCGTTGATATTGATTAATTCTGAATCAGAATCTACTAACATATCGAGCATTGCTGGAGTAGCTGAGTCAATTTGAACTGCATAATTTCCATTTTTGTTTACAGTGTACTGGCACCACAACAGATTATCCGCTAAACCAACACAAAACAAAACCTATTGAAGAGCTATACTCTCTTTTTGACCAAGAAATGAAGTGTATGCTAATACTTACAATCATTTTTATGTTGAACAAGAATATGGTCATCGTACATAAATGGCATTCCTGTTCCAGTATCTGACAATATTATAATTCATTTTTATTTAATTTATGACACAATATAATTTAAAATTCTCACAAAAATCAATTCGTCACATCTACTTATGAATTTCAGAGTTATTCAAAAAAATTTGAATATGATAAAAAATTTCTATATAGGTCATGGTTGACCATTATTAGCGTTCAAAAATAGCTTGGTTGTCCACCACAACCAAGGGACAAACATTCATCACCATAAAGTTGTTTGGAAAAGGGTGTGGCCTAATGGACAACCATTTTAATTTTCAGATCATGTGATAGTCAACCATGGTTGTGCACCCGTCACCCTGAGTTACATTTTTGAACGCCCTCCCGATATTTGAGGTGCTTTGACTTGTGCCTGCTTTGTGTTTTTGCTGCATAGTTGAATAGCTGCAGAATTTGTTGTTTGGGTGGAAACAACAAAAATTCTTTTTCTTTTTATATTTTTTTCATGTATGTGTGTGGCCATGTGGATTTTGGCGCAGACGCCTTGAACTTTGTTTTAATAATTTTTATTTAATTTTGACTGAATATTTTTCGTTGTATTTTGTCTTAAAAAAATGGGTTGTACATTTATTATATTGATTATAAATGAATAGTGTGTATACGTTTATGACTCAATCCAACCAAAACTACTAAACAGATTCGAATGAAACTTGGCAGAAACGTAAAATATGTCCTGGCATGGTTATAGTCTAATTTGTATCTCGAAAACTTAATCAGTCGAGCTTAAGGACAAAAGCATAAATCCGGGTGTAAGCAACTACTTGTACATCCATGTAAACAGGTAAAAATAGTTGCATAACCTTTCTGCCATTAGGCGTAGAAATAATTAATATTTATTTTACTAAAAAATATATAAATGTGAAAATTGTGGGTGAAGCTGCAATGGTAGCAGCTAGTATAAAATAACTATGTGGAATAATTATGTGGTAGGTGCTACACATCTGAATTTAAATGTGAATATGGCGGATGTATTTCAAATAGTCTGTTATGCGATGGACAATGGCATTGCAAGGATGGAAGCGATGAAACTAAGGAACTATGTTCGAACTCAAAGTTAGTACCTCGAATTTTAATTTGTCATTTTTTGTTAACTACATTGGTTTGAAAAATAAATTACCTATGTATTATGAATGTCTACAGATCTGTATCTATAGTTTAAAATGTGTCACCCAACTTCTACAAAAAACTAAAAATTTGAATAGGCTTTTCTTCGCAGAGACTATTGGGGTGTTTCAGGACTACCATGGTACTGGGAGAACTCATAATTATCTTATTGACTGAATACATATTTTGAAACTTTACCTAATTAATTGTTCTGTTGTGGCCACCGAGTGCAAAAATCACAACTTGGATTTTTCTAGCATGTTGCAAACTGAAAATTGCAGGCAAAGGAATTACCAAGAAGTTTATTTTTACTCATACTTGTAGGAAAACAAACAAGTAGACTACTTATTATAACCAAAGAATCTATTGTAAGATTACTCAGATTTATAAATTTATAAACAACAAAGACGGACACTCCGTTTATTTGGTCTGATCAAGTAATTTTTTATTGTTGTTAGAATTGGTTTTGTCTTCAATTTTCTCAGCTCTCTTTAGATGCGTATATGTATAGAATGGAAAAATCATTTAGAATTTCAACTAATACTCTTTACAAACAGCTCATGAGGGTGATAAGAGATGAACTCCCATTTTGTATTGTATTGTATATGTATAGTAATAATAAACAATGCAAAATTCATAAAAAAAACGAATAACACAAGATGGCGGCTCATCTCTTAGAACCGTCATGCGTATACTTACTTGTTAGTAAAGAGCTTTATTTCAGCCAAAGTTGTAAATACGTTTTCAGCCGTCTTAACCCAGAAAAAGATTGTTTAACCATATAGGTTTATAACGGAATTGTCGATACTATTTGACACCACTCATTGATCTGAGGTGTGAAGTATCCGACATGTTAATTTAGATCTTTTTAAAGGACGGTAATTAGATAAACTACCATAAATGGCCATATTTTCGTTGCTCCTATATATCTCGCAAATGTCGAATTATAAATCAGATTTTTTTGCTCGAATATTTAGTTAAAACTCTTAGCTACCTACCTATTACCACGTTTAGTTTCCAACATCATCCTCATCTTCTTAGATAGATATTTCTAATGTTTTTTGTTAAAGTCTGAATGTCCCACATTTAGGAGACCATACCAAATTTGGACCACTCTTCAGATTGAAAAATTGATCCTAGGATAATTTATGTTACCTATACCTGTTACTAGAACGAATAAAATAAAAATCAGAAATTAATTAATCCACACGCTTAGGAGTAATACAATTTTTTCGAACTACCAATTGCCAAAACGTCCATATGTGATAGGTTATTCACATTTGGTAGTTTTTTGTTTTTTCTTTTCAATTTGTCCACTTTTCACAATTTTATGACCAAGTTTTCCAGGATTTTCGACAGTACAAAAAACAAAAACCGGTTGTTTACACGCGCTGTAATGATGTTGGAAGTTTTTTTCCTATTTTTTCCATACTTTTTCCCGTTCTTCTTTTCTTTATTCTTTTTCGCATTTTTTATAAATGCACGTCTCCCCAGCATTGGTGCTGTTAAAGGGAACCGTACTTCGTGTGAATAAATTAATAAATAACGCATGAAATGTCTTAAATCAGTTATTAACCCTCTCTCCTTTAGGCCCCGTTATTTTTCAGACCCTTCTCCCATGAAGACTTAGAGTCGGAACGTTCTAAACTATATTATTCCAAACTTCTAGTCAGTTTTACTGGAACCATTTTTCCATAAGAAGTGTTTGGGTTATTTCTTGATCATAAAATGGTATAATCGTAATGGTATTACAAAAATCTATCAACTCTGGTTAGGCCTACGTCCTTTGCACTTCGAGGTTTTATAAATTAGTATTGAGTATGACAACAGCAATTATCTTCAGCAAAGTGGTAAATATTTTGTAAATAAGGTGTGTGGGGACTCACTGGTATGAGGAAAAGGGGCTCAGACCCCTCGACGACAGTCGCCGCCCCAAAGGGCAGGCTAATTACTCGTCTGTACGACGTTAAACCAAACACAAAATACGTTCGATCGTAATTACCTGCAAGTACATGCAGGTAATGTACGAGTACCGAATCGTGACATCACCAAACAATGTCACGATCTGTACACGAACTGGCCAGCCATCTCATATCACAATAGGGGATGATGCAACCTGGCCACCCTCACCGACATACGTATTATCTTACGTACGTGTGTTTGTGTGCGGGTAAATAAGCCATATATAAACCGCCCGAACTGACTCTAAAATCGCCAGTGTTCGGTCTGGTTCTGGCTTACCCGTACTTACGTACGAAGTGGCTGAACACGCTTAAATTCTGTTGAATTTCCTTCTGGTGAGAATATCTCTCACGACAAGGTATTCCACAGTGGTGACCCCGATGTGATTTTTGGCTACGTCGTGAGGTGTCTGGAGGTACGTTGCACTATTACAAAAATTCGGCATGGTGCGCTGGCGAGATACTCGCTTGCTCGGCAAATTAAAAAATTTTTTTGCAGACTAAGACACATTTTTGGTCGTCGAAGTAGAGTCTGCTGAAGTGGGAATTTATACCCCTCTCCTTAAAATATATAAACAAGGAGAAACAAGACAGTAGACCTGGAGGAAGAAGGTTCTACTCATCCCCCAACTCCACCGACTTCAACTCGACACTCTACAAATTTACCAAAAACTGAAGAAGGCCCTCAACACCCAGAATTAGCACGACTGGGGACTGCAATAAATAAAGAAGAACTCGCAGTTAAGACGTTGAGAAGTGGTCAAACTTTAAGCCAAAATTCAGACCCGAAAACACCTGTCCTACAAACACAGGAGCCAGTGTTTTCAACCAGCAAGGAAGGAAGTAGTTCTGTGGAATACGCTTGTCATCAGAAAGACATAGCAATGGTTCCACCACCAACTGAAAATCCACAACCATCGCAGGGAGGTAGTAGTCAGCCGCAGCTGACACCCGAAGTTTTGGCGCAGATTATGTAACTTTTGCAATTGCAGCCAGGACAAAACCCCAACTTCTATAGATGGAGGATAGAGATCCCGGAATTTCTGCACAATGAGGTAGATTTGTGGTTAACACTCTTGAAAGGCAGGTTCAAGACAGAAAACATAACACTGAACCAGCGGTACTTACATATCTGTGGAGGCATGCCCCCGCAGATAATCCGCCACATTCCGGACATCATGGAATGCCCTTCGACAGAAGAGGACAAACATGCCTGGTTTGTTAAGAAGATCAAGAACGTTTTTGGAAAAACAAAGAACAAAATAATTGATGATGTGATGGGTGGTATGAAGATGGGGGATGACAAACCCTCGATCTTCATGGCGAAGTTAAGGCAGAAGGCGGACAATATCGTAGCCCCTTCTGTCATAGGCAATCAATTTCGCAAACAACTACCACAAAGTATTGTACAATGCCTAGCCGCCGTTGGTTCAACGGTGATCAATACATCCGCGGATTTGAACTTCCTTGCGAAATCAGCAGATAATGTGCTCGAATACACCAGGTCAAAGCCGATGGTCAGTGCAGTATCTGCAGAGACTGGAGAATTCGCTCAACTTCGAGCCCAAATAGCTCAGTTGACCGAAGAAGTTAAACGGAACAAAAGCCAAGGCTCAACAAAACCCAACAGCAGCTGGCAACAAAGATCCAAATCTAGAAACAACAACAACAATAACAGCAATAGCAGAGGACAACAGTCCCGGTCCAGAGACCGCAGATCTAGTTCCAGTACCAGGGGTCAGAGTTCAACTCCCCCTAGAACATCATCTCCCAAAACCCAGTCTCGAAATTGGGATGATAAAAGTTGTTTCTTCCACAACCGGTTTGGCGTGGAGGCCACCAAATGCAACAACAGATGCAAATGGTGGGGTAAATCCTACAATAAGGAAGTGTCAAACTAGAACAAGGGGCCATCTATGCGGCCAAAGACCCCTCGGAAAAACACTCATGCCGCCTGTTCATCAAGGACAGGACTAACAGGAGATGGTACTTAAGACTCAAGTGCAGACTTCAGTATATTGCCAGTAAATAAAAACAAGAAAGTACTTCCTCCGAAATACTACCTCCATACTGTGAATGGTCAAAACCTTCCAGCTTACGGACTCGAGACCAGCAAAGTTGACATTGGACTTAAGGAAAAGATGACGTGGTCCTTCACGGTTGCTGATGTTCCAAACCCGATCCTGGCTGCAGATTTTCTTGCACATTATGGCCTGATCATTGACCTCAAACACGGCAAACTGATCAATAGTGAAACTAAAAATTGTGTGGATGGCAAAACGCATGCTTACAGACTGGACACAAACATATCCAGCTGTACCAAAGTCGATGGACAACTCTTACTGATCCTGTCTGACTATTCTGGAGTCACAACCATAAATTCGCAGGCATCCTACATACAAACACAACATGGTTCATTACATAGAAACCCAAGGACAGCCTTGCCATGCTAGAGCACGAAGGTTACTGCCTGACAAACTCAAAGCGGCACGAGAGTACTTTCATCACATCATTGAGAGGGGCGTATGTCGTCCCTCAAAAAGCTCATGGAGCTCCCCTATCCACATGACCAAAAAAGCAAGTGGAGAGTGGCGAATTGTTGGAGACTACAGAGCCTTAAATGCCATAACAGTTCCTGATTGCTACCCAGTCCCCAATATAATGGACTTCAACTCGAACATGAAGGGTAAAACGATGTTCACCAAAATTGACATCAACTGGGCATTCCACCAAATTCCTATGGCCGACCAGGACGTACCAAAGACAGCGGTTATAACCCCCTTTGGACTATTTGAATACCTTCGAATGCCGTTTGGACTTCGCAACTCAGCACTAACTTTCCAGAGATTTATCAATGGACTGTTTAGGGAATTGCCGTTTGCATATGCATACTTGGATGATATCTGCATTTGCTCTGAAGGTGGTGAGCAACAGCACGAGGAGAATGTGAGAACCGTGGTACAGGGTATACACGCCGCCGGACTCACTATCAACGTAGGTAAAAGCTTATACGCACAAACTGAAATTGACTTCCTCGGCTACAAAGTCTCGACCGAAGGCATTTCCCCATTGAAGACCAAAGTAGAGCCAATACTGAACTTCCCGAAACCCTCAAATGTCGCTGAACTCAGGCGCTTCTTGGGGATGGTGAACTTCTATAGACGTTGCATGAAGAATGCAGCAGCGGAACAAAGTAAGCTGTTTGCACTAATTAAGACAAGTAAAAAGAAAGACAAAACTCCACTCGAATGGAATGAAGAAGCCAAAAAGGCCTTTGAGAAAATCAAAGATATACTGGCAAATGCAACTCTATTGGCTCATCCAGACGAAAGTCTGCCGTTACGTGTGAGTACTGATGCATCCAATTTTGCTAATGGTGCAACCCTGTACCAACTGGATAAAGACAACAAAAAGTTACCGCTAGCTTTCTTCTCGAGGAAGCTCTCAAAAACAGAAAAGAACTATAGCACATACGATAGGGAATTGCTCGGAATTTTTGCTGCGTTGAAGCATTTCAGGCACCAATTAGAGGGTAGATGTTTTTCTGTGTATACTGACCATAAACCCCTAACATATGCCTTCACACAAAAAGCAGAACCGGCATCGCCAAGAAGAGCACGACAATTAGACTATATTGGTCAATTGACTACCGACATTCAGTATATAAGTGCAGAACTTAACACTCCAGCTGATGCCTTGAGTAGAATCGAAGCTATCTCGGCTCCTGTCCAATTGCCTTATGCTGAAATAGCTAAAGCACAGCTTAAGGATGCAGAACTGCAAGAGTTGTTATCGAACGATAATACTACTCTCAAATTGAGACAGCGAAAAATTCCCGGTACTGATGTTTTATTAACATGTGACATCAGTACAGGTAAGAATAGGCCATTTCTACCGGTAAAATATCACAGGCTGGCTTTCAACAGTGTACACAACTTGTCACATGCTGGGCCAAAATGTAGTGCTAAATTAATTTCGGAAAGGTTTGTATGGCCACGAATGAAGTCTGACTACAACAAATGGGCTCACAGTTGCCTGAACTGTCAAGAATCCAAAGTAGGAAGACACACTCGCTCGCCCCTCAAATCCTTTAAACAAACAGAGCGGTTTAAAACGGTTCATATGGATTTGGTAGGCCCATTGCCACCATCTCAAGGACACAGATACTTGTTGACGATAATAGACAGGGCAACACGATGGCCAGAAGCAATCCCTCTACACGAGATGTCAGCTCCCACAGTAGCTGCAAGGTTATACGATACTTGGATTGCGAGGTATGGCGTACCAGAAGTCATAGTCACAGACCAAGGTCGCCAATTCGAGAGCTCGCTTTTCAAAGAGCTGTCCAATAAGCTTGGTGTTCAACACAGTCATACCACAGCTTACCATCCTCAAGCCAACGGCAAAATCGAGAGATGGCATAGAGCCCTCAAAGCCTCTATCATGTCTCATGATACTAAGAGATGGGTAGATATACTTCCTACCATCCTCTTAGGCCTTCGATCTGCCCTACGAACCGATACAGGTCACTCTGCAGCGCAATTAGCATTTGGCAAAGAGCTACGCCTCCCAGGGGACTTCTTCACAGAATCGAAAGAAGTTAGCCCCAAAATTATGGTACAAAACATGAGAAATGATGCCAACAACTTTCTAAAACAGGCAGCTCGCCATGGCCAGCCCAAGATTTACGTCTCAAAACACTTGGCCAATACCTCACACGTATTTGTTAGAGACGAAAAAATGAGATCTGTGCTGGAAAAACCATACGCCGGTCCTTACAAAGTAGTATCACGTGATGAGAAAAAATTTGTGATACTCATTGCAGGCGAACCTCGAACAATTTCAATCGACAGATTGAAGCCTGCATACATGGTAAGTGACGACAAAAGAATAAAAAGGTTGCAGAAGGAAAATGTAGAAAATATACAGACGGATTCACCAATAAACAGAAGAATCCGTCGAAAAAAGTGAGAAAAATACCTCACAACAGAAAACACAAAAGAAGTCAGTACGATTTTTGGACAATGTTACAACCAAAACATTTAATCCTGAGGCCCCCTTAGGTTCACGTAAAAGAGGCAGACCCCCTGGCAGTAAAAAACGTAAAAATTCCCGCCCGTTTCGCATGTCCGAGAGGTTAATGCGAAGAAAATAAAATTTACTCCCGAAAAAGTAATATCTGCTACGTAAGTCAAAACCCGCTGAAAAATATGCGAGGAATATCGGAACTCCGCGAGACAAAAGAAACTCCGGAGATAAGCAAACTAGGAATGCCAACAAAAAGAAAATGACAGGAATAAACAAATCCACGTGCAATACGGAAACAAAACATTGCAACGTGCGTTTACCGCTAAACACAAAGATTATTTCAACGTTGTGACGTCACAAGCGGAGATTCCTTTGTAATAGAAATTCGAAAAATTATATTCACTGAGTTTATTTCAGGCCTAACTCTGCTTAAACCGATCATAACTTAACCGGAAAACTTGCATACGGCCGAGAATTTTAAGCGCTATCCCCTCTACATGTTGATAAGAAGATTTGGAAATAAAGAAAAATAACTGTAATGGTAAATCGAAAAATGAAGTAAAATCACCCATTTCAGAACTGCCAGAATACTTGGACGTGTTTTCTGATATTTTTGTTTCCTTTTCCTAATAAATCTGTTCTTATGTCACTTCCAATTACCATCCCGAAATCCGCCACCTCCCAATTCGCCTAGAAAACTGCTGAGCCCTCACAGACTCAGCAGAAGACCGAGCAAAGAACGGAGCTGGACCGGATAGAGGAGGAGCTCCTCATGGATACGGCTCCTCCCGTTGATCAAGTCCTGTCGGAGATGACAACTCCGCTGCTGCCGATCATCTCTCCTCCCCAGTCACCAACAGAATCGGCCCCAGAACCAGAAACACCAAGATCGGTGCCAAAACCCACGGAGACCAGGGAGCCCATGAAGTTTCTCTTCACAGCCGAGCGGGCAGCGAACGAGAAAGCTGAGATGGCTACTTTAGCATCGGAGACTTCGAACTCTCCGATGTTAATGAAACCAGTCTTCAAACGACCGCTGCCCTCTCACTCCCGCTGCCACCCCTATGCCTACACAAAAACTCGACCACCGAGGCAAAGGGGAGAACGCAGCCGCACCCAGTACCAGGCGCGCGCCGATGCAAGAAGGCAATCGTATGAATGCGTTGGCTCTGCAGTTGGGAGCGCGCTGGCCAAGTGGGAGGCAGACCAGAAGAGGTGCTCATAAACCCGCATGTCCCCCCAGGCTTTGCGCATTTTTGGTCATTTTTGCGGTGCAAAAACTGGGGGGAGTAGCTGTGGGGACTCACTGGTATGAGGAAAAGGGGCTCGGACCCCTCAACGACAGTCGCCGCCCCAAAGGGCAGGCTAATTACTCGTCTGTACGACGTTAAACCAAACACAAAATACGTTCGATCGTAATTACCTGCAAGTACATGCAGGTAATGTACGAGTACCGAATCGTGACATCACCAAACAATGTCACGATCCGTACACGAACCGGCCAGCCATCTCTTATCACAATAGGGGATGATGCGACCTGGCCACCCTCACCGACATACGTATTATCTTACATACGTGTGTTTGTGTGCGTGTAAATAAGCCGTATATAAACCGCCCAAACTGACTCTAAAATCGCCAGTGTTCGGTCTGGTTCTGGCTTACCCGTACTTACATACGAAGTGGCTGAACACGCTTAAATTCTGTTGAATTTCCTTCTGGTGAGAATATCTCTCACGACAAGGTATTCCACAAGGTGGTTACCTTCAAGATAGCCTACATACGAGTAGAAATATATTTTTCTCCTATGTGAAATTTTATTTACTCTCATTCTTCTATGTTTAATTTTCCCAGTTTCACAATAAGAGCTCTCATTGTCATGACCAGCACTCCAAGATCCTCTACTAGTGCACCAAATCAAACTCAGTGCATCCTTCCACCAACAACCCCGGATAAAACTTACGAAATATTTTGCCCAAGAGAAGAAAACACTTGTGAAAGGAGACCAGGAAAATGGGTATCACAATTTACAATGATAATATTGCGATGCAATCCGGGCTACGTTAAATACCAAGATGGTCAAATAAGTGAAATTGGATTAAAATCCGTATGTGTTAATGGTTCGTGGACTATAGAAACGGTCAAATGCAAAAGTAAAGTTTTTATTTTTATTAAAGCTTTCATTTTTTAACGCTACATTTATAGCCAATAGAATGAGGTAATTTTATTGTTTGTGGAGGGGGGTACAAATGATACTTTATGCGCTTCATGTTTCATTCGAGAGTATAATTTATTCCTGTACTCATTATTCCTACAGCAAACCGTTTACGATATTTCAAACTTGCATATCGATGAGAAGATGAAGTAATTTTCTGCAAACCCAATGAAGTCTCATAAGCTTAGGTGTGCAGATTTGTTACTAACTTTTTCCTATGTACTTACTTTATCAAATGTTGTATTGTAAAAAGCTTATAAAAGTGTTTTTCTTGGCATTAATTGTTTCGACCTCAGACCTACATAATTTTAATTCATGAAAAAAAAACTCTAGCGCAGCAAGTCTCGCTGGAAAAAGTAGGGATCCAAAAAAAAAAAAATTATAAATTTTGTCCAAAGAGTAGAAAGACAACTGTATCAGAACACAAGACATCACAAACTGAATTTCATAACGAAACAAATCTGAACAATGCCAGTTCTAATCACATTGAAACTCTCCAACATAATGAAAAGGAACGGAGGCCCAGTTGGTTAAACTCTGACAGAATTCTGGTAATTCAAAGGTATAGGTTCGAATCTGCAAAACAACTACAGTAGAAGGGGTGGAGGGTTGACTTTTTAAAGTAATTCTGCTTTTCTAAGGCTAAAAAAAAATTTTCTATTTCAAGCTTGAAAAATTGATTTTTTTAGGACTGTTATCTGAAGAGTAAAATAGAGAAAATCACTGAATGACTTATAACTTGAAAATAAATGACCAATTGGAACCAAAATTAGTAGGGCTTGCCCTTATGTCAAATGTGCTGTTTGTACTGCATTTCGTGACTATTGGATAAGAATTGCAAGTTTTAGTGAGTCAACATCAAAAATTATCCCCTCCAACAGCCCCAGGGCATGAACCATAAAACCAATCGCAACCAAACTTGAAAGGATATTAGAATAGGTTTAGGTCAATATTTATACCAAATTTTATGACTATTGCTTCGAAATTACGTTTTTTAGAGCCATAAAATTGCCAAAACTGCAACATAATCGCCATCCCTGACTACAGTAAAACCTTTGACTATACAGAATTAACATGGACTACTATTTGATTGAAAAATACGTACAAAATTTTGTTATCAATTGCCAAGACATAGGAGGAAAAAGTTAGTCGGGTTGGGTTAATAATGATTACAATGTTCTTTGCGCGGTAATTTTGTTTAGAATAGAAATTATGAAAATTTAATTTAATACCATAGAAAATGCTTCTACTTATTACTTATTTGTAATTTTTTATATATTCAATATAATTAATTCAGTTCAACCTCAAATTTCAGCAATATTTTACTGTTTTACAAATCCTTATCATACCCGACCCGACTAACTTCATCTTACATCTTCTAACGTCATTCTTATTACAAATAGCAGTCCATGTTAATTCTGTATAGTCAAAGTGTAAAACCAATTTTCCCCAAATTCAAATGGTCTCATCCTCAACTTAATATGAATATTTGGTCCGAATTTCCTGACCATCGAACAATTACGCCCTGTATCGTGTTAACAAGAATTGGACATACGTGCATACGTACGTACATACATACATACGTACATATATAAATACATATAATTTTCAAAAATGGTGCCAAAATGTTCCTTGGGTCATGAAACGAAAACCGTACTTATTTCCACCTTTGGGTTCTTGCATGAGCACAAGATTAATAAGTAGATTTTCGTAGAAACCTACTTGAAAAATGCTGCATATTTCTCTGATATTCCAGAACAATAAATTCATTGAGCCCTATTTTTTTTATTTTGAAACGATTGGAAGTGTTTCATCATTTCCTTAGCAGGAAGGGAAGTGGTATGAAACGTTTTATTGTCAGAACATTTCGGTACAAATCGAGAACAAAATTTATTGAACTCTAAGAATTTTTTGGAATTCGAAACATTTATTAGAGGTTTTCATTTCCCCAGAAGGACGGGAGGTGGCACAAAAGATTCCTGGTCATTTTCCTTAAATTTCATTTCCCAAATGGTCTTTTCCCAGAAAACTTTTTTATCAACCGGTCACTATCCCAAAATAATATTTCCGCCATTTTCCCGAATGATATTTTTTTCGAATGGTCATTTTCCCGAAGAACATTTTGTTTACGAATGGTAATTTTTCCAAAAAGAATAATAAAATGAGCCGCCTCAGAGGAAAAATGTGGTAGGTATGTCCAAAACTTCGATTTTTGTGATTTACCAGCTGAGTTTCCATCATTCCAGACACTAAAATTTGCTGTTAGGAAAAATGTAGGCGTTCAACTTTTTCATACTTTCATTTTTCACATAATTTTCAGGTTCTCTAAACTCGTTTATCGGTAGTTTCAATCTTCATTAATTTTGTTATAGCGATTGGGTGAAACTGAACTATTTATTTTTAGTCATCAGTAAAAGTGTTCTGTCGAAGTTATGAAAAATGTCGAAGGCAAATTCCACACCAAAGTCTTTCTAAAAAATTTTAATCTCACCCCACAAAAAAGTTCAATCTTACCCAATTTAACAAAATTTGGACTTGAGGTTGTGCACGAATGTAACCTCCGATAAGCAGTTTCATTTGTCCAATGATTTGTAGACGTAATCAATGGCGGTTTCCGAACGTCATTTTTTTGGGGAGAAGATGACAAAAAATTTCGTGGATTTGAGCTTTTTTTTTTTGGCTCTTAGTAATTTATTACGGTTTTTATATGGATTCTGTATTTTTTTACCACGGAATTTTGTCTTTTTTCTTCTTTTTTTTTTTTTTGTCTATTCCACACACGCGTCACTTATCGTAGGTTATTTTCAGAAATATGTAAACCTTTACCAAGGGGACTGGATTTCACCTGCAACCAATCGCTTATAAAAGGTACTCCTATAGACTGCTCTACTACCCTGATCGAAGGTAATGTCGTCTATCCGCGATGTAAACCACATCACCATTCTGATCAAGGTCTTGACCACAAAGATTGGTACGTGATTTGTCGAAGCGATGGTACCTGGGATCGTGAATTCTTTACATGTTCCGCAGGTTGGTTTTCCCCAACCTTATTTTCACAAAGTTGATACGTAATTTGAGTGCACATTCTTTCTAATACGTCATCAAAAATAATTTTCTCTTTCTTTAAAACATATAACGATTCGGCCAGATTGCGGAGAAAGCAACTCAACCTCTATGAATTTACTCTATGATGGCCAGATAGAGAAACCTAATGAGGCACCCTGGAATGTGGCTATCTTCGGTAAAATAAAAACGAACACTTCGAAATACATTTGTGGTGGAACGCTGATTTCGGCACAGCTCGTCCTTTCGGGTAAGTATACCTACACTTGGTACCTTTACCTGTATGTAGATATACAGCGTCTCAATTATTGCTTGAAATATACCAGTCTCGTCAGAACAATTTACAAGCGTGCTTTAAATTTAATTCTTTCAGCTGCACATTGTTTTTATGACGAATCCTTACACAAATTATACCACGAACGTTTATTCGACGTCACGGTTGGCCAGTATTGCAGAGATTTCAAAACAAATGAATTGAACTCGGTTAAAAATTACAAAGTAGGTAAATTACAACACTACGCTAATCATTTGGTTTGGATCACTATATTGGTGTTTTAGAGAAAAACTTTTTTGGCCACCTAATGTGGTTCGCACACGCTGCGTTCCAACCAACGTGCATATTATTCTTGTTAACAAAGTAGATATAGGATAAGGTCAGTAGTTTGCGACACCTTAAGAGAAATTCCAACTTTGAAGCTCAACTGTAAAATCAGTTTTAAAGTTAGAGCATTGTTTTATGGCTCCTTGGAACCAGAAATCTGTTTACTATTAATTTTAAATATAGTTTTGAATTCAATTTCATTATTTTCATAACTGATAACGATGAAATTAGAAAACATCAAAATCCTTAGTTTGTGACACTAATGGTTTAGATAGCAACGGTTACTGCATTGGTTTGCGACACTCCAGTCAAAATAACCTGAACCAACTTTAGTTTACCAAATAGTCGTAATTATTTAATAGCTCCTTGGAATGGGACATCTATTTATTACTATCCATTTTAAGTACAGTATTGAACTAAATTTCACTATTTTCATGATTTTTAATACTGAAACAAAATATAGAACCACAATCTTTAGTTTGTTTCACTAATGGTTTAGTTTGTGACACTAACTGTTTAGACAGTTGTCTGAACACTTTTGTTAAAAAAATATACACCAACTTCACTTTCCAATATAAAAAGATTTAATGGCGAATCTGTTTCATCTAAAATGTAACAGACATTACAGTTCATATCCAGCTACAATACATAAGTCTAAAAATGTCAAAACACTCACGTGTCACAATGTAATACATTGACTTTTTGTTCTTGCACTAGTTTGTAACACTTGAGTTTCAAACGAATGAAAAGATAAATCTGAGACACTGGTTATGTTTAAGTCGAAATAATAAATGGAAATTTATTATTTCACATAAAATACATGCTTTTATCCATCCGTCAGGGCTGCTCTCCGAATAACAGTAATTCTTCAGTCATTAAAATCAATTTCTGGAACATGATTTGTTCTTTTTTGGGAAATCATCAACTAAGGCAGACAGTTAAAAACAGTGATAATTTTTGACTCCTCAAAAAAATGAATACTCATTGTTCTTTTTAAAACTACATGATGAATATTTTGAATATGTATGTGATGTTTTGAAAATAAAAAGATAGAGGGCATCTTAACAAAGGCTGAATAACCTACATTACTACAGCAGTAACCTTAATTTTTACATATCTAAATAAAGAGTGTTGCAAACCTATGCAGTGTTGCGAACTACTGCTTTTATCCTACTATGGTTGTAATTTTAGTCCAATAGTGATAAAATTTGATAACTACAAACATTATAATACTATAGGTACTAAGACAAAAACCCGATACGGTGATTTTGGTCCGGATAAACCGGACAATACTGCAAATATGTCCATCTTTGATTTTTTCAGGAGGTAAAAACCTTGTAAAATCAACACCAAGTTCTTTTATTGCCAGTTTTAAGTTTTTTTCTAAAACTTTATTTTTCTAGCACAGTTTGCTGAGCTAGTGTTTTTTCAGCAGTTAGGCTAAAACCATTTTCATAAAATCCAACGTTGCTCCCAGGAATTTTTCAAAATTCAGCCAATTTAAATAATATTTAAGGCTGCTGAACTTAGTTTGGGTGTAAGTACTTTTATCGTGGTTCCGCCGAAAAGGTCCTGTGTACAGCCTATGCGCCGGACCTTCCCACTGCCCGCCTAATAGGGCAGCATGGAGATACCGATGTTGAGGCACAGGCAGTTGTGAGTTACAAGGTGTGAGAAACAGGTGTGTGACTACAACCAACTTTATATGATCACAAGGACCTTAAACCATTACCCATATTATAAGCTTCTAGCCACTATAATTTTACCTTTTGTCGACCAACTAATGAAAAAACTCGATTTGTTTTAAGGAAATTGTCCGTACAGTACTTAAAAAATAAACGTAGATAGTTATAGTCATATATTTTTGACAGATAAAGAAAATCTTTGTCCTTGAAGAGTACCGTGGTTCTCAAACAAATCGTGTAGCTGACATCTCTATTTTGTCGTTGGTCGATGAAATTTCCCTAAGCAGACAGGTTTTTCCAGCTTGCATCGACTTGTTCGACCATGAGCTATTCAAACCACCAGAAGGAACGTTGGGAAAAGTAAGTTGGAAAAACAGTAAACCATCGACATAAATATAGGTACTTACCTAAATCCTTCACAAAGTCTGCCGTATACATATACGTACCTCTATCTACCTAATATCTGTATGTTAATTTTTTAAGTAAGACAAAATACCAGTTGTTCATCAGTGTGCCTAATATTAATCACTTTTATTTTCAACTACAAATCCACTTAATCTGGCAGATATGTGCTGCCATATATTGTGAAATGACATCTGCGAATAAGTTATCTACTGGCGGAAATTAAAAGTATTATTTCGTAACAGTTTACAATATGAAGCTTAAATATAAATATTATAGGGTATCCAAAAATCGTCTCCCAAACCAAATGAGTCTTGTAGAATTCATCGAGAGAAGCAAAAAAGTTCCTATCATATCCTTTTTATTAGCATTGTTGTTTCAGATTCAGGCTTTCTTTACGTGTTTACGTGTGTCAAATAGGTTGCATATTCATTCATGGGATGGCAAAATTTACAAAACATTAAAGCACACATCGTGTACAAAGATTGCAGGTTCAAATCCAGGCAGGGGAACATTTTTTTTTTCAGAATTTATTAAAATTGAACCTTGGACATGATAAAATTTCAACAAATTTCTTCCAATTTCAAATAAATTTAACTTTGTAAATACTGAAGATAAAGACCTGGTCAAAAGAACGTTTTTTAATGTATTCGATAAGTAGGTACAATAAAATGCATTCATCAAAAATTAAACTTGAAGAATTTTTAAACTTCCTTATACGATTTAACCACGAAAATTTTGAAAATTTGAGAGCTTTGTATCTCTGAAACAACCAGTTTCAAAGTCCATTATAATAGAAATTGTTCTTCTCTCAGTGAGTTTTATAAGACCAATTAGGTTTAAAACACCATTTTTGGACTCGCTATAGTTTAATCATAGGTAACAGAATTCCCCATACAATTGAGCTGAAATTCTAATGAAATTCAGTGGCACAAGTTATCTGAATATTCTGTGAAATTTTAGTTGAAATCCTATACTTGGTTCTCGACGTAAGTATCAATTAAATTCTACTCAATTATTCAATTTGGGTAGGCATAATGTCAATCGTAGAATTTAAGCGATATCTTAAAAAACACTGAACATTCGATTGAAATAAAATTTTTATGAAACATTGCCATATTATATTAGCTGAATATTCTGCAAAACTTTGACTGAAATTTTAGTTCTGATTCTCAAAATATCACTGAAATTCTGTTCAAGTAGGTACTGAATTAGCATTTTACATGATACCTATATAATTATCATATACATATATTATTTCAATCACACAATCCCAAAAGAATTTGAGTGATACTTTGATAACTAAATGTACGATTTCAGCCAGAGTTCATATAAAATTAACTCATATTGTTTAGCTCCATTAAAATAGCCAAATTTTTTACTCCAAACTGCTGTAATCACTCTTCTAACATACCAGTTGGTGAATAATATTTTCTCTTTTATCACTGTCTTCACCCATTCAGTAAAAACGGGCAAATTTTCACTTTTTTTTTTTGTATTTCAATTTGAAATACTTATTACTACTCCGAATTATTCACCACTAAAAAATTGTATTTTTAAAAAGACATAATAATTTTTTAATTGAAAATCTAATGATATAGCTCCTTTCTAATTCGTGAATGTTATAAAAGAAGCCTATCTGACTTTGCATGAAGAGTTGGCAACTAAATTTTTCACATATAAATTCCTTAAAACCAGTAGGTAATTTTTGCAAAGGTTAAGAAAGAAATTGAATACCACAGTATATTATTTTAATGTTTATTTTTATTGGGGAAAAAAACGTAAATATCAAATTTAAAAAAAAAAAAAATTACTTTTTTCGGCCTTAAAAATCTAGATTGATCAAAATTTATAAAATTTTACCTCATTTAAAAAAAATCATTTACAAAAAATGGTTTACTCTCGTCATTTGCGGCTGACAGGTAATAGGACCTTGGAATTTACGCTTTCACGTCCCTTATACAGCAAATCTTAAATTAATGCGTAACGAACATTAGGCCACCAGTGCTAAATCTTGGTTTTTGGAAATTCTCCAAGTCTTGAATTTCTGGAAAATGGCCGCCAGCAAATTTAATCTGCACATGTTATGGTGTAGTCCAAGGATGACACTTCACATTCATGTGGTCACAAACCCCTCCTACAATCATAATAGGGGTAATATAGCCTTTCAAAAACACTGATTGACAACTGGCACTTTGTAGACAGCCACTATCGACTTAGATATGATTAAAAATTTAAAACTTTTCAGATATCGAGCTTCGGTAAGACAGAAAATGATACATTATCTTTAGAATTGCTTCCTACCAAACTGCCATACATTAGTTATACAAATTGTATTAAGAAGCTTCATTTCGATTATAAGGACAGTGTCACCAGCGATAAGTTTTGCGCTGGTTATGATAATGGTAAGTCTCCCTTCTCCGGAAAGGATGAGTGGACTTCGACATTAATTGTATGAATTTAAGGAAAAATGAACAGATGAATTGTTGCCTGACTGGAATGAATTTAACTTCTCATTCCTTACCACAGGTTTTTTGTAGCATAAAAAGTTTCAGCATTGAAAATACTTCTCGAGTCAATTTGCAAAAGAGTATCCACTACCTAATTTTCACCAATGTTTCATGCGTGAAGAGTAAGAGAAAGAATGAATAACAACAGTAAAAAAAGTGGAAGGAGAAAATGGAAAAATAAAGTGGAGCTGGTAACGTTGTTTCGTTGTTTACGAAGCAAAAATGAAAATGAAAGAAAGCAAATGAACATTTTATTTATTAATTTTTTTATTAATTTTCAATGCCCTCCTCTCGTTCTTACAAAGTGTGAAACCTGTGAATTTCTGCTAAAAAAAAAACATTTTTGTTTATGCAATCTAGTCAAACAGATGTAGCTAGATATACTCAAAGAAAATCTGAGATGAATAGATGCTATACGCACTCATTGCATTGTTAATGGGCCCGAATATGGGCAAACAAATTTGAATTTGATAATGTAAAAATGGGCACATTACTCAAAAAGTGGTGCCATTCGTCGTAGCAGCATTTAGATGGGCATGCGTCCTCTAGCTATTATATTTAATACTCTGTGGGTACAACACCCTCCTCTACTATGCAAATTAAGCAAAAATCCTGTATCAACATAGTATAATGATGTAGCTGGCTGGAGTTACAGGGCTTTCTGAAAAGCACAATCAGGAGTTTAATCCAAAAACAGACATTTATGTTTGAATTCAGCGCCTCAAAAATAAGTACGTGCGACCATATATTATACAATAAAATTAAAAATACTATGTACCTATCTATTTGTTTCTAACCCCATCTTTAAGGCCGAGGAAGGCGCGAAGAATAAATAAATCCAAAGATGGACTGTAAATCTAAGTTCAGAGTGTCAAAGAGCATTTTCGACATATATCACTCAATAATGTTTAATAGAACTTATTTTGACTTTTTCTGGGATTGCAGGGAGGCCTACCGATGAGTTCAATCCAGAAATGGACTGTACTTATTGACTCAGCGTATTAAGAAACACATTCGACGACGTATCACTCGATAATAAGTATAAGTACCTCCGTAAAAATTGTTTTTACTCTTTTTGAAGTCGTAAGAGCTTCATCCAGTCATTTCGAAAATGGGTTGTAAATATCAAACTTTTTCATACTAGGCCGTAGTCATCGAATATGAGGCAACTATTTCAATTTTAGTATTCGATTACCTGTCTCAAACGTATATATCATACTTATCGAATATCAAGTGACTATAAGTTAACTTTTTCAACAACATAGTCATCCAATTACTGGCCACTTTTTCGTTTCTCGTGAATATTGCCATATGATAGGTATCACCCTCAAATCGTCAGCTCAGCGCTATATCACCTCATTTTAATGTCGGTATGATGGCCTGATTCTACCGATAGAGATCATTAAGAAATTTTTTGAAAGATTTACATCATTGTATTCGACTAAATTTGAAAATAAATAATAGGAACTGGATCAGAAATCAGTGACAGTGGATGCGGTCTGATGTTCCTAGATGAGAAACATAAACTTTTTCACGTACGTGGAGTTGTCAGCCACCAAGTTGTATCCTTGAATTCGATTGTAGCATTTACTGATGTGACCCAATATTTAGTGTGGATTTCAGCGGTTGTTCAAAATGTCAGCAAATCCAAATTAGAGGAGACCACCATGCTGGGTTATAAATCTAAAAAATAACTAATAAAAAAATAAAATACTTGTACCTATTTGTTAAGTACCTAATTATAGATGTTTAATTTCTCCATCCAAAATCGGCCTAGGCCTTCATTACCTGTTCAGAATAGCCCAAATACAATGAAGACGATTAGACACAGTTACCGAGTAGCCAATCACCAAACATAGGCCAAGGCTCAAAGAATGGTAGTCTTTGGTCTTGGTTTAGTTAATTTATGAATACCTAATTCTGTGACTGTCAAATTTTTTTATAATCTCGGATCTTCTCAAGTATAAAATTTTCCTAAAATTGTTATTACTATCGAATTGTTATTACACAACAACCATGTCTCATTAGTACCCGTTTAAATACTAACTCCGTATGTTTCTACTAAAAATTCCGGTAATCCGGTTGGATTAGACTTGCAATAGAATAATTTTTTATAATTATTATTTTGTTGTATAATTATTTTAAGAGGATTAATGAGCAGGCTTTGTCGTGACTTGCAAAATACTTAATTCTTATAAAAATTGCATACTGGAACCAACCTATCTATACGCCACAAAAATTGTTTTACTCTACCCAACCGAAAAATACGTTTTTTAGTGTCCCTTAACTGAACAAAAAGTAAGAAATAAAACTGTTATGCATATGCGCACTTTGGAGTTTACTTTCTTACACTGCTCGATCAGTTTCTTGCACGGCTCGACTATTTTCGCAGTATTTCGTTTTTTCTAAACTAAAATTCTATTAGGTATTACATTAGGTAATTATTTGGTTCTAAACAATTTTTTTTAATAATTTTTATGGAGTTGGGTGATGACAGGTGCAAAAAGTTTTTGATTAAAAAAAAAAAAATTGAATTTTTCTTAATTATTTTCTTCTAAAACCAGCAAATATTAGACTGATCCGTCGTATTTAAACAGACAAATTTACTGTCTATCAGCTGCGACAAGAGGGGAAGGAAAGGGAGATTCCCTCGAGCCCGACGTTCTCAAAAAAAAAAAGAGAAAAATAAGTAGATTTTCACGGAAAATCTACTGAAAAACGTTTAAAATTTTTTTTTTCCTCGTTCCGCTAGCCAGTATTATAAAATCCTTTTCGAACGTAAGTCCTTATTACTACACCTGCACATTGATACAATTTTCAATTTTTTAGTGGGCCCATTAACTTTTTCTCTCCAGGCCCGAATTTCCTCGCCTCAGCCCTGCTGTCCATCTAAATATGACGAAACAACAAGTAGTTGCAAATATTTCGTTGATGAAAATTTACTATTGCTTCTGTCGCACATTTTAGCACACAGCTAATATGATGAAGATGTGATCAGCATAATTATCTGTTGGCCCGATATTGTAAAGAACAATTAAGTACATTTCGTGCATGTAGACGTTTTCCTGTATTACAGAGGTGGCTTGGTCAATCACTTTCGACCAACAATTCACTTCTTTTGGTTTCTTCTTAGGACTAATTAATCACGTATGTAAAATTTGTAGTTTACCTTCGCCGAGGTGAACACCTACAGGACGTATGAATAATTTTATATATTGAAGTATTACAGTGTAACTCGAGTTATGCGAATCGCTGATGATAATATTCGTATGTGTTTTATTTCATATTGTTAATTAGCATAAAATCAATAAGTATTGTAAAATAATAAAAATACCTCGAGAGTCTTGTAGTGACCTCCATATTTCCAAATAAAATATAATAGTGTAAATTATTGAAACTTATTTTGTTAGTCTCAGAGAGTGAACCCGCAAAAACTGGTATGTGACTTGCGTGCGAAGTAGGTGATTTGACACTTGTGTTATTTTTATTACTTTCCTTCGGCTCGTTTTGAAAAATTCACACTCATTCATCAAAATCAACGCCTTTTTTGCATTCGTATCACAAATGACAATTAGCAGGTTTTCAACAAAAAAACAATCTGCAATTACATCCACTCTCATCGTAGAAATATGAGCTGACATACGAATCCAATAACTCGATTTCATACCTATAAATATTTTATACGTTAGGCTCAAACACCAAAAATACTTATCGAGTGAAAAAAGTGTACACGAAAGTCATCGTTGGAGAGCTTAGACTACATAGTACGGAACCAGTAAAGAACGATGATTTCTGGTTAGAGGTGCCGATGCCAAATAGGCAACCATTGTGTACCACTTGACGTACCTACTTTAAACTACGTTTATGCGCGCTAACCTTGTGAATTTAAACGATGACTTTATCAAATATAGTCTAAATTGGTGAACTCGAACAAAACGTCGAAAGTACGCACAAAGTACAATCGGGTTGCCTACTTTTACGCCGGCATGTCTTACCATTAAAAGGTTCGTAGGACTTGCGAAGCTTTACTGGTCCAGTACTATATAGTCAAAGTTGGAGGGGCATTATACGTGCGAATAAAGTCATTGTTACTGAGAAAAAATATCGGAGAAAAAAACGATCAGTGTTGCCACGTATACAAAAAAATAAATAAATCCATTGCAGAAAAGTGCTCCATTCGCTTGAACTAAGCACTTCAAACGTGTTCCACGGTTTTGATTTCACTCGGCATATACGTGCGAAAATAGCCACAATCGGGTAAGTCCAGGGGTCAGTGCACTCCAGACAAAGTTTGGTGTGAGGGAGGTGGAGCCCTTGGAAAGACACAAAGAGTCGAATTGCTTTGCGATTTTCTGGAATTAGCCAGCACAAAAACACTATTTAATGTTATGAAGCGGTTCAGCAGGTGCCAGATCAAAGTTTTTCCATGATAATGGGGGCAAAAAAACCATGCTAAAAGTCGTAGGCACTCTTGCGGTCGTTCAGCTTGTTTTTCATTCTTCCAACAATTTCTTCAATTCATACAAAATGGCGACCAAACGTGGACGCATGGTCTACGAAGTATACGTGCGTCGCTTAACCTACCTTTGATTTTTCTCGCTAATTCGATGGTCGTCGCTTTTGGAACTTTTGGCGCCGACTGCGCCACTTTGTTGAGCGTTGGTGGACGGCGACGCATTTGGCTGATTGGCGCTGGCACTGGTGTTGGTACCGGTTGCATCGGCGGCACTCATCGATGGATCTGAGCCACCGCCGGGTCCCACACCCGTGTTGTCAACCATCATTTGATTATCGGCAGCCGGAAACTATACAGGCAAATGAAAACAAAGACAAACAAAACAAAAAAAAAATTTAAAAACCATTAGAATGTGCTGACTGGCCGACGAACTAATGCGGTTATCGCATCGGACCGAATGTCGACGTGGTTGCACAATTAGGGGGCCACTACAAGGTGGTCATGTGGCAATCGTGGTTTGTGGTTATACGGTCACATTCTGACGTCATCACGCCGTATCTCTGGATTAGGTCAGGCCGCAAAATGCGGGCTGAAAAAGGGCAAAATTTCACGGTACGTGTTGCGCAACCATCTCCAAAAACCACACACTCGCGATGGTAGGGTATACGTATGTTTTTACCAACATCGAATGGTTGTCGCCAGTACAATTGTGTGGGGCTTTTATCGATTGTCCTTTGGTTTCCTCTACCAACGTCGAAGCGAATGCGAATACGTCGAATAATTTAGGCGTATACTTTTGTGGTCCGACTAATGTGCAAATATAAGTGCGGATAAAAGGCTCACCCTAACAGCTACCATACATGTGTGGTGTTTTCTAAGATAAAAATTGAACTTTAACAATATTGATACTACACCTCAAACCAAGTGTGCATATTGAGCGCAGATTAAAGGCCCCGCCAAACAGCTATACATGTATGGTATTTCCTGAGAAGCCAGTTGAACTTTAACAGTTGGTAGAACTTGAACAAATAACACAAGTTCAATTTACAAGTATCTCGTTGTCAATAGTTACGGAGGTGGGAAAGACTAGGTACTAGCAGCACGACGTGAAGATTATATCTTACTTTAAAATTGTGATCTGTTTACCAAGATCGATAACATTTGCCACAAGGAACAAAAAAATAAGTCTTTTCACTTGCACTCCATTTTCATTAACATGAACCCAAGAAGAAGAATTAGGCTATGACTTTTGCATTTTTTGGTACATATGTTTAGGAGTTCCTAGCACCTTTCCTATGCAAGATAAGGCAATAATGAAGAGAACCTTTTGGGTTACTCGCGGAGAATACTTTGAGTTTGTAGTGTCAAATAATGATTTTAAAGAAAATGTTTAAAAATTATGTTTTTAGCTCTGTAGGTTTTGTCGGCTCGGGGAATCGAACCTGGGACCTACATATTTGCCAGCTAAAAGCGGTGAACTTAACCACACGGCCATCTCACCGCCGACTATAACTGGCGAATGTATTTTATATTAGACAGGGTATGGTGGTTCCCACAAGCTCCTTAAACATTGAGAATGTTTCGCATTTATCCGTATAAAGTCGTAAGTTAGTAACCAGCTGATATCACATTTCCGAGTTGAAATTTCGATGTTTTCAGTGTAGCCTATTTCGGTACTCTCACATGTTGTTGAAACATTCATGTTAACAGACCGTATTGGCCACTAGAATTCCAACCATCTCTTTTTTCCACCACGTTAATCCGTCCAATAACCTCCAAACATAGTCAGCCTATAGCTGCAATGCGCCTATATGTAACAAATGTTTTTACAACATGTGTACAAAATGCTGTATTTTTAATGCATGAATGGCGTGATGAAAGAGGCCAGTTTCCGAATTCTTACTTTTTTCTTTTAACTCCTTAATTTCTTTCTCTTACTCCTTAATTTCTTTTTTGCAACACCTGTCGATAAAATAGACTATTAATTCTTTATGCCTAGTGTTTTTTACATTATACACCGTCTTGTGCCATAGGTTTCTTAATACACCTACAGTAAATTATTTATTCACAGGCTTGTGCACATGCGTTACTTTATACACCAAAAGGGATTTCTCAAAAAAAAACAAAAAAAAAAAACAGTATTATTGATAAGATTTGAACACAAGTAATACAAAGTATGGTCTACTTTGCGGATTACAGGAGAACTTTGCTAAATTTGATGAATAAGGCAATAAAAATAGTATCCTAATTTTTTCTGGTGCAAATTTTTTTTTCTTAGGGCGAGTATTGGAAAAATTAGAGTGTGACTTTAGTAGGTGATTGATACTCGTGCGATCAACATTATCTACTTTACACACTTGTATCACAAGTAATTATTTTGTAACATGGGTACGAATTGCTGTATTCTGGAAACATCTAAGGGCTCGATGAAAATGGCCAATTTCAGAACTCTTACTTTTCACCAACTTAGCTCATTCCTTCGTTACTTTTTCTCACTCGTCATTGATCTCACACCTAATTGGTTCCTTATTGTTTCCCACCCCTTTCCATGACTTCTTTCACAGTTTAATTTAAATTATTAATTTTTTTTTTTTCTTGAAAACTATCTTTTCCGCAAAAGGGGTTCGGTCCCTCGAGCCGCAAGTTAGAAGGCAGGCACTTTACCAACAATGCTACAAAAAGCTAGCTGCTAGAATGGTAAGACTTTTCTTTTGTTGATTAGTATTGGTCAATTTTTTTCAATTTCATTGATAATCTGGGCGGTGAGGTGTGGGAGGTTTTGCATTTTACTATTCTATATTTCTTTTTAATTTCAGCCCATTTTTCATCTCTCCTTTTTCGTCATTTTTTCTTCAATTCTATGATTTTTTCACACATTTTCCATTTTATTCCTCCAGTCTCAAATAATATTCGAACTTGTTGCAAAAAATATTGCTTAATATATTATTTTTCAATCCTTAATTATTTTTCTTACACCTTAATTTTTTTTCTCATACCAAATTGGTTCCTCACTTTACCCCGCACCTTGAAACGTCTTATTTTATTTCATTTAAATTAATTTAATTTTTTTTCCTAAAAATTCTCTTCGTGATAGGAGGATATTTTACCCAGCAACCTACAGGTTTTATTGCTCCTGTCTCAAATACAACATTCTGTATACTCGTTGCAAACAACTCCTTCGAATTGAACAATTTATCAACTCGCCTATGCCCCAATGGCTGGTGCTCGCAAACCTCGCACTCGTTGAGAAATTGCTCATTTTCCTCGCTAGTTGTGTAATATACTATTTTCAAACAAGTACTTCCTTATTTTTTCGCTGGTTTCTTTCGACTTGTACCTCTTCAAAGTAGGTGGGCGGATAAGAGCTATTTTTCGCCGATCACATATGCTCAAGAAAAGATTTGTCGAATCTTAAACTTTTTATTACTGTTTCGTATACATCGTTTGAATAGACGTTTTCTATCTAACTTTTATTGATTAAAACAATATTTACATTGGTAAAATTTATGACTTTTGAAAGTTTGGTCGTTTGTTAAAATTTTTGGGAATAAAAAAAAAATTTGTTATTTTTCTTTTATAAAAAAAACCCCATAAACCACAAAGATTTCTACGTATACAGTAGTTTAGTCACTAAGCTTACAGTCAAAAATGGACCTTACTGAAAACAATTATCCTTAATAAATACTTAGCTGAAGCAGAAAGTTTTTCAGAACTAATGGCGACGGTAGATGAAATTACGAAAATCTATGGGTTAAGTATTTAATTTCGGTATTATTATCCCTAAATTTTGTTCATTACATTTTGACTTACGGCCTAAATAAAAAAACTCTAACGCAGCGGCAGCTACGTTAGAAAAAGTAGGTTTTCGAAAAATGTAAAATTAGGTTGTCACTAAAAAGTTAATAATAGATCGTAATAAATATTTGTTCCGAATTACGTTCCTATTAGTCCACAATTATGGATTTTAAAGGCGAAATAAAAACGAAAATAGTGTTACCGGAAGTACCGTGCGACAGATCCGCCCTAAAATTTATAGCAAATTATAATATTTGTTACAAATTTCGTAGCTATTGATCGAAAATGATAATTTTATATCCAAAACAAAAACGAAAATAGCCATACCGGAAGTACCGTACAACCGATCCGCACCAAATTTTATAGCAAGTTACCTATAATATATCGGAGTGAATATTTGTTTGAAATTTCATAGCATTGGTCGAAAATTAAAAATTTTACAGCCAAAAAAAAAACAGTCATACCAGAAGTACCGCAGGGCCGATCCGCAACAAAATCAATTGGTCATATTCTTGGCTTAGTACTAATATTCGTTCTAAATTTCGTACCTATCGGATAAAAATTGGGACCTGTACCGTGATAACAAGAAATTAACTTTTTATATATATACTTGTATATATCTGTATATATATATATAAATTTTATTTATTAGTGCCAAAATTTTCTTCAGTTATGAAACGAAAAACGTACTTTTTTTATATCCAGATAAATATTTCCTTTCTTTCTTTTTTTTGGAATCAGTTCTAATTTTAGATGAAAAATTTTTTTCAATGATTATTGGTTTCACTTAATTTAGAGGTAACGGAAATTCCGCTTTAAAACATAGTTTTTTCAAAATAGGTAAAACAAAAACTATCTCATAGATTCTCGAAACCAAAAATTCAAAATTGAATAGGGCCACAATGGGATCACTCTCTATCATTTAAAAAAAAACATAAATCAAAAATCGGTGCCCAGGGTGAGAAGTTATGCTGGAACAAACATAAAAAAACTCTACCGCAGCAATACTTCTCTGGAAAACACAGTTCGAAGATTTTCTTTCATAATTTAAAAATTGATAAGCACCAAACTTCTATCGGACCAGCATCCTCATGAGGATAATCAATCGTGAATTTTTCAGTCTCATCTCTTCGGTCGTTTGCTCAAAATCCAAAAAAAAACGGCTTTTCCAGGAATTTTTTGTTTTTCAGTTTTCTCGAAAACTACTGAACCAATCGACACCAACTTTTTTTCAAATCTGCTCCTACATAATAACTATCTTTCATAAAAATTTCAGTTTTATCCGTTTTCTTGTTTTCTCAAAACCGTGAGCACAAAATTTTGGGTGATATATACCTACATTCATACATACCTAGGTATATTATTATATCTACGTAGATACATATTATTATATACCTACACAAAAAAAAGAGTGAGCACTGAGACACATGATGAAAGTGAAACTTTTTATGCTGAAATTTGTATTTTGAGGAATGAATGCTTTGTTGACAGGGTAATTTCTCATTTTCGGTTTCGCATAAACATTGAAATGCAGAAAAATTCACATAAATTTAAAAAACTCTGGCGCAGCAAGCCTCGCTGGAAAAAGTAAGTTTTCGAGAAAAAGAATTATGAATTTTGATGGTCACGCTAATTATCTGCAAGTTTATGTGTATTAATGGTATTTTCTGATTGTATGAAATGTATTAGTTGCTGACAAAATATTAGACATTGTAAAATTTAAAAGCATTATTTCTTTAAAAAAATGAAAAATTAATCACGATGATAAAGTATGATACATATAATCATATAACTGAAAATAAAACCAAAGAAATGTAGTAAAGTTATGAAAAAAAAAATGAAAACATAAACATGCGATTAATTTTTGTAAAAAGAAAAGTTGATGCAAATTAGAAAAAAAAGCTTTATCGGAAGTACCGCCTGGTCGATCCACACCAAAAATTGGTAGCCTGCTACAGTAAATTTTAATGAATATTTATTTCAAATTACATACATATGGTTCCAAAATTCCGAATTTTATGACCAATATAAAAACAAAAATAGCGGTACCCGAAGTACCGTCCGACCAATCAGTACCCCAGAATTGGTAAAGTACCAAAATGAATTAAAGTAAATATTTGTTCCGAATTTCGTGGCTATTGGTGCAAAATTAAGAATTTTATAGCCGAAATGAGAATAAAAATGGTGGTACCCTGGAGGTAGTGTTCGGCCAATCCGCACCCAATAGGTCTGGTCCTTGGCTTAGTGCAAATATTCGTACCAAATTTCGTGATTATCAGAAAAAAATTGCGACCTGTACCGTGGGAACAAGAAATTGACTTATATCTATCTGTATATATAATATATAATATATATAAATTTGAGTTTGTTGCGAGAGTAATTCATCGTTTGAATTATCTCAACAAATAAGATAATTTCTGAATATTATCTTTTATTAAATTTGAACTTCAAATTATTACAAAATACATTTAGAGTTTAACTTATTACTAAAATTTAATAATAGTGAGACCTGATATCCATAACATCGAATATGGACCTTAACATTTCTCCTCGAGTGTTAGTTAAGGAATGAATATGTCCTCAAACAGAAGACAAGACATCACCTTCGTTTCCTTTGTTATAATCAAAAATGGCCGACCAAAAAGGTGGCGTGACATAGAACATCCTCCAAATATGATGACACTTCATTGTCAGCATATCTGGTGGTGTTCGTCCGTGAGAAACAATGTTTAATATAGACAGCTATTATTCCAAGAGTTAGGAATAATAGTTGTCTATATTTTGTTCGACATGTTTTTGTAGACAAACTGAATCGTCTGCAAAAATGGGATGGAACAGAGTTGTTATTGCCAAAATTTTCCCGAGGTCATGAATAAAAAACATTCCCACCCCCAACCCTGAGGACTATTACCGCACCAAGCCTAATAAGTAAATTTTCTAAGGAAAACCTGCTTAAAAATTGTTTTTGCCAATTGATAGCAAAGGCAAAGAGGAAAATGAATCAAAAAAGAGTTGAACGAGCCTAACTTTCGTAAAGAGGGTCAGCGGTAAAGTTTTTTCCGTTTCGTGTGCTTCGTTGCATTACCTTTTTCAGTTTATTTCAGTTTACTGGCTTCATTGCACAACCGTTTTCTGTTTACTACCCGGCGCAAGGATGATTCACTACAAAAATTAGTTCAAAGTGGAAAAATGGTACCAGTCGTTTTCTTTTCTCATGAAAAGGATAATTTGCACCATCGCAACCCCTAACCCTTTTGTGAGGTGAATTTTTAATACGACGTTTGCAATCAAACAGGGTAAAAACATATAAAGTGTAGCTATAAATTATACGGATCGAATTAATAACCCCCTTCATTTTCTGAAATTCTATTAAATAGATTTCACGCTGGACTTGGTGCGGTCGATGCTCCGAAGTGAGAAACGCAGCCTCATTTTACTGCAGAATTTCCTCAGAAAACTGACAAAAAGAAATTAAGATTTTGTGCAACATCACAATATATTGTTGTTTAGAATGTTTCACTCAGAAGGTCTGAGAAATAAACATCACTTACTTTTTTTTTTTTATTATTATTATTTTTTTTAATTTTTTTTGTTTTTTTTTTCTTTAAATTAAGTAAAATGACCTAAATTCTCCACCAAAAACCCGTTTCTGATTCGTAAATCAATTTTGTAAAAAGTCGCACAAATGAGAGTCCCGCAGGTATGGAAAACCGAACGAGATTTGCGAAACAAAGTTGCCACCCCCCTTAATATATCGCAATATATTATGACTAAGGTAGCCTATATGTAAATATACGTGTAGAAATGCATCCTATCCAAATACTTTGTTTATTTTGAAAAAGTCGCGACACTTTCTAACAATCTACGTCTCCTTCTGTAAATCGAAACGCTTTTTTCGGCGGTCGCAACCCCCTTTCGTTTTTTCGTCGCGAGCAAAAGAACTCGACGCATTTATCGTCATCCACCTCCCGTCCAATTATACTTGTAACTTTTTTTTCAAAATAAAAGAATAAGGAAATCCGATTTCATTCTACTTACCGACCTACATAATATAAATACCTACAGCGTCGAACAATACACACAGTACTTAAGCACCTACAGCTTATGGTACTTTCTTTTTCTCACATTTTATTCCATTCGCTGGATTTGAAAAAGAATTTTCAAAAAACGGACGTACGTCTTACGGTCCAATACGACTGAACTCGGTCCGTACATTCGTTAAAGGCAAAAAATGTTTTTCAACAATCACTTCGGATTTTTTTTCTCTATTTTTTTTCCCTTTCTTTGTATACAGCTGAGTTCTCTTGTCTATACCAACGAATGTTTTAAGTTATACTCTTTTCGACGCGGAACGAGAGAGATACAGAGTACGGACAGACAGACAGACGGACACGATGACAAAAAATGAGAAATGGGATGGAGTGGTTGGAAGTGGGCTACATTAGACGAACAAAACTCTAGCGCAGCTATACTTTATCAGAAAAAGTAGGTTTTCAAAGGTATATGCTTCGAATAATAATTGAAGTATAATTTTACGGTGATTATTCAAAACTTTTTAAAATCTAGCCTCTGCCTAAACCTTGAAGTTCAGTTTCAGCCACTTCTTTAATTCTGATCTCCGCCCCATTCATAAATAATATTAGCTTCTGCCCTAACCTTGATGGATAGATATTGTGAACATAGCAGACTGGAAAATAATATTAGTAAATAATAAAAGAAGTGATACGAGAGCCCAAAAATCTTCCAGTGGATACCTACCTCAAATGAAACAGTGGCGCAGTTAATTGTGGATTAATATTGCATGCAAATACGTAAATGAACTCTTTGTATCGAATTAATAAATGAGCAGGGTGGGGGGTCATAAAAAATTTATTTTCCGAAGTAATCGTGTGTTTTATTAAGTTGAAACAACAGATTTTCTCGATCCCCTTTGAAAAGCAGACCTTTTACAACTATGTATTATCTCAAAGCAAAATAAAAAAACCATTCACAAAAAAACGTACTGTAGATACAGTCATCTACTGACCAGGGAACAAATTGACCAACCATAACCAAAATCAATATGTCTGGTTCTTACATTGGAGGTAATCGGTGCACTAAATTTAGTTATGGTCAGGCCAGAATTATGTAATTTACTAAGAAAACAAGCAGTTATTCCTTCCAACAACCCAAGGCCCATGAGCTATGAAATCAATTGTAACCAAATTTGAAAGCATATTAGAATTATTTTAAATCAGTACGTGTTTCAAAATTTTGGATTATTGCTTGAAAATTATACATTTCAAAGCCATTGCAAATGTCTTGTTTACAAAATAAAATAAGTAGAGAATATAGGGGAACCAAAAGATGAGAAAAAATACGACAGAACCGTAATGGCAGAAAAGAGGTGTGATTGTACCTGATACTCTTTTTTGGATTTACATTTCCTTCAAGAATATTAATATTGAAGAATGAGTATAATATTACTCGAGAATAATTTAATTTAATGATTTATTATCCACATTCGTATGGAGGACCTTGACTTCAGGTTACAGACTTTTAAGAAATATTTCGAACACAATAATTTTGAACCACAATATAATAGATAAATAAAATTCTGTAAATTCAACATCTCGAGTGAGTGCCTATAATAAGACAAGAAGGTAGTCAAGGAAGACTAGAACCATACAAATATTCTATCTTAAACATGAGTATATATTATACACAATCAAAATACTTATATAAATTTCCGCTGTGATTAGTACAAAGTAGTGATATGGAGAACGGAAGAATTAGTGTATTCGAGGGATTATTCTAATGAGGTCACAGAATATCGTTAGTTTTTGTGTGTAGGTAAAACTAAGAAGAAAGGAGAAAAAGAGTATGTTGGAAGAAGAAGAAAAATCGAAAGAAGAAGAAAAGTCTATTATAAACTGGGATGTTGTTTATAAACTAAAATAATTTCTCCTTGCATACGAATGTAATCGTCTAAGTAAATTGTAGCAGACGATATAATATATGTTACAAAAACTTTATAAGAACACGTAGCAAAATTGGTTAAGTGAGAAGCTCTAAAACTTCGACTGTGATCTAATATAGGTAGGGAAGGTGGGTGGGAAGGGTGTTATAATTTTTTTTAAGGTTAAAGAAGAATTTTACTCGATCAAGATTGAAAAAATGAATTTTATTTAAAGAAAAAAACTACAGAAAACCGACTACTTTAATCTGAATGAGTAGCTTTTATTGGTGGATATACCCAAATTTATGACAATAATATTTTCAATCTTTAAATTCTCATTTTCTTAAATTACAGCCTTATAATTTTTTAATTTCAAATACGAATAGACCAGGACATTCTCCGGATTATAAAGAACATTTTGAGCTTACTTTGTTTAAAATCTATGAAGTAAGACACTTATTCTGAGCGAACGAAATTTCGTTAGTTCCAGAGATAGACATAGGTACTAAACATATAACCTCCTCCGTACGCAATCAGTAAAAATGGATTTGGAGCTATTATCTGAAGATAAAAAGAGAAAAAAATTATATTAAATAACAAATAACTCGAGAACAAATTGACCAATAGAAACTAAAATTGATACGTCTGATCCTTGTTTCATAGATAATGTTCGTAACAAATTTCGTGACTACTGGACGAAAATCGCAACCTTTATTAAGTTTATCTCCTCCAACAGCCCCAGGGCATGAATCATAAAGCCAGTTGAAACCATATTTGAAATCATGTTAAAATTGTTCTAAGTAAATGTCTTTTCCAAATTTTGTGACTATTTGCTTGAAAATTACTAATTTTAAAATGACCAAACTGCCAAAAATGCAACATAATCGCACCTACCAAACGTACCATAAGACCAATCAACACCAAATTTGAATAATCTTGTCCTTGACCAAGTACTAATGTTTGGTCCAAATTTTGTGGCTATCCAATAAAAATTAGGTCCTGTACCGTGTTAACAATAACTATATCTACATACCTAAACACAGGTGTATAATATACATACCTACATACATCCGAGTACATACATACATACATACATACATACATACATACATACATACATACATACATAAACCAAGACATAAGAGAATTTCCAAAAATGGTGCCAAAATTTTCTTTTGGTAATGAGACGACAAACGTGCTTAAGCCCACCACTGAGTCGTTTCATGTACTCGAATTTAGTAAGTATAGACTTTCGTAGAAAACCTACTTAAAAAAAGATATTCGGCGCCATCGTCTTCGCATTTTTAGATTATATTTTCATTATCGGTTTTAATATTCGATTCTTTTTATTCTCGTCCGCGAAAAAAAACAAAAACAAAAACTGGGAAAATTAAAACGAGGAAGAGAAACAGACAAAGAGATCATCGGCGAAATGAAAAATGATTTTGTCGCGTTTTAAAACGGAATGAGGAAAACTGGGCTTTTTTTTTCGCGATTCGTTCGTCACATAGAAAATTAAATTCGTCTACGACTCGAGTTGGAAAAATCTCGAAACAAAAACGTATAAAAATGCCTTTGGAAAGTTTTTCCGTTATACGATTATTATCGTCATCATCGTTTCTGAAAAGGCTTTCGAAATTTTTTCCTTGTAATACGAGTAAGGACACTCTTTTGTTAGGTAGACATAGCTAATTTTAATGCTAAAATTAAACGTTTTATTTTGCGGTAAGAAGAAAAAAACAAAAAATTCAAGAACCAATGGATATAAGTGATCATTTTTCCTGCTTGATCTCATGTAAGTGTGTCAGGTTCAAACCCCAATGGCGACCACACCTACATTATCTATTGGAAAATGGTACATGCAAATGTGAACAGAAATGGTCAAAATAATAACATTATGTTTAACAAGGTGCGAATACCCAGTCGTAGACTCAGTGAGGCAATAGGCTGAGACAAAGCTGCCCAAGTGAAGTGTGGGATTTGGTATTCAAGAGACTGTTTTGAGACAATTTTTTGCGACATTTCTGATGACAATTTTTACCAACATAGATATTTTAATAGTATTTACAATATGGTAAAAGATAAGATGGAGGAAAGGCATGTCTCATTTCTCATCATTATCACTGACACACTACCATGGTGTGCAAGTTATACTCACACGAAACACTTACAAAAACATAATCATTTTTAATGTATCCAGATCTTCATTGGTAAGGTTAAACTTGATAAAGTTTTTGATCAATGTTTTGTACGGAAAATCCTCATTGGTGTTTCAATGCTAAAGTGTCCGAAAACATTGAACAAGACTCACCATATGACAATGTCCATCCGAGGAGTGAGTGCCTAATATACATCCATTTTTTGCGTCACTAAACTACCTTGTTCAGTAGTGGTGCCAAAAAAATTAATAGTATTAATAGTATCGATATTATTATGTATCAATAGCATCGATAGTATCAATCTTGATATGTATCGAAAGTATCAATACTTTTTTTAGGTATTGCAGTATTGTATCGATAGTAAAATAATGAAGAAAACTTCAATTTTCGAGGACTGTTACGCAACAGCAACACTTCCCAAAAAATTAAAAATTAAATTGAAAAATTTTAGTTGAAGCTTGGCTTCTTTTTTTTTTTTTAACCTGACCCTTCAGGTTTTAGCGATGGGTCCCCAGCCAAAAAACGACAGGAAAGAGCGACCCAAAAATAGCGCGTATATAAGACCACACATTATAATAAGCGCGTAGAGAGAGGGGGCTAAAACCTGAAGGGTCAGGTATTTTACATTTTAGCCGTCAGGCTCAAAGTAATAACATCCCGGGGGGTGGAGGGGGCGGAGCCCCCTCCCGAGGCGCGAAGCGCCGAGTTGTTTTCTTTTCTTTTTTTTTGGCTATGAGGAAGGAGTCAAATCTAAACCCTCCCCTTGGACGATAAACCCTCCGATTTTGGTTTTGGCTTAATTTATTTATTCGAAGTCTAATTCCAATGTATCGACACAGTATCGATAATATCAATACTTCTTTGAGAAGTATAGAGCTTGAAGTTGACAAACTAGAAGAAAAGTAACAAAACGAAAAAACGTTGTTGAAGTTACATCTCAGAAATGTATAATCGCAGCAAAGAAAATACATAAAGATAAGGTGTATAAATTTTGTGTAAGAAACAAATATGTACGAAGTCTCACGAAAGAGTGGCAGAACGAGAATTAATGTAGCCACGAGTGTAAGTTTGGCAAACATTTTGTATAATTAAAGTCGAGTGTTCACAGTGTGGTATGACAAACAACAAAACAAACCCAACTGGTCGCACATTTTTTACAAAAGATCACACTCAGACAATTCTAAATTGCCCCAAACATCCTCGGGGTCCACAACACCAGGTCCTAAAAACACAACACAGAAGACTAACACAGGATAAGGGCCAAAAATCCGGTGTGCTCCGGTTGCCAGTCCAAGGTTTGTTTTTTGGTAACCTCTAAAATTTGGAATTTTGAATAAACAAAAACAAAACATCATAACGGCTGTGTCAAATTACAAAGCTCCATCAAAACAAAAACACACTACCTGATAGGAAACACGGTCCCTCCTGCCCATTTAGCCATGTGTAAAGGAAATCCGCGCGTTATGAAAGTAATAAAGAATTTATAAGTGGAAATGAACGAAAATACAAAATTAAGAAAATGAAGCTAAAAACCAGATAACTGACAAGAACACAGGAATATGCCAACACCAAAATCAAACAGAGCGTAATCAGCCGAAATGTCTGTGATGAAGAAAACGCTATCGCAGAAGATAAGGCTAGATCAAAATAAAAATTTCCCTTTATCAACTACACATATGCATTTGAAAAAGAGAAATTATTATCTGTATTTTTGAAACCTGGTTACTTGTAAAGATTCACGAAACGTTGAACTTTGACAGTAAAAGTTACAAATTTCTTTGGAAAACCGCAACAGGAGTGTAAGAAAAAGAGAATTGGTGATCCCGGCAAAGAGTATCGATACTATTCATACTTCATTTAGGGAAATACTTGGCACTACTACTTTTTTCTCATTTCTACAGTAAAATTATGTCCATTCGAATCGTCGAGTGGTAAAAAGTAGAGACGCTGTGGTAGCGCTACTGCAAACTTCGTATACAAAAAAATGGTGCGACTATCAGAAACGGTGGCGTCGCCGCTGCCCCGCCGGTGAATAAAATTAGATTTCCGCCGTCTTATAAGGGAATTTAATTTAAAAGAAAATTTTCGCCATTTTCCTCGTTGCCTCGATACCTTAATCTGTATTCTCCAAAGTAAAAGCTTCTCTTTTTTCTCACAGACCAGGCTATTGTATTCACCACCTCGACGCATCGCCGCGCCATACCGTCGCCAAAGCAAAAAAAAAAATACTAAATACTCAGGCCATCGATTTTTTATTATTATTTTTTTTTTTTTACCTTTACACGGCGACACAACTGGCTAAAATTGTGGTTTTTTTATGTTTTTTTTTTTTTTTTTTTTTTTGCAGCAACAGCAAAAGCCTCTAATTTCGCGTATTCGCCGATTCCTTTGTGCACCCCACTCCGCAGCCGCTCGTCCTTATTTTTTTTTTTTTGGTTGTCTAATGCTCGAAAATTTCAACGAAAAGCAGGTACAAAAAAGTGAAACTAAAGAAAAAACGAAGACCCTACTGTTGGATAAACTATTTCCGAATCCAGAATCGGTGAGGGCAGGAAGCCTGAGGCGTAGACTTCTCCGATAAGGACCATTGCACCACCAAACTGAAATGTCACCTGATACTGTTTTCAAGTTTTCCCAAAGCACTATAGAATATGCCAAATAAGAAAGACGTAACATCATATGAGAGATGAATCACGAGGAAAGGAAAAGGAAAATATTCACAATATTCAACAAAGGCGCGTACGAAAATGTTTCACCGCTTTATGTCGCTGTGAATTGTGAACATCTCTATGACGTCACGTCGTTCTTATTTAGGAACGACCAGGTACATACCTTTGTCTAAGTATATGTATAGATACTCCTGCCTATGGACTGGTCGAATATTCACACACATAGAAAAATTCTACATAGGTAAATAAAACAATAGCAGGACCACAGGAATGTACCCAACAATAGTCAGATTAGGACACAACAAACTGTATATCTACCCAATGGTAACGTGCCATTATACCTCAAATTTCATCATTGGCTAAGACCTCTTTTCCCTCACTCGTCTCTCACTTCGTTTACTCCAAATAATATTACACATTTTAGTGATGCCAAAACAAATTCTCTGGCTTGTAAAATGTTTCAATATAGATGTTTCAATTCAAAAATATTTGAAACATTCGGCGCTTCACTTCTGGTAGATAATTATACATGTGGCAACGGGTGATCGAAGATAAACAAGTGTACTACACACTCGTTGATCACCTAGTGGGCCAGTGAAGTAAAATCCACGAACTACCTTTTTGTGCTCACGGCTATGTATTTTGTCTACGTAGCTAAACTTTAATACTGAGCTAGGCTCACACACACTTCAACCGAAGAACACGCTCCGCCTACTCTGGTATTTGTGTGGTGTTGTGTATTCATCTACACATACACCCACAATACATAATATGTTTTATTAATTTACATAGGACACATTGATTTGTTACGTGCGACTACATCTCTTACATATTACAGTTTATGAGAAAACTCACAGGCACTAGTGTTGTTATACCGAAGCATTTTTTAGTATCGATACGTATCAATATTTTGACCACATGTATCGATACGTATCGATACAGTATCGTATCGAAAATCCATAATTTTTTTTCTTGATAAAATAGAAATATCTCTCTTCCCTGTTCCGCCATTCCGCGTATCAAGCCATCAACCGTGGTAATTATGAAATATTAAGAAGAATATACTTTCATAATCTGTTCTGTCTGCTGATGGCCTGGCGCACTTTTTTGTATTTTTATTTATTTATTTATGTTTTTTATTTTGAATGTATAAAATATATCGATACGTATCGTAAATATCGAGCAATGTATAGATACTCTGTGTGTATCGATACGTATCGATACATATTGAAATTTTTAACATCACTAACAGGCACAAACTGTAATATACAAAGCAAAGCCGTAGTCTCAGTCCTAACTGAAACGAACATTTTTTTTGCGTACCATTACATTGACTCTTCGACCAAGTGTACATACCGTTTCATATTACTGGACCACTAAAGCTCCAAAGGCCGATGTACTTTTTAATGGCAAGACATGCCGGCGTAAAAGTATAGGCAACCGGAGTGTACTTCATGCGTAATTTCGACGTTTTGCTCGAGTTCACCAATTTAGAATACCTTTGATAAAGTCATTCCTTAAATTCGCAAAGGTAGGGTACATAAACGTAGTTTAAAGTTCGTCAAGTGGTAGGCAGTGATTGCCTATTTAGCGCCGGCGTGTCAAACCAGAGATCATTGTTCTTTACTGGTGCAGTATTGTATATAGTCAAAACACTGACTGAAGCCAAGGACCAACAATCGAGAGAAAATCGCCAATCTTGAGATATGACCCTTTAGATGCTGGCACCTCTCCTAATTTGCTTAATGCGCGCACAAGGATCCCTATCAATTAATGTAGTCCTAAGCGTTGTTTCTGTGTCAAAGAAAAGGTCTGTTTTTTTAAATCTCATTTGGCATCTATTTTATTTCAAGCACCTACCGTACGTTGTTAAATTGAATAAATAACCTAATCTTATTCTACCATTTTTTTTAACGTCATTAAAAGTTAAGGTCATCGCCATTTAATTGGAAAATATCGTCTCCGAAGAAGCTCGGCAAAAAATTTAGTAAGATTATATTTTTCTTTTTATAATAATTAAATCGATAGAAATAAGCTGGAATTAAGTAAGTAAATTTAAAACAACGTCTATAAAACAGAGATTATAATCATAGGGTATTATGTAACTCGACAAATGAAATAAAATAGAGCAACAAAAGAAAGAAAAAACTGAAGACCTTTTCCTTCAGGAAATTTAGTCGAGTTTTATTTTTGGAAAATATTGGTTTTTTCAAGACTTTAACGAGGAATGAAAACTTTTTCTCATTACTAAGGTTTTTGGACAGTTCGCTTTCAAACGAGGTATTAAAATTGACCTCACAAAAGGACTTAAGCGTGGGTATGATGAAAATGATACGTTTCAAAAGAAAAGAAAACGATCGGCAATTTTTCCTTTTTGACCTAATTTTTTTTTGTCTAGTTCGTATAATAATTATGTAGTTATTTGTGATACAAGTGTGTAAAGTAGGTGATTTTGATACCACTGTGATCCTTGCAGCACGAGCCGTAGGCAAGTGATACAAATCATACGAGTAGCAATCACCTACGAGTGGCATACTATTTTTTGCAACAACCTCCCGCCTAAAAAATTTTACCAAGAAAATATTTTTTTGAAAATGTATTTTTAAACGATACTAAAACGGAAATTTTTTCTTTAATTTGCGTTTTTTTGTTCGTTTATTTTCAAGTAGCTAAAGATGAATAAAAACTTTAATGGAATACAGATTCAAGTGCAGTTTATCTTCTGTCCAGCAGTATCAACCTCGATTTTCTAGATAAAGCTGAGGAATTATTGATTGAAAGCGGAGGGGTTTTTAGATTCCAAGAAACGGATAATTTTCCATTAGTTTTCGTTTTTTTCGTTCGCTTATTTACGTACAGCTAAAGACGATAAAAAAATTAAATGAAAAACAAATTCCAGAACATTTTATTTTCATTCCATAACTTCCAACCCCAACTCTTTAGCTTGAATAGTGGCTGAGGAATCACTGAGTGAACGAGGAGAGGTTTTTAGATTCCAAGAACCGACCAATTTCATATTAATTATCGTTTTTTTCATTTGTTTATTTTCAAACAGCTAAAGATAATTAAAAAATTATAAGGAAATTTCGTAAATGTTGTCTTCTTTCCAACATCATTCTCAGCTCTCTAGCTCGAATAGAGGTTGAGGAAACATTAAGTGAAATAAGAGAGGATTGTTTCGAAACTGAATTGTTGTGTTCAATTGAAGTAACAACCTGATATTCATTTTTTCAAAATACCTGGAAGTGGAGAAATTTCATAATGTTAAATAATATGTAGTGCGCAGTGATTTAGTGATCTTAGCATGTCCAAAACTGCGAATGTGTGAAATTTTACTTTTCGACATTGGGGTAAAATCTCCTACTTTACAAACGGCATGAAAATGTATGTTTTTGAGGTGAGTATTACAAAAATTATATGCTCTATATACATGATACAAGCTCTAAAGCGCCACTTTACAGCACTTTAGCTTGCGCCAGCCCTGGATTTTTTCTGGCATACCTAAAGGTAACACTGTAGAATTCGTTATTTCAGCAGAAGCTACGAACGTTTTTGTCAACTAGCATATGAATTAATACTAAAGACATAATACGCTACATTTTACACAACATTCAGGGAGGCCAGCTACCCCCACTCCATTAAACCTATAAGCCCTATTTAAAATACATAGGAAATATGAATTTTTACCCGAATTTTTGGATATAATTCTCTAATTTAATGAGATAACCACTTTTTCTTAATAAATGATATTTTAGAGGAGGTTTTAAAAAAATAAAACGAGCCTAAAAACAACAAGTTTAACACTTAAAAGCCGAGAAAATTGAAAAAGAAGATGAAATTATACATCAAATTGGCTTAATTTAATGTTATCTCCAAACTTAACTCTAAAGACAACTGATGATAAAGCTCAAAAAAAGTGAATTCGTGAAAGTGAGTAGTTATAATTAGTTCTCTCTAAGGTTAAGTTTATTGATAATATTAAATTAAGCCGATTTGATGCATAATTTCATCTTCTTTTTCAATTTTCTAGGCTTCTAATGGCTTAAACTTCTTGTTTTTAGGCCCATTTTATTTTATTTTTTAAAACCTCCTATAAAATTTCATTTATTACAAAAAAGTAGCTATCTCTGGCCTCACTGAAAACGAGCGAATTGTGCCTCTAGTATCTTGTTGGTTTTTTTTTTCATATCTGTGGACGTGGCTGTGTGGGTAGTGGCGCATGGGCATCAAATATGAGGTAATAATTGACAAAATAATATTGGGAAAATAATTTTGTGAAATAATTTTAACGAACGAATTAACAGCTTGTACATTTATTATATTAATATGTATACACATACAGGGTGTCCCAATTTTTCTTCCAATTCCGCAACGGTATGGTAGAACTCGTTCAGACAAACAAAAAAATTCTCTTCATATTAGACCTTTCTTCAATTTGCAAAACTGTTATTCAACGTGCGCTATGTAATTTGTTTTACACACATACTTTTTTTATCTGTTTCAGACGGTTGAATGGTGTTTTGACTCCATCAAAATGGAACTTTCAAGTTTTTTTTTTTCAATTTTTCAGAAATTTGACCTTTCATTACATTTCAATGGCCTATAATATCGTCAATTTTGAAGGTAGCCCTAATATGAAGAGAATTTTTTTGTTTGTCTGAATGAGTTCTACCATACCGTTGCGGAATTGGAAGAGAAATTTGGACACCCTGTATAATGAATGTATCGCCCAAATTCTATGTTCACGATTTTGAGAAAACTATACGAAATTTTCACCAGAAATATTCATTATGAGCAGGTTTGAAAAAAGTTTGGTGCCTATAATATTCAGTGGTTTCCGAGAAAACTGAAAACGAAAAATTTACTGAAGAAAATTTTGTGTTCAAGATTTTGAGAAAACCTGAAAATGGATACGATTGAAAGTTTCGAGAAATTAAGACCTTTCATAGGAACAAGTCTAATAAGAATTTGATGCCTATTCGTTCAATAGCTTCCGAGAAAACAGGAGCACAAAAAATTTCTGGAAAAATGGTTTTTCTGCGATTCTAAGAAAAATTCCAGAGAGATGGGGCTGAAATTTTTTCGAAAAATAATCCTTAAATAGTCTGGAGTTTGATAGAAGATTAACGCCTATTAGTTTATACGTTATAGTTTCCAAGAAAACTGGACTAGAAGTTGCACGAGAAAATTTTTTTCTCGACTGAAATTTTCAACAAAAATTGTAGTCCTCATATAGCTCTCCCCCCTTGCAAAGCAATGCCAAAATAGTGAGGAATTTCCTCCCCCCCCCAGCAACCTCATAGAGTAGAAACAACATAAATCCTACGTTTTGCTCGGTAATTAAGTGACTATACCGAATTTTCACGCAGATTTTCACTACGTATCTCGATGTGAAAATCATTTTCCTCCTTTTCGTTGTATCATTTCTGATCTCGTATAGGATGAAATGATTTAAAACTTGACTACTGAAAATCGCGACGTTTAAACGTTACGGTTTTGGGTAACTCGATTTTATTTTCATTTTTCACTCCGTAATCCATCCGGACGTGAAATGAAAAAGGCGACGAGTCTCCGGCTGGAAAGAACTTCGTTCGCAGTTCATCGACAGGCTAACTACATATATATATATATATATATATATATAATATTGTATTTATATATATATATAATATTGTATATATATATAATATTGTTTGTATATATATATATATAATATTGTATATAATGCTATACTGTATACTATATTTCCTCCTTTCGAATCGACAACAAAAAACCAAGAAGGAAAAAAAAAAGAAAAAAAAAGAAGAAACGAACATAAATAAATAATCGCGTAATAAAAAATGAAAAAAAAAAAAATTAATAGACTAAAAAAAAAAAGTTTGCCCCTGATTTTTGTTGTTTTTCAACTACGCGGCCGTTCGAGCGTTCGTTATATTTCGCAAGTGCGTTTTTAGTGGAGCGCGTCAACCAGGAGCCGATTTCCATCGACTTTTCCAATTCATTCATTCGAGCTACCCCCACCCCCTTCTCCGACACATTTTTGGCTATTAATTTGTCGTCGCCTTTTCCGACGGAAATCGGTTCGCGATACGTCGGAATGCGGAACGTACGGAGGACGTACCCGGCGGAGACGGAAGGCGAATCGTAGCGGACGAAACGTCAAAGGTAAAAGAACGTTTCATCATCTGCACCGTGGCAGCTGCCCAAATCCATTGCAAAATTTCTACTGCTGCTGCCGTCGCCGCCGCCGCCGCCTACTCTGCTACCACCGCAGATGGTCGACGCTTAATCAAATTTATTACCTCGATATAGGATTTACGTTGCGTTCCGTGTCCGACGGCTGTTTTTGAAATTCGTCCATTTATATAACGCAAATTGTGTAGACCTATGTGTCAGTACATAGCTACAAATCGTCGAAGAGGAATGTAAACAATATTTATATTTTCAGAAAAAAAAAAAAAAAAAATATGCGATCTAAGCGGCGGGCGTGCAGCGGAGGCAGCGAACGTAAAAATTTTGAATCGACGACGCCAACGCGGTGTCCATTTTTCACTATACGGTCCCTTATTACGTGCGCGTACTTTTTATTTTTTGTAGGTATTATGTAGCCTAAATCTGGAGTTCATTATGTCATCTCTATAAGGTGGGTAGGCGTACAGACGAATTTTCATCACATTTCTTGGGCGGGAGTAAGGAAAAAATTTTTTTCAACGTGTTCGCAATATTTTGGTTTGTTTAAATTTCTGAAGAGCAAACGAATTTTTTCTCCCATTTTAACTTGAATAATATTAATTAAAATAACGACCTAACTTGACAAACGAAACTGTGGGTAACTACCATTTCACCGACAAAACGTGTGCTAGAAGTAGACTGTTCTATCTGTTGAAACATTTTACACACGTAGGCACATACCAGGTACGGAATTCTGCTGCTACCGTCACTGATACCAGAAACACTATTTACTGTAATAAATGCCAATATACTGGAAATTTAACAAATACCAGAAACACATATATTTTTAAAATATCATAATGTAACAGTATCATCTGATGCCTGATGTAACGTACCAATATCCGAATTACTAAAACCATCCCCACTCAATACCGCAATATTTGAATTTCTCGATAGTCACTACCATTACTGGAACAATACCTAAATAAAATACGCCAGTACTGGTATTTGTAAAAAATTCAAATTTGTGATTGGTGTACTAATGCAAACATAGATGCTTGCTTCATAATTTTTCAACTAGTAACTACATTTGGTTTAATGTTACGAATAATATGAAAATTTGGCAGTGCATAAGCACAACAATATTACCATTTACCAGTGTCCAATTACGTTATCGCATGATAAAGAGAGAAAAAAGAAAACATATTTTTCAAAAAATACCAGAAACAATACAAAACTCACAACAATGCTACACAAAATATAGTCATTTCAATCTTTTGTAATTTTGTAAAGGGAGAAAAAACAATTTTTCCCAAAAAATATCAGAAATGAAATGGAACTTACATACAAACATCGTCATTTTAATCATTTTTATTTTTATAAAAGAAGAAAAGAAGAAAAGTGAATAAAAAAAATTCAAATACAAGAGATGAAATAAAGCTTAAATACAATACTGCTACCTACACAAGCATTGTCATTTTAATCATTCTTATTTTTGTACAAGAAGAAAAATGAAAAAATAAATTTTAAATACTAGAAACAGAAACACTACCGGAAACAACTTGAAAACAAAATCAGAAACAATACTGAAAATATAGTCAGTAACACTAAAAGAATACCAATACCAAAATAGGAAAAATATGTGCACCAATACTATACCATAACAAAATTTTATAACGGTAAAATACTGAAAACAAAAATTAAAATGACAATTGAGAGAATTTTTTTATAATTTTATTTATAAGCTTGTTTTGTTTTTTGTTAATATGGTATTTATTAGTTTATATTGATCTATATTTTTTTTTTAATTTAATGTATTTAATATTTTATTTCAAGTTTTAATATTTTATTTCAAGTATTTATATTTTGTATTTATAATTAATTTTTTTTTTTTTAATGTGATAACATTTCTATTTTTACTACATCAAAATACGGGGTACTTTTTTACATTCTATGTCGTTTTTTCTTGTTAAATTTTCCACCAATTATCGATAATATATCGATACAAACTACACAGCTTTCTTATGATACATCAAAATATCAATATTTCATTCAACATTGATAAAACAGTTATGAGCAAATCCATGTATTTGTTATAGAGGATGAAGACCAGTGAAGACATAAATTAGTAACAAGAAAGAAAGAATTACTCGAAGTTACGTCCAAGAAGCGAGTGTACCGGTATTTTGTGACAGTTACATAATTTAAGTATGAGTACAGTTTGAGTGAGATAAATGACTGTGATCAAAGATGGACGAGTGAGCGGCAGAGATGGTAATACAGTGTAGCCGCGAACAGAGATATAAAATATGTATAAAAATAGTCGTGTGTTTGCAGGAATGAGAGGGGAGAAGGATTGGTGGTCTCAACATTTGTTAACACAGTATCGATAGTTGATGGTAAAACATTGATATTGAAGATGAAAATGTCATCACATAAAATGTAACAGTCTGTGGTAGTCACTGATACTGGGGCCTTTTTGTATTTCATTTTCAATTTGTTAATTAAACGTACATATTTCATTTTTCTTACTACTGTAACACTACTAAATTTGTTGAGTCCGGGGTAAAGACATACAATTAAAGAGATATCCAATACTCCATATACATGTTTTTAAAAAATATGTGACAGATAGAGAAGAAACAACTTAAGTTATACATTCTGCATATCCAAAAATGCGCATATTTTGTTGTGAAAACAGACATCTCCATACAAATACACATACACATACACACACACACACAAAAAAAAAATATGCGTAGTAACAAATATCGAACTTCAAAATGTTTATCAACATTCTACGTTTGACATGTTTTTCATCCAGAATTAGACATCTCTTTAGTTGTATGTCTCTTGTCCGAGGAAACAACAAATTTGGTTTTGTGTTGGTGAAGTAGCGGAAACTTAAATTTTTCCCATATATTGCAGACTTTTCACACTCAGAAAAAGGAATATTAAAATTTAGAAATTATATCTCATTTTGATTTTTCGGTTCGGTCAATTTAAGAAAATTCCGTGTTGCAAAAATTTCCCATGTATTGCACATGCAATATATGCACCACGAAAGTTCCCGCCACTGAGTTAGTGTGCGTGTGTTGACTCATGAATACAATCAAGTACACAAGCACACTAACAAAACAATCATGATTTTTTCATTTTGTTTACATTTTTAACTTTTCGTTGGCATTTTCATTTACTTATTTTTTTTTTTTTTTTTTTTTTTTTTTTTGCAAATAACCCCGAGAATTACTCCTCCAAATTTGGACATTTGAATCTTGAACATCCAGTAGAGTATTCTCTGTCGTTCAAAAGCCCTTGCTGCACACTCCGGTTTTTTTTTTTTGTTTTTTAATCAAAGAATAGGTAAAATTTTATCCAGCTCTCCAAGTGTAACCGATGTTTTAGTTTATTTCATGGTCATTTACTGATATACCTCCACCAAACGAGCATACAAGTACCTTATGCTCTGACCCTTGTCTCACCCTATATTTTTACTCGGTTAGCCTGAAACCAGCTTAAGATTAGTCGTGGTTATACGTCGATGTGATAGGGGCCCGTCACGTCAATAAACATGTTACCCGCATATCTATACAGTGGTTTAAAAAAAAAAAAAAAAAAAAAACATTAAAGATAACTATTGTCTTCGTTTTATTTCATTCTACTGGCTCAAAAAAAAAAAACAATTATCAAGTGTTTGTGTTCGTAACTAAAATAATTAACAGTAACGTCACTTTTTTACTCCAAAAAGAAGAAAAAAGTGCAAAAACTAAAACTACTACACTTTTTTCCTTAGTCTGATCGTCTGATTGGTTTTCAAAACATGTTGCCGTAAGTTACATTTGGGTTGAATGATTTCTTAATTTTTGATCTGAACAATTTAGGATAGGTAACTTAGGAATATGTGAATGGTGATTTGATCGTTCATATTATGATAACAATATGTAAACTACCAACCAACTTGCTTTAATATGCAAGCAAAAATTTTTTTATCTAATTTCTTCAGGGTCAAAGAAAAAAGATTTTTTGCCCTGCTCCCAATGTTTTGGTTTGTTCAAATTTCTAAAGGGAAAAAAATTTTTTATCGTTCAATACTCTCGCAGTTTAACACAAATAATATTATTTAATAATAACCCAAGTTAATAAACGTAACAGAATACCAAAAATAAAGGGGTAACTAAACGAAATTACCAACTATAGGTATCTAATAAGGAACTAATTGAAAGAACTAAACCCAAATTTGCTACCAAGCCATGAAATGAAAATTAAAATGTTGCACTATCCTAAAAATTGATATCCCAGGAACCAATTTTTGAAAAACAAGAATATTAGGGTTGATTTTCAAATTCCTTATTCCCTAAAATGTAAATTCGTTATACCTGTGGAATACCTTGTTGTGAGAGATATTCTCACCAGAAGGAAATTCAACAGAATTTAAGCGTGTTCAGCCACTTCGTACACAAGTACGGGTAAGCCAGAACCAGACCAAACACTGGCGATTTTAGAGCCAATTCGGGTGGTTTATATACGGCTTATTTACACGCACACTAAGACACGTACGTAAGAATATACGTACGTCTGTGAGGGCGGCCAGGTCGCATCATCCCCTACCGCAATAAGAGATGGCTGACTGGTTCGTGTACGGATTGTGACATTGTTTCATTGTGTCACAATTCAGTACTTGTACATTACCTGCATGTACTTGCAGGTAATTACAATCAAACGTATTTAGTGTGTTTAACGTCACAAGGACGATTATTTACCTGCCCTTTGGGGCGGCAACTGTCGTCGAGGAGTCCGAGCCCCTTTACCTCATACTGATGAGTCCCCACAATACCTTTGTGATCTTTTTCGTCATTTTTTTTCCAGTTACGATTGAATTAGAGCTAAAATAGAGAAAATGTCAACTGTAGAGAGGAACCAATTTTTATTCTACTTGAGAGCTTGACAATGTAAAGTTAGCTTTTGAAGAACCAAGCGGTAATCATTCAACAACACTAGATTTGTTTTATTTTCCACGTAGTTTCCATAGCGAATTAACACTAAGGGGTGCTATTAAACTCCAGCAAGATGAGTGTATCAATAACAAAATTGATGAGCAAAAATAATCCAAATGTAGCAAAATAGCTTCCATTCATGTCATCTGAATGTTTTTTTTTTTGTTTTTTGTAAATAAAGAAAACATACAGTTAAATTACAGATATAACATTTGTCTAATTATTTCAATTCTTTATAGAACACTTTGCACAAGGATTGCCATAAAGAATAAGAAAAGAATATCTGACACTTTTTTTGGAAATTTTCTCAGAGAGAAATATGCATTCACAAGGATGCATTACACTCTTTGTAACACCACAAAATCCGCTTCTAGATTTGGGTGCTCTCTGGTTACTTCAGTTGTTACCTGGGTGTTTATTCTGAATTCACCCCTGAATATTCAAAAGGAGCATTTGCTTTTGCCCGATCGAATATTGTTATAAACAAATGTATTACTTGAGAACTTCAGCTGGCTACACTGATTTTATAATGTCTTATTATTCATGTTGTTACATCTAACTTACTTAAGACACTAAGTATCAAATACAATAGAGGACCTACACTCATCTGAAAGTTGCAATGAAAAATGACATCTTTGTCATCTTTTTCAAAACTGTTGTCCCCACTCCTACGGTACCAAATTTGAATTTCCTTGCCCCTCATTCAGGCCATGGTCAAAAATCAGAAATTTTTTTCCAAATAATTTAATTGAATTAATAAATACATACAAAGCCAACTTCACTTACAAGCCATGAAGTAGAATGAAAATAAATGAAAATCAGTTCCTCAACATAGTTGCCAGCTTCACTTTTTGATGTGTAAACATCTTAGAGCTTGGTCTAGTTCCCCACCTATATATGTGAGTAGGTATATTGGTGACTAAACGACATAGGCGAATACCTAAACTTTAGGTACTTGCCAGTAATATACATGATGTGTTGCGTATATACATGATGCTAGCCTAGACTGCCCATCTACCCATTCACTCATTTGCACATCTGCACATCTGTTGCAAAGCCACATATTAACTAAAAGAGACTGGCTATCTCTGGCACATTTAAGGCGGAAGTTTGGACACGCATAATTTTTGTACCTGAGTGGGTAAAGCCGAACCCACATATAACTTGAGAAAAAATAATGAAAACAATCAGAAATTTATGAAAAATTTTATTTTTGGGAACGAGGATTTCAAAAATCAACTTGAAAAACTTTACTTCTGTCAAAAATCCGGTTCTTCGCTTATCAATTTGCGATTTTCACTTTACAGCTCGATAAATGAAGTTGGCTTTGATACATATAATTTTATTAATTTAGAAACCATAATTAGCCCAAATTTTATAAATAAAAATAAAATAGAAAATTGTTTGTACCTCAGGAATGGAATATATTTTGATTGTAAAAGTGGTGCCCTTTTTCATTTCAACATGAATCCTGTATCTTTAATACTCTGTGACTTAAGGATGGTTTAAATTCAATTTCTCTATACTCGCTTATCCAAATCTGTATTCTGTAAATTATAATAATTTACAAGATCTTTGAACACAGAGGATGTTAGAAAAAGTGTATGAGACGAGAGTAATAAGACTTCCTCCTTTTTCAGAATTTGAAAAAAAAAAAATTTGTAATATACTAATAACTATAAAATTTGGCTAATTCACTCTCAAAGACACAATGTGAAAACAAAAACAGTACTGAACAAATAAAATTATAAAAAAAAAATATTACTGTTTCAACAAGGATTCGAACACAGGCCACCACACTAGTCACAGGAGTGGTAGTACTTGCCTCGTAACAAGGAGCCAAGGTGAAACTTTCAAAACCTCATTTTTAAACATCAATACATAGAACACAACCTAAAACACCTACAATAACCTATGATAACGCAAATAAAAATATACCTATTCTTCGTCTGAATGTAGACACTTTTGAAAAATTTTAACTTCTAGAGAATAAATAAAGAGAAACAGTATGAACTATAGCATAGTTTTTTCCTTCACTCAACATTTTAGGTATCTTATCGAAGCAAATAAAGCAGCTAAAACAGTGAGTTTAAACTATACTTTACTTCTCCTTTTACTCTCGTTAAAGTAACTAGGTACCTACTTAGTTGTTCAATTAATTCAATATACATTATTTATTGGTGCTGTATTTATTTTGTTGTTCATTGGCAGACTACAAATAGGTATGTTTATTAATTACTCGATTTGCTTTATTCATCATAGCTACTTGTTAGACTTATGTGTTTTAAACTAGTCTGGTATCCGTATAGTGGGGAACAAAAAAGAAACTATAAGTTAAAAACATGTTTTTAAAAAATATGCTCTCATTTTTTTTTTTGGCTTTAGCTCCATGCGATATAAATATTATTTTGTTGCGGAAAGTTAGCTGCAGTATTGGTATAATTTTAAAATCGCAGTAATGAGTAGAATAAAAGCTTATAAAAAGGTCGTCATTGTAGGAAACATTACATGATTGCACGTAGGGCCTGTAACCAAAACATTTATGGGGTTATTGGTTACTGGAAACCAATAACAATCTATATTGGGTTCTTATTACTGGTTCTTGGTTAAAAATGCTGGTTAACCAAAACAACTTTTTTGGTTACTGGTTGAGGTTACTGGTTATCGGTTAAGACAAAATTTGAGGTAAAATAGACAAAAAAAATTTTCTACAAGTCAAATTATCTATAATTAATAATTTTCCAGGAAATGATTAGTAATTTTTGAAAGAAAAAAAAAATCAATAGTTAATATTGATATTTCATGAAAACCAATAAAAACCGATTCTTTCTGGTTATTGTTCTGCTTAATGGTTTCAGCATTTTATGGGAACTGGTTATTGGTTATTGGTTAGGAGAAATTTTTTTGTTTTGGTTATCAGTTCCCAAATCAATGTTGTCAATTTGTTTCAGTTTTTAGTGGTTATGGTTCTGGACAGCAATTCTACTAATGCTTAGCAGGCGCACTCGACTTAATAGCAAGGCGTACACGGCTTATGTAGTGATTCTGTAAAATGCGCAGTGAACACATCACAACTTATGCTGCGTATGAGACTTTGTTTTGCTACGCCGGCCACAACACCTCTGGAGGTGTCATAGTCGGGGTAGTTGGCTTTACTTTGCCATCTTATCATTGTAATATTATAGTTCATTATTGGTTTGGTTCGTTTTCCCAAAAAACCATTCATAAAATCGTTGAAATTTGAGATCGCGAATAGAGTTAGAAAAATTATTTTAGTTTTGTCATTATTGTTTTTAAACGGTGAAATTTTAAACATAAATATTGGAATTGAGGTGGCCGGACTTCATATTCAAATAAATATTATGAATGATGAAGAAGAAGCTGAGAATCGACGACATTAAAGTAAACATCTAAAATTAGAAAGACAGCATTTAAGATCATTGGACATCTTTAGATTATCTGACAGAGAGTATACAAATAACAACAACTTGTGAAATAGTAGAATTACATTTTTTTGGTAAGCTAGGCTTGTTGCGCTAATCAACAAACAACGCCATGTACGCCTTGTGCGTCTCCTAAGCATTAGCAGAATTGCCGGCCTGGTTATGGTTGTGGTTACAAGCCCTAATTGCACGTCAACTGTGAACCTAAGATAGATGACAGAGAAACCTGGAATATGGTGCGTGAAATAGCACATCCTCAGTGTCATAAAACCTCAGAGTGAAAAAAAAAATTTTTTTTTTTCTCTAAATTGCCTTCCTTTTTTTACTATCCAGCGTCACATACATTCATTAAGAAGTCAGCCCAAATCCAACCAACGCACGTTTATCGTTTCCTTTCGTTTCCAACTCGAATTTTTAACGTCGCCGTCTTTTCGTTGCGTTCCTTCTTAAAACCCCACCCCCACCCCCACTCCTACCCACCTTTCGCCATCGACAATCGTTCGTTTCTCCACTCGCACCGTCGCGCCACCGCCGTCTCGCGCTACGCTCATTTTTTATTCGCCCTTTAGATACCGACTTCGGTCGAAGCCCATTCGAGAAACGCCGATCACGTACGACCCTTGGCTGTGGTGCGACTGAAACATGCGAATACCTGCACCCAAAGTGTCTCCCCTTTTTTTATGGGCCACGGTGGACGCGCCCTTACGTGACGCTTTCGTTTTCGCCGTGACGCACCGTACAAACGATCGTTCGGGCGATAACCCCAATATTTGGGATGCGGCACGGGGCGGCGACTGAACAAAATTTCGCCGCCGTTTCATCGTTTCTTCAGCTCTCGGATATTGTGCGCAACTTCGGGCGCTGATTCGTTGAATTTCGCTCGGCGAGACGGCGCCAGGCGCCAGGCGCCACTTCGATGGTCAAAACTACGCGATGAGAGCAGCAACTGGACTTGATTTGGCATTATTTTTCGCTGTTTCGCCGACTAAACGCTTAAAAACCGAGGGCACATTAACCACCCTGTATACGGGTAGGCGTTACTCGACGAAAGTATGGGCATTCGTGTCGGTAGCTGACAATTCACTCGGTGCTCGTAGCGAGCGTATCGATAGCTGGCACTCTTCGGCACTGGTCAGACTGAAGAGTCCGGCAAAAAACCGTGTACACAATCCGAAGGATTCCTTTATTCGTGAAACGAATTCCCGCAGTCAGTCTTAGGTTTCTGTCTAGGTTGGGCAGACCTGCGCCTATTTAGGGGTAAAGTCTACGGCGGCTCGAAGCTAACGTCGATCAGTTGTATCACGATTTAAAACATTTATACGATTTGCATTTCTTGCACAGTCGAGGATATTTTGGAAATGATTTTTGTAATTATTTTTCATTTTGTCGAATGAACATTATTATCCTCCACTCGAATGTGTCTCGTAATCGTGATTTTTGGGTGAACTTTGTTTTCGTTTTTTTGTTAGGCTTGCTATCCGTTGTGATGGGAGCTTAAAAATGGATTACCTAGTTTTTATATTTGTAGGTAGGTACCGTACCTATTGTAGCCTACTTCAAAAACCGCTTGGATTTGGCGTATTATTTGATTTTGAATATGTAGGATAGATACCTAGGGAAAAGTCATGTAAGAGTACGCACTCGCTATTTCTCAACTGTGGGATAAGTGGCCGCACTGATGATGATGTCAGAGTGTTCAGCTAGCAAATATACTAGGTCTGAAAACAAAAAAAAATCTCATTCGAACAGTTTAACGCCGTTTTTTTTTTTATTATTATTCTGTTTTCCACCAAACAAATATAATTTTATCAGATCGTGTCATAAGAAATGAGAATAACAGAAGAAAGATGTGCCGGTATGTAATTACATAATTGAAATCTAAATTTTATTAGGAACCTTCGAAATTATTTATTTTAGTTGTCTGTCCCGAATGTTCTTCGTTTAATAATAGCTGGTTAAGAAAAAAAATTTGATCGAATGTAAGAGTACACACTTCGATTTGGAGCCGAATTACACGATCCTAGTCAGCTTAATATAATATATTGAAACATTTATAACTATTTGGTTAGTAATGTTGTAATGAAGAGAAGGAGAAAGCGTAACGTAAGCTTAAGAGGTTAGAAAAGAAAAATGAAAAGAGGGAGAATAAGAAGAATGATCGTGTGGTCAAATGGAAAAGAGTGAAAACTAAGTTTTTAAAGGCAAAAAAGGCAAAGAAGAATAGGTTGTGTGAAGATACTAGTTCTTCTGAAGATTATCTGGGTATTAAGCTTTCTTTAGAGCATAAAGATGTGTGTTCTGAATGTGAAAGTGTTGGAAATAATAATGAGATGTGGTATAGGTGCAAACTGTGTGGAAATTGGGCCCACTCACGCTGTACAGGTGTTGACAAAGCCTCCATATATAAATGTAAGTCGCGTAAATAATAAAATGTGTCATAATTTTTTTATCAATACATGCATTAAAAAAAAGTGCGTACTCTTACATTCAATGGAATGTAAAAGTACGCATTTGACTTTTTGTGCCAATGGTACTACTACTCATCAACTATTATCCTCCACATTTTTAATTTAGGGAAAATTGTTGCCAAGGGTTGGGTGTACATTCCCTGAAATTTTGACTTCCCAAACTTATGTAGTTATCAAATAATTAACCTTCAAAAACTAAGTGCGTAATCTTGCAGTACCTTCCCTTCTGTAATTTTTTTGTGCGGTTTCTGACGTTTTTTTCATTTTTTATTGCAAAATTTGATTTTTTTCACTTTTTGTCGCAAACTTTGCTTTTTTCACTTTTTGTGGCAAAATTTGTTTTCTTTGTGTTGCAAAATTTGTTTTCTTTATGTTGCAAACTTTGTTTTTTTTTTACTTTATGTTGCAAATTTTTAATATTTATTGTAAAATTTGTTTTCTTTGTGTTGGAAACTTTGTTCTTTCCACTTTATGTCGCAAACTTTCACTTTTTGTTACATATGACGTCATCTTTTTGCTACGTACCTCGGGTTAAACATTTCCAATGTTAAAATTTTTCGAAAAATGACAAAGTCATGAGCATTCCAAAACAAAAAAGCATCTACAGAAGGCGCGCGGAAAGTGGCATCTAAACTAAAAGAGAGGCTTGTGGAAAAATGGACGGTTACACTGCTCTGGAATAGGCCATTTTACGCCCGTTAAACATGTCCCAAAAACTGAGTATTTTGTGCACATGTTGCATAAAAGTTGCATTTTGTTGGATAGGCTCGACGCATGTACGGGATGTAAAAAATGTGAAATTTCGTAACCTGAAGTTCTCATTATTATTTTTCGCACGCCTGCTCGCTTCCTTTATCGATACTTACTGCTTTTTCGTTTCATTTTAATTCTAGTAGATTTTATTGGAGAAATTTAAAAAAAAAATTATTTATCTCTTTTTAGAGCAATTTTATTATCTTTTTTTTTTGTGATAAAAAAATTTTTCAATGATTTTTTGTTTCCGGCATTAGCCGCTATATTACTTAAAAACAAACATGTTTTTTATTTGAATGTAACGCAAAAATTATCTCATCGATTCTAAAACAAATTTAATGGGACCACCATAGCATCATCCAAACAAAAAAACATATATAGGGATGGAATCGATAACATCCTCTTTTTTTTTCTTTTTTTTTTTTTGAAGTCGGTCAAAAAACAAGTGGAATCGAAATTTAGGGGATAAACACACCCTCTTCAAAATTGCAGGACACGTAGAGGGTGCAACTTTTAAAATGTTACAGTAGCGAATCCACCCAACAACCTTACGTAGGTAATTGAAATTTGTGTAAGTACTAATTTTTATGTTTTTTGTTTTCAGTTTGAAAGACGCATTACATTCTTGGACCTATAGATACGTATATGTATAGTGTCAAACACACTAAATCCGGATTTACCTGCAGGCTGCAAAAATAGAGCCGAATTACAATCTCTACAACGCAGCCTTTATCGAAAGGCTCTTTCTCGTATCGAAAGGAAATTCTTGCAGAACGAACATCTTTCAAAATCAATCGGTACAAAACGTACGGATGTAAATATTCAGTGGGCAGGGGATATCATTTTTTCTTTTCTATACGGTCCATATTTCGTGTGTGAAATCCCTGCCGATTCAGTTGACTATAAAAAGGTGTACTACGTTTATCCTCTACTTTTCTCCTTCTTTTATTCGAAATTTACTTTTTTTTTATTGTTACAATACCCACTCCAACTATATTCATCTTTACATTCGACTAACCACGTAAAGTTTACGGTCACGAGTCTAAAAAATTATTCGATCGTATCATCTCCTGCCGTAAAAAATAAAAAAATTTGGCAAAAAATTTAGGAAATCGATTTCGAAAATAATTCTTTGCGAGTCCTTTTCCCCGATGGACAGACGTTATTTTTGTGTATTTTGCCAGGACACACGTTGCAAATTTTCACTCGTCTCGAACATCCTCCGCTACATGGTTGCCCACCCATTTCGGACAGAAAAATTGTTAAATTTTCGGTTCGACTCTTCGTCATGCCGATTGTAAATTACTTTTTACGATTTTCAGCCGAAGTGGGGGTCATCATTTTTTGCGTTCCTTATTTTTTTTTGTTTTTTTGTTTTTTTGTTTTTTTGCACACTAAACGGGAAGCTTCGAAAGAGTTATACGACACATTCGTTACAATATGACAAAACTTCTTACTTTCATTTATCATTCCGAAAAACGAAAGCAAGAAAAACGTGGGAGAAAAAAGCCAAAAAAAAAAAAAGGTCGAATTGTTGGAAAATAGACGTCATTGAGGGGACGAAGTTTCTTTTTTCTTTCTCTTCCTTTTCATTTTTTTTTTCTCGTCGTCGTAAGGGACTGCACGTTACATTCGTAAACTATTTCGTCGACCATATTTCATGGAAAATGTAGTCGCATTTACCTAATATGCTTTACTTAATATACACTCTCAGGCACCACGAAGTTGATTTTGAAAATAGAAAAACGACTTTTTAATCGTCTTTACCGGTTTTTATGCAACTATATAAAAGGGTTGGCGTATGAATGCGGCATAGCGTCCTACGCACCGTAAACACGCTTCTTTATGATGGCCAAGAGAAATGGGGCGCCAAAATACGAAGCTCCTTATTCTTCCTCACCGATAGTAAGACTGCAAAGCTTAAGGAACCAAGCCACGTTTACTTTTAGGCAATGCATTTTCGAAAGACTTTGCAGATTTTTAAGCAGTTTTTTGAATTTAGTCGTTATGGATTTCGATACACGTATTTTAGATCGTGATATATATACCTATATGGTGTCCCAACGGCGTAAATAAGAGTACGATCCTAAGGATCTGGACCCCTTTTTAGCTTCAAAAATATCTTGACACAAAGAAAAGGTGGGTGTTTTTGGTGGTGGTGGTGGTGGAGGTGGTGGTATTGTGGTACAGAGGATGTTCGAAGGACAATTGAGAAGATTTAGACCCCTTCCGTACGATCGATCGATCGACGCTTTTGGCCAGAAGTTAAACTATATAACTTCCAGGATAAATTTTTGGAATCAAAAAAACAAAAAGGTTCCTTTGGAGAACTGCTGAAAAATTCATCCATTCCTAATTATACCCTCCCAAAGTTGTGGAGAAGAACTTTTCTGTTTTTTCGACCCAAAAAATCGATTTCAAAAGTTATGTTGTTCAATTTTCGGACACGCTGTATGAATATACCATGTATTGATTTTGCGCTAAATCGAATAACTTGCTTTTGAGTTAATTGAAATTTTCATTTGTACGCACTGCCTTCATTACTCCCCCCTCCAATGATAAATTGTTTAAAAAACTTTGTGCAAACATTAGCATTAGTAATATGGTTAAAAAATTCGGAATCGATCAGTGTTATATTTCGAGTTATCACTAATTTTAATTTTCCACATGCTCTCATCCTAAAATCAATTTTCGCGCATTTTGGTGCTAGGTTTGTATGGAATACAAAGTTCTTAATTGAAGCCATTAGTTCACGAGATATTATCGATTTTCCATGGGAAGACACTATGTCTAACTGCAACCTCAAAATTTCGAATTTCTTCTCATGGACAGCTCCCAGATTACTGGTAAAATTTCAAGAAAACACTAATTTTCCAACGTGCTCGAGCGTCACCCAGGAAAAATCTAAAATAATATTTATTTTAAAGCAATATTTCAGAAAGAAATGTCAAAATTAATTTATACCAGTAATCATTTACGAAGGATTTTTCAATTTTCAATAATAAATTTGAAAAAATTTGCTCCAAAAATATTTTCAGCGCTACATAAGGAAAAATGGAACTTCATCCATGTTCATTACTCTTGAAAATTGACCTCATAGCCGCAATTCGAACTTCAACCTGCAACCCGGATAGTTTCACATGTTATGTCAAGAAAAACCCTACTACACGATGAGGTCGAATTGGAGTTTTTTTTCCCATCCTCACGATCTTATACGTATCTGATTCGAAACAGAAATTTTTCATTAATTTTTAATTGTAATTCCTTTGCTTGATCAATTACACCGCGGTGTTTATCTGCCATGTGCTTTCTCATAATTTCAAAAAAATATTAGGTTCACTTCATTTCAAAGGTACGTCTAAGTGTTCATGCTGATTTGAATAGCACAGCCAAATAATTGGATTCAAAAGGTATCACTCTCTAGCAAAAGTAGGATACCATTCAACTTCCATACGATGGGCCCCCAAACCCCCATGGTTTTACTACCCCCTCACGCAGTCTTATGAGGCTGACTTTGCTCCACCCAAGCCCCCCTCCAGGTGATATAGGCTACATATTTACCAACAAAAATTCACCTCACCACACCTCAAACGGAGTGTAATTTATAAGAAAAAGAATAAGAGTAGCATCGGGTGGCTATCCAGTGAATTTTCATACTGAGACATAACACCCTTTTTTTGCTATTATACTTCTTCAGATTTATTTAAAAAATTGTCCCACATTACATTAACACTACATTTTACTATACTTAGTCCATTCAGTTGCCTTATTAGGTGCTTATTCAGAAATTTTACCAAAGAAGGTAAGAGTTCCTCACCATATGATCTCACTATTACCCTACCTGGAAAACACAATCTAATGAGGAGATTTCATCTTAGTAAGCAAACTGTACATAGAAATGCTAGGATCAGTTAGAGGCATTATGAAGGGTAATGAAAAAATTCCTGAAATTTAATGACAGATGATTTAAAATTATCAAAAAATGGAAATTAACCTTGTTCACAACTGGCTAGTTTTCTAGCTAATACTAGCCAGCTATTTGGGGTATTATTCTGTCAACAGTTGAAGTCACTACGAGATTTCAGCAAATACAGTTAACTTTTATTGGGCGAATATTCTTATAATAATAATAACATTTAGAATCTTACACGAAGAGATTACTTTAAACAGTTGAATTGGCATAGTGGCTTTAACAGAGAACAAAATCGTACCCCAAATAGCTGGTTAATTGCATGAAAACTAATCATTTGTGAACAAGGCATTTCTTTAAAATACTAATTTGGATCAAAAATTTGATTAATACTTACGAATTTTTATAAATGTTACACGTTGGGGAATTATTTTTTGGTCTCTAGAACTGGGAAAAAAATTACTCTCTCAAGTACAAAATTACATTTCTGAACGTATGGGTAACACTTTTCCAACGTTTCTGAACGCGCCCTGCAGCATCCCATAAACTTTTTTCGTAGCGTTTGAAATGAAAAGAAATACAGATATTTAATATTTTCAAAGTTTTTCCGGTTCATTAGAGTACTTAGCCGGCACACTTTTAAAAATACAGTCACATCGTGGAGAATGTAATTCGAGCCTAATTTCCAATAAAAACAGAGCCATCGCATACAAGGAAACTGTACCCAGCCAATAGTTCGTAATATTATCATTACTAGTACTTACTTTGCCCAAAAAAGAAAACTGTAACGAAACACTTATTGGAATGTCGGTCCAATATCGTCAATTTTCTTCCACTTTTTTCTTTTTTTTTTTTTTTTTTTTTTTGATCGGAAAATTACCGGAAACACATTTTTATCCACAAAAAACGTGCTTCGAGTTCCGAAAAAGTGGAAAAAAAACGATAAAAATAAGAAAGTGAGAGGGGAGGGAAGAATGGAAAAGACTACAACGTAGGTACCATAATTTTGAGATTTGGTCGAGTATTTCTTCAAACGTCGCATTTATTATTGACTCGTAGAAAAAAAAAAAAAAAACTTCCATCGTGTTCGGTCACCCTTCGAAGAATAATTTAAATGGTGGCAAAGAGAAAAGGGACAACAAAAAGAGAAAAAAGAGGAAAATGGTGGAAAAAAAAAGCAAAAAAGTAAAGAAAATAATAAGAATAAAACTGGATCAGTTCGTGGGGCAAAAAAAAAGTCGTCGAATTTCAAAAAGAATTTCCTCCTCGTTCATCATAGTCGCGAGTATTGTATAAATTTTCTGAAATTTTATTTTTTTTCTCGGAATGTTAGAAACAAAAAAAACTCTAACGTGGCAGAACTTCGCTAGAAAACCCAGTTTGCAACAAATTTCATCCATAATTTAAGAAAAGAAAAAAAAAACTGGGTAAAAACCTAGATTTCAAAAACTTGAAAAAATTATAGAGGTTGTGAACCAAAGAGGTAACCAAATTGTACAAAGAAATAAAGATGTACTCAATGTAACGTCTCAGAAGTGTGTAAATTTTCAGCAGAACAGTAAATTATGAGTGGAATACAGATTGAGAGGGATAAACAAATGTGTATGGAGATAGACAGACGAGTGAGCGGCGGAATAGTGTAACAGTGTAGCCGCTAGTAAAGATGTAAAAGTATATTATAAAGATAGTCGTGTCCGCATGAGTGAGAGAGGAGAAGGATTAGTGGTCTCAACAAAAATTGTAGAAAAATGTCAAAGGTAATTGATATAATGTATTGATAGTTATCGATATTTGTATACATATTTATCGATATTTCAGTGATAGTTATAGAGGATGAGGATCAGTGAAGACACAAATTAAAATAAAGTATTGATCGAAGTTGCATCCCTGAAGCGTATGTATTTTACAACAGTTACATAATATAAGTTTGAGTACAGTTTGAGTAAGATAAACGATGATGTACGGAGACGGACGAGTGAGTAGGGGAGATGGTAATAAAGTGTAGCCGCGAACAAAGATGTAAAATATGTGTTCGCAAGAGTGAGAAGGGAGAAAGATTGGTGGTCTCAACAATAGTTTCAGGTAAAAAAAGTACAAAAAACTATTGATAGTTATCAATACCTAGCTTTAACAAAAAATCAATCTATCAGTGTTTTATTGCTAAAAACCAATTATCCAGAACTTTTTTTTTTCTAGTTTTCTTGGAAACTATAGAACCAATACGTACCAAACTCCTATCAGATCTGATCCCATATGAAAAATACCTTTACAACTTTTCCAAAAATTTTTTGTTTTTCAGTTTTTTCAAAAACTGATTAATCATTTGACACCTTGATTCTTTCAGACCTGCTCCAATATAAGAACCATCACTTGTGAAAACTTCAGCTCTATCCATCTTGTAGTTTTTTTAAAAATATGAAGACAAAATTTTAGGCGATTGTTCCGTCCCGTTTTTGCAGACGATTCAGTTCATCTACAAAAACGTGTAGAACAAATTATAGACAACTATTATTCCTAATTCTTGGAATAATAGCTGTCTATATTTTACCTAGCTTCCCACAGACGAACACACCAGATATGCTGACAATGAAGTGTCATCATATTTGGCGGATGTCCCATGTCACGCCACCTTTTTGGTCGGCCATCTTTTGAGTGAAACAAAGAAAACGAAAGTGATGTCATATCTTCATTTCGAAGACATGGTAATTCCTGAACTAACAGTTGAACAGAAATGTTAAGGTCCATACTCGATGTTATGGACATCAGGTCTCACTATTATTAAGAATCAGTATTAAGTTAAAGTTTAAATGTGTTTTGTAATAACTTGAAGTTCAAATTTAATAAAAGATAAAATATTTGTATTTATCTTATTTGTTGAAGTAATTTAAAAAGTATTGAATTACTCTCGCAACAGCGATACATGCATACATACGTAACTATATATATATAAATAAATAAATAAAAATCAGGTAATAATGGGAAAATAGTACCAATAGTTTTCTCATGATTTTCATCATCCCTACCCCTAACCTTTTTGTGAGGTCAATTTTAATATCCCGATTGCCAGCAAACTAGGTAACAAGAATACATTTTAGAAGGATATTTTTAAAAAAAAGACAAAATAAGACAAGCAACCTTGCTATTTAAATGTTTTTTTTTTACATTATTCGACATACTAAGAAATTTCCCAGCTTCTTTTTCGGAGGTTGGGTTGATAAAGTGGGAGTGAGGGTACCTTTATCAATATTTTGTTATTTACGACTATAAGCGAATCGTTAACGAATGAATTACTATAGATTCGAACGAATTGAGGAAAAAAAATACAAGAAACGATTCTCATTCAGAACGCAAAACGTAAAACGTTTACAAATAAAAAGCCGAAGAAAATGAGCAAGATTTTCAAAAGGAGCGATCGGAAACAATAAAAGCGTAATTGACTTTTCCATTTTGTGATAATTCATGGAAAAGCGGTAAGACAGAAATAACGACGTGGCCGATTAGGCGTCATGACGCTATCCTACACATCGAACAAACAAAAACAAATTTTGAAATAATAATAATTTCGTCAGCATCAACATACACGTATATTGTTTTCGAATTGAAGTTTATTGAAGATTATCAGGCGTTCTTGTGGCGTAGCACTTTGGTGTTCAACCTCAGGAGTGTGAGACCAGCTGCTGTTAGGTACTTACATATACGTACATTCTGACCTAAAATGATGACGAGTTTAATATGGTTCCATTGGGTTCATTTTTAATGCTTCCACATACTACTAGCAAAATTAATAACATCAGAAGACCGCGTAGCCAGCATAGGGCGGGTAAAAGTGCCCCCCTGGATTTTTAAAACAACAAAAAAAAGGCAAGTTAAAAAGGATAAATTGTGGATGTTTTGATTTATCCCTAATATCGGTGATAATAGTAGAAATGAAGAAATAATGAGAAAAAAATGAACTATCCAGCATGATTTTTAAGTGGGTTTTCGAAGAAAATCTACATTTTTGGTTAAGCAAACTAAAATTTTATTAAATAAAAGCTAAGCTTATAGGTAATTTTTTTTTTTCATGAAAATATTATAAATTTTGTGAAATACATTGTTGTGAGAAGGTATTCTCACCAGAAGGTAAATTCAACAGAATTTAAGCGTGTTCAGTCACTTCATATTTAACATATGGGTAAGCCAAAACAAAGGACAAACACTGGCGATTTTAGAGCAGGTTTGGACGGTTTTTATACTGGCTTATTTACATGCACGCATACACACGTACATAAGAAATACATACGTAAGTGAGAGCGGCCCAGTTGCGTCATCTCTTATGGTGATAAGAGATGATGGGCCGGTTTGTGTACAGATTGTGACATCATCTGATTGTCAAGATGTGTCACGATTCGGTACTCGTACATTACCTGCATGTACTTGCAGGTAATTACGATCGAACGTAATTTTATTGGTTTTACGTCGCAAGGACAATTATTTGCCAGCCCTTTGGGGTGGCAACTGTTGTCAAGGGGTCGGAGCCCCTATTCCTCATACTAGTGAGTCCCCACAAATTTATTTATACGTTAATTTTATTAGGAAAATTTCAATGACTGATTTTTGCACTGCCAGTAAACTCGACTGTGATTGGACTTTCCCAGTTTGCTTGTTAAAAATGGCACAACTATGGTGGCAAGGGGGTTCTCATTAAAAGGTGGTCGAGTTTTTGAAGTGGAAAAATTACAAAAGGAAATTTACTTTTGAACTATTTATACAATAATTACACTGTGGGCCAAGGCTTCATGTATCCACATGGGTCATTGGAAACTCCCCCACCTATCCAAAAAAGAAAAACAACCCTCTATACATGAATGTTCCATGACCCAGAAAACACCAGAAGTAATTGTTTTGTCACCCTATAAAACCCCTCTAAATGTAAATCCTGAGTATAACCTTATTGCAGTTGAGGGCGGAATGTTGACGCAAATTTCTAATTATATCAATGCCTGTTAACCCTGTAGCTGGTCTCTACTTTGATAAAACTTGCTTTTTCCCCCTTGAAAATTTTCTAACTACGCCTTTGCATTGATCTGCAAATCCCCACTAATGGACGACTGATCATTCAACTAATCAACCATAGAATTAGGTACCTATCTGCAGTAATTACCCAAAATGTACAAGCTACAAAAAAAAGTCCCCAACTTTCTCCCTTCAAAAGTTTACATTGTGAGATCATCAGTTGAGGAGTCTGCTGATTGGGAAATCTTGATTATTAGCCGATTCACTTTTAGCCAACCTTATAGTTTATCATTTCGTGTTCATAATAGTGCCCCCGATTAGTAATTCAAATACGGTGAAACCCCTTCATAACAGATACTAACAGGACCAAATATTAGGTCTATTTGACAGAATTACACCAACTTACACTAACCTATACCAGTGAGGTTATTCCACAAATATTCGAGTAAAACTCGGTGTTAAGTCGCATCACATTCCTACATTTGTGGAATAGCTCTCTAGATATAGGATAGTGTAAATTGGTATAGTTCTACCAAACAGCTATAATGTGTCTGTTCGGAAGATATGCATGTGTCCGCTGTAGAAGGGTCAATAACAATAACTAATAAATAAATAAATAAATAAGAAAAAGATGAATTACAAGAGTAGGTACCTACATTTATAGGAATATATACACAAATAGATATACAGAGTGACCCAGTTTTCGACGTACCATAAGAAAATTACCTTTGGTTCGTCGAAAATTGACTTTCCATGCTGAATAAAACAGCGATTCGATTCGTCGTGTCATAGCCATGGGTTATTGAATGTGATAACGTAAATGAAAAGTCACTGGTAAATCATATTAAAATATTTTTAATTGCAAAAAAACAAAACATGACGCAAGTCCCTACACTTGCTGACTCATACTCGAAATAAAATAGAACAAAATTTTAATTAAATCTTCAAAATGTCCCCATTGAGGGCCAAATGGATAAAACTCAAGCACCAGTTAAACGACAGTTTAGTTCAAAATTTATAGAAGAAACTGTGGTTTAACTGGTGACGGAGTCTTAACCCAGTTTTATGCAACTGGCCCTGACTCGAACATAATAGCTTAATCTATCGTGAAAGAGCGACATTTCTCCTTGCAAAAGTTCTAAATACTTCTCACACTGTTGGGGTATCGATGAAAATGGGCCCAATAATTCCAGCTCAAACATTCAATAAACTTGTTCAATTTGTTGCCTTATCAGATGTTGAACAAGTTTACACTTTGTTACTGGCCTTTTTTATTTTTTACATAGTTATGAAAGAAGCACTGGGAGTAAATTTTTGACGCATCAAAGGTAATTTTCCTATGATGCCTGTGAATATGACCAGGCAAGCACAAGTCCTACACATATCTATGCTATACATTTTAACTTACACCGATGTGATAACCACCCCAACCATTTTCAATACAGGTATCAAATCTGTTGGTTGGTATTCTCAATCATACTCTCCTTAGCCTAATACTCATAGTTGATAACCTGACAGTCTAAAGTACCTCAATCATTTGCAAACTGAAATCAGTGACAGGCTTGGTGCAGTACTGATGGCAATGAACTGTGTTATACATGATAGCTGTCCTGCCTATAATTAAGGACCTGTCGCAGAATACAACGTAATGCTTTTCCAGGCAAACGCAGTGGCACGTATGAAGACGCTTTAGCATGGCCAGCAATATTCACTGACCTGAATCTATTGGATTATTCCCTATGGGGACGCATCTCCTCGACTATTTACAGACATGGACCGTTCCCAACAGGGAGGCTTTTTACACTGCACTCGCAGATTGCTGGTCCAACATTACACACATTTAACTGACAAATGTTCAGGCTAAGTTTTATGATCACCTGTGGAGTACTGTATCATGGCAAATGGTATTGTCTTTTTCTCAACACTTTCTCTAAAGAAGAAAAAATGGCCATTTTTCAGAATAAAAGTTATTGCACCTACATGCTGTCTTTACTAGACTATAATTAGTCAAAAACAAATAATACATGCAGTCAAGTTACATAGCACATATTTTGCATTAAAAAATGACGAAATGAGGGATGAAGCCATGAGAGTCGGCTTTCTCATTTTTCCCAAGTCATTTTAGGCTGTGAAGCTTTTTCGTATTTCTTCATTTCCTTGCATCTGTACTTGTACTAGGGTGGTTTAGTTGTGTTTGGTGTAAACGCACCTCGCAGATACTGTTAAAATATAAACTTTCTCCTTTTCACTCGTCTACAAAATTTCAGGTAACGTAAGTAAGCACTAAGATGTTCACACATCAAAAATGTTACTCGGCTTCTGCCGCAGTTATTTTAGATGTCGATGAGAGGAGAAGGGAATGCTTGGGATCCGATGGTCAACAGTGAATCAATACAATGTTTCCAATCACATATACTAGCACCGATTGAATCAAACTGAGAATTTGCATATATTTTTGGATACAGACTGGTCTCGAACCTTCAACGGTTCGATTGTGAATCCGAGCACCTGATCATCAAGCCCCGCACACATCTATTTCTAAGGTCAGGTCCCTTATACTACGTCGCAGAACGCTCCAAAAACATAATACGAATTCCAGGAAAAACCCACTCGCTTCGTAACTTTTTTCCGCAAATATGCGATTATTTGTTTAAGCAACTTCACGACGTGAGAACGAACTCTTTTTTTTTCACATTTACGCTCGAATTGTGAAAAAGAAGTATCAAACTTGTCGAGTGGAAGTGAAAAAAAAAAAAAAAAAGGAAAAAATTTCGTTTGTTTCAGCATTTAATCACTCGAATGCGAAATCGAAATAAAGCAACGTGTGACTCGTTGGCGGCGGCGGCGGCGGCGGCGGCGGCGGTGGCGGCGGTGGCGGCGGTGACAACGACGGTAGCTAAGGCGTTCAAAATTATTTATAGTGTGATGAAGAAACTCAGCCTATTATACAGAAAAAAAAAAAAAAAAAACTAACGCAGTAGCATCTCCGTCAAAAAAAGTTGGTTTTCGAAAAATAGAAAATTCGTTAGGTACTAAAAAGTTATTAATAGATCAAAATTGATGACTGTATTAAATTTTGTAACTGCAGATGACCTAAAATTACAAAAACAATGGCTTTTTTCAAAATCAAAACAAAAAAAAAAGAGTGTACTGGGACACACGATGGAAGTGAAACTTGTTACACTGAAATTTGTATTTTGAAGAATGAATATTTCGTTGGCAACGTAATTTTTCGTTCTTTGTTTTGTATGAACACTAAAATGCATAAAAAGTCAAATAAATTTAAAAAATTATTTTCCCAATTGGTGAACACCTCAATGTGTAAATTAAATCACGCAACCTTCATTCCACTGATAAGAAAGCAATGAATGAAAATGTGTTGAAAAGGTGAAGAGGGAAATGAATCAAATAAAGTTGAACGGGCCTAGCTTTGGTAAAGAGAGTCAATGGTAACATTTTTTTATTTTACTTGCTTCGTTGCATGAACGTTTTGTTTATTTTGTTTCACGGGCTTCTTTACATGACTATTTTTGGTTTACTACCCAGGCAAGGAGGTTTTACTTAAAAAATATTTTTTGAAAGTACCTACCTTTCAGCTTATACTTGCCATAATTGTTTGCACTTTAAATTATAGTTAATATATTTTGCAAATTTCTCAGTTACTGGTCCAGATTAATCATTTTATAGCCAAAATAAAATTCAAAATAGCTGCATCGTACGTACGTACCATCTAGCTCATCCATGCCAAAATTAGTAACGTGTTAGAATACCTCCATTATAACAAATATTTGTTCCAAACTATGATTCTATTGGTCCAAAATTGGGTATTTTTTAGCCAAAATAATAATAAAAATAGGGTTACTGATTATTGAATGTACCGTCCAGCCAATCCACACCAAAATTAATGTAAAATTATAATAGATTACAATGAATTTTTTTTCTAAATTTCGTAGGTATTGGTCAGAAATTAAGAATTTTATAGACAAAGTAAAAACGAAAATTGTGATACTGGAAGTATTGTCTGGCCAGTATGTAAGAAAACCGATAGCAAATTATAACATATTATAAAGAATATTTTCTCCAAATTTCATAGCTGTCTGTCTAAAATTAAGAATTTTATAGCCAAAATAAAAATGAAGACGGCGGTACTTCCATCCTGCTTAAATGCGAAAACATCAACAGGTCAGGTCCTTGACTTTGTACTAATGTTCGTTCAAAATATCATGACTATCTGCGACCTATACTCAGATTCCTATTGCTGAAAAAATATCCAACACCTGATCAAAAGTAAGTCAATGATAAAATATTTCCAATTCAAATATTAACTGATGTACATACGTCCTGTGGCTGCAGTGAGTTGTTAACACAAAACCTTTGGGGAAAACAGACATTCCTAAAAAATTCAACGACAAATTTCATGAAAGTGCAAACTATAAATGCGCAGAATGTACAATTAGAATTGCTTCATTAATATCTTTCACGTATTTTTAAACCACAACGCATATGGAGCGTTGAACATCTCTTTAGCTGTATGTCTCTGTACCACGGTAGCAAGAAATTCGCTTATATCTATATCTCTACTATATACAGTAAACCCCTTAATACATTTTTCGAGGGACCACAGCAAAAAAACATATTACATGGGGAAACGTATTGGAAATAGAAAAATTCTAGCGTAGCAAGCATTGCTAGAAAAAGTAGGTTTCGAGAGAAAGAATTATTAATTTTGATGATCACATTAATTGTCTGGAAGTTTGTATGCGTTAATAGTATGTTATGACTGTATGAAATGTGTTAGCTGCTGACAAAATATTAGACTATGTGAAATATAAATGCATTTTTTCTTGAAAAAATGAAAACTAAATTTAGATAATAAAGTATGGTACATCATTAGATAATTTAAAATAAAACCAATGAAATACCTATAATAACGTTATGAAATAAAAAATAAATAAAACATGATCATGTGGTTAATTTTTGTAAAATGAAAAGTTCATGCAAATTAGAAAACAAAAATGAAAAAAAGTTTTACTGAAAGTACCATCTGGTCGATCGGCACAAAAATTGTTAGCATGCTAAAATAAATTTTGATGAATATTTATTTCAAATTTCGTACATATGTTTCCAAAATTCCAAATATTATGACCAATACAAAAACTAAAATAGCGTACCGGAAGTACCGTCCGGTCGATCCACACCGAAATTATTTGTATGCTACAATAGTATATAATAAATATTTATTTCAAATTTCGTACGTATTGTTCCAAAATTGAGCATTTTATGACCAATATAAAAAAATAACGGTACCGGAAGCACCGTCCAACTGATCCGCGCCAAAATTGGTAACGTAATACAATAAATTATGATAAATAATTGTTCCGAATTTCGTGGCTATTAACTTAAAAATTGAGCATCTTATAGTCCAAATAACAACAAAAATAGTGGTACGGGAAAAACCATCCGGCCGATCTGCACCAAAATCAATAGGTCTGGTCCTTGGCTTAGTATAAATGTACGTAACAAATTTTGTGATTATATGATAAAAATTACGACCTATACCGTGGGAACAAAAATTAACTTATATCTATCTATCTATCCACATATATATATATGAATTTGAGTTGTTGGTGCCAAAATTTTACTGAGATCATGAAACGAAAAACATACCCACCCCAACCCTGGCGGCTAATACTGCATCAAGCATAATAAGGAGATTTTCTAAAGAAAACCTACTTGAAAACTCAGCATTATTTAAATGTAATAAAAATTATGGTGTAATTAATAATTAAGTCCATTCTATATGAACAGAAGTGCGAAACGTTCAACACTTTTTATGAACTAGATTTTGAATTTGGAATGTGGAGCACTAATTCTTTGAAGAGGCCATTTGATTTCCTGGGGCAGACCTAAAAACAAAAAATGTTTTTCTCAAATATTTCACAATTTCCAAACACAAACCAAAAATATTTCTTAAAAAAACGTAATATGTGGAAAAATGTGTTAACCAGAGACTTTTGTTGGCCTACATATGGTATCACTATTCAATTTATTATTCTGTGGAAACAACGAAACATTTTAATAGTTGGCGCATGCAAATTTAATTTTGTGAAATAATAAAGGGGAATTTTAGGCGAATGAATTTCTTGTCTTTACGTTTAACATAGGGATACAACGGGCTAAAAACTGTTGAAAACACAATCGCTGGACAGATTTGCATGAGATTTTCCAGAAAAAATTGTGTTACTCCAAGGAAGGTTTATTGCCATCAAGAAAGTCCGTAGCCCCTTGGAGGAAAAGTTACCAATTTTTACCATCTGTGAGAATGGAAAAGGGACAAAACATTTCTTGAACCGAACAAAATGAGTAGAAAAGAGAATTTAAAATAAATTTCTACCCTTCTTTGTTAATCGTCTGACGACTACTGGTTCGTGTGATGGATATGATTCTCTCTGTCACACTCTGTTTCGTTGTTCTTTTTTTGTTTTTTTTTTTTTCCATCGGTTTTATTTAGGTCTACAAAAAATGGATTAAAACAATTTTTAAACACTAGGCAAATGAAGATGCGGATAACAGCTCATACCTACCCCCAGGTTGTTCCACGACACCAAAATTAATCGAATTCTTTAAAATCCATACACGTCAGTCAAGTTCGATACAATGAACAAAATTACAACTCGTGTAACACTTGCGATTTTATATATATATATATATAATGTAATTCTCATGGAACCGATGACGTCAGTGATTCATGTTTGTCGATTGCGCAGGGGAACTTGGCCGACCTGTTGAGATTTTAAAGCCTTTGAAGATTAATGATCAGATTTTCACAGAAACGTACCTAAAAATGGTAATTCACGACCAAAAGAATCGACTGAGAAGATGGAGTTAATTTGTAATAAAGTCATGACGAGTCGATCCGCGCATAGGTGAGACTTATTAAAGCGTTAGAGTGAAAGGGTCGTAGAGGAGGGCAAAAAGGTGAACGATTCGAGTAGATACACGAAGGAGCGAGATGAGTGTGCGACGCACTCGAGCTTGAAGCGAGTGAGGAACGACGCGTAGCTGGGGCAAACAATTCGTCGTACACAGGAAATGGCAAATGAGTACAAATGCATACATATATATATAGAAAGAGAGAGAATGAGAGAGAAATAGAAATCAAGAGAGAGAGCACCTTCTCAGCACCTACAGCATTTTGAACGTGCATTGTGCAGCCTGCAGCAACGAACAGACGTTTATAGACACATAATATAATATGTGCAAGTTACCTATTATCGTACCTACATACATATGGAGACTGACATGTAGAAGGTTACACATACAGACGTATAGACAATATTCAGGGTACAGGGGGTACAGGGGTACAAACGTGTAAACGTGTACAAGACGACCAACGTGTCATTTATTTTCGCTATACTATGTACGGCTTCGTATAGTGAACTGAAGAAAAAAAAAAAAAAAAAAAAAAAAAACTTCACACTATGACAAGAGTGAACAAGAGAGACAGGGACAGCGATAGAGAGACGTTAAATGAAAAATCGATATTCGACGATAAGGGAAACAAAAAATAAGTTGGCTGAAAAAGAAAAGTACGCCATCGACGAATAAATTACACTTTTGGTTATCGTCGATTTTTTTTTTTTCTTTCAAACTCTTGGATAGGCTAATCGTCGATGGCGTCGACCCTTAACGCCTCAAAAGAAAAACTATCAAAACTCCTCCACGTTTCAGATACGACCGCGAAAATGTTTGCCAGAAACGCCAACCTTTGGTGTTGCGCCGCATCGTATCTCATTTTAAGCCACTATACTTAATTACACAGACACGCGCACACACGCGCGCACACACGCACACACATATTACCTATGTAGGTACTCGAAGGGCTATCGACTGGAAAAAGGTACCTACGGTCATTACATTCGCCGGTTGGAAATCTTGTGCGAAGGAAAGCCGAAATACTGTCCAAGGCTGACCAGGTACGCACCCCCTCGAATGAAAGGACTCAATACGCAGCTGCTGCTGCCACCACATCGGCACCACAATGCGGTGTCCAGTCGACCAGAAATTGAGAAAGCTAATTTCGGACGAAACAAATGCACAGACCACACGAGTAGAACGAGAAAGTGAACCGAAAATTGGGGTCAAAATTCCAAACCAATAAGTCGCTATTCCAGCGTCGCTCGCCAAGACCCTAATTTGGGTGGTTTTAATTTTCGTTTGTCTCAGTTAATTTGATTCGAACTTTCGGATGCGTGAAGCTGAGATTGTAGGCGATTTCGAAACGATGCGAGAGGTGATGCCGCCGCTTCAGTGGGATAAATTGGATGACGCAACGAGACGGAGGTCACTCATGGCAGGAGTAAAAGGATTTCATTGGCATTATTCCCACGCGCAATAGGCGACATAGGGTGGATCGGTTTTTAACAAACCATGAGAATATTACCTTTGGTAAGTCAAAAATTTAATGCTCTATCCCTTTATTCTTGTTATATTTTTGCCTTAGAATCGCATTCAGCGTCAGTTTTCCATCAGAACGAACAGTTTTTCAATGATAATTCAAAAACTGCCTCACCGATTTCAGAGACTGTCATCCCAAAGAGCAAAAGCATCAAAAATGACAAGCCAAAAGTGTAAATTTTGTGAAAATAAAATAAACCAACAGCGCGAATATTTTCAATCCGTATAACAGTGTGCGCTCCTTCACGATCATTTGCAATCATTTGCGATCCTTTACATCATTTGCAATCCTTTGTAATCATCTGCCATCCTTCGCCATTCTTTGCGATCCTTTTCAATCCTTTAGGATCAAGTTCTGCTTAAAACCTTCGTTAGAACAACACAAATAAGTCCTCAAAATTTTAGCCTAATCGACAGAGAGATTCTGAAGTGATGGACATATCGCTATAATAAATGTACAAGCATGAAATTATTTCCCATTATTATTTTGCCAATTATTGACTCGATGCGCATGCGCCACTACCCACACAGTTGCACACAGGTATGAAAAAAAAAAATGTAAACAATGAATTCTACAATGTTACCAGAAATTCAGTGTTGACACAAGCCAAGGCACTGCGGAGTGGTGCTTCAGGTCTTGTATATTACATAAACAAACTTTGACATTTATAGTATAAAATAAATTATGTTTCTATGTGCATGTATGTATGTATGTATGTACGAATGTATGTATGTATGTATATTTATTTTTATTGACTACCAGATTTCATTAAAAACAAAGTTACTTCGAGTTAATGACGAGTGAAAATATTAGAAGAAAACTCAAACCGTTTTTTCCCTTTCGGTTTTATAGTACAAGTGGGTCTCTATATAAATAAAGCCCATAAATTTTTTGGCCAAGCCTAAAAATACAATTTTCCCTCCCTCCTACACAATGTACTATTATAGATAGAAAAATATTTATCTAACTTCTCAGAGGGACAAAAGAAAATATTGAGTGAGAGAGTGTGACGGTGAAAAGGAGGGGGAAGAGAAAGGAGAAAAAGAACAGGAACAGGAGAGAGATATGTAGGTGTTCGGTTTGATTCCCAGACAAGATATTATATTTTTCTAATTTTTTATTAATTTTTCTACGTATAGTGGGCAGTCTGGTGAGGTGAGGTAAAAGAAAAAATATCCCCGCCTCACGGTGTGTATTTTCCAAAAGTGTCAAATTTTGTAATGGCTGTCATTCAAAAACCACTTGACCGATTTCGCTCAAATTTATAAAAATTTCAAACAAAATCTTTTAATTTACGGATGTTATCGTGATGACAACAAGGCGGGTTCGCAACACTTTGAGAACCTCTCATTCCGAAACTAGTGGATGAATTTTAAAAATTTTAGTCCACGAAAACTTTTAAACCAAAAGTTTTATTGCTATATTAAATCAAACTTCGGAGGCTCCACAGACACCCAAAAAGTGCCAAAATGAGCAAAAAATTGAAATATGTATGTATATATAGATATTGTGTACGGAAAAATTTTAGTAACCTATATATTCGTGATTTAGGACTCAGGATCGGAGCTTTTCCACAAGTTCCGCCCCCAGGTCCCGTCATTGCACTGAATGCTGCAGTTGTATTTTCCTTTAGAAAATACCTCCCATGAGGAATACTTTTTCTGAAAATTTTAGCCCCATCTATTTTGTGGTTGTCACAAAGCCGTGAAAACAAAATTTTTCCAGCAATTTTTCTTCGCCATTTTTCTGGAAAACTACTTATTCGATAAGGACCAAACTTTTATCAGACCTACTCCAAAATGGGAACTATTTTTCGTGAAAATTTTAGCTCTTTCCGTTCTATACTTTTATCAAAACCATGAAGACAAAATTTTGGGAGATGCGTATATATTATACATTAGTATACCTGTACCTATACACTAAAAAAATTATGCCAAAATGGTAAAATAATACCAATCATTTTCTTTTCTTATGAAACGGATAATTTTCATCGTTACCAACCCAAACCGTTTTGCGAGGTCAATGTTAATACCCCGTTTGTGAGCAAACTGTGTAAAAGAAAAAAGGATTATTAATTGTCATTTGAGTCGACGTGACGTTCGACGAGGTTTGAAATTTTGACGCGAAAAAGTGGTTGGAGGAGTCGATTTCAAGCGCAAAAAAATGGTCATCAATGCGAATGTGTTCTGGAGAAATAAATTCCAGATAGGGGTAAAAAAAGTTAACCATCAATCTGAGCAGTGGCGGTCAATGGTCCAGATCGGTTAGTAATAATTTAATTAATGCTCGCCGCTTCGATAAGAAATGACGCTTTTCGGAACGAAAATCGACGAATAACGATTATAAGGAGGGGGAACTAATTACGGGATCAGGAAGGAGTAAGGGTACTCGATTGGCGAAAAAATTTCAATCCGAAATATCCCTCCCAAAGGAGAACAACGAGACCGTTTTTGATCGCGCAGTACCACAGTCAATTTGGTCTGTTCAATATGGAAAATAGTTCAGAACTTTATCGGTTTTTAAAAAAAGTATTGTACTATTTTTCAAGGTGAAACTCGACAAACACTTTTTTTTTCTCCAAAATGTGCATAATGTTTTGAGGACGCGACTCTTGGTGAGTAGTTTTGGTAAAAATTTCTTCGCCAAAGACGATATCTTAGGCCTTATCTGTGTTTCTAATCTACTTTCTTCAAATCAAAAAAGTTCTTATAGTGATGTAAAAAGTTTCAGTATCAATTGATACATATTAAAAAGTACAATATAACAAGGTATCAGTAGATTTCATCAGTACCAATTGTTACCTTTTGCAATACATCGGTATCAAGGTTCCAGGCACCAAGACACCAGTGCACTGCATCAGTACCAATTGCTATCTTTTGCAGTAGATCGCTACTAAGATTCTAGATGCCAAGGTACTAGATACTAAGGCACCAGCGAATTTCATCAATACCAAAATTAATGTTCTCTTTTGAAGTACGTTGATACCAAGGTTCCAAGTACCAAGACACCAGTGCATTGCATCAGTGCCTACTGTTCTTTTTTACAATACATCAGTACCAAGGTTTCAGGTACGAATGTTCTGTGTACGAAGGTTCTAAGTATCAAGGCACCAGCGATTTACACCAGTACCAGTTGTTATCGTTTACAGTATATCAGTACCAAGATTTCAGGTACCAAGGCACCAGCGAATCAAATCAATACCAAAATTAATGTTCTCTTTTGCAGTAAATTGGTATCAAAGTTCCAGGTACCAAGGCACCAGTGAATTGCATCAATACCAAATGTTATCTTTTCCAATACATCAGTATCAAGGTTCCAAGTACCAAGGCACTTGTGTAATTCATCAGTATTCTAAATGTTCTCTCTTTTGTAATGCCTCGGTACCTATTTCTCCTTTCTCAATAATTTCCCCGAGTTCTACTGGATGGAAATTGATGGTGGTAGTCAAAATCTAAGCATACGTGCGTAGTATCCATTAGTAGGTTCACAGTCCTGAAGAATTGTCGGGAATTCCAGATGAAGAACTTCATTTCTGGGAATTTCCCATTACTGAAAACATGTAGTGGTACTAACTGATACATATTGATACCTACTTAATGATTTGATACTGAGGCCCATATTCACAAACATCACTTTAACCTACCTTCACTTGAATTTCACTTTAAAAAAGTGTTTTGCACAATTTCGTGCTTAAATGAGAGTTCCTATTTAAAAATAAAATGTTACCAAAATCTTAAATACAGAATTGTACCAAAAGTCATTTTTAAGTGAAGTTTAAGTGAAGGGAGGTTAAAGTAATGTTTGTGAATATGGGCCTGAAACCTGTCGATACTCAATTTTCTTTATCTCTCGCATCGCTATAATAAAAACTAAGTTGTGGTAGGACTTGACCAAGACTAGAGCTTTGGATTTAGCAATTTTTTGCCATATCAAACACAGCTATTATTCTAATCACGCTGACCACATTTTTTCTCTTTTCTGTGTAAGTACCTAAGTTAGGTGTAGATTACTTTCGAAGTTTTCTGCTGGTTTAGGTATTAGAAAACGATCGTGATGTATAATGTCGGCAGCACATAGCTAATACAGATGACTATAAAACCGTGTAGTCGAGTTTCAGGTTACAATTAATTCATTCGGTTAAAGCGACTTATCGAGTAATCTATATTCGATAAATTGTCACAGATGTGGTTTAACTTAGGGGTCTAATCTGCGAGTGAGGTTTTCAATTAGTATTTGGCATTTTGAACTTAATTAATAAGTTTTATCACAAATAAAAATGAAAAATCGTTGAAAAATATTTTTTCATCAAAAAATTTAACCAACTTCAAAAAATAAATAAAATAAAATAACTCTCTAAAAAGAGAAAAATAATTCTTTTAAAATTTCTGAGGCTCAATTGAAACGAAAAACAACATAGTACTTAAATATAAAACTTTTTACACCCTGTCCCAAGTTACAAATAATATATTAGGTATCCAATGGTACACACATGCCAGGTTTGTAGGCTACTTTGAGACCCTTTCACATTACATATTTTGTTTAAAAATCAAACCGTCTTTTAAATTGTTTTGTAGTAATTAACACCTTTATTTTTCCAGTATTGATGAAAAGCCGCAAAACGATTAAAATTAGAAAAGTAAATAATCTTGGAACACTTTTTCTACGGATTGCAGCAAAATAAAACTACAAAAATACCCAAGATACAATGGTGGCGAATCCAGGAGGGAAGTAGGGAATTCCCTCAAAGTCAAAAAAAAAGGCAAAATGGAAAATTTAAGGTAAAGTAGATTTTCATTGTTTAAAAGTCATCTATATCACCAACATTCTTTTAATAAAGTTCAACATATATAAAATATTTATATTTTTTGCAAAAAATTACCAATATCCCACAAATACGATGCATACGATAAAATATACTGAGTAAGTATCATGTTTTCAAAATGTGTCAAAAATTATTTTTTTTTTTGTGAAATGAAAAATTATTTCAAGTTCAAACAAGCATAATTTTAGGAAATAATTCGATGGCTTTCTTTCCTGCAGTGACTAGAATTGTGGATTATAGAAACAAAAAAAACTCACATTGCAAAACGAAGTATAGTGCAGTTGTCTACGTTCTGATTACAAAAATATTAAGGGAGATTTTAGGGTACGTGTTCAAATCTAGTGTACTGCAGCGAGGGTGGGCAGAAATAGACTTTTTCTTGGTTTTAGGTTAAAATGAGTAGTTTTTTCGATGAAAGCTAGAAAATGAATTTTTCAGGACCATTATTAGAAGGATAAAAGAGGGAAAATCACACTGAATAGCTAATAAGTTGGGAACAAACTGACCAATCAAAACCAAAATTGATAGGTCTGGTCCTTGTATAAGAAGTATTCTTTTTATCAGATTTCGTAATTATTAAAAGAGAATTGCAACTTTTATTGAGATAACATGAAAAATTAGCACCTTCAACAGCCCTAAGGAATGAACCATAATACCAATAGGAACCAAATGTCGAATCATATTAAATATACTTCAGATAAATACATGTGCTAAATTTTGTGACTATTTCAACAAAATCCCCTCAACAGACGTACCTTAAAGCCTATTCACACAAAAATTAGTAGGTACTGTCCTTTACTTTAAGTACCCAGGAATACCAAATTTCAGACCTATTAATTAAAAATTGCCACCTGTATGTTGTTCAATAAAAAATACATATAAATTGACCTACTTGACGAACTATGTCCCTGATCCAAATCAAAAACAGTAGGGTTCTTCCTTAGATGGATTCTAATATGTTTTTCAAATTTTGAAACCATCCGATTAAAATTACGCCTGGAAATGGACTCAACGCAAAGGGGAAACATAAAAAAAATAAATTTTCAAAAATAGTGCCAAAATTCTCAGAAAATCATGAAACGAAAAACGTACGAACTCCCACCCTTGGGTCCGAACACTCGGGAAATTTTAATAAGTAGATTTTTGAAAAAAATCCACTTAGAAAATAAAAGTATGGCCACAAAATTCGAATAAAGACCGTCAAATATTTGTTGAAAAGCACAAAAAAAAAAAGAAAAAAGCAAAACTCCACAAAATATTTGTTGTTGTCATTTCCCACCAAAAATGACACTCCGGATCCATCACTGATACAAAGATGTCTTCTACGCGAGAAAAGCAGCTGAAAAACTAAATGAATTTTTGAAAATTTTTCGGGGAAAAAAATAAATAAAAGGAACAAAATGGAGAACTGATATCTGATATTTGGCTGTAGAAACGTCCTGAAAACCGAAAATTTGTCAATTTCGCTACTCGATCCAATATTTAAAGACCACCGAGAATCCTTAATCTGTGAACAATAGGCTCGAAATGAGAAAAAAAAAAATTCTTGTCTCGAAGAAGGAAAAACTTGGAAAATTTTGTAATGATGGCATGGCGACAAGTAGTTGGGAAATCGAATCGTCGAACGAATTTCGTAAGCTTATTAAATTTCTCTTGAACATACAGCACTGAGTGGGGGTATTTATTAAGACGTAAGCGTACCCTATTGATAATTCGCTGCTGCTCTTGAGAATAATAAAACTTACGTTAGCACGAAAACACGATCTTATGTATTTAAATTGGAACCCAGCTGTGTTCAATATTGCAGAAAAGTACTGTGTACATTTAAAGTGTTCCAAACAAGTTTTATTAGAAGTGAGTTCTCATCAGTTCAAGCCTATTAAAGGCATAAATAAAGGGAGGTACCGGGGGGGAGAGGTCAAAACCACACTTAGTAAAGAAAAACAAAGACTTTACATCTCAAAAATAGTGTGTTTTTGTCAGCTTTGGTGGTTTTGTGTTGAAGTGGGGGGCGGGTCAAAAATACCACTGAAATTATAGCACCCCCCCTCGCGTTACCACGGAGCTATCAACACCCCCGTAGCTGTATCCTTCATAGTTTTAATTCTGTGTTAGTTGAGTGAAGTGGAATACTTGACCAAAACAATTAATAATTTAAATAGAACTTTTTTTTATGGGAACTGTACACCTATGTGGTTCAAATGCGTTCATATCTTCCGAGAAGAACTTTTTACTAGAACCTACTCACCAGTCGGGCGAAGAAATTCGGTAACTTTTAAGAGTTCTTTTTTTTTTGTCTTTTTTCATATTCTATCCAGGTAAATCGAACAGCTTCTGCGAAAAACCAATCCCACGTTTTTCTAAATCCAACAGATTATTTTTAAAACTCTAGCGCAGCAAGCCACTCTAGAAAATGAAGGTTTTCCTGAGTAAAAGAAAAAAAAAGTAGGTACCATACCTACAACAAAAAAGTTCAAATATGAAAAGTATTCGGTAAAATTCGGGATTAAAATTACGTTTATAAAATGAAATGTTAAGGAAACTTATAATAAAGTGTATTGTGAAAATGGAGAAAACATAAGCAAGTTATTAAATTATTTCTTAGCAAATTAAATAAAATCAAAACTGCTTTCAACCCAACTTCTTTAGTTTATCTCGACTTTTTATTTTCCAAAAAATGTGTTATAAATTATTTTTTCGCTAAAATGAACTAAAAATGAAATTATTAAAAGAAACGACTATTTGTATTTTCCCTCAGCTTTAGTTACAAACAGTCAAAAGTCAAAAACTCATATTTTTCATTTGGATCCAAGTTATAAATTACGAATTAGCCAATCATTTGCACGGTCGAAGTCCATTTCTACTGGTCAACTATACTTGAAAATAAATGATTTTTTGCAGCATTTAATTGTTCTCTGCAGCGGTGATTTGAGAAGTAAAAAGTGCAATTTGAGCAAACTGTAATCAAATGAATCTTGAATACCTATAAAAGTTGAGAAGAAGTTTATTCACCTACAAAAAATATGAAAAAACACAGTTTTTCTTAAATTTCGATATGACGCTTCATTTCTAAAAATCTTCAAAAATTTTTGAATGTTGCGAGAATAATTCACTGTTTGAATTATCTCAACAAATAAGATAATTTCTAAATATTATCTTTTATTAAATTTGAACTTCAAGTTATTACAAAACATATTTAATTTTTAACTTATTACTGATACTTAATAATAGTGAGACCTGATATCCATAACATCGAGTATGGACCTTAACGTTTCTACTCGACTGCTAGTTCAGGAATGAATATGTCTTCGAATAGAAGACAAGACATCACTTTCCTTTCCTTTGTTATAATCAAAAATGGCCGACCAAAAAGGTGGTGTGACATGGAATATCCGCCAAATACGATGACACTTCATTGTCAGCATATCTGGTGGTGTTTGTCTGTGCGAAGCAAGGTTTAATATAGACAGCTATTATTCCAAGAATTAGAAATAATAGTTGTCTATATTTTGTTTGACATGTTTTTGTAGACAAACTGAATCGTCTGCAAAAACGGGATGGAACATCGAAAATTCCAGATTAATTTTCTGAATTTTTTAATAATTTTTCCAGTTATATAACTTTCAAAGTGAGATTAAGACGCAATATTGAATATTTTAGAGCTCTATAGCTCTACAACGATCAAATGGATGGAACCCAAAAAAATATCATAAATACCCGATCACATGGTTTATCACTCACTCCCAATATCTAACATTTCTATTGACTTGGTTCGGAGTGGTAAATTTTTCTTTATAATTTGACAAAAAAAAAGCCTATAATTATATCCCCTTAGAAATGTGTATAGGGGCTCAAACTATATTTATATCTCCCCCCAGGAAGGAGCTTAGGGGCTTAAACTTGGTACGGGCACTTCTTCCATCCAGGAGTACCTTTTGGAAAAGTTTGCTGAAAAACTGAGTCCGGGGCTAAAATTAAATACATCCTTGTCGGGCTATACTCTTTTCAGCCTTATCCAAAAACATTTTTATCTTACCTCTATTCTGGCCCCCAAAAAGGCCCACCAAAAAAACCATTCTAGCTACGCCACCGTGCTAACGACGAATACGTAAGGCGTACCTGGTCTTTCTTTCGAGGGGGTCAACGAAGTGGACGTACGACTGTGGCTGCTGGACACAGACGATGCGACGACGTCCGAACAGGTCAGAAAACCGGTTGTCGAATAGGGTGGCCTCTAGCGCTACATTGAGGCGAGCGTTCGTTGTTAATTCGTCACGAACACGGTCAACAAGTAAAAAAAAAAAAAAAAAAAAGAATATGCTGAAACTTAAAAACTATAGGTAGGTATGCCTACGAATTAAGACAACGCAAAATTATCGAAATACACGAAGCCTGTGGCGGATAAGAAGATAATAAATTAAAGAAACCACAAAAAAAAATCAAAAAACAGAAGAAAAAAAAAGAAACTAACAATAACAACGACAAAAAAAGGAGAATGCTTTCGGTGATGCTGCGAGAGTGGTGACGATCTCTTGTGTTTATAGGTAAATAGGTGGGATGGCCGACGTAACGGAGACTCTACGTCTACGTAACCTTTGCTTAGTACTCGTATTTTAAACGTGCGTTCCGGTTTTAGCGACGCTGACAACTGAGAAAACTGACGTTAACGACGACGTCGGAATGAAAAAGTCGTAATTGGGCTGACAATGGGTAAAACGCATTCGCGACGCTGGCCCACTCGCTGCTAGTATCGCAGCTGCAATAAAAAATAAGACGCTGCGGCACCCGCCGCCGCGCAGTTCATTCAGTGGCGACCTCCAGCGACCGAATAGAACACAGCGGATACGCTTGCGACGCCCTCTGCGCGTTAACCTCGGAACTTTGACGTTTTTTGGGTGGACAGGTACTCTTGAAAAGCGAAACGTTTTATGGGTGAAAACGGTTTTCCGTTAAGCTGCGTTTACACCCAACACACAGGCGAATAACGAACGTTTTTGATGGAGAACATCTTTCAAAGAGGGGTAACTCGTAAAAAACAAAATGTTACTGAAATAATTTAACAATCAAAATTACGACGTCATCATTCGTTCCAGTTACTGAAATTTCCAAGTCCAAAATGATTACCACAGACTGCCTTCTAAATAAATATATTAATTAATTATAATTAAATAAATAGATAGGTTGGTGTGGAAATGTGAACCAATCTATTCGCATACTCTCTCATCTGTCTATCGGCGATGGCGTAGCCCTACAGATAGCATCACAGCTTTGCAATCAGTAAGTTACCAGCTAAATTCCCCATGGTGGCAACTTACAGAATGGTCAAACTTGATGTGAGTGAACTTTCGGCGCTCCTTCACCAGTTCATGCACCACCTCCACATAGTGGCATCAAGCCATGATGGCATAAGTCTGCATCGCAGGTTTGGTTAGTTTACCACGTAGCAGCAACCTAACTCCGCCCACTGATGTGCTGTCGTACGGCAACCGCAGCTGCAGAACAAGAGGGAGTGGTTGTGGACATGTGAACCGATGTATATGCAAACCCTCTCATCTATCCGTCGGTGGTGGCGCAGCCATGCGGATAGCATCATCGCTTTTCAATCTGTAGGTTTCCAGTTTGATCCCCCATACCAGTTACCTACAATTGCATATTGATTTGAATATGTCAAAATGTAGGGTGATAGGCATTATCTGAGATGCAGATGAAAGTGCTGATGATGTCATAATTTTGGATTTGGAAATTTAGAGGCATTGTCAGTGGTTTAAGGGGCGTCCTGTTGAGGTTTCAGCTATCTATTTATTGGATATTGATATAGATACATTAAAGATGTTTTTCAGAAAAATCGGTAGTGTCTTTGAAATTACCACATTTTATGTTTTTTTTTGTTTTTTTCTTGTTTGGTGGAAACAGCTATCACATAAACCAATAAGAACAAACGAAATTCGCTGATTTTTCGTTTATTTTTCTTCCCACTTTGGGAGGCTTCAACTCAAAAAGTAAACATTTCTCAGCATTTTGCGAAAGGGACTTTTTTATTTTTTCAACGTCAAAAATTTATTTTAAAAATTACGTTTCTTAACTACCTGACACCCTGTATGTTATGGTTTCTCTTCTTTTCGTATATGTTACATTTAACTTTTCATCCTTGCGTCGACTTTAATGAACTTTTTTTCCTAATAAAAACGGTTCGTTTCAACCATCAAGAAGGATGCTAACGAAAGTGACACGAAACGAAAAAGTAGATACGAGTATTTTAATAAAGAATTTTTCTCAAAAGTCAAACCAAGTTCAAAAAATAAGAAATAAATAAAATTGCGCTAAAACGAGAAAATTATTATACTTTCTGAAATTTCACCGGCGCGAATTAGTAGGACTTATGGGGCGCAACTTACCGAAGCCCATAAAATTAAATGGTATTGACTCAGGTGTATATAGACCAAGTCTACAGGATAAAAGAAAGGAGAACCGACTTCAATCATTCCAGCATATATCGTGCTGGATAAATTGTAAGAGGGCTATTTTTCTCTTTCGAGCGCAATATTATTCTCTTCTCGACGAAGGTAGCCTACGCGAAAAATTCCAATCCGTAGAGAACAATTTATTTTATTTTTTTACCTTGTTTGCTTGCAAACGGTGTATTAAAATCAACTTCATGAAGAAATTAGGAGTGGAGGGATGAAAATTTTTCATTTTACCACACAAGTAAACCAATGAAAACATTTTCCCGTTTTGACCTAATTTTTTTTTTTACGTGCGAGTATGTATAATTATTATATATTATGTATGCATGTATCACCTAAATTTGGGGTTCATGATTTTGAGAAAACTACAAAAAAGATAGAGCTGAAATTTTCACGACTCGTAGTCTTTATTCGGGACCAAGTCAGATATGAACGAAGTTTTGTGCCAACTGGTCCAGTAGTTTCCGAGAAAACTGGAAAATAAAAAATTCCTTGAAAAGTGGTTATTCCAGAATTTTTAAGAAACTAAAAACGAAATAATGTTGAAATTTTCACAATAGATTTTTACTTATGTTAGTGCAATTTTGATATAATGACATTTGCTACTTATTTGTGCGGTAGTTACCAAGAATTCTGGAAAAGAAAAAATTAATGGAAAAGTGATTTTTCCAGGAATTTGGGAAAATTACAAAAGGGATTGGGTTGAAATTTTCGCAATAGATTTTTCCTACATGGGTGCAAATTAGATAAAAGTTTGGTGCCCATTCACTGGATAGTTTCCTAGAAAACTGGAACAGAATTTTGATTCACAGTTATGAAATCACTATCAAAGGGATAGGGTTGAAATTTTCACGACAAGTAGTTATTATATGTACAGAACCAAGTCTGATAAGAGCGTGGTGCGTATTATTCAGTAGTTTCCGAGAAAACTGGAACGTAAAAAATTTCTGGAAAATTGGTTTTTCCTGCATTTTGATGAAAGTACGAAAAAGATCGGGTTGAAATTCTCACGACTCATCGTAATTTTATGTGAATGCATGTTCGACAGAAGTTTGATGCCTATTGATTTAAAGGTTTGCAAGAGAAAAAAAAAATTTTTTTACAAAAGTAAATAGACTGTGTTGCTTGACGTATCTTTTTTTTTTTTTTTAGTTTTCTAAATGAAAATTGACAAACTAAGTTTTCTGGGGAAGTATCACTGCGCCAGAGTTTTTTTTTTATGTCGGTTTACTAAATTTTCTTCATTTTTGGCGTAAAACGTCGAATAGAAAAGAACTTGGAATGCGCCGTAAATGAAATGCGTCTGTTTTTAGTGTTTTTCCTTTGCTATTTATATTCTTTTCCGTCTTCTTCAGTGTAACAGTGTAGTTAACTCATCCAAAGAACAAAGAGTATCAAATATGCATGGTATCAGTAAAAAAAAAAAAGTTACTCTATTCTCAATTGTAAAATTTTTTTAAAAACAAAAGGAAGAATATATGTTATGCTATCAACGTCGAAGGCTGTTAGTAGCCGACGAATGAGCATGGGAAATATGACGTTGAATCGGTTAGGCTAGTTTCTGTCTCAGAAGTTGTATTCTGAATAACATTCAGTTTTACCAAAAACCTACACTAGTTTAAAAATATATTCTTTTTCAGAGAAAAAACGTTCTTGAATTTTGAGAAACACAAAATGTCGCATAAACGGCTTTTGATCATTACCTACATTGATAGAGGTACTAAGAAATCTGCAAGTATTATTTTTTAATGATTTTCATTCAACAGGAAATGTGTTTACCAAATAATAGTCAAAAATTTTCAAAAACTGAAAAAAAAAATTATTCTTTTTCTGGAAGAGCAATCACGATTCTCCAATCAGACATTCCTTATAAGAACACAGTACCTGATTCATCGAGCTTTGCTCTGTTGTGAAAAAAAAAAAATTTTTGTTAATTTTAATCAAACTCGAGAATTTTAGCAATATATTTATTAAATATATCCTTCAGTATTATCGTATTCGTATATCTCGAGAATTAAGATCGCAATATTTAACGCCTACTTCATTAGTCATAAATCATAATAATCATACGCAGATTAGGCCTATCAAAATACGATAATAAAACCATTCTTATTCGTTACTTTTAGGGTTAATCTATTTTTCAACGTTCGGTGTTATCATTTGTTGCTGATGGATAAGATTGAGATGCTTATACGTATATCTGTTCAACGAATTTTCTCAAACTTGAGACCTATGTAGATTGTTTTTTGCACCGAAATACCTCTATACTGTAATTTTCACTTCATAACGCGTTTACAAACACAAATACACACATACCTACACACAATTATTACTCGTTTTATAGTATAGGATACAGTATAATAGGAACATATAGCTGAGCAGGTCAAAAAACAAAATTTTTCAGGAGCACAAAACTGCAAATGTTCAATTTTTACCCAGTTTCCTTGCAAAAGGAATATCTATTAGGATTTTCGCAGAAGGGTTTGGGGCGGGGATGATGAAAATTATCCGTTTCATGAGAAAAGAAAAAGACTGGTCCTATTTTCCCATTTTCACCGAATATTTTTTTCATGTATAAAAGAATATCAGTATAATATTAATACATAAAATTATACAATTATGTTTTGCCCAAAATTTGTGTTTACGGTTTTGATTAAACTACAAAAGGGATAGTCCAGAAATTTTCACGAAAAGTAGTCCTTACGTAGCACCCAGTCTGAAGGTACTTCGTTGCCTATTGGTTTAGTAGTTTTCGAGGAAACTGGAGAACAAAAAATTCCGGGAACAGAGGTTTTTTCAAGATTTTGAAGATACTGCGAAAGGGATAGGGCTGAAATTCTCACAGAACATTGTTATTATACATGTAGAAGTCTCGTAGGTGCTTGACACCTATATTAATTGTTCGGTAGTTTTTGAGAAAACAAGAGAAAAAAATTACTTATCGGAGAAAACATTGAATTCACGATTTGGAAAAAACTAGAAAAGAGAAAAAACTGAAATTTTCATGAAAGATAATCTTTATATAGGACCAAGTCTGAAATGAGATTTGTGCCTTTGATTTCGTAGTTTCCGAGAAAAATGTAAAACAAAAAAAAATTTCTGGAGAAAAGCAAATCTACTGTGATGCTTGAAGTATATTTTCTGTATTTGTTTTACTTATTTTTCGTGAAACTGTAACGATAAAATTTCCATAGGTCGATATGTTTTTTCGATATCGATAGTTATTGATAGTTTTTCGTAAATTTTTTCACGCATTCGGATATCAAGATTATTTGTTGAATTTTTTTAAATATGCAAATTGACAAGCTGGGTTTTCCAGCGCAGTATTGCAACGCCAAAGTTTTTTAACCTCATACTATAGTCTGTAAAATATTTTCAATTTTTAACGTAAAATGTTAAAAGAACGAACACTGACTTATACCGTCAGTAGGCTAGCATCCGTGAAAGAGTGCTTCAAACCAGTATCAAGAACTACAATATATAGATATATAGATTAAAAAAACAAATAATCATTTTCTTTACTCATACACTGTTCAGCCTCTGCGCGTAAGATATGCCTAATGTCATACATGGATGCAAAATGTGAAAATTTCCAATTGACAAACAAGTTCAGACCATAAAAACTTCAATTACTGCAAATTCTGCCACAAAATTAAGTTTTATTTTTTAATTTTTTTAAACTGCTAAAATTTGAAATGTTTATGGCATTTGAAAACAAGCAAGATTGAAGTTTGACTCAACTCAGATTCACCCGGGTTTGTTCAAGAGTAAGTAACTTGAAACTCTCAACTTTTTATTTTCTTAATACGTTATGAAATAGATTTTTGTTTCCTCCCCAAAATTGATCCGTAACGAGTTTTGAAAATTGTGGCTAAAATTCATCATAATAATGTGTATGGGTCACAAATTGACAAGACCAGGGTCGACAGGAAACATGCGGCGGATTTTCCTGGTAAAACGTGAATTGTCGGACAGAGGTAAGTAGAAGGGGTTGGTGGCGGAGTCACCCTGGCGAAATATTACGTAGCGAGTCTAGAAAAATGGAGCTCTCCTGTTTCCCGTTAAAACGTGTTCAACACTCGTAATAATTCACTCAATGATATACCTACATGTAAATAAACGTAATGTGGAAAGAGTAAGGGTGGAACTCCTTAATGGGGCGCCAAGCACCGAGTTTTTGTCGCGTCTGTCGCCTTTTTTTTTGTGGGATCGTCCAAACTGGAGTACTTACTGACTAAGTTATACAAAGTGTACTTACTGAGGAGAAAATCGTCGAACGTTTTGAGGATAAAGGAAAAAAAAACGTGAAAACAAAAAACGAAGAACAATCTCGATTATGAAAAGAATTCGACGATTTGAACTCGTTTCTGTGTTTGAATACAGCGCTTGGAGAAAGGACAAAATAGCAGGAGAATACTCGATACGTTTTTGCGGTGTTGCCACTATGACGTCCATACTCATGCGACTTTGTCGTCCGCTAAACGTTGATAGCCGTGTTCGATATGGACTAAAGTGACGAACTTTTAGCACTTTTTAATATTACAATGTGATCTATGTGAGAGATTACGGAACTATGTAGTTCTCTAAAGAGGCTGTTCTATTTATCAGAGCAAGGCTGAACTCGAAACGTACGTTAGATGAACAGCTTCTCGACCCAACTCGTTAATAAGGCTCTGAAAGAAAGTTCTCTTTCTAAAACTATGATGAAGTTTGCATCACATTTATCCTTCTAATGAACACAATTATCGTTCCATTCAAAGATCAATGTTCTGAGTTTTTGCCATTTCACAGAACTCACTGACAAGTCGCAACTATAACCTTGATGGTCTACCGAACTTGACGAAAACCTAGAACTTGATTGAAGCACTGTTCACCACATCAAACACAGCTAATTTCGTTGGTTCAACTTCTTGTTTTCTGATTTGAATGGTGTGGTAGTCGGGTTCTCTACCTGACCACCGTGTAGACATCAGCTGGAGATAAGCTGCCGTCATATTCTTGATTAGTCTCAATTGGTGATCAAACCAATACTTAATCACACAATATTTAATCACACCAGTGAATAAAACGTTCATCTCAGTTGACCATTGAACGCAAGATCCCAACCATTCCCCCTTCACTTGAAGACATTTATTAACGTTCAGACATAGCTGGTACACGGATTCGATACCGATACCCCATAAAACAAAACAAAAAATCATTTTTTAAAAGCAGAAAAAGAAAGAAAAGACAATCGAATGCCGACGAAAACTTATCGAACGGAAAATTGTTTTTCAACGCGTCAGAACGAAACGGAAGATGACGTATTTACGGCGCTGGGTTATGCAATTAGAGAGACGCGAGGCAAACGCGAATCCAATTTGGAGCACGAAATTTCATCTTTCGTAGACAAACGCCAAGCGTTTACGGTACGCATTTGGATTATTTTCCCTCCCACCAAAAAAATTGACTCTCAAAACAACATTAGGCCAGATTAAAAATTTTAGCAAAAAAATAGAATCAACTGGAAAAAAAAAAAAAAGAACAAAAACCGAGAAAAAACCTTTTAACATTTCTCCAGCAAGATCAAGAGACTGGAATTATTGAAATTGGCGCTCTTTTCTTTTTCATGTAAGCTTATTTGTAGGTAGGCTTTATGTCAGTTTCGTATAATTTCAATGAAACATTTAGGTATATTAGGACCAACTTCAATAATTTCTGTCTCTAGATCGTGCTGGATAAGTTTTAAATTCACTATTTTTCTATTCTTAGCCCTTTTGTAAACTTTCTATATTTTTGAAGTTGGTTCTACTATTCTCGATAAAAATTAGGTATTTGTGATACAAGTGCACAAAGTACCTAGGTGATTTTGATACGAGTGATGAAAATCACACGATTAGCAATCGCCTATTTGGCACGAGTGTAGCATACGATTTTTCGCCACACATCTTAAAAAAAATTTAAGTCAAAAAAATGTTTTTAGAATGTACCATCTAAGCAATGCAAAAACGGTAAATTTTTCATTAATTTTCGCTTTTTCTTTCGTTTATTTTGAAGTAACTAGAGATGAATAAAAAATTTATCAGAATACAAATTTAAGAAAACATTTTCTTCATTCCAGAAGTACTAACCCCACCTTTCCGGCACAAATAGTAACTAAAGAATCATCGAATGAGAGATTGCTGGATTCCAAAAACTTTCCAATTTCGCATTAATTTTCATTTTTTCGTTTATTTATTTTCAAACAGCTAAAGATAATTAAAAATTATACGCAAATCCCGTAAATTTTATCTTTTCCAGCAACACCAAAGCATAGAGGCTTAGGAATCATTGAATGAAATAAGATAGGTTAGTTTAAAAATTGAAATGTTGCGTTCACTTAAAATGGCAACTTAACAATAAATTTTCTACGAATTCAGGAAGTGCAAAAATTTAATAGTGTTGAATAAAATATAGTGCGCATGCGCAGCAAAAACTGTGATTTAACAACGTCTGTTTTTGGGGTGGTTGTCGCGAAATAGTATATTACGCCAACTAAGAGTAAAATGAGGTTAATAAAATTCTCACGTCGACCGAGTTGCGTACAATATTTTTTATAACCAGTATAAAGGAATGCTGTATTTGAGCCAGGGGCAATAAAACATGTGGATTTCTGGATCGAATCCGTATTATAGCAGAAAGATATTCTCCAAAAAACGAAAATTGAATAAATTTAAATAAAACAAAATAGGACATTTAGAGATGTGGGGGAAACTAAGGAAATAATTAGACGTGAGAAAAAGAAATTAAAGAGTGAGAAAAAGAAATTAAGGAGTGAGAAAAAGAAATTAAGGAGTGAGAAAATGAAATTAAGGTGTGAGAAAAAGAAATTACGGAGAGAGAAAAGTAAAAGTTCTGAATCTGGCCACTTTCATCACGTCATACATGCCTCCAAAATACCGCATTTCGTACACATGTTGCAAAAAACTAATTTTTGGTAGGTACTTAACTCTACCCACCAATTCACATTAAGATAATCACGTTTCTTCGTAACATTTAAGAGAGGATATTTTAACGCAAAAAGTATTTTTAGAATTTCATAACTCCATTGTGCTGGAAGTTCTCTTGAAAAACAAGTTCTAAAATTATGTAAATTTCAAAATTCGAGGGCAGCAAATGCTGCTAAGAAAAATTTTTCTCCTTTAAAAATCTGAATATCTACTGCAATGAAAAAAAAAAAAAAAAAAAGGTTACTTCTCCTCCCTCACATACTAACAACAACGCCTTCTCGAGCTTCCAAATGTCGCAAATCACAAATCGTACACGCAGTATGCGGTAAAATTAATCGAATTTATCCGTCATCACAGCTGCAAAGGAGAAAGCAGTTCATCAGCAGATTGGCAGCGTTGAAAAATACGAAATACGTGGTTACAAATTTTCAACAATAAATGAAAATCTTTTCATTTCTTAAACAGATGACGAAAATGAGAAGTTATTGTAACAACACAAAATGAGACTGCATCAGACGGCGAAGGAAAGTCTTTTGTTTTGGAATAACAGTGCCAATACACCAGAATATGACGTTTCATTGTTAAATGGAGAAAAAAACGATATTTCTTGGTGAAATTAAAGAGGAAAAAAAATAGAAACTCAGTCGGCAAATGAATTGCAAAATTTGTGTACAACTTCAAGTAGGCAAGTGAAATGTTGGCTTTTTTTGATGTGCACCGACTACTTATTCTTCTCTCATTTTTTCTGTCTTCACGGTTCTACAACATTTAACCTAAAGGCTGCAGTGGCGAAAGGGTGAAAGAAAATAGAATCGAGGAAGAATACACGAAATTCCATTTAACGTTTAACAATCTGGTGGCACAGTCTTAAGAGACCTTTCACGCTTAAAAATTGAAAAAAATGAACCTAGCTAATTGAAACATATCGAGTAAAAAGGGACGATGTTAAAAAGAGTTGCTAGAAAAAGGTGTAAGAGATGTGAAAAGAAATGTGAAAAGAGATGTAAAAATCATATGTTAAATAAGATGTAAAAGAGATATAAAATTAATGGATGAGTTTTTATGATTTTTGAATACCTACTTTTATAGCGTAGCTTGCTGCAATAGGGTTTTTTGTATTATTCTGTGTTAGTCTCACAGGCCATGGAGGTTACTTTATCCCTTTAGGGAGGGATCGCGATTGCAAGGCAACATGAATTTTCAATTAAATCGTAGTAAAATCCCCACCATTATATGTTTGGAATGTGATGTGGCAACTACAGGGGCCGCGCGAGGGGTGCAGAGGTTTGACATCCCCCTCTGCCCAAGCTATTGTAAAAACTTACCGGTTGTCAAAACTGCGTGTGATAAAAATTGATTTATTACATATCCCCCCAGATGACATTGACAAGAGTGGACAAGATTCGTGATTTGTGATTTAAATTATATTGGGAAACAGAGGATTTGTAATTAGAATAATTTATTCAGAAACAGCCGAACAAAGAATCACGAATCCTAATTCATTAATCCAAAAATTCCCAAGAAATTTCCAGAAGTTCCCGGGCAATTTGGCACTTCTTGAAAAAGAAATTTTGGAATTTCATCTTTACAAGAGTAACCAGCATTTTCAGAGAACATTGTTCTCTTACTAAAACAGTTTTTAATCAAAAATTACTTGAAAGTTCTGAATTTTTATCCCTTATCAAAGTCAAATAGAATTATTTAACGATTGAGACTTTGAGGATTCGTGATTCGTAGAAAAATGATTTATGCGAATCATTTTCGACCTATGGACTGACACTATTCGTGAGTCTTGATTCGAATCACCTCTCATTGAATGATTCGTGATTCGAATCATTTTTTCGAGGATTTTGCCCACTCTTGGTAGGAAACGCTGGTTTATAGGGTTGGCAACGACGAATTCCACCCCAAATAGTGAATATTTGGCTTACCGGCGAGAGGTGAGCCATCGACGTTGGGACGACGAAAGTGGACGTCGTGTTCGTGCCATAAGGAACCGCCTTTGTGCTCGAAAATAATTTGTTGCGAGTGGAGGTCTGAGCGCCTCGAAACGCGGATACGCTAAGCTTCATTCGACCTGACCGTTGTTCCAGCTAACCGCCAAGAGTCTGCCAACAAATAAAACCAAAAAAACAAATGAAAACGAAAATTTACGTATTCTAATTAAGATGTGCGTTGTAATGGGCCCCTCCTCCGTCCCGAATAAAAAAATTAAAATTTCGGTTCACTTTTTCATCCCTTCGAATCGCTTTTCCACCACCCTGACTCCCCTCTTCACTTTCTTCGTTCACTCGAAGTACGACGCCACTTTTCGTACCTGCCACGCCCCACAAAAACCACCGCTGCAACCACCGCTGCAATCACCGCTGCAACCACCGCTGCTGCCACAAAACACGACTGCAAATTACGCCGCCGCTTCCGAACCCACATTTTCATCTAAATGGGCAACTTCGCCCCATACCCCCAAGGTTATTCGATCACGGATTTTCTACACTTCGCTCGAAAGTTGGGTATGTAATTTTTTTATTCGTCTCCGACCTTATTTTGGCTGAAGTGAACGGACCTACGCACTCACACGATATCCCGCCGTCTTCGTCAACTGGCGGTGCCCCATTCATTCCACCAACAATTTGAATAGTGAAGCCGATGAAAAATAAAATAAGAAATGGGAGGCATTGGCGGGGAATGGTCGACGCTTATCGTTTGCCGCCATGAATCTCGTCACGACCAGCGATAACCAAAATTAAAACTAAGACCGAGCCCGTGGAAGTCTGGGACTTGGTCTTCTTGCGTATTCGATCTGTAATTGAGTCCTCGTCAGTACCCTTAGTGTTGGTCTAAGTCTGGGTTTCGCACAATTAGTCTTGGTGTAGCCCTTGTAGAGTCAGGTATTGGTGCAAATCATGCACAATCAGTCTTGGTCTTGGTCTTCTGGTACATTAGGTCCGAGTGCTGGTCCTGCATCAGTATTCTTACCCTTGATTTTTCACAGTCAAGTCTTTGTCTTGATCTTACATAATTGGTCCTGCTCTTCGTCTTTCAGATAATAAAAAAACAAATTTTAATAACAGATAATCAATTCTCGACAAACTATATGACCTTTCATAACCGAACTCAAAAAAAATAAGCTACTGGGCATTAATCGACACATTCATAGGTCCTTTACAAAACCACTTCAAGAGTGTAATTTTCAATTGTGACATAATACCAGCATTCATTTATGACTCTTAAACATGAACACTAACCAAGTAGATAAAATCTGAATCAACTAAGCACAATTCAAAATACCTACCTACTCATACAGTTGGTAGATTTTAAGTTAGAAAGAAAACTATAATCAACAGAACATGAACATAATCTATCAAGTGAAAAGAATGAAGTAAAGATAGACAGGCCATGTTGCCAGACTGTAACACAATAATATGGGGATACTGTAACGTAATATATGCATCTATTTCAATTATAGACGGACATATTGGGCTACACGAACATATTTCCTTTTTTGTTAACAATTATCCCTGTAAAATATTTACAGTTATTCTTTCTCCACATTCCTTAAATGTCTTGCATGTTTTCTATCAGGATATTTGGTGACCTCAATATACAGGTCCCTCGAATATACTCTAATATATAAATCCCTTTAATCAGCAAATCCCTACCTCACACACTAGTCACAGTATAAAAATGTATTCCTGCAAGGGTAAATAAACCAACTTTTTAAATAGAAAAATGGTATTGTACCATCTTTATGTCAGACAATCTTTAATCATACTTTTCATAACTGAAACTATTTAATCCTGTACTTTAAACGTTAAATATTATTTATATATTTGTTGTCTATAATTTGACACACAAAAAATTTTCCGACTGTAGTTTCAACACTTTTTAAAATAATTTTTCAAATTTGAAACCACTAAAAAGAGAAACTCCTTTTGCACAGAATCCGATGTTTTAGGCAGAAAATAGTCATTTAAATGCTGAGAAATGCAGCACTTTTTGTAAAAAAATAAAAATTGTCCCATTTTACAGCCTGGGATCTGGTTCACCACACTGACCCGCATAAATCAGTTCATATGTAATTATTTTTGTAAATCATTAGTAAGAATTTATTCATCAATAAAAGAGCTTTCCTTTGATATTTACTTTCATTCAGCCAGCAAGCTCCAAACCAAAAACATCAATTTCAAATAATTTTACGATCCACTGTTCTGAAAACAATTTTTTTGTAACTAAAATGAAGACAAAATGTTGTACATTGGGATCTAAAATCAAAGTACTCGCCCTCTGGTGCCTCATTCATCGAACATGTTGATTTCAAGATTATGTACCGTTTTTCAGCGTTGAAAACATACACGGTCAAAGCTTTTAAAAGCAATTTCACGAAAACCATAAGTGGTAGAAATCTGAAATTTTTAGAAAACATCAACATAGATTCAAATACCGTTATTTAAATGATAAAAATTCAATGAAGTTGGGGAATATCAACAGAATTTTGGCAATATCTGGTGAAATAAACGTACAATTTCAGTCAAAATTTTAGGGAATCTTCAGATAAATTATATAGATGTCTTCTAAGACTTTCAGCTTTCTACCACTTATAGTTTTTCTGTAATTGCTTTGGATAACTTTAATTTTGTATGTTTTTAATGTTAAAAAACTGCTCAATATCCCAAAACCAACGGAGCTAGTGGCGCAGTCTAGTGGAGGTTTTACATCCCAATAGCTTCTGAATATTTGGACAGACTTTATTAGACACCGCCATGCATATTCAGTATAAATTTCATGTATATATTTATAGCTCTAGTGGTTTGTTAAATAATGAATGTATCTACCTATGTCATTTTACAATATGTGTCAAATTACACCATGTGCCTTTATCATTAAATAGGTGGTTGAGCAGTGAAATTTGTTTTCCTCACTGTTGTAATAGCAAATTTTATGTTAAACCATAAACAATCGAGATTCTCATACGTGTCCAATAAGTTGTCTACAAAACATAAAATACTTGTAGTAACAAGCGCCTGCGATTAGACAAAGAAAATATTTTTTTGGACATTTCTAGTTGCATCTGTAAACGGATGACAGATGAAAAGTACTTGAGAGAAAAAAATGTAAGACTTCTAGCAGTTAAAGCCTTTTTTTTTTTTTAATATAATAAACAAATTGACTAATCCACTCTGATAGATATAACGTGAAAATAAAACTAAAAAATAATAATTTACATAGTAATTGTGGCGACGGGTGGTCGTTGACGAATGAGTGTGTACTACACACTCGTCAACCACCTAGTGGGCCAGTAGATTATATCCACGAACTACCTTTTTGCGCTCATGGCTATGTATTTTGTCTACATAGCTAAACTTTAATACTGGGCTAAGCCCACATATATCAACTAACAAACACGCTAATACCTCCTGTGGTATTTGTGTGGTGCTGTGTATTTGTCTACACACACACACACACCTACAATAATGAAAAAATTAAATTATAAAAAAAATTTTTTAGCATCATAAGGATTTGAACACTGATTGTAGAGGTAACAGTCCAAGTTAATAGTAAGGAGACAGGGAGAAGCGAGCAAAATTGATGACTTAAACATAACTACATACTATAACATCCTAAAAACACCTATTATAACCTTCGGTAACGCAAATAAAGATATCCTCATTGACTGAATATAAATGCTTTTAGTGTTGTTATTTTTTTTCGTCTTTCTTTTAACCCCGGGGTTGGTATACAATCCATGCATCCGAAATCTTGATTCGTATGCGTAACCTCACATGTTTTTACATTTTAGTGCGAACAAAACTACAAGATTAGAGGAGGTGAAAATTGTTTCCAAGTAGGGTAATGAGTGTCAATATTATACTTTGAAATGTGTCCAAGGTTTTTATCGAGATATACGTATACATATACGTGAAGTAATAGTGAACGACGTGTATTAACCTCATTATTTCTTCGATTATACGTTACAGAGGTGCACGTATGTAGTTACAGAAATAAATCTGCTACGTACAGACGTCGAAATGTGAAATTTTCCATCGTGTTCGAAGCTCCAAGGAATCGTGTACCAATTTTTTATTCTTCATTCGTAGCGAGATCCGTGTAATAGTATTTTTTAGCATTATTTCTTCTCCCCTCCATCCACCTCGTCTCATCCATTATGAATGTAGCGAACTTACAAAAATTTTGAGTTGCATCGAACGAAAGAAAAATATGTGGAGGAGAAGCGAATTGAAAAAATACGAAAAATCGACGAAAGCGTTACGGAAGTGTTGGTGGAGGGGGAGGGGATACGTCGCGATCCTCCGTAACAAAGAAATGAATTTGCGACGAAGACGACGTCGACTACCGAAAAAATTTTCCGTTCAAAAAGCGTAGAGGGTCGGCAGCGTGGACCAAATAAAGAAATGTGGCCAAGAGTATAGCTAACGAATTTTTTATTCGCCCTCTTACGTACGCATCGCCCCATATACTCGCCTTTCTTTCCTTTTTTTTTCCTATGCGTTTTTAAAATCACAATATAAAATTTTTCGCTACGGACCACCGAGCCACGACCCCTGCCCTGGCCCCGTCTCCACGCCTTCGTCATCTTCGCCGTCGTCGTTCGACCAGAAAAAAATAATTAACTCGCCGTTTGTCGGCTGCGAAAATTTATCGATTATTACCGGAATTGAAAACTTTTAACGTATATTGTCGTAAGGTAAAGCGATATAACAACGTTTCACTATTCTTATCGCCCTTATTTAGACATTCTTTTAGAAGGTTTGACCAAAGAACGGCTGTGCTATTTAAAAATGACCTCGTAGATAAACAGCTACACGCAGAATCGTAAACTAATTTCGGTTTTTTTTTGGTTTTTTTTTTCGTACCTATACTAATGTTGTCAATTTTTCAGAATTTTTGGATTGATTTTAATCGATTTAATCGAAAATAAAATAATCGATGTGATCGATAATTGTTGGGTATACCAATCCTTTTCTCTCCACACTGATGAACAACACTTAATCTTTTCTTAAACTCTCTCATTCATGGTAACACTTTCTTTCCCACTCATTCAACTTTATTCAATCTAATCGTACCTAATCGGGAACCTTCGTCTTACTCTGTATCGCTTGTTAAACTATCATACAAATTGTTATACTCGTTTTACATGAAATATAGCGTACTTCTACAGCTTGACTGAGTTTAAACGTATTTTTATTCGTCATCCGAGGTCCTTGACTCATCATGGTAGCATCGCTCGGTAACAATCTTTAAACCTCTGTAACAAAATTTTTTTTTTACTAACCAAAAGTTTAATTGTTTATGATAAACAAAAATCTGCTGCAAAGCTCAATGCATTTTTTTTGTCATTTTTGTAAATTCTTATGTTGGCTAACTTAGCTCCAACTTGTGGTTTTGTAAAATTTTGGATCAAAATATTAATGACCAAAATTGTTCGTTAATTCACTGATTATCTCGTAGTCAACAACGTCAATTGCTTAAAAAATTTGCGCCCTGCTTGTGTGTCAAATTTGGTTGTGTTTTCAAATTTCCATGGTTATCGTCGATAGCTGAACTGTTTGGAAGTCCTGCTTGTGGTGTACAGAAGTCAGTAAATGTCGTTAATTATCTCCCTGCTTGTGTGAAATTAACTCGCCGAAACTATTATTGGATCATATCGTCACAAACCACTGCAAGTTGAATGATCGCCTACAGTGAAACAGCTGAAATTAATCGTCATAATTTGTTATTAATTCAAATTGCCAATTTACCAATGTAGAAATTATCTAGTCAAAATTCAAATTGTTAAAATCATCCAAGTTCCAGTCAGAGTTTGTTAAAGTACTGTATTTATCTTTATAAAATTTGTCAAAGTCCAAATACAGAGTCATTAGCTGGTTCATCACATCGAAAATGGTCAAATTCAACAGTCATTTGGTCAGAGTAGTCAAAAAAATTGGTGTTCAGTCATAAAAAATCGTAATTTGCTGTAAAAGTTAGTAATACTAACATCAGGTATTTAACTTTGATTCATAACATTTTTGTAATTTTGTGCATATTATTTCTTGTTAGATCAAAATTTTATTTGTATAACCAAAATGCCTGTTATTTTTGGATATTTTTGGCCGAAAAAATAATTGAAAAGGAACAATTTTCAGTAAGTTGTTTGCAGCATTTGGCAAACACTTTTGTCCGAGAATGTACCTTTCATCACATAAGCATGGCTCGTTTTGTTCTTTTGTTCAAACTAGTATACTTTACCTATTGTTTGGTGCAACAAACTCTCGCCTCCTTATCTTAAACTATTCATATTTTCGTTAGCGTTTTCTTTATTCAAATCTCCATTTTGCATGAACCTGTAATACTAGCTATAACACACAACTTTGTCTCGAACATTGTTGAATTTTATTTTATGTGATTTAGCTTATCTGAACAAAGACTTGACCAATTTTATTTAAATTTTTATTCTATTTCAAAATTATGCTCACACAAATTCTTGAATTTTATTTAATTTTTTTTTTTAAATTCTTTACTAGAATTATTTAATTTTGATTGGATTTACCCCATTTCATTTTTTTTCTCTCAAATCAAAATTATATCCTCTCGAACTTATTTTTTTTTATTAAATCTTTTTATTATTTGAAAATTTTTTAATTTAGGCTTTTCACGATGCTACAATCAAATATTCCCCTAAAGAAACAAAATTATCCCACTATTGTATTTCATTTCAATTGTATGTTGTGCATTTGCTATTTGTTTTATTTCAAGGTAAACACTTACTTAATTACCTATATTTTTTATATAATTTACCAACTTAAAGTTACCATAATTTCACCAATATAATAATTATTAACAATGTAGCATGTGATAGTTACCAATTTTTAGCTTTTAATGAACACAATCCACTTGCCTTTTTATTTTATTTTTATATATTACGAATATTTCAAGTGTAATTGTATTTCCTAATATTTTTATCAATTTTTGTGCAAATCTGAACAAACAATTTCATGCTCCATTCAAGAGATTGTGGAGAGGTGTTGGGTATACCAATCCTTTTCTCTCCCCACTGATGAACAACACTTAATCTTTTCTTAAACTCTCTCAATCATGGTAACACTTTCTTTCCCACTCATTCAACTTTATTCAATCTAATTGTACCTAATCAGGAACCTTTGTTTTACTCTGTATCGCTTGTTAAAGTATCATACAAATTGTTATAATACTCGTTTTACATGAAATATAGTGTACTTCTACAGCTTGACTGAGTTTAAACGTCTTTTTATTCGTCATCCGAGGTCCTTGACTCATCAATAATCGACTGTTGAAAAATCAAAAATCGATTTATCGATCTTAAATTTTGTTTATATAAAAAAAAGCATAAGGAACCAAATTGCAACGAAATACTCATGAAGAAAGACGATTCAGACGATTTAATTTAGCATGGTGATAGATTATTACTTAAAAAATGAAATTCAGAAATTCGTATGGAGAAAATCGAAAATCGATTTTACCAAAATTGTTAGATATACCAATCCTACTCTCCTCTCTCCTTGCTGCACTGCACTGTATATAACCATATATTGTATTATGTAAACCGGTTCTCATTAATCTTTATACATAACGTCACCTCACATTTAACTTGATACTTGTTCCATATTGATTTTTAAAACTTTGATTATTACATTCTCTCCAGTAGATTGAAGACTGTTGTCTATTTCTTTTATCAAAATACACTCTCAGACTGCTACAAAAATTGTTTGATCGATCAGACGAGATCGAAATTCTTAAAATCGAAAGAAATAGATTTTTTTAAAGTTCAATTTTATTGATTATAGATTGATCAAAAAAAAAATCGACACAATAACTAATATCCACTATAATACTGGACTTCTTTTGAACATAAATGAAAAACTATCTACATTCCACCTGAAGTACGTACACTACAGTAAGGCTCTTGATCAGACCGAGTTGAGATATACACCACTTGAAATCTTACTTTTTCAATGCATCATTTTGTTCGGTCCGTCGAAGATGCACATCTTCTACAGAACAAATGAAACTATGATTGGAAAAAGTACAATCCAAAATGGCATATGTCTCAGCCAGTACTGTGATTGTAATTCTCTAACTGCAGATCTGCTCCATCAAACAAAACAGTGATAAACGCGAAGTTTTAATTCTGAAGAAGTGCGACTAACAAAATTTGAGGGGACAGATACCCCCTCTCAACTTCACTGACTTTTCTCACTCACTTTGCTTGCTCATTCAGTATAACATAAAGAAATTAACTTTTTCAATTTTCCTACCGAGAATGCAGTAGGCAAATTCAATATCTACCCATTAATTCAAAACTTCAAGTCGTTCCAAATGGTAAGTCATTTGTGATACAAGGTGTATAAAGTCGGTCATTTTGATCCAAGTGTGATTTTTGCATCAGTCGCTTTCAACTAGTGCAACAAATCACAAGAGTATCAATCATACCTTCTATAAGCACGTGTGTCATACACTATTTTTTTCAACTACCCCTTCTCCTAAAAAATACTGAGTTAAAAAAATATTTTAGCAATTAGCAAACATATAAGTACAAACCATCACCTTCAAGTCAACCAGATCTCATGACGTAGTGGTGCTGGCTTAAAAACCCAGATGTCAGTTGTTTAAATCCTCGCAGCAGAAAAACTTTTATGAAAAAATAAAACTTATACATATAATATAATAAAAGGAAATTATGTAGGCTACGTGCAGAAGGACCAGTGTATAAAGTGACGCATGCGCCCAAGGCAGTGTATAAAGTAAATACCGATACTGTATAAATTAATCCTAAATGGTTCTAAAATCGCCTACTTTATACATCGTCAAGGTGCGTGTAAAAATGTAATTTATCAGCTGGTGTCACAAAAACCAATTTTCAGAAACTATGTCAGACAAGTGCCCCAGTTAAAAACACACGTATAAATTATTAAAAAATGCTCAGATAATTATTCTTTTTTCTATAATTATTCACAAATAAATCCTCTTCTTCAGTTTTTCTCTCCCCTCATAACCCTCCTCAGAATTTCTGCAGTATCTGATGAAAAGCAAGTCTCAGGAGAAGTTGTAAGTACCTACCTATACTTTTAAAAATTTAATTTCAATCTTCACCCTGTTTTCGATTTTAAATCTAAATAAACGTAAAATTTGAGCCCACCTCCATTACTTATATTGTCATACATAATTCAAACCTAGGTGCAGAATTTTTTTTTTTAAAGTAATTTTAGTTTAATGTCTTATAAAGATACCCATGATTTTTGAAGCCCTGCTTTTCTAGCGTAGCCTGGCTGCGTTAGAATTTTTCTTCTTACCCTTCATTCACTTCAGCTCCCTACTCGTTCTTCTTTTTATTTCGCAGCTTTAATCAACCCTGCTCACCCATTCCTGTTACTCTTTTCGATCGGATTGGTAGACGAACGACATCCACATTGACTAACGACGACTGGTGGTTTATTTTGAATCTTGCGTCGAAATATTTAGCGACTATCTTTTTCGAAGTCGAAACAAAGCAAAAATTTTTCTTATTTTTTAATTACTTAGGTATTTTGAAAAGTTATTTTAATGGACGGTTCGACACGATTAGATTGGGAACGCGATTGCTGAAGGAAAATTTAAGTGAAAAATTTAATAATAAAAACAACGACGATTTTTAATGGATCGGAAGTTGGCGTCTCCTACACAAAGTGGTGGCGGCTGTTGATGGCCGACGAAAGTGAGATTTTTTATTTATCGTCATATTCGTTTACCTATTATTTATGGTTTCTTACAACGAGGAAAAGTTTGGTAACCAAGAAATGCGACGAAAGGCAAAAATCATTATTTAAGTAAAGTTTAGTCGCAATTATTCGTACCATTATACATAGGGCAGGATTGAGACAATCTGCCGCTGTGGGTCCTGTATTTTTTACCACCTTTCTATGGGCCATAACAATGGCGTATCGTAGACTTTTCAGTGGAGGAATGGGTTAATATGTTCCCAGACCATTTCCTTTTAATTTATGAGAAACAAAACAAACTTAGAAGAGAATGGAAATTCTGTCCTTTCAATACAGTGCTTTACCACCTTTAAAATATTTCAATTTTTAATTAGGAACTGTTCTATTTAGAATTATTTCTGTGAAAAAATGGTTTTGCTGTCGAATTCGAACCAAATTTTTCGACCTAACTTGCTGAGTAGGTTCTGATAACAAGTTCTCTTCTATTGAGGTCCAGGAAACAGAGTATTTGCAGAGATGGATGAGAAAAACGTTAAAACCCAATCAAGTCGAAGAAGTGCAACGTATTTTAAGAAAATCTGTTTGACAAATAAAATTGAAAGTTCATCGTATGAGATAAGATAAACGAATGTATACAAACGAGTACGAGATTTATCCAAATGATAATTTAATGTTCGTCAGGTGGAACGACAGTGTAGCCACGAGATGAAATAAATACACTGCGACTTTAAACATTATGAATAATATGTTTGCAGGTGTAAAGGAAAATTATTGGTATATCCCAATATCTTCTAAAGATGATCAAACGATCAGCATACCTAAATTTCGCATTAAAGAAGTTTTCATGATTTTTCTATTGAGAGGTACCAATTTTTGAGATTTTAAACTTTTTGCAGAGTTTACACAGGACTAAAAGCTTGAGGTTAAATTTAGTTTTCACTTTTAACTGAATTTTTAAAGAATCTGAAACTTGAGTGCAACAATTTTGCCATATAGAATAGGCTAGACCTATTATAATCCAGCAGTTCTATCAAATAATTGGCCTTTTGTGTCTCCAGACCGTTCCCTGCTAGATCCAAAAACAATGGATTTAGAGTTAGTGTAAGAAGTGACCTTAAAATGGGATAATAACTTATCAGCATTCCAATGGAATCAAAGTATAAAGACTAAGGCCCATCACACACTTCAGCTAAACTACATTTAAAATGTTACTCAGAAATTATGATTCACATAAAAACAACAATGTGATAGGCTACATTTTGTACGTCCAGCGACGTCATTGAACTTTGTGATGTAGAGATAAATTTAAAAACGTAGCTTAGCTAAGTTTGATGTTCGTTTACTTTTTTATTTTGGAAAATCACGCATTTTTGCATAGTTATAATCATCTGTGATCAGCGCCAAAGAGAAGGGGAAAGGGTTGATTCTCCTCAGGCCCAGACTTTCTGACACGGCCCTGTCAAAATAACAGCTAAAAAAAAATTGAATTTTAATTTTCTAAAATACTCGTAGGTACCCACAGGAATGTTCCAAACAGAGACGCATGCAGTATACTCTTAAGAAATTTTGAAAAATAAACTTTTATAAGTATGACTGTTCTAGAGTACAAAAAACACCCGAAAAAAAAGGCGTGAGTTTTGCTGGGGCATACTCATAAAGGACTGATGTGTAAACATAAAATATTTGGGTTGTGTGGGTGCGCAACCCATTGCGCATGTGCACAACCACACAACTAAACAAATGAGAGTTACAATTATAAGAGTTACAGTTACTCGAATCTGACAATAGTAATTCTCATTTAACCCCTCCCATAGACACCAAGCACTAAGATGTTTACACACCAAGAATTTTTTGATCAGTTCACTTGAGAAATTGTTTTAACAGTAATTTTAAACAGAGTAAAGTTCCTACTTCACAATATTTTTGGAACCCCACTACTTTTATGACCTCTGGGCCCAAATTTTCTCTTTCTAACCCTGTCTATGATGTGTGAGTTTAAAATGTAGATTGGCTAAAGTTTGTGACAAGCCTAACAGAAATTGCGCTAAGTTATAAAAATGGAACTAATATATTAGACTGGGAGAAATTTATCCAAACAGATGTGCTATCGCTCTTTCACCCTTGGCCAGTATATCTACATACATCTCTCTTCTCTCTCTCTTTCTGTCTCACTAACACAGTAGTCTCATTTTATTTACAATTATGGCTTTTGGGTAATGCTTGTTCCACCATGTTATTCATTTCTCCGACCAAAGGCTGCGTACATGGCTTGAGTGACATTAACAGTGCCACCGCACTTCATCAAACATTCATATTCTTATAGAATTGGCTAGTCTATCAGCATTAAACTATAAGCAATAATCACTGAACCATAAATTGTGAGCATTGATACTGACACCCCAGAATTAAAAATGTTTGATATTGAGCAGTGTCGTTTTCAATGGTTCTCCAGAAATTTCAAAATAAAAGTAGTTATAATATTGTGATACAAGTGCAAATAGTAGATGATTATTACCAGCGTGGTTTACAACAATTCCTAATTTACTTTACACATGTATCACGCTTTACTTTTCATAATTACCACCTAAAAAAAGATGTCTGAAGATGAAAACCTCAAAAGTATGATCTAGTTTCATGACTTTTGACTTCTTACTTGACGTTGAAGACGAGCAAGGGGCCAAGAGCCATTAACCAAAAATCACATTCAATTAGGTATCCTAATTCACCAATAACTGGAACATAAATGAACCAATTCAGCCCAAAATTAATAAAATTCATTTACATCATAAAACTTATCCATGAACTCTCCTCCATTGAAAAAAAAAAAAAAAAACTGCATCTCGTTGCCAAAAAATGACATAAAATCGAACACCATGCACAACCTGTGCACAGACCGTGCATCCAATCAACAACTAATTTTCTTCGAGCTTATTTTCAATGAAGAATCTATAATTTACATACCAAATTTCAGCTTTATGTAACAAAAATTTCAGCAGATATATCAATTTATTGATGAATGATAGTATCTACAATAAAATTTTGGCATTGCAAAAATATTTAATTATTATTTTTTATGGACAAATATCTTAATCTTTCATTCGATCTTTCCCATTTTTTAAAAGCAAACCTAAATTTAAAAAGTTATTTGAGAAAAACCGTAACTTTACAGTTAATTTGTTTGGTAAAAAACTTGGACAAGTTTTTTTTTTATGTAGACTTCCTTATTTAATGTTTCTGACAGCTCAAGGTACATTTTCGACCAAAATCGAATTGAGAAATAATATTATCGACACAACGAGCGGTTTTAGTTCGAATAGTTCTACAAGGGGAGGGGGTGAAGAGAAAAAACAATAATAAAGAATTTCGAAAAATAATTGAAATTAATTTTCGCGAAATACGTACCTCCAACCAAAAGAATGACGCGATTCAAAAATACGTTTCAAACTTTTAGAAACAGGAAAAAGTCGAACCACCAAAATCTTATCGAAGTGTTCGTATGAAGACGAGAACAAGGCAAAGAAATGAAGCGGGGGAGGAGGAAATCGCAGAGCCAAAATATGAAAAGAAAGAAAAGTACCAAACGATTCCGTCGTTGCTGTTCGACCTCATTATACGAACGAAAAGAATGGATCGAAAAAAGTTGGTTTTTGATTTGTTTGAAATGGAAATACAATTAGAAGAGACGTGACCTTAGGTACACTTTGACAAATAATTCAATGTGGAGGGGTGGTACTCCACGTACGAACTTTCCGGAAATTCGTAGGTAAATGCGTGCAAAGTTGCGGCCAAATGAAGATCGTAAATTATTTCATACCATTGGTTCCTAACGACTGCTTTGGATGGCGCCTCCACACCCATTCCTTTTACATCTTAGTACCCCCTCTTTCGCCCTCTCATCATACATTTAATTGCCACCTGAATTCAGGGTACCTATCGCAATTCCCTCCAATTATAGCTTTCATAATAAGCTTATGCCTGAATATCAAATATTCATCTGCAACCGCTCCTGGATTTGTTTCACGCAACCCAGAAGTTGGAATATCCCTGTTTTAAATGAAAGTTAGAAATAAAATTTAGTTTTTAACTTGGAAGTAAAACAAAAAAAAAAAAAAAAAAAAAAAAAAAAAACCATGACTAGGTAGGTACGTATACATTATCGAAATTTTGCTAAATTCGCATCCTGACTGGTCGTAGATGGCCAATTTCCAATTCCAAATCAACTAACCACTAGAGTAAACAAGCAAAAATAGCTGAAAACATGATATCGGTACAAAAATGGCGGCAGTCGTAAAACAAAGGATGGTGCGAAGTGGCGGTGCAGTTTCAAAAAAAAAAAAAAATGCAAACAACCGAGGAGACTTTTTACTCGGAAAAACGATACGAAAATTGAACGTTGGAACAATGGCCGCCTGGAAGGCGACGAACATCGAACCTAGGTAGTCGCCTTTATTAGTCCTCTGTAGCTAAAATGGGCCAAAATTGCAATTTAGCTGCTAGAAAGTCAAACGATTTGTTGTCTCTATGTGCATAAAGGAAACCACTTCTTTTTCAGAGTAAAAACGATCATTGTTACTGCGCTAGATCAAATCCACCAAATTCCTGTTATCCAGGCAACATAAGTTTTTAATGTGATAACATTTTTATTTTCTATATGGGATCTGTTTTCAAATTCGATGTTTCTTTATTTTCCTATTTTTTCTCACACATTATAGAGGATGAGGACCGGAGATGAAACAAGAAAGCAAGATTTAAGCAAAGTTCCGTCCAAGAAGCGAGTGTAATTCATAGAAGATACATAATTTAAGTAAAGTACATTTAAGATAGATAAACGAATGTTAACGGAAATGAACAAATGAGTGGCGGAAGTGGTAGATCAGTGTAGCTGCGAATAGATATAAATAAATTATGTATTTTATGTAATCGTGTGTTCATGGAGTGAGAGGGGAGAAGGATTGGTGGTCTCAACACACATCGATAAAATATCGATATTGGTTTACATGTATTTTCCATTTAACATCGAAAAATATAGATTTTTTTATATATCGAATTTTTATAAACCAGATCGATATTTATTTACATGTATTTCCCATTTAACATCGAAATCGAATTTTTATCAATATATTAAGTAGCTAAAATATTTACTGGAAGAAAATCGGTTGGTGAATCGAGTAGAATCCATTAATGGATTAAAGTCAAATAATATGAAAATGTTATCACATTAATTGTAATCAGCTTCAGCCACTGATACTGACCACTAGTTTTTTTTTCAATATGTGTCCGAAATGTTACATTTTCGAGGCATGTATGAAGTGATGAATGTGGCCAATCTCAGAACTCTTACTTTTCTCACTTCTTAATTTCTTTTTCTCACACCTTATCTTATTTTTCTCAATTCTTAATTTCGTTTTCTCATGCCTTAATTCTTTTTCTCACACTTTAATTTTTTTCTTACACCTGATTGGTTCCTCGATTTCCCCCCACCTTCAAATGTCGTATTTTCTAGTATTTAAATTAATTCCTTTTTTTTTTTTTCAAAAATCTCTCTGCCATAATAGGGATTTAATTCAGAAATCCACAGATTTTATTCCCCTGACTCAAACAGAGCATTTGTTACACTGGTTACGAAAAATATTTTAGGCACGCAATTCGATCAGAGTAAGCAATATTCCCCTTGATGGGCAATGTATTTTTTTTTCCAAAAAATTAAACACGTCAAATTTTCATTTTTTATTATCATATAACCAATGATAGGTGAAAGAAAAATTATGAGCAAGACCAAAGCGGTCTTCGTCTTGCCCTTTTATATTTGTCTTAGTTTCGATTTTGCTGGCAAAATTTTTGCTATCGTTGGCCAAATTAAGTTTTCTACACACGCCCTTCATAAAAATGAAAAAAAAAAAAATTAAACCATAAACATCGAAAATTATTTTAGAGCTAAATGGAAAACAAATTAACAGATTGTTCGAATTTACGTAAAAAGTTTTACGTTTGATTTGATCCTGCACGGTCGAGTCTTGGTCTTGGTCTCACAAAAAGTACAAAACTTGCAAAAGCATAAATAAGTGGAGGGTCCTGGAGCGTCCGGAACACTTTTAGCCAAAAGAAAAACAGTTGGACTTCAAGAAAAACGTAGGTCTTTGACGGTTTTGGTGGAAGGGGAATGTCAGAACAGATGGCAGAAAAGATGTACCTTCCCTTCTGATAGAGCCATCCACAGCACTTGGTAATTTGTTCACGATTCTTTTGATTTCTGTTTGTTTTATTTCAAAACCTAGGTATTGAATGAAGTGTTTTTTTCCATAATTAGAGTAAGTGGGGCAAACAGACGCACTTAGTGATTTTTGGCTTGTAAAAAAATGTAATGTATACATATATAAAAAACTTTTGATGTTTATATAATAGTTTGAATCCCTCGTTATCAAAATAAGCCCATGCTTTCATTGAAAAATAAGTGTAAGAGGAGCTAAAGGTGATTAAAAAAAATTTGTCAAATAGTAATTTGGCCCCATACCACGGGGCAAAAGTACGCAGACAGTGGAGCAAAAGTCCTATAAATTATTTTTAACTTAATTGCTGAGAAATTAAGCATTTTTATTTGGAAAAACTAAAATATAAGATAAAATTCAATTAATATTTCCGACACAGATCACACATAAAAAACCCTATGTTATTGTAGGTTGTACACTCCTGACGCGCATAAAGTTCACAAGCATTACACAGGATCCAGATTTCTTTTGATCTGGAATTTGAATATGGTTGCAAATTAGGTGGTATTCCTCTACAGAAAGTAAGGCCTGTTTAGGTGGCTCAGGGAAGATCAACTGCTTTTTGCAGGCTGCTTGTAACTTTCTCGGCACAGTTTTTGTTTTCTGTTTTACCCTTGCAATATTCTTCTTATTTTCCCATAATATTTTCTGGTTATTCACTTTTACCTGTTTATTCTTGCAAACTTTTTTTATCAATCTTAAACTTTCTACATTTGGGCTAGCAGTGACTACTATAGATTTTTTCTTTTTAGGATGTTGTTTACTCTGTGTCTGAAAATGATAATAAAATTATGAAAAAACTATACCTGTGTTTATAAAAATTGATTAGTGAAAAACTTGACCTTTTTTTTTTTTTGGTAGTGGAAGGATATCACTCAGAAAAATTATTTTTTCACCCACAGAGAAACCATGTGTAATAAGTTCATTTTTTTGTTTCTCGGAGAAAACACTCCTAAAATGTCCTAATTTTCCTGCAGTATTGTCTGCAGAAATTATAAACGGGCTGTAACGGCCAAAAGAGGTGGTAAAGTACCTAGTTAGAACCACTTTCAGTGTTACACCATACACGAAATATCACGTACTTTAAAAGCAGTAATACTTCTAGAATAAATTCAAGTTATTATCCACAAACTATTGTGGACCTTAACATTTGTTAGAGACTCAATAATATTTTAAAACACACGAGTGAGTTTACACATTTAATAAAATAATAATTTGTACATCACAGTACATACAAATACGTTAATATTTATACATATACAATCACAATTCAACAAGCAAGACTATCTGTTCACCAGAGACTTCTACTAGAGAAGTTCCAGGTACTTAGAAGTAGCTGTCGAGGAACTGTGTCTTTTTCCACTGAATCGAGGGATTATATACTCGTTCAGGGTATGAAAACATACGTGTTGGATAGGTAAAGTGAGGTAAGGTGTTGTTATTATAGGGTTGGGCTGACTCGTCGAGTACTCGAGAGACAGGTACAATTAGGTCATGAGTATACAGAAGGTATATTTATATTTGTAAAATTGAATACGGGTAATTTAGTTGTTGTTTATAAAGAGTTATAGAATGATTATTGTTGATAAATAACTACGTTTTTGGTGTTTGAAAATGTGTGGACGAATATGTTCGTCATTTCTAAAAACAGACAAAAATATACGTTACACGGGCATATTTATTAAAATTTAGAACTACAAATTTTCACTCTTTATAATAAATTTCCAAATTTGTTACCTTTTTTCAACGCTTTTCTCAGAGTACATTCAATTTTTTTTTCTTGCTAATTAGCGAATAAACATTCCAGTAGCTCTCTCAATTTTGAGTTTCTACAAAGTTTGAGAGCTAATAGGATGTCTCTCTACTGCATGTATATAATTTTTGAAAAAAAATAGAGAGAAACAGTCATAATTCAATTATATAATTGTAACGTATATTTTCGTCTATTTTTAGAAATGACGAACATATTTGTTCACACTTTTTCGAACACCAAAAACGTAGATATTTATCAACAATAATTATCCTATAACTCTTTATAAACAACCACTAAATTACCCGTATTCAATTTTACACATATAGTAAACCTTCTGTATATTCATGACCTAGTTGTGCTTGCCCCTCGAGTACTCGACGAGTTAGGACAACCGTATAATAACAATACCCTACCTCACTTTACCTATCCGACACATACGTTCTCATACCCTGAACGAGTATATAATCCCTCGATTCAGTGGAATAAGACACAGTTCTTCGACAGCTACTTCTAAGTACCTGGAACCTCTCTAGTAGAAGTCTCTGGTGAACAGATAGTCTTGCTTGTTGAATTGTGATTGTATATGTATAAATATTAACGTATTTGTATGTACTGTGATGTACAAATTATTATTTTATTAAATGTGTAAACTCACTCGTGTGTTTTAAAAATATTATTGAGTCTCGAACATATGTTAAGGTCCACTATAGTTTGTGGATGATAAACCTTAATTTATTCTAGAAGTATTACTGCTTTTAAGTACGTGATATTTCGTGTATGGTGTAACACTAAAAGTGGTTCTAACTAGGTACTTTACCACCTCTTTTGGCCGTTACAATAATCACATTTTCATGAATAACTCAGTTGGACTTTTGCCCCACTTTGATCTGCGTACATCTGCCCCAAAATGAAATTTTGTTTTTTTTATACTACTTTCTAAAACTGAAGATAATAACACGGAATCTTATTGTGATATTATTTTTACCCACAGGCTTCAGCATTTACCAATTGTTAAATACAAACTCTTACGAATGTTATTAGAAGAGTTACATCAAACATATGAAAAATTTATATTTTTTCATAAGTTTGTCACCATCTCACATAGTTCCATGATTTTTAGCTGTAAGGTATGTTGTCGTATGACGTATTTAATGGTGATGCTAATTTTTTAAATCTGTAATTATAGAGGGCGCTAAAGCTCAATAATACTTTTGCCCCATGCGGTTATTTGCACTTTACTCTAACAAATTTTACAGTGGCGTAGAACATATTTTTTTTACTGATAAAAAAAATATGGTTCAAGCTACGACTAAATCTATTTTAGGGGAACAGAAGGAAGACTGAAAAGAATGCAAAAAAACTTTTAAGTTCGAACAAGAACTTACTTTAGTATATTTAAACACTCGCCTCCTTGACATTATCAAGAACCTAGTAGCATATCATATACCGATATCTCTGGTAATAAATTTCTTTCGAACCTTTTTATTTCACCATATGATCCACATCAAATTCAATCCCCATGTTTTTTAAAGAGAAGAATGCAAAGATGATGGTTTTTTTTTTTTCATTAGACTATTTTACAGTCATTCAAGGCTCAAAATGAAACAATTTCTACAATATTTGTTATTTAACTATTAATGATGTCATATATTAATTTATTTGTTGATTTGAGAAACTAAGTTCAAATATGAAATAATTGTTTTCATCAAAACGCTTTTCAGTACCCTATATCTTGAAACGGGGAGGGGGTGGGATTTCATGAATTATTTACAAATTTTTTGCACTGTACAACAGTTCCTACGTTTTTGAGGTAAGGTTTCACACGATTTCACTGGATTCGCAGCAAAGTCTGTACATAGCTATAGATTCACAGGACCAAAGTTAACTTTACTTATCCAGCCATGAAGTACAGAAACAGGCAACTGTGGCGAGAAACCAATTTTCACTCTTTATTCAGTCATACCTATACTGAAAAAATGATGAAAACGATTGCAAATTTACGACAAATAACATTTTTGGGAATGAGAAATTTGAAAATCAACTGGAAATACCTCTGCGCGTTTTCGAAAATATATGCCAAAGAACCGATTTTTGCAACATTGCGTTTTTCACTTAATGACTTGAAAGTAGAGTTGACTTTGACAGGACCATCAGACTGAAAACAAACAAAAAAGACCAACTGCGCATGCTTAGAAAACCTTTGTCCATTGACAAGATTCAGAATGATGGCAGGATTCGTTAACATTGGTGAGATAGACTTGTGGGTATCCTCACAGCTATCATTATATGATTGAAGGTACTCACTCGAGAATAAAAATTTAGTACTGCACTAAAGCGCTGAAGTGAACTACGTTTCGCATAATGTTTTACACTTGAATAAAAGTGTATCATTAAAAATTCATTTTTTACTGAATTTATTTATTATTGTTAACATTGCTCATGTTTGAATTTATCCATTGTAACTTCATTTACCCATACACTAACATAGACAAAGAGCTCTTGGTTTCAAAATACAACTTCAGTTTATTTGGATCACTAAGAGAAATTTGAAACTAACATCTTGCAAAAAAATTTCTAAATTTCTAAATTTCTAAATTTCAACAATTTGACTCACAGATATAGGGTTATTTTGAACGAGAACTTCAATGAACCTTGTGGGGACATTACTCGTATGAGGTAATAGGAGCTCACACCCCTCGACGACAGTTGCTGCCCAAAGGCCGGCAATAATCGTCTCTATGACGTTAAAACATATACACACTTGTGCGTTTGTATGTTTGTACCTGTACGTATGTACAGGTAAGATACATTGGACGGGCCGTGATCAATTACCAGATAACAATCTCGGTGATGTCACAGCTGGGTACCAAACACGTTGCATCGTTTCTTATCACCTCAATGGTGGCAAAAAAACGACGTAATGTATGACATAATCACAAACGTATATGTGTCTGCGTGCGTGTGCCAAATTTGGTATATAAACTCTCGAAACTGGCTACAAAATTGCCAGTGTTCGCCGAGGATTTGGCTCTCCCATACTTTACAATATGAAGTGGCAGAACACGTAAACTCTGTAGAAGACCTTCTTGTATGAATATCTCTCATGACAAGGTATTCCACAAACCTAATTTCAAAACTGCGTTAATTCATTATTTCACCACTTTTTAAACCATTTTTGGAAGCCAAAAAATTCAAAATTTTATCAAATTGACCCATGAAAATGTAGTAATTTTTAGACTAGGAATTCAATGAGCCTAGTCTCAAGGTTGTGACTCCATTATTCCACCACTTTTCTGACAATTTTTGTAAGAAAAATTTTGGTATCTGAAAATAAAGGTTGTTTATAAATAATTAATAGTAAGTTAGCTGAGATAAATTACTTTTTTAATGAAAAAAGCCATTTATCTTATGCCTCTAAAGTCGGAGATAAGCAGATTAGGTAAAGGAGGTGAGTTATTTTTCTAAATGAAAAATTTTTCACTTCGTAGGAAAAACACTGGCTCGTGATATGCCTGATGGCTACATAAAGCGTGTGTAATCGATCACTTGTTCACCCCCAGCCCGACACTAGGATGCCCCTCAAATCCTTTGATGTACCCCTAAAATTTCCAAATCCATAATCATGAAAAATTTTGGATAGACACTCACATATACGACATGTCCATCTCAACCCTCAAATCCCTTGACCTACTCCTAAAATTTTCAAGTCCACGAAAAAGATTTCGGATAGACACGCAGGCATACGACATATCAAAGTCAAACTCTGTATGTTGATATAGTCGGTAGGTACATCTGAAATGAGATGAGAAGAGAAAATATTCATCATTTACGATCTAGGGGCAAAGATGAGATGCCGGAATGGGGTCAGATAAAACGTATAATGTGTACTTCGAAATCGACGTCTCGAAAAACATATCCTGACATTTATTGCATTAAAGAAACAAAGAAATAGGTATAATCCACTCTCGACTCCTTCAATGGCCTGAAATAAGTAGATTCAACCGAAAACCTACGAACATTCAAACTGAATGCCCCAAAAAACGTACAAATAAATTTGAAATACAAAAAAAAAAAAGTTTTTTCTCAATTGTTCCTACGTTAAGCTGAAAAGTGGTCGAAGTGAAAAATTGAAGTGAATTTCGTTCGGTACGGCCAATAATATATTATTTCCTAATGCACCCCATTTTATTTCTGCGCATCTTTCTTTATAGGATTTCGATCAAGTAAAACGCCAGTTTTGCGCACTGTGGTGTCGTTCGAAGAGGAAAAAACTATACATTTGACTAAGTAAGTATATCGTCTGAACGTATTATAAAGAAATACGCTCGTTGTGAAGAGGCGTACCAGCGACCCAAAAAGGATTAACCGATAGAATTATCTCGAGCAGAGAGAAGCTGGCACTCTGGCATACCGGAGGCTAAAGATGCACGATGAACGAGATACGTCGCGTGCCGTGGAAACGCTTGACCCATTTTGAAAATATTTTCAAGGTCGAGAAGTTCGACGTAAATATAAATACGCGAAATTATAGGGAGCAGTGTGGTACCGATTGAGAAAGGCGACACGTGTATGTCGGCCTAAAAGGGTATACTTACCTGAGGCGATGGCGGATATAAAAGGCCTCGATTATTGGGCCGTATTCTCAGTCGACCCTTAAGTGAAAAAAAAAAACAAAAAACAAAACAAGACAAAGAACGAAACCACGTACGCGATTTTTTATCTATGATTTCAGTTCAGTACTTAAATATATAAAACAGGTTAGGTATTTAAATGCTGTCACTTGAGGAAAAAACGTTTAGGAATACGGCCCATTAAGGCGGCTAAAATAAGGAATGATTTTAGAAACTACGAATAGACTCAAAACTTGAACTCGACCATGAAAGTGTCTGAGCGATAATAACGTAATTAAAGGCCTGATTTTGTGCATGCACTTCCCCCTCACCCGCAATAATGATCATCATTTTCCAGGAGTTTCAATCGACCAAAATTTAACGCTATCTTTGGGGTGCAATGCCAGCGTTAATTGAGTCATCCAAATTTGGTAGTATGGGGACTCACTGGTATGAGGTATAGGGGCTCAGACCCCTTGACAACAGTCGCCGCCCCAAAGAGCTGGCAAATAATCATCCTTGCGACGTTAAACAAACACAAATTACATTCGATCGTAATTACCTGCATGTACTTGCTGGTAATGTAGGAGTACCAAATTGTGACTTATCTCAACAATCCGATGATGTCACAATCCGTACACGAACTGGCCCATCATCTCTTATCACTACAAGAGATGACCCAACTGGGCCGCTCTCACTTACGTACTTATTCTTTACATATGTGTGTATGTGTGCGTGTAATTAAGCCAGTATATAAACCGTCCAAACTGGCTCTAAAATCGCCATTGTTTGCCCAGGTTTTGGCTTACCCATATGTTAAATACGATGTGGCTGAACACGCTGAACACTCTTAAATTCTGTTGAATTTACCTTCTGGTGAGAATACTTTCTCACAACAAGGTATTCCACAGGTAGCTTTACTCGTCATATTAGGCCAAACGTCACATATGAGCCTACTTGCCTCCCCCCCACCCCGAATCCCGAAGCAAATTTTAAAAATGCGAAGAACAAAAATGTAATAGCCAAAATTATGACGTCATAAGCACCCGATTCAATCATGTATGTCAATTATCACGATTATATGAGGGCTATATGACTGATGGATATGACAGTTCTCATCTGTTATTCGTGATCCACAGCCTTCTAAAACTGTAATTTTTACAATTCAATTAAACGCCAACAATATGCTGAATATTAAATTCATAACTGTCTTTCACTAAAATTAATTTCTCACGCTGGCAGCTCAATTCACCAACTTTACGAAACATTGTGAAATGTATACTGAAAGCAAGTAATCTGTTCTGGGTTTTTTCTATCGAAACTGATGGACAGATACCGATGGGAACTGTGACAAGTAGAAATGAAAATTTTACGTCAACATGTTTTAGGCTTCGCGTACCTGTCTACTTATAATATCTTGGTGTGGAATTTCTAATTGACCATTAGATTCACCCTTGCCAATATAGATAGCTTCGAGGAATGAATGTACCACGTCATCTCTTATATATCCACATTATATAAAATATACTTACTACAGATATAGTTATTATGGGTAGGCACCCATATCGTGTGATGAAAAAAGTACATTCACTCACTGAGAATGGCAACTACATTGGCACGGGTTAACCGGAATAAATTCTCCTCCATGATACTCATATTACATTCAAATGTTTTACACGGGGACAAGTAATGACAAACATTTTTGTTCATTAATTTTGCTTGGAAACGAGCGAAATGACAAAATATCCGTTCATATATCCTTTCTAGGTATACAGGAGTCAGAAGCTACTCAGCTGTACAGAGTGTAACTACAACGCTCAGTTAACTCATCCATTCACATACTTACGGGTTATCCCCAGTGCATTCTAAAATTTAAAACTGACTCGTATTAACGTACACTGAACAACTGACCCTTAGAAGTAGGTACGTAAAACACACAACAATAAATCTCAAAATAGAAGGAAACTAAAAAAATTAAAAAGACCAAAAATTGATAGATATTAATTATTGTAAATTATTACAGTAATAATCGCGAAGATTTTACGGTTTGTTCCTATTCCTATTTTCCAGTGTTTCACATTTGAACTGGATCTTTCACAGTGAATGAAAAGTGTTGATGCGTCCAGTGGGATCTTGGTATTTGCTGATAGCTCTCAGAGGAATTTTGATTTGGCACGCTGAAGTCAACGTTTTTCACAACCAAGTCATGGTTTTCCATACTCAAGCCGTGGTCTTGTACAGTCAAGTTTTGGTTTTACATAGACAAGTCTTGGTCTTGCACCGTGGAGTTTCGGTTTTTCCCAGTTAAAACATGCTTTCGTTCCTTAAAGTCTTCGATTGTACGTTGTCAAGTATTGGTTTTGCCTAACCGAGTTTTGATTTTACATAATTTTAGGTCTTGGTTTGGCACAGTCGAGTCTTGGTTGAATGTTGGTTTCAAATACCCAGCCAAGTTTCGATTTTTCACCGTAAAGTCACGACTTCATCAAGTCAATTCTTGGTATTGTACAGTCATACCGTCAAGTTTTGGTTCGGCTTAGTCGAATCTTGGTTTTTCTCAATCAGATCTTGACTTTACATAGCCAAGTCTTGATTTCGTACGGTATAGTCTTCATTTTACACAATCGAGTCTTGGTTTATGCTTAGTTAAGGCTTAGTTTTGTATAGTCATACAGTCAAATTTTAATTTTTCACTGTCGCATGAATTTTTACAACTTAATCTTCAAACCAAGTCTTAGTTTTACCCGAACGAAGCTCTAGGAGGCGAGGTCCAGTAAAATTTCGGTTTTGCAAAATCGAATCCGGGTATTGGAAAAAAATGCAATGCCAAGACCAAGAGCCTCGACATGCGTGTTCGAAAAATCCATTAACACGAATTTACACCCATGGCAGAATCGTACTTGACGAACTAAACGAATTAGGGCAGGCTACCATAAAAATTCAGTCGTAGGTTGTATAACTCCAATAATGCTCCCAAATTTCAACGGGTAAACAGTCTATATTTAAGCTTCTTTCGAACAATTTTAACTGTTCGTCCAAATCGACCGAAACAATTATCGAATTAGGAATTTACGATAGGTAATCCCTTCTATTTTCAATAACGAAATCGACTTCGTACGCCCACATTTTCTCGAATAAAGATCACCTTTAACCTACACAAATAGGCATCGTTTAATAGCCTAATTTAGTCGCCGTTTTTACCCAGTTTTCTCGCAGACTGGGTTATTAAAATCGACCTCATGTAGGGGTTAAAGGTGGCGTAGTGAAAATTTTCCGTTTCACGACAAAAGCAAACTAATGACATAATTTTCCTATTTTAACCTAATTTTTTTTTTTTTATGTACCTATATATTGTGTATGTAGTATATAATGACGTATCACCAAAATTTTTGATTCACGGTTATGAAAAAACTACAAAAGAGATAGGACTGAAATTTTCAGGAAAGAATGTCTTCGTATAGGATAAGGTCTGGAAGATATATGGTTCCGATTGGTAGAGCAGTTTCCGAGGAAATTGTAAAACAAAATTTCTCGAAATATTGTTTTTCGAAGATCTGAAGAAACTATGCAAGGGCACGACAGATTTTCCTTATGTTAGGGCAAGTTTAGTAGAAATTTAATGCTTATTGGTTCCGCAGTTTTCGAGAAAAATGTAAAACAAAAATGAAAAATTTCTACAGAAAAGCAAGTCGAATGTGTTGCTTGAAGTATCTTTTTCTTAATTACGACGCAAGGGGTTACGAGCGTCTTTTCTGCATTGCATTATTTAGGTTTTATTTATTTTTCATTTTTTAATTTTTTTTTTTCTAAATATTGTTAATGAAAATTAGCAAATTAGGTTTCTGAGGAAGTATCACTGCCCTAGAGTTTTTTCCTTTTGACTTATTTCTATTTGTGCAGGTCTACGTGGCGTGTATGCGGCGGAAAGCGAACGACTGCAACTATACTCATACTCCATGCATATGCAAGGTTATTCATGTTATAATACACCGTAGGAAATTAATATTGTGGTGTGTAATAAAATGAATAAGTAATGAATAATTGTCATAATAATTATGATTTGTCATTTACATGGCACCAAAATTCAAAAGTAAAATAGATACACAAATAAAATAACAAAATACACAATTAAGGAATCAAGAAATTGTAATTCATTTTCAACTGAATAGTTAAAAATGAAAAATAATGGAAATTTTTTTCTATTAAAAAAAAAAAAAAAAGTGCTCTAAAATGAGAAAAATAATTTTTTGATGTGTAAACATTTTGGCACTTCGTTTAGTACTCAGGTAGGGACTAAAACAAGAATTACAATTGTAACTCGTACTTCTTACAAATTGTAACTATTGGCATGTAGGTGTGTGGTTGTGTGGTTGTGTACATGCGCAATGCACACGCTCACAACCACACTATTATGTTTAAACATCAATCCTTTATGAGTCCCCATTGGAATTTGCGCCTTCTTTTTAATTTCTTGAATAAAATCTACTGAAATTAAATGAAACAAAAAAGCATTATATTAAATAAATAATTTTTTTTTTAAATAGAACCAACTTAAAAAAAAAAATAAAAAATGCACTAAAAGAGAAAAAAAATTCTTTTAAAATTTCTCCAGCAAGGTCTAGGTCTTAGGACTGAAATTATTGAAGTCAACACTCTTTTCCACTAGGTATCATGTAGGCTTTATAGGTCAATTCCTTCCAGTTTTATGACAAAACTTTTTAATTAGCGCCGACTTCAATAATTCCAGTCACCAGACCTAGATTTTGCTGGAGAAATTTAAAAAAATTAATTTTCCCTTTTAGTGTATTTTTTATTATTATTTTTTTAAGTCAGTTCGATTTTTTGAAAAAAATTTTTTGTTTACTATTATACTTTTTCATTTCATTTTAATTCCCCTAGATTTTATTGAAGAAATTCAAAAAAATTATTTCTCTTTTTTGAGTTTTTTATATAACAAAATTTTTCAGTGATTTTTCGTTTCTAGAATTAGCGGCAATATTACTTTAAAACTATGAAAAGTTTTTTGTTCATAGATAACTCAAAAACTATTTCATTGATTCAAAAAAAAATTTAATGGGGCCACCGTGAGATCAACTTCTATCATTTAAAAAAAAGCTCATCAAAATCGGTGTCCAGTTTGCAAAGTTATGCTGGAACAAGCATAAAAAAAAACATATACCAATCAAATAGATAACCTCATCCTTTTTTCGAAGTCGTTTAAAAATGACTGCCAGTATCCATGACTCAGTACCCTAAGTGATCAGTAAACTCAACTTAAATATGCCCTAATTGACCATAGGTAATTGTAGGCCATCAATCAGTTGGATGTTTTTTGGTGGGGTCACGTGTCATCTATGATTTACAACTATAAACCATATTCCATTGTAGAGAGACTCATCGATGCAATAAAGGATCTCTAGGTCAAAATTACCAATATTCGGTTAGAGCATGTTCAAGCTGAGTTTACTGATTGCCCACAGTATTGTGTCATGGCTACTGGTGGTCTTTTTAAACGGTTTATTTGAAAATGTTCATTTTACTTATTAATTAAATTAACTTCACTCTTTAATTGTGTTATATTTGTGTGTTTTACTTTTGAATTTCGGTGCGATAAAAATGAAGAATCATAGGACACGTAGGTACCTGAATTATTCATTTTATCACGCCCCACAATATTAGTTTCCCACGGTGCCTGACAACGTGAATATAACCCTGTATAGTATTACAGGCGAAAAAACCGATTTGGATTATTGGAATACGTACTCGCACTAGCAGCAATAATTGGCTTAGGCCAACCAAAGGTTGTTAATCGGCTCGTCGATGTTGCTTGGTCGTTCCACAGACTGGTTTCACGCGTACTCACGACCGCACTATAACGATCCCATTTGTATGGGAAAACGTAACGTAAAAAAAACAGATAGTAAATTACGAACGAGCAGACCGGACGGACGGACGGACGAACGATCGGTCGAAGGAAATACGATTCGCATCCTGCCACCATTCGAAACGGAAAAGACGCGCGAAGCGATAATAAAAAAAGAAAAAAAGGGAAAAAAAAAAGAAAAGAAAAGAAAAGAAAAGAAAAACAGAAAAAAAAAAAAAAAGGTTACACGTTTAAGAGGAACGAGCACGCGACGTTATTCGGGCGCATGACTGACTATAAAACTGACAGACGTACCTACGGATGGAGAGAGACGACGGAATAAGAGGGTTGGTGGCGGCCAATGCGGACGGACCCACACACAGCCAACCGCAACCCTACGGCCCGACGAATTCCTTGCCCCGCCAGCCACGCATTCGTTCGTCGACTACACCGAAGATGTACACAAAAAATGAAAAATACTCGACGAAAAAAAAAACGGAAAAAGAAAAAAAGAAAAAGAAAGAGAAAACGAATCGACGAAAAAATGAGGAAAAATTTAATGAGGTTTGACGTGAAAAATGGCTTAACAATATAATACGGCTATAGTGGGTAGACCCGAAACCTGCTTACGTACGCACGATCGAGTATTACGATACGCGTAGCCTATACCTATATGTTTATTTTTGTATTTGCGACGACGACACGTTTTGTGTAGTCGTTTTCTTTGGGGTGGCTGGTGAATAGGTGAATCGAGAGCGAGTGACTGTGATAACTTGACACGCAGCCTTTACGGATTAAATGGTCTGTTTCCACATCTGAATCACTTTCTTTTTCATCGTCGTGGTACTGGCCACGATGTGGTGAGGGGGCAGACACACACGGCGATACTCGATGGACGTGGAAAAATAATGTCGCAATAAGAATGGTGAGCCGGTTTCGGATGCTCGGGCCACGTATTCCACAGCAAGGGAGAAGATAAGAGGAGGGCCCTGAGAGTCTGAACTCCATAGAGCTTCAAAACAAAAGAAAAGGTTAACGTAAAACAAAAAAAAAACTCGAACGCGACTACACTCCGCTAGAAAAAGTACGTTTTCGAAGGTACCTATGCTTTGAAATAATTGAAGCATACCTATATAATGACTGTTACTATTCAATATTTTTTGAATCCAGCTTCTCTACCCAACCTTACCGATTAACTTCTGCCCCGACTTAAAAGTTTAGCCTCCCCCATCCTTAAATATTAGCTTCCGTCCCAGCCTTAAAAGTTGGCTATTGCCCCACCCTACCGTGAGCACGAAGTTAATAAGTGGATTTTGGTAGAAAACCTGCTTAAATGGGGTTGAAAAGGGATAAAATTGACTTTTTGAGAGCAATATGATTTTTTTGGTGCAAACACGAAGTTTCCGTTGATCAAGCTTGACAAATTTATTTTTTAGGGCTATTATCTGAGGGGGAAAAGGAAGGAAATAAAACTAAATCACTAATTACTTTCTAACAAATTGAGCAATAAAAACTACAATTGATAGGTCTAGTCCTTACATTAGGGATAATGTTCGTTCCAATTTTCGTGACTATTAGAGGAGAATTGCAACTTTTACTAAGTTTAGCATCTGCAACAGTCCCAAGGCGTGAACCATAAAGCTAATCGTAACCAAATTTAAAAGCCTGTTAGAATACTTCTAAGTGAACGTCTGTTTCAAATTTTGTGGCTATTGCTTTAAAATTACTCATTTTAGAGCCATTAAACTGCTAAAAGTGCAACATGACGGCACCTACCAGAGGTACTATGAAACCAATCCGCACCAAATTCAAATGGTATCATCCTTCACATAGTACTAATTTTAGGTCAAAATTTCATGACTATCGAATGAAAATTACGTCCTGTACCTTGTTAACAAGAATTGTACGTACATACATTATACCGGGTAACCCAAAAGTCATGCAACCCATACCTTCAAATGTAAAAATTTTGAAAAAAAAAATACAAGGCTGAATCTTGGCACAGTTGCAGAAGTCGGTTACTCAATTATTCATGCAAAGTTTCAGCTCTGTATCTGTAATAATCTAACTTTGAGGAATTTTTCATTTTTATTTACAATTTTTCCATGTTTGAAAAATAAATTTTGAAAAATTTTTAATGGTAAAAGTTCTCAAAAAATTCTGAAACTTGGTACAATAATAGAAAATGATTACCTGATTAAACGGGTGAAGTTTCACTTCAGTACCCTCATCCTTGTTTTTTTAAGAACTTTTTTTATGGTCTATACCATGCTTTCAAAACAAATAAAAACAATTTTTTAATTTCAAAAATTTTATTTCATCTTCTCCTTTGATCCGCACTTGGGTGCAGTACTTCACTTTACGGCAGAATTTTGTCATAACAGTTTCCTTGAATTTGTTTGGGTATGCAACTTTTCATATGTCAATGTTTTTCTTGATAACACCTGCAATGAGCAGTTATGCAACTTTTTATTCAGTGCATACAAAAAATTAAATAATCACATAATTGAGTAACCATTTCCCTATCATTATGGTCCCATGTTTCAAAATTTTTTGATTTGTTTTTTATGCGTACAGATCACTAGGAAAATTCTTTAAAAAAAATTGAGATAAGAAAGTGAAACTTTACCTGCTTAATCTGGTAATCATCCTCCATTATTATGGCAAGTTTCAGAATTTTTGGAAAACTTTGGCCATTTAAAATTTTTTAAAGTTTTTTTAGCTACAAATACGAAAATTGAAATTAAAAATTCAAAATTACTCAAAATTAGACCACTATAGATACAAAGCTGAAATTTTGCATAAATAATTGAGCAACCCTCTCCTACAAGAGTGCAAAATTTAAGCCCTCTATCTCTTTTTTAAAAATTTTTACATTTGAATGTTTGAGTTGCACGACTTTTGGGTCACTCTGTACATAATTTTTATAAATACATATGAATTTTCAAAGGTACCTACTGCCAAACTTTTTCTTAGGTCATGAAACAAAAAAGTACTTAAACCCACCCATGGGTCCTTCCATGAGTATGAAATTGATGGATAGATTTTCGTAAAAAACCTACTCAGAAACAGGGTGTATTTTTTGGTGGTTGTGGTTGTTGTATTGTAGGGGAATTGGTCAGAAGGAACAGTTAAGAAAATGTGGACTTACCCTTATAATTAAGCTATCTACGCCCGTGATCCATTACCTTGTCTAATCAGGTGCTGGTAAATGTATCCCTTACAATTTTTGATGATGTAGGAGTTGAGTCCCCTTTAAGACATATATCGAATCCCTCGGTTCAGCCCACCAGTATCACCCAAGTTATACCACGAGGAGGTTGGCCGATTCATTTCCTAAACAGTTTTGTTACTAGATAGTCAATGCAGGTGTATTGTCATAAGGATCAAAAATTAGGGCGTAGGTTCACTATCGGGCATATCTACTTGGCCTGTGGTGGTAGACATTTTAACGAAGTGGCTTTAACAAATCGAAACCATGATATTTCATGCCCAGCGAATAGCAGCTTTTGCTCCTTGAGTAAAGTTTTCTTGTTATCCAACTTTTTCGATTTCCAGTGACTGGAGCTACACGAGAACTAAAAAGCAACTAAACAGCTCTCATGCCAAAGGCATCGGTGAAAGGCAAGCATAAAATAACATGTTCAATAAAGATAAGGTGAAGAAGAAAGGAGGTAATTAATACGTCTCTCTGTTAAGAGTTTGTTGCCTATTGGTTCACTAGTTTCCGAAAAAACTGGAGAACGAACAATGACTGAAAAAGTGGTTTTCATAGGATTTTGAGGAAACTACGAGAGAAATGGGGCTGAAATTTTTACGAAATGTAGGTAGTTCTTACGTAGGATCAGGTCTGATAGAGATTTGGTACCAACTGATTTAGTAGTTTCTGAGAAACAAAAAAAAAATTGATGGAGAAAAACAAGTCTACTGTGTTGCTTGAAGTATCTTTTCCGGATTTACGGCGCAAAGGATTATTTTACTTATTTTACTCAAAACTCGAAACAGTAACAATGAAATTTCGATAGATCGATATGTTTGTTAAATATCGGGGCCTAAGCAGGAGCAAGAAGGACACTTCTTTCTATCTTAGAAATTATGTAATAAGTTCCTTGCGTAATGAATAGCCAATAGGTACCAGATCCTGGCAATATTAACTATGCTTAACACTTAGTTTGAGGGCTTCTCAAGCCTGAGAAAAAAATGAAATTGAATAAAAATAACGTGATATTAACATTCATCAATAATTAGTATGAATTGCCAAAACAAAATAGGAAAATATGTTTAATATGTTTCGCATAATTTTGAAATATCCGAAGCCACTTTCAGTTGTTTTTCAAAAAAATGCGATCTAGTGTGCTTGATCTGAATGATTTCGATTTGGTAGTGATCTAGGTTATTGATAGATGTTTTTAGTGGAACCTGTATCTATCAAATAAAAGGGCGAACGTTAAATGAAATTAACAAAGCCAATTTTGAGTTGACTAGGCTAATATTTTTCCTGATTTTTAAGAATTTTTAATGTGAACCTTACCTAACTATATGGTTATGGTTAATGGGAAAATAATTAGTAGACAGCTATGTAACCATATTTTCAACCTACTCGAGGCAAATCAGAGAAGAAAAAAACAATGACATTCGAAATGTTAGTTGGATTTCCGCTCAGAAGGAAATTCATTCTGACCCATTGAGCAACGATATGGAAGAAATAAGGTTAGGTTAAAAAGGAGTATTTAAAAGATGAGTCAGCTTTTATTTCATTTTTTTTTTTTTGGCTTTAGCTTCATACGAAATAAACATTATTTCGTTGCGGAAGGTTAACTGCAGTATTGATATAATTTTAAAATCGTAGTAGCGAGTAGAATAGCAGCTTATAAAAAACGATCGAAATATGAATTGAAAACGTATAATTCATAAATGAACAATATGTAAACGATACTTTAAAAAAAAAAAAATTGAATTTACATTCAAGAGGACCAATGTGATTACATTTAGCAACGAAATTCGGACGCTAAAACATGCTTAGAACAAATTATAGGAAACCCACAGCAGAAAATCCGAAAATTCCATTATGTGTGAATTCGATTTCGAAAACAGAGAAGTTTTCGTTTTCGCACGTTTTTTCAGGTTTTATGCGAAAAATTATTTTAATTTAAGCTTTTTCAACAGCTCTAGAGGTGAAATAAACGTTCCAATCAATATTATTTGCGAAGAAAGAGATATTAGACCAGATTCTAACGCTGGATGCGATCTGAAAATCTGAAATACTCAAGAGCTGGTAGCACTTGGACATTATTCTGGTCATGTTGAAAGTAATATGGATGATTCTTGGTCAGCTCGACGTCAACTCTCCAGTATAGTCAAGCACTGAAACTCACATCTGCACACAGCGATATCCACGTACTTTATCCAAACACTAAATAGCAAATTAACAATACCTATATCATCATTCGGTACGAAGTCCGAAAAAGATGGTGTCATAAAGACCATATTTCACATTTGGCCACAAAGCCAACCTCGATTAAACTTACTGAAAAATAATTTCTCTACCGTTTTCAAGGTGGAATTCTATAACTCTTTATCTTTTCCACGCAAAGAGCGCTTGAAGAATAACTAACCGCATAATTCGGTCATTAGCACATCGACTCGAAACGAGTCACAGAATTTCACCTCAGATGGCCTATCAACAATTTCCTCCAAGTCGTCATTCATCGCTATTCATTTACTTTCATAGGTAAACTAAAGACGATTCCATATAGGCAATTTGATAATCGCAGAGAGTGGGGAGACGGTCGATTCACGCTCTGGAACTGATGAAAATTACTTTTAACGAATATTTTGTAATTAAGAAACAAAGGTAAAAATTTAATTCCAACAACCATACTTTTCAATTACATATTTCTTATTCTTTACAAATTTAGCCCAAAATCTGAGAGTGCTTTTAAAAAAAAATGTTTTTTTTTTAATATATAGTTTTTTAATCAGGCAGTCCACGGTGTGGGCGTGATTTCTTTATTTTCAATATGACTAGTTTCGATTGGTGCAAATTTACTCGCGTGCTTGAGACAGAATTCTACCCCCTGACCCCCTCTCTATTTCATTTCTTCAATAAAGCCAACACCTACTCTGAAAATATTATCAGGAGGCGTCCGAATAAAGCTGCAGATTATAATACGCGATCATCCAAACGTGAGCGTTAAAACAAAAATAAAACACACACATACAAATTAAGAAGCATAATAAACGTTGATAAAAAATAACGGGCTTCGAATTCAACGATTATAAAATTTTCGTTTTAAAAAAATAACACGAGCATCGAAAGGAAAACATACGTTTAGTCGATGGGTTAGTACATAAACACCTTAGAAACACATCTAGTTCTTAATCTTAAAAAGACATAAATACTTAATAACAAAGATTTCACAAAAAAAAAAAAAAAAATTAACACATTCATTCTCTCTAAAGTGCCAAACGTTCGACACAATAAGCGAATTCATTGTTATCAAAAACGTCTTTCAACTCTTAAAATGTGAATGTGTGAATATAATTCCTATTTTCTAAGCACCATATTATTCCCATCTACAGACGACTCCTAGCATCCATACAAAAGCGAAATTTGAGTAGGTATCTCGTTCATTCCAAACACGTTAATGTTTCGGCTTGCGTCACGATTTTGGGACATATTAGGGTAAGAGGCGACCTCTAAAGACAAGACTGGAATTCCATAACTCGTCTTATAACGACAGATTTCGTCCTCTCTATTAAGATACGTATAGATTTCTTATGAAATAACGAAAGGACATTGGTCGTTATAAGTGTGGTTCAACGTTGAACTCGGTTCAAATACTATAAGAAGCTTCTTTTTTTTCCCGTCTAGAACCGAATTTAACGTTGAACCAAACGACGAGTTCTTACAAAATTCCGTCTCACCCCGAGAAAGGCGGGCGTTAAATATCGTGACCCCTATCTATTCTACATCCAACGCGACGCCCCAAAATATGTACAAGCTAAATGCGATTAAAAGGTCTTAATATAAAAAAAATTATCAACTAAAAACACGACTATTCGACTACAACAAGAAAAATACCTATGTACGTCTTGGTAACAAGTTTTTTTTTTTTTTCTTATCTATTAAAAATTCCTAAAATCGTCCACATTTGTCACAAAATTGAATTCTTTCGTAAAATAACGTCAACGTTACTACACGCAAAAATAAAGCACAATGCGAAATATGCCTTTTTCTCACATAGAAATTAAAAAATTAATTAAAAAAAAATTAAAGCAGCGAATGAAGTATTACTCTCTTAAATTAGGAATGCTATTTTTTTTTTTGGTTTCTTCTATTTTTTTTTGTTGTTTAAAAAACTCGGAATGAAAAAAAGGGACGGACAGCGGCGACCATATTGCGAGTAATCTGCCCATTTTACACCCGCACCACGTTTGTTTAGGGCCAGACCTTTTTGAACAGCTCCATGAACGAATCGTAAATCATAAAAGTAATGGCCACGTCCAGACAAACGCGCCCCAGCCGCGGAACCGTTCCTTTATAAAATCTGCAAACAAGAAAAGATGATTCGATCAAAGAATATCGATGAATTTGAAGGCGAAGAAAGGTAGTGAGAATGGTCACATGAATAGTGAACTAATAGTCGCAGAGCTGACAGCCAAATTTTAAACGCAGTTATGTTGCGTTATCTAGTTTGCAATAATTTTCCGATGATAGAATTGATGTTTCTGAAGACAAAAATTGATGTTCTGCTAGGTTATACCAGAGCAACAGCGAGGACACGCAGCGGTAAAATTTAAATGCTTAAGAACGTCATTTCACATAATAGCTGAAATTTTTTTACTAATACACGGTGATGAAAAGAGACATAAAATAACAGTAGCAGAATACTATATCTTGGACAAAATGATGGCAGAACACATTGGAAGTGTAAAATTTTCATACAAGAACCAAACTTCAGGAAACTTCTTTTAGTCTAATGCCTTACTTAACAAAAAAACATTGAATATTCCATTTCAGAAAAATAAAATTCCAAATTTCTCTAGCTTTATAAATAAAATTTAAAAAACGTGCTTCAGAGCTTATAAACAAGCAAACTGAATCTTTTAATGTGATACGCATTCCTATTTTTATATATGATAACACTGTATAATTTTTTGTTTCAGAGGAAACAACAAAATTCATTTTTTTTGTTAGTGTGCTTGTGTCAGAAACATACAGCTAGAGATATCGAATGCTCCATATACGCAGTTGTTCAAAAATATGTGAAAGATAGAGAAGAAGCATCTTCTAAAGTTGCACATATTGCATTGTGAAAACAGACATCTCCATACTAATACATACACACTATCAAGCTACGACACATGCACAGCAACAAATATCGGACCTCGAAACATTTTATCAACATTCTATCTTTGACATATTTTTGATCCAGCGTTGGACATCTCTTTAGCTGTATGTCTCTGGCTTGTGCGGAATACAATTGAATACACAGGCATACAAACAAATTTTTTTTATTTTTCTCTTTCCTTTCTTGAAATTTACAACAAAATTTGCACCGAGATTTGCGTCAGCTGCCTTCACTTTTCCGTTTTTATACCCATAGTAAAAACAGAAATGTGTAATTATCACATTAAAAAAATCTTCAAAACTTGGACGCTGCTTCGAGCATTTTGTGACATAAGAAGATTTTATTATACGAGCACAAAAGCATATATGATTCCGACAGTGTCTACCTTATACACATTTCAATAGGTACAATAATCACCACACTAAAACTTAAGATTATATTAAACCACACCGTTCGCTGACTTAGAAACACCTAAATAGAGACAATGGATATCTTCTCACAGGAAATAACAAAAAAAAAAAAAATTATTTCAGACTTGGTATTGACAACAAGAAACTGTACAAAGTTGATCAAAATTGCAACTTCATACAAAATTCTTGTACTCTCCCAAAATGGTACAAGAAAAGATGTGCCAATCCTGAAGAATTTTAAACTTAGTGCAAAATGCCTCGTGTCATCTAGAATTGTAAAAAAATAGATGTAACACCCTATAGGATAGTCCAATTTTAGATAATTATAGTAGGTATGTGTAAGTAATAATGTTATACTACGACCCTTTTCTAAACAACGTTGGTATTCCATCTACACACCAAAGAGGTGATAAACAGCTACACATCACAAGTGTCGACCTAACTGGATATCTTCCAATAATTCAGCTTGCAAAATTTTGACACCCAGCAAAGTTATATTATAACCAAACGCAACACCTCACCAAAATTAGAGCTATAACTTCGCGGCAACTTTTTATGAAATATGTAACGAAGATACCCACTTTGTATAAAAAATATACAAATGCATATCCACCTTAAAATGCATATTTCACGTTTCTCAAACTTCAGAACTGAAAACCCATCTTCACTTTAAACTAAACTAAGGAACTTCACCCCCGGCCACTTTGGGGCGAGTTATTTTCTCTAAGTACTTTACGCTTCCAGTGTCAATAAAATTTTAGCACAATTACAATATGAAACATGGCATTCCCGATGTGGCTTCACCTCCAATAGCCTAAAAGATATTTTAAAAATATTTAAAAAGCCATTTTATCAAATTTGACCCCCTTTTTTTGTGTTTCCTATCATGTAGTAATGCCAAAAAAAAAAATTTCAGCCAGTAAAGAATGACGTTTTTAAAACTGAAAATTTAACCCCTTCATCCTTTCACTCTAGCTCAGGTATGTGGTGGCAGAACATCAATTTTGTGTTCACCAACGTTAATTCTATCATTTGAAAAATATTAAAATCTGTAAAAAATTACGTCAAAAATGTTTCTGCCAATTCTCAAAAATACACAGTTAGTATATCCCATTTAAGTACTCCGACGATGGATAAGTGACTAAACGTAGGCTGTAAGGAACAAAAATAAAACCAAATGGCACTGAAGAGGCTCATTGGAGAATTAGGAGAGAAATAAAAGGGTTCTGAACAATTAGCTACCCTCATATCATCCTCTTTAACTTCCATAAAATAACGTGAAAAATACTTTTAAGAAATTTATCTTTCAATGAGTGTTGACGGTTACTTCGGACACAGAAATCAATAACTCAATAACTCGTGCTCTTTGTGTTTAGCTTTACAAACGGAACTACAAGGGCACACTTCGATTTCCATTCTTTGAAACTAACCATCTACTTACCTTTCATTCTTCCCAAAATTACTCTAGCCTTCTATTTAAAACTGAAGAGGAGAGAAGTTTTAATTTTCCCCTTTACCAGCTACAGTAAAGAATACAAAATTGTTTCTTTTTTCTCAAAAATCAAAAAGAATTAACTTCTTCAAAAACTACTTCAATAGTTTCATCAACAAACATATAGCAAGACGACTAGGACCCAACGATGAGAGAAGCCAATTATTATTATTATTCAAAATTTTAGATTCAATGTTTGAAAAAGATCTCACCGAGGAGATACACTCCACATAAAAAAAGGAAAATATGTATGAAAAACATCGAATACAAGAAATTTCTCTTTGTTTTTACCATTTCGCTACATCGAAACATTATAGAGGATTAGTTTTGGAGTTCGCGGTAGAAAATGAGGGAATCTTCTATACGTTAAAATAATGGCAAAATCTGTTCAGCTTATACTTAAAATAAAATATCCTGTGAACTAATTGAGAAACAGTACCTATCTATATACGACATGGAAAAAAGTCGAAATTTTGCCCATCTTTTCAATACTAGTTTATCTGTGTCTGAAAAGACCAAGAGATACATATAAATAGAAGAAAGGAGCCTGGAATTTTTCAAATTTCATCTTCAACTAGCACATCGTCGGTTTTCTTCGCAACATTATTTTTGACATCTTCTTCCAGTTCCAAAAATTTTCAGAGCGAATTTTCACGTTTTTTCAAACGGATGTTCTATGAAAATCTATTTATTAATCTTGGTGCCATGAAACGACCTGAAGGTGAAGTAAATACCTTTTTCGTTTCATAACTCAAAGAAAATTTTGGCATCAAAAACTTTAATTCATTTATAATATAATAATTATATTCTATAAGCCAATTTATTGTTACCACAGTACAGACCGGAATTTTTGTCACATAGTCACGAAATTTGGAATGAACATTAGTACTGAGACAAGGACCTGACCTATAGTCTTTGATGCTGATCGGCCGGACGATACTTCCGGTACCGCTACTATTGTTTTTATTTTGGCTAAAGAATGGTTAATTTTAGACCCATAGATACAAAATTTTCAACAAATATTCACTATAATCTATTACAACGTGTAATCAATTTTGATAAGGATCGGCAAGACGGTACTTACGATACAGCTATTTGCTATAAAATACTTGATTTTAGACCAATAACTACGAAATTTTCAAAAAATATTTACTATAATTTATTGCAACATGTTATCAGTCGAAAGGTAGTCTACTTTGAAAAAAATTAATTTTTCTTTCGATTTTGAAAAAGGTAATTGTTTTAAACACTGTAATTTTAGGTCAACAGTTACAAAATTTAATACAATCGTCAATTATGATCTATTACCAACTTTTTAGAAACTAATATTCTACTTTTTGAAAAGCTACTTCCTCGAAAAGAGATGTTGCAGTGTTTAGTTTTTTTTTTTTTATTTTTTTGCTTCGCATCACTCTTTGCTAATTCGCCACCTCCAAGCGAACGCGAATCGTAATTGTCACCAGCAAAAACACCAATCACCTAGTCTGAGTAGATAAAGTTACCAGCGAAGTAAACAAATTTTCCCCAATAACTTATTCCAGCTAGCAGGGCATTTCTGAACACAAAACCCATTTCGCAATTTGCCCACTTTTTTTTAAAGCACATAAGTACTCTCGTATGAGGTTCGCGGATACCTTACGACGTAATTTTTTTCCGTACTCGAACACTCAAAACTGTAAAATACTCTCGACGTGTGTCCCGTAGGTAAGTACTTACGCTTTGGGTCCTTCATTTTTCCAAATTTTGACGACACAGTCGACCGAATTTTTGTATTTGGCCGCTTCGAGACCTTGCATGCGCGTTTTGACAACGTCAAGCGGCGTATTGCCGAAGACGGAAGCGGCACCGGCGATCGCACCGAACACGCCGACCATCGGCTTCGGCACCGGAGCATTCGGATCGCCTTTTCTGTACCAATTTTTCATCGTTTCCATAACATAAAATCGTATCGCCTGATTCGTTCCCTGCTTCATTATGGTCGGCGTCAAGCCCTGGTAAACTCCTCGGAAACCTGTCAACCAAACACAAAATAAAATTAGCGATTTGTCCGCTACCGAGCATTCGTTTAATCGAAACCGATTCGTATTTTCCACCTTTGAAAAAAAAAGGACAAAAAAAAAACAGTTTCTAGATCGGTTCTTCAGAAAAAAATTTTTGTATCGAATAACTTTTATCTCAAATGTAAGACAGAAAGGGCAGATGAGACGAAAGAAAAAACTTTCGAAATAGAATCTGACTCAAAAATATAGTCGTTTAGAGAAAATAGTACAATATAGCGTTCAAAAAGCACGAAGAAGAAGCTATAAATAAATAACGTTTCGAACAAAAAAGTGCTCCATGTACCAATCTGCACATTGAAAAGATAAAGGTATCAACAGTGATTTCCTTCAAGTACTTAGAAGCCATCATTAATGATAAACCAGTTGGAGATGAAGTCATATACCGACTAGATGCGATTATATGCGGAAGTGGCTTTGAAAAAGTTGCAAAATATATTACGTCTCAGAGAAATGCAATCAGATCGATGATATCACTCTTACTAAATTGAGTAAATTCTTGGGCACTTGAGACAAAAATGATCAATCAAATAGAGATCATAAAGATCTGAATACTACGACAGCTCTACTGAAGTACAAAACCGAGAATAATCTGAGCAAATAAAAGTAAATAAAAACATTTTACTCAATCAAATTTCTTTTTTCAGAAAACTGTTGCGAATGGTCTCCAAACGTCGTATTAAAAATCTCAACCTCCACTACTGGGGCTAATTTTCTCATGAGCGAATGAACCTCTTAAAAATGGGTTTTTCAATAAAATCTCAAAAATTATAGGATGTATGTAAAAACTTTTCAGGCCAAACGTTTTTTTGACTTAATTTATTACAGATTTGGTTATTAAACATTTTTTCATTGAGTCAATTTTAAATATTTAAAAAACACCATTAAGTTAAGTACATTCACTGAATATGTGAATTTCTCGTTAACATGATAACTGCTGTAATTTTCAGCTGATAGAACTGAAATTCAAAATATAGATACATTCAACGCCACCGACTTACACTATTAAGTTTGGTACAAATCCGGAGCAACATTCTAAAAATTTTTGAAAAATTTATTTCACGTTTGAGTATTACAATGTAGAAGAATCTGGCACCACCACACAAGGTAAGGAGTAAATCGTTCGCGATTCCATCGAATAACTTAACAATGAAATGAAAAATGAAAAAAGTCAATCGTTTTCCAAACAGTCGAATACAATCTACCACTCATCGTAACATTCGACACGTTATGGTGAATCAATAAAGAATGGGAGCGATAATTCAACGACGAAAAAATCCAAATGACGTATCTGGAACAGCTCGCAGACATTGAACGTTTCATAAATACGACCCAAAACATTTCTTAGACTTTTTTTTTTTTTAAATTACCCAGGCAATATACTTTATATTGTAAAAGCAGAAGAGCATACCTTGTTCTCTGATAATGTAGGATACACCGTGAAAGAATCCTTTGAACTTGGGATTGGCGGATCGTTGGTCATTGATAAATTTAACTTTAACCGTCTCCATGGGCGTGACGGCCAATATAGCTTCGCTAATTCCTGCACCAAGACCACATAAAACTCTCATTTGTGGGCTCAAATTTCCTTTTTCGTCAACCGCTCGTGTTTTGAACATTTCGAACGATCCAAATCTAGGATAAGAAAAAACTGAAATTACATTCCAATGTCCAATATTATTCATTCGTCAACGCAAGCGCTTTCCTACTATCCAAAAACTGATGATTAAATCTTTAATTTGCGCAATTCTTTGTAGCTACTTGATAAAGTTATGTCAAACTTAAATTTTTAAAGCTCATTTCACTAAGACAACTCATAATGTTTTCAAAGAATGGCGAACCAGTTTCTTCAAACGAGTTGAACGACTTTTTTCATTTGTCCGTTATTTTACATAATTATGTAATAGGCATGAAATGTACAGTGGTTTGGACAGACCACTAATTATGCATCCCAAAAGTATATTTACAATTTTATAATTTATTTTTTCACGTAAATAATGTGTAAGATGATATTTTAGAGAACTTGATGATTTTAACTACAGAAAACCACTCTAATCGTTGACCCTTCCCCAACTTTTACCCACTGTAGACAAACTAATTTAGAAAATAGGAGATAGGGGATGCGAGATTTTTTTTAACCAAATATAATGAGCATAATAACTTCAACTATACTTAATAATGAAATTTTAAGCCACATTTTTAGTACTTAACAATAACGCTATAAGTAGTTACAACTCGATTGAAAATCGAGTCCCTGGGTACTGGCCATTTTTTGATGCACTCATCAAAACTCATTTTCCGTTGAAGTTGTAACCACAGACCACCACCCGTGAAAACCCTTGCGCGCAAATAATTGGGGGGAACAAAATGGCAAAAAAATTTCGTAATATTACTTAAAAAATAGGTATGATCAGTATCCGAGATAATGAAAAACAAAGAGAAAGGAGGAGGGAGAGACAGACAGACAAAAAAAGAGAAAGAAAACGGAGTTCAAGATGTCTTTGGATTTCAAATAACAGAGATTATCGAGCAGACGGTAAACAGAATTAATCCTGTTCAGTTTTTTGAAGCAGATAATGGAGGAGGAATATGGTTCGCTCGATTTAATTAGATTTGAGAATATTAGTTAGCGAGGAGGCAAACAGGTAGTTGAGTGAACAAAAAGTGGTTAAAATTGGTTCTCATTTCGGAACAATTGTGGAGGAAGCATGGAGAAGATGAGGTGTTGACTATCAAAAGGAGAAAATCAAATCGAGAGACGAGAAAACAGAAATTTGGCTCTACAAGATATTTCTGTTAACAGGAGACCGTAAGAAAATAGTTACTCATGATTGCCACAAATAATTAAAAAATATTAGCATACCTTACGGCCGATTTCGGAATCGATCCATACAATAAGACGCTGAGGCCTCGATATAAGCCAAAAAATCCGTGACTCTTGACAGTTTTTTTTACGCAGTCGACGATACCGTTGTATTGTTTAATGCCGGTGCTGGATTTTTCGTCCAGTTGTAACTGCGTTTTCACATATTCGGTGGGGTAGGTAATGCATATTTCAATACCTCCGGTTATACCGCCTGCAAAACAACAACGCATTTTCCGTCAGCAAAAAGGAAAGATCAATCAAAATTTATCGACAAATTTTCAAAAGAATCCCATCGTAAACTGACCTTACGAGCCGTGTTGGGGCTCTGTTCAGCTAAACCCTCGGAGTGACACCTATTTCAAAATGTGTGAGGCCACACGAGTAATTACATGGAAAAAACACATTCACATAACAAGACCCTCTACTCTTGTAAAAAGAAAAAAACATTGAGGATACACAACAGAAAGTTCTAATAAATAGTTGACGAATTTTGATTTTGCTATTCTTCGTACTTGGTTCTTCGACAATTGCCAGGAAATTTTCTCATACAATGTCCGTAATATCCAAAGGAATTACCACTCTCGCTCCCACGTATATTTTGTGGAGGGTAGAAGAACTGTGCGTTGGCAGAAATGTAGTCTTCAACAGCGCCAGTTTGAATACCCAAGCTATCAGCCCCACCGTGTGGTGACAACCAACCTGAAAATCCTCATCTTAGAGCGGCAAGCATCACATTTTGTTACGGAATATATGCTATAAACTACACACGTAGCTCCGCCCTCCATTGTACTTTACTTCCATTATTTATTTTACAGCACCAAGGGCCAAATGCAATAACGATACTCTAGTAACAACCATTTCTTGTAAATTAATTACCCAAACAGAGACAAATATATGTATGTGGGATTCCACCAGATCCCACTTGTGCGTGTCCGTTGCCTTAATAATTATAAGGCAGGCAGCCAACCATTTATCGGGACCACGCAAGCACACGCCGTTATGAAGAGCGAATGCTGGGCAACCGTAGCTGATGCGGCGTGGATATTTGTTACCCGCGCCTAGCTACGTGTAAGCGAGTGGCTACGTATTATTACGTAGCCCGCTTCCTAGGCAACCGCACATCGTCTATTCAGACGATGTGCGAGTTTGTATTTTATTATTATGATACGTCGATCAGTCGATCGACGTATCGCCTTTCGGCTGAGGCCGAGCCTCACGGTGGGGCGAATCCCCACAGCACTCCCCCCCAATTTTTGCGCCACAAAAATGACAATTGCGCAGCTATTGGGGGGATTTCGCCTAAAATCCTACCTAATTCCTATTGTTCCTTTCCCTCTCCCAGTCACGTAAGGTTGTGGCTAGGGCTGCCCCAATACTTTTGTATTGATTAGTTCGAGCAGCTTGTCGGGCATTGAAATTGTGCCGACTATTTTGTCCTCTATGACGAGGGGCTCTGCCTTGACTGCGGTGTGAGTTTCCGCGGGAATATGGTGAGTACCGGGAATTTTCACGGGATGGAGGAGGAGGGGGCATATTGTTTAAGGCGATAGGCCTGTATGCAACATTACCCTGTGGTACGGGAAGAGCACTAGGAGGTGGTACTCTATCCACAATTGCAGGAATCGGTCTTTGAACTTCAGCAATAGGCTGTTGTAGAATGACCATCTGCATAGGAGGGGGGATAATGGATCCCACAGCCTCGTTAACAGGGGGGCTAACATCCATTGGGGATGCCAAGGAATGCTGCTCCACCTGTTGTATGTTCGCAGCTTGTCGAGGGGTTTCCTCGGCAATAACTCCGCAAACAGGGCTCGCTGGAGGAGAAGGACCAAATAGTTCTTCTTCCAGGAGAGCTAACTCCCTCTCATGGTCCACATTGCATCGCCTCCTCATTTCATCGGAGAGGCGTTCTGCATCAGACTCAACATGTTTGGGGTCAGCGGAAGTCGACGGAATATTTTTGGAAGACATTATCGGGAAGATAGTTTCGAAATTAATTGAAACAGTAGATGATGTCACGTTAAATGACAAAAACAGGAAAGTTTAAGAAAAACAACAAAGTGCGGATCAGGCAAAAGAAAAATAGACACGAAAATTTATAAGACGAATTTATAAGACACAGTCAGTACGAAAGTACGAAAGCGAATGAAGCCTTGTACATATAGTTTGACTTTGGTCGATTTTTCTCTCGTCTAATCTTTTCGTTTTACATTCATAGAGGGAAGCGTATTGTCATAACTAGAAAAATGATACCAAACTCGATGTATTTCGGTATTGTAGTTCATGAGAAATTGTCAAGTTAAGATTTGTCGTTATTCAATAGAATTCTGCATTTACTCATTATGAGCGTGAGATTACGCGTGCAGGTAAAAACGTCTTAATTGTCGTGGCAACGAACTTTGTTACTCACACAAGCACATGGATATGTTATTGGAGATTCCTTTTTATACCTTCTTCGTAATTTGGAGGTCGTTTAGCACGTGCGTAGCACTGGCTTTTTTCGTAGGAATCTCGTTTGAGTTCGTTTGTTTCCGTTTATTTATTATTTTTTTTACGAGTGCATTTCTACGCACTCAGTTATTTGATTGGGAGAACTTGCAAGATGGGTTCAAACCCTGGGTCAGGCGGAAATCAAATTTTATTTTTACGACTTTGATTTATTTTTAAAATTGTATTGACGCTTGGATAGTTATTTTTGATATCCCTGCTTATTATTCAGAGTGTTTTTGCAATTTTCTATCGGAGCTCTTTTGCTCAATAATTAATCTTTTGTGGAGGTGATTGTTGTGTCAACCAAAATCATTCGTACATTTTTGATTATGATTTTGGGATTTTTATATGAAGTTAACCATTTAGGGAAATAACTTCGGACCACAAAATTACTCGTCAATTTTCGGTTGTAATTTTGACGAAGATGTTAATTTCTTGACGATTATTGTCAACAAGAATTTTGCATTATGTTTTAGCATTCGCATTATTCCTGTGAGTTATTTTGACGCTATTGTTTGTGGAGATTTTTCTTTCTCCAAGTCCCTCAGTGCTATACGAGCAGATTTTCGAGTAGGACGCATGTTTTTAATTTTGACACTTCCTTTAGGCCTACCTCTTTTTCGTAGGATTATGGGCTCATCAGGAATGTATTTGGTAACCAAAACGTCGTCATTAAATTTGACGGATTTTTTTGTTTTATTACACTTCTGAGTGACCTGTTCTAACCCTTGTGAATCAGGTTCAGAATTTTGTTGTAAATTATTTTCGTGTAGTGATTTATTTATTGTATCACTATTAACCTGTCCGTTTGTTTCAACTAACTTATTTTGAGAGTTAGTCTCATCAGGCAATTGAGAAGGCAGATCATTATGTTTGATCTCAAGTTCTCTCTGTCTAATGGTTGCATTTAACCTTTCCTTATCGTCACAAATCAGGAATGCAGGTTTAAGTCTATCAATTGAGACTGTTTTTTGTTCACCTGCTATCAATATCACGAAGTTTTTCTCATCGCGTGATATGACCTGATATGGGCCGGCATATGGCTTTTCAAGTGCACCTTTCAGTCTGTCGTCACGCACCCACACATGTGTTGTGGTGGCCAAATGCTTTGACACATAGACTTTAGGCTGGCCATGTCGAGCTGCCTTTTGAATGACGCTATTTGCATCATCACGGATGTTCTGAACCATGAGCTCTGGGCTCACATCTTTGGATGTGGTGAAAAAGTCACCTGGTAGGCGTAGCTCTTCGCCGAGCGCAAGTTGCGCAGCAGAAAATCCTGTGTCTGACTGTACTGCGGATCGTAAACCTAATAAGATGGTAGGTAATACATCAACCCATCTTTTTGTATCTGCGGCCATAATGGAGGCCTTCAGAGCTCTATGCCACCTCTCAATCATACCATTAGCTTGAGGGTGATAGGCTGTAGTGCGATCATGTTTTGCACCCAGCTTGGATGCAAGTTCATTGAAAATCGAACTTTCAAATTGGCGACCTTGGTCAGTAACAATAACCTCTGGTACACCAAAGCGGGCAATCCAAGTATCATAGAGTCGTTCAACCACTGTTGGGGCTGACATTTCTGTCAATGGGATTGCCTCAGTCCATTTGGTTATTCGATCAATCATAGTCAGCAGGTATCTGTTCCCACGAGATGGTGGTAATGGACCAACCAAATCGATGTGTATAGTTTTGAAACGCTCGGTGTTTTTGAATTTCTTGAGTGGCGACTTTGTGTGCCTTCCAACCTTGGACTGTTGGCAATTCAGACATTGCTTAGCCCATTGGTTGCAGTCGGCTTTCACTCGTGGCCAAACAAATCTAGATGAAACTAGATTGGCAGTACTTTTGGGTCCAGTGTGTGATAAATTGTGCACACTTTCGAACGCCATTTTACGATATTGTTTCGGCAGGAATGGCCTTTCCTTGCCTGTACTCACATCACAAGTTATTAGGATGTTTGTACCGGGAATTTTGCGTTGCCTCAGCTTTATATTGGTTTGCTCATTGGTTAAATATTCCTCGAGTTCCAAGTCCACTAGCTGATCTTTTGCTATATCAGCGTAGGGTAGCTGGGCTGGAGCAGAGACAGCTTCTACTCGACTCAGACAATCGGCAGGGATGTTTAGTTCCCCTTTGACATGCCTTATGTCTGTAGTGAATTGACTTATCAGGTCGAGCTGCCTTAATCGTCTTGGAGAGACGGGGTCAGTTTTCTGCTTGAAGGCGTGTGTGATGGGAAGATGATCGGTGTAAACCGTGAACGATCGACCCTCTACATGGTGTCTGAAATGCCTAATTGCAGCATAAACTGCCAGTAATTCCCTATCATAAGTACTGTAGTTTTTTTCAGCTTTAGAAAGCTTTCGAGAAAAGAACGCGAGCGGTTGATTTATGTCATTTTTCAATTGGTACAGGGTTGCACCTATCGCGAAGTCGGAAGCATCAGTTGATATGCATAACGGCAGACTGTCATCTGGGTGAGTCAATAATGTTGCATTTGCTAGCAATTTCTTTACATTTTCAAAGGCTTCTTCTGCCTCAGTATCCCACTGTATAGGGGTTTTATCCCTTTTTTTATTAGTGGTACACAACGCAAATAGCTTGCTTTGTTCAGCAGCTGCGTTGGGCATGCAACGGCGATAGAAATTCACCATCCCCAAGAATCGTCGCATGTCTGCAACATTTTTAGGTTTGGGAAAGTCTAATATTGACTGCACTCTGGTCTTCGTTGGAGAAATACCTTCGGTCGAGATTGTATACCCGAGAAAATCAATGTTTGCTTGTGCATATTCGCACTTTGCAGGATTGACAGTGAGGCCGGCAGCGTGTATACGCTGTAATACGGCTCTCACATGTATCTCGTGTTCCTCCTCACCGCCTTCTGAGCATACACATATATCATCCAAATATGCATATGCAAATGGTAGATCTCTTAACAATCCATTGATAAATCGCTGGAAAGTTTGCGCAGAATTACGGAGTCCAAATGGCATTCGAAGATATTCGAATAATCCGAACGGGGTGATAACCGCGGTTTTGTGGATATCCTGTTTGGCCATAGGTATTTGATGGAATGCCCAATTTATGTCCATTTTAGTGAACAATGTCTTTCCCTTCATATTCACGTTAAAATCCATTATATTCGGTACTGGATAACGATCAGGGATTGTTTTGGCATTTAGGGCACGATAATCCCCTACAATTCGCCATTTACCATTCGCCTTTTTTGTCATATGAATCGGCGAGCTCCACGAACTATTTGATGGTCGGACTATTCCTTCCTTGATCATTTGATCATATAGTTCTTTAGCTGCATTGAGCCTGTCAGGAGCAAGTCTCCTGGCTCTCGCAGTACATGGTTGTCCTTTGGTTTCAATTATATGGACTGTATCATGTTTATAAGGAGCGTCTCGTTTGAAACATGGCTGGTTTATGCCAGGGAAATCAGAGAAAATTTTCATTAATTTCTCATTAAGTTTGCTGCAGCTATCAATCGCTTCGTCAATTTTGTACATTAGCGATTTGCCCTCCACAAATAATCCTGTAGTTGAGTCGATAAGCTTAGAATTTTTCAAATCGACCAACAAGCCAAAATGTGCTAGAAAATCAGCACCAAGGATCGCATTTGGCACGTCCGCAATCGTGAAGGACCACGTCATGTCACGTCTCAAACCAATATTCACTTCGCTGGTCTCTAATCCGTAAGCAGAAATGTTCAGGTCATTTGCTGCACGGAGATAGTATTTCGGAGTTCGTACTTTTTGTGTTTTGCTAGCTGGTAGGATACTAAGGTCTGCACCTGTATCCACCAAGTACCTTCTCCTGGTCGTCCTGTCCTTTATGAACAGGCGGCGCGAGTATTTTTCCGAGGGGACATCAGCCGCTGAGAGGGCCCCTCGTTTTAGTTTGACTCTGGTTTTTTTACCTGCCACCATGCGCAAGTTGGTTCGCACTTGGCAGCTGCTTCATCAAACAGATTATGGTAGTAGCACCAATTTTTATTGTAAGGTTTTCGGTTGGGACTTTTTGATTTGCTACTTTTTCGAGGGGGAGTTCCTTTGGGACTCCTACCCCTATTTTGTGAACGATTTGACTTTGGATCTCTGGATCTAGATTGTCTCTCGTTTCTATCATCATGACCTTTAGGGTTATAGTTTCTACGGCTTTGTTGATTGCCGTAGGCATTGTTATGTTTTCGAAGATTTTTGTTTTCATTTTTTAGATCACGGAAATTTTTGTTTAGCTGGGCTAATTGTGCTCTCAGCTCTTCATTAGTTCCAACCTCTGATGATACTGTTGCAATGGAGGCTCTATTAGCAGTCGCTGCGATTGCATCATCAGCTATCTTGGCCAAGTATTCTAATTTTCCTTCAGTGTCTGCTCTATTAGCGCCTAGTGTATGGATGAGTTGAGATACACTGGCTGGTAATTGCTTGCAAAATTGGTTGGCAATCACCATTGGCGTGACCATTTTACCACCAGTCTTGATTAATTTGGCCATAAAGACAGATGGTCTATCATCTCTCATCTTTAGGCCACCCATGACTTGGTTGATGGCTTCATCATCGGTCTTGCCAAAAACATTTCGAATTTTTCTACAGAACCAGTCGTATTTGTCAACAACGTTATTTGGGCAGTTCATGATATTGGGTATTGTTCTCATGATTTCTGCTGGCATGTCTCCACAGATGTGTTCATACCTTAAATTGTCAGGCAGTTTTTCTTTTTTAAATTTGCCTTCCAGCAATGCTAACCAGATTTCTATTTCCTTTGGGAGAAATTCTGGTACTCGTATTTTTATTTTATGTTCACCATTACCTGTCGGAGCTCTATTCTGCTCACGAAGGCTCATGAATTCCATGAATTGTGCAAACAGTGCCATGTTAATCGGTTGCTGGTTGCCAGGGGCTCTTGCCTCTCCTGGATGTTGTTGTTGTTGTCGTAACTGTTCATTTTCCAGTCTCAATCTTTCAGCTTCAGCTTCAGCCTCTTGTTGAAGTTTAAGGGCCTCGGCAGCTTGTTGCTGAGAAATTTCTACTGGTGTAGGCATTGTTGTATTTTGATTTTGCAGAACTATGGATTCAAATACAGAACCAAGAGAAATGGGGGCAGAACCTAAGTTTTGTGGTTCTACCATTATTTTTGAAGTTGAAGGTACAGCAGGGGACAAGTTTGCTGTTTGAATTTCCTTACCACTTCGAAGTTTGAGGATAGTAAGCTCCTCTTGTGAGACTTGGGTCTCCAATAATTGGGCCTGTTTTCTCCTAACCTTCTTTTCGGATTCAAAGGTAGACACAGTAGTTGTGTGTTGGTTGGCTGAAGGTGGAGGGGTTGGAGGATGATTTCCAACCTGGTTCTCCAGTCTGATATTTCCCTTTCCAGAATCCTAAGAGACTGGCAAATATATTTAACAGGGGGGGTTAATTTCCCGCTAACAGACTTTCTATTTTCAGAATTGCTCGCAAAAATGCTTAAACAGCAATTCCCTATAACCACTAAAATTTTCTGACTCCAAAAATAATTTTTCAAGAAAACACTCAAAATCGCAAAATTGCACTTTCGAATTTAGTTGTTTTTATTTTCTTCCACTCTCGAAAAGCGCTGCTAGCGCCAGCGCTACTAGCGCCTAGAGATGGGCAAAGCGCTGCTAGCGCCGTAGTAGAACGTCGGGGTCACCACTGTGGGATTCCACCAGATCCCACTTGTGCGTGTCCGTTGCCTTAATAATTATAAGGCAGGCAGCCAACCATTTATCGGGACCACGCAAGCACACGCCGTTATGAAGAGCGAATGCTGGGCAACCGTAGCTGATGCGGCGTGGATATTTGTTACCCGCGCCTAGCTACGTGTAAGCGAGTGGCTACGTATTATTACGTAGCCCGCTTCCTAGGCAACCGCACATCGTCTATTCAGACGATGTGCGAGTTTGTATTTTATTATTATGATACGTCGATCAGTCGATCGACGTATCGCCTTTCGGCTGAGGCCGAGCCTCACGGTGGGGCGAATCCCCACAATGTATATCAGTGATGTTATTTTGTGTTTTGGTTAATTTTGAGGAACATCACCACGATAATCCTAAATTATTTTGATTTTTGTTTTCACTTCTTCATATTTGAAATTTTTGAAGTGAAATTTTCTTTCCTACAGCAGTCAACGAAAATACGGTCATGAAACGCATCACCGTGACGGCGAGAACTTGGCCCATTTAACTTCAATTGATTCATTGAACAAAAATCAGATAGAAGTTTAACTTCAACTGCATGTACCATCACACACTCATTTTTTCTTTATTGGTAATGGAACATGTTCAATAACATTATAATTACTGGAAAGTGGAGGCAAACGATACGCACTCTGGTAGCAAAAATAGGAATCGACCAAAAACAGGATAATGGATGAAAATAGGTATAATAGTATTGATCTAATAATGTGAAAATTTCTTTTAAATAAGAGTTTTTAATCGTTACAATTGAATAGGATTTAAAGATTATCCTATGATGATTAGTGACCATCCATATTAAAGTCCTTCCCATTCTCAGAAAATCAATTTAAACTCTTTTCATTTCACGTAGGAAAAATACATCCTCCTGTTTTCATCCTGTGATAATATGACGCGAATTTCGCGCTCCTTATGGAGCTTTCACTTCGCAATTGGAAATAATTTAAAACCAGCAAAAATGTTTGAATAAGTCTCTTTATTTACATACCTTCACACCAGAGGCTAATAAAAAGCTCCACCAATTTCTCTTCGAGGGGTTATGCGAGAAGTATCTTTCCGCGTATTTAGGGCGCAGGTTTGCTCTTCTGAATCCCGTACTGCGAAAAGTATTATTCTATGAGCAGAGGCTACAATGCCAGTCAAGAGTTGCGTAAATCAACCGTGAATCTGTCTGATGAGACTACACCAACTTACACCAGCCCACAGTGGGAAAGCGATTCCACCAATGTAAGAATATTAAGTGACTTTGGGCCAAATTTTACTCGAATATTTGTGGAATAGCCCTGCCGGTGTAGGTTGATGTACGTTGGTGCAGTCCTACCAAACAGAGCTAATTTTAGACAGTCTCCTTGAAAAATTATCAAAAATGATGAAAAACTTTTATGACTTTCCTGGTAGAGTCCAGTGCTTTATCCCACCCAAGAAAAATCGTCCAATTTTGCCTACGTTCGACAACCATTTTCAACATTAATAGCATACAGAGCTATAAAAGATGTTATTTTCGAATTAAAAAATTTTCTTTGTATAAATTTTGTTGCAGGTTTGCGTTTTAAACGACGCCTACACAATCACACACATTGTACCATCAATCTGATTCACCTTCGTTGCAGTATCAAGATGTATTTTGAGTTTTTCATCGAAGAACCGAACACGAACCAGAGAACACTTTTTGTGATCCAATTCTGTAAAAAATGAATGTTCTTTCGATATTCAAACGGTATGCGAAAAACTGCAACAGTACTAGTAAAATCTGACCATAAAAAATTCTCTTGCTCACTTTCTCGTGTTCGTTCGCTTAGTGGAAATGCACCTTCAAACGTCACACAGAAATCAGCCAGTGAAAAAATTGTAATATGTGTGGCCGGCGGCGCGGCGACGGCGACAGAAAAAATTCGGAAACCATAGAGATGTCATTAACCAGGAACTCACGAGGCAACTCAATGCATCGGCCTATAATTATTAATTCTAGCACAGTCAAGTCACTAAATTCGAGTTTGAATCAACGACAATTACATAGTGGGGGAAAAAAACTAGTATTCGTATGCTTAACCTTGCTACACAATCATAAAAAAAGAAAATGAGTGGAAGAGAAAGAGTGAGGGAGAAAAGAAAAAAAAAGATAGAGGATAAAAATGAACGTTGAATGATAACCTTCAGAGAGGGTACTATGCCAGTTGAAAATATATTTTTAACCTCGCCAGCGGAGTAAATTGAACAAAACATCATAAAAAAAAAACTCGAGCAATGGAAATTTTTTCAAAAATTTATCCCATTTCAGTCTTTAAGTTCAATTAGTAAACATTCATTGAGAATGTAATATCGTGAAAATGTAAAATACAATCTAATTTCCTGGCCATTTTCTTTACCTTACTCAAATTAAAATTTGATTACCTTACAAAACGAAAACGTGGAAAAATATGAACTTGGAGCGAAAAAAACTTTAAGAACTATAAAAATACATAAAATCTAAAAACTAGGCATACACTAGAATTAGACAGTAACAAATACAGTTGAAAATATAATTAATTACATATAACCAATGACGTACGAATGGTAAGTTTGTGGACAAAACCTCAAAATTTTAACTTTCTCTAATCCCTTCAGAAGATAATCTCAAGTTAAGCTTATAGGCTGCTGCTTTTGGTTTCAGACTATCAAAAACAACTGCCTGAAAAATAAAAAGCAATAATAATTTTCAAAAATTATGCTTCAGTAGAAGCAACGCCATTGATTTTTACCCACAATTACTGACAGAATGCAATGGTCTTGACTCGTTGACTGCAATAAAACCGGCCCGACTAATACCTGTCTCTTACAAGTAATACAGAATTTGCGAAATACAACCTCTTCAGTTCATGGTATCGAATAAAATTGTCGAAATAGTTGTGGTTGTAATAGCAACTGAATCAGCCACATAAAATGCCTCATACGAGCCGGTACAGGAATAGGATATTCACGACCACATACCTGCGATAATTCCCTTCAGTCCGGTATTACTGGAGGCAGGAGAGGCAGCACAGTTGTTTTCCATCCATGGCCGTTGGAAAGGGTTCTTGAAAGCTGGTCGTCTCTCCATAACTGGCACTGCGTTTTGTCGCACCCTTCGACACTTTCACCCACGACGACAAATAAAAACGAACCCTTTCTATGGCCACCTACCGTTTACTCCAATTCGGATTCAACCAAACTCATGAAACAAACCAAACTGCACATATTCTGCGGCTGCTTCACCAGTTCCCCGTTCGACACTTCACACTTCGACACTTTGAATACGATAAAATAATACTAATGTATATTGAACAATCCAGTCAGTATTCTGGTTTCTCACATCTGACTGCAACTCGCGCCGTGAACTTGCACAAATGCTGAATGTTTCTAGTGATAAGAATAACTGATAAGCGTTTGATATGTCACGATAATCATGATCATGAACCTTTACTTCTAGGCCAAAGCTCAGAAGTTCCAAATTTGAATATTCATATAACCGGCTCGCCTCGAGATATTTACTTCAAGCATCAAAAGCTTGAAGTCTTAAACAGTTGAAGTCCGAAGTCGAACCCTTTGATATAATCAAAGGTCGAACCTCAAACAGAAGTGTTAACTTTCTGACTTTTGGTGGAAACTAGAAAGTTAATCAAGTAATCATAATCTGAAAGACAAAAACAGATAAAACTCGTAAGTTCGAGACTCAAAAGCTACTGACTGGCTGTCTTACTGGTCGTAACTCGTTTTTGTAATTCGTATATCGTATCTTTAATCAGTGATTCAGTGAAAACCTGTCTCCCTTCTTCACCAGAATCTGAATCCGTAGCTGGATTAGTGGACATAGTTTGTACTTGCCATTGAATTAGTAGCCAATTTGCCTCATAGGTAGGTACTGCAGCGCCAATCACAAACATAATTTTCGGGCATCAAAATCAAAGCATTCAGCTGTAAGCTACTCAGCAGTATTTTACTCAGGTATCGAATGAATGGGGTTTCTGCTTTTCTTCTCTTGCCCTCACGAGTTTCAGGTTCGTCAAATACTTCCTCTTTTATCTCATCGTCATCAAAGTTGCTTGTGTAGGTTCAAAGTTATTTTTGCTTTGAACGTCCATTGAGCGACGTAATCAAAAGGTCTATTTATCTTCTTTCAGAGTTTAAATTTAAGCTGGGGGACATGGGTGAAAAAATTCCGAAGATTCGAGTCCATGAGTCGTATTTAGTTCAATCAGAAGTTGAAACAACATTGCGTGGACTGACTTCATATCGTGCTGCTGCGTTCCTTCAGCTGGCTGACCTTTAATGTGAATTTTCAGTTCGTGATCAAGGTAGACAGTTACGTTACGCATCGTCATGTTACTAGGTTTTGTTGATGAAATCATCGCCGAACACCATGCCGGTCTAGTCGACTATAGGACAAACAAACTGGGAGGCCAACCCGTACGTGCTTTCTTTATCGACCTCGTGCTTAGTATTTTGAAAGTTCAAAGTTCAATTTATTCTCCGTTAATTTTACAGGATTGGATCATTCCGCAAGATAAACAAAAAGTCGTCTGTAAACTTTGCGGATCTTTGGTTCCTCTACTTATTCAAATATACGCTCCAATCAAGGAACTTCCGCGACACCATAGAACTTTATATATTTTTGCTTGTGTTAATCCAAATTGTTGGGGTAATTCGCAAAGGTAAAGTTCTGAAATATTTATCTGCAGGAAATACGAAGGATTTGCGATTGTTAGTATCTTCAATTTTTGTCGTTGTTGTTTTTTTATTTGTCTTTTTTTTCGTCCCTTAGTTGGACTTGTTTCAAACATCAAACACCCGTTAAAGAAGAAATTGATTGCGGATCCTTTCTGTCTGACGACAATTGGGGAACAAATGCGGATGATTGGGACATCGATGAGCAAAGTGTTTCTGATCAAACTTCGTTTAGTGTCGACCAGGTCGCTTCCATAATCGAACGAGTTTCGGTACTTGAAGAAAATGCTAATGAAGTACCCCAGTATGAGGCAACGAATGTGAAAAATTTTATCGCCACTGCCGTTATCGAACCAGATGAAAATGAACCGATATCGCTCGACGTTCCTTTACCCCCCAATTATGATCTGATTAGTATGATGAAACAAAAGCCTACTTCTTCGAAGGTGAGCCACTAAGTGGATGTAATGTTTTATTTTTATTCTGCCTCTTTAAATGCGATATTTTGCTTGGAAAGTAAAAATAGCCCCTCTCTTTTTGAAGGGTGTACTTATAATTTTAAGCACTCACCTTTAGGAATTTAATTTTCTTTCCTGAAATCTCAGACGAATTTGCGGCTTTATTATTCAATGAAATGATAATGAGGCTTTAGGAGGCAAACGCCTTTCGTTTTCAAAAGTTATTCTTTTTCACATCGATCTCCTCTTCTCATAATACATTTTTCAGGCAGCCACCTCTTCTCCTATCCACTATAGGCCTGTAACATTGGAGAGTGAAATCCATTCAATATTTTGGGGAATAAACTTAATTTAATGTTATTGGTTTTGATTTTCAGCTTACTTTGCCTTGTTATTTCATTGAAAATTATGTCTACTTTCCTCTTTTTTTTCCAACTGTGAAAAAAGTGTTCGAATTAATTATAAACCATTCTATTATAATTAATTGAGTCAATTTCAAACCAACAAATAGCTTCGTATCTGTTTAATGAGGGATTTTACTTTTGACGTCACAGTATAGTGGTGCCTCGTAAAAAAAATTTAACTACCTACTTGAATAAACGAAACAACCAACCAATGAAATGGCCTAAAAACAATCAAATTGAGACGATTTCTTCTTCTTTTTTTATTATATAGGCTTCTGATGGCTTAAAATTATTATTCTTGGTCTCATTTTATTCCTTAGAATTTCCTATTTAATTTGGTGTTTCCAATGAAAAGTCAAATTTTCTTTAAAGAGAATTAGGAAGAAAAATTTAAAACTGCCATGCACTTGCCATGCTTTTATCTCCTTTGTTTCTCCAGGTAGTTGTGTGTAACACCGCAAATGCCACTGTCGTTTTTTCAGTCCAAATCCCCATGTGGGATTTTGACTCGTAGTTTAAATTATGAGGCATTAATATTAATCAACCTTCAATTTACAGATTTCAAATGGTAACGTCCACTTTATTCCAGCATTCATATATGCCGCTGACGAAAATATAGACAAAGATCCGTTATTAGAGCACGTACAGTCGCTGTTATCTGATTATACTCGTCAGAATGGCAATATCAATGATTTGAAAATGATGAATAACGTTAACGTTGTTCGTCAAAAAACGGATGAAAATTACGAAAAGAGTCTACCCGCACATGGCGACAAATTATTCCACGCTTTCGCTTCGCGCGTTAAAATGAATCCTGAACAAATTTTAAGGTAAAATTGTTTTTTTTTTTTTTTTTTTTAAATTTTAAGACACCAGACGCAGAGCCCCGGAAAAAATGCCCCGCCCTTAAAACGCCAAAGAAAATTAAATTATATGACGGAATCCAAACAAAGCCGTCTAAATTTATTAATAAGAGAAAAAAAAACATAAAATTATTGGAATTTTACCCTCAGGATCCGCTACTGTAAGGCACTCTTGCAGTTCAGCATTGAAGAAAACGAATACAATACGGTAACTATTTCATGAAAGTCGTTGCCCTTAATATTTCAAATTATTTTTACTCCCAGTTTAAATTAATGGTGTATTGTCTACAAAATCAACTGAAAAAGCCATAAAATTTCTATCCGTCTCCTGTTAATAACCTTCGTTTTCAATATTTTCGGTTACAACCAAAATTATTTAAACCAACGAGATTTCACAAAATTTCCCAACCTTTATAGCGTATCAGTTGTAATCAGTGACGCAACTGAAATTTTGGGGTTCTCCTGCAAATGTTTTGAAAGGACCTTTTCTTTGAGTTTAAAAACAAAAAAATGATTTTTGTGATCTTAGCGTACAGGCCTATATCAAGTCGAATGAAAAATAATTTTCTCTTCGTGATGCAACCGGTGCCCTTTCTGGCCCGCGGCTCTCTCCCACACTCGAGGTTTGCTGACCGTCCGTTGCACCCCTGATTGTAAAACTAATCCGTATTGTAACAAATCACAATATACAACCCTCACCTTATCTTATCTAGAATCAAATTATTAGTCAATACAAACTACCCACACCATCATGAATACTGTCCCGTGAAAACTTTGGATTATATTCTTAATCACCCTGTACTTACTCGTGTATTTACTATATTGGAATATAATGAAAGAAAGAGAGATTTTCTTTAAAATTTTCAACATTTTTTGCACCTCAGTGTAGCTACACTGTACCTACTCGCGTATGTTATCCATGGACTGTATTGTCTTATTAATAGTTTCCCATTACATTGAAAAAATTGTTCGCCAAAATTCATCCCTAGTCCTCCTTTCAGTTTATTCAAATCCAAGAAATATTGAAAATACCCAATATTTTTCCAATAACTTTTTAGTTATACTTTGATTCCCGACGATTCCAAAAATATTGGATGAGTACCTTAAATGAAATTGAGTAATTACCCACACTGATGATGAACGTCAGAATTAGGGGAAAAATGGTCCAAACATTCTCTGGTTTCAGAACTTGAAGCTCCCCATATTAATTCCAATCTGCCTTTACTGTCTGAAAGTTGAGCGTGTTTGTTTCTTTACATTCATCGATTTTTCAAACTCACATGACTATAGGGTGTCCGGTGTAACGTCGGCAATATTTTGCTAGTAAGTTTTAAATGATGAAATAAAAAGAAAAGAAAAAAAAAAACTTTAGGTTATGAAACTTCTTTTACATGAATGTATTGGAAAAGGCTACGCCAGCACCAACGACGACGACTTGGTGGTCACCCTCGATATGCAATCATTGTTTGTTCCAAATAAAAGAAGATAATTTTTTTTTAAGGCGCATACAGGCGACTTTTAATAAACGTTACTGAAGTTAAGTTAAATATTGCTAGGCAAAATTAAAATTATATAGAAACAGCTGTACTTCGTAGTACATCCAGTGTGTGTCCTAACTTTTTCCTCTCCTTTCTATTACCCACGATGCCCGCAAACTCGGTGTATTGCGGGTAAAAAATTACCTTTTATTTGGATGTTGCACAATCTTTTGTTGGAAGCAAATATTGAAAAATAGTAATTTACGAAGCCATGACATGTTGATACAAAATTCGGAAAAGATGCGAAAAATTGTTAAAAAATTAAGACCCTTATACCTCCTTCAATATCGGGCATAGAGAAAATGTTGACATAATATTTTATGTTGTCTCATCAAAATATACTTTATTTGTCCACATAATATTCCCGTTATTTCATCGGACTCGCTATACATTGTAGTCATGAAATAACGATTTGAAATAATTGACCATCTAATCTTGTCGTTTAATCTTCCAAATAAAAACTGAATTTTTCTCAATTTTTGTCGCGTTTTATCATCAAAGTGTGATCGTCTAAATAACGTATCTTAATTTTGCTGTTGCAGGTACAACCGTAATCGTTGTGACAAAAACACGCCTCTTTTCCTTTATCCAGAATCCTTCATTCCTCGAGAGTGCCACCACTGTCACGGCCCCATGATATTTGAAATTCAGATTTTATCTACGATCATTAATCACCTTCAGTTGTCCAGCGACGAAAAAAATCGCGTAGATCGCTTAGAATTCGGCACGGCACTAATCTACACGTGTAAAAACAGTTGCGATAAATCGCAAGAAGAATGCGTCATCGTACAGCTAGAGAAAATTCAATGACGCCTATTTTCCGATTAAACTTTGATCTCCTTCCATTTAGTCCGTACCAATATAATGCTTTCAGTTTTTGTTTTCTTCGTTGTGTAATTACAATCACCGCGCTATTTACGTAGTAAGTAGTTTTAATTCTTTCAAAGTTAATAAAATTATATTTCAAAAAAAAAAATTTGTGATCAATACCTTTAAAAAGAAAGAAAAAAACAACAAAAAATGCAGGTACTAGACTTATTAATTTACAATAGATTAACTAATGGGAAACTGAGTAGAGATCCAACAGATAGGCCCGACGCTAACCAAATGACTAAAATAGTGGATGCGACTTCGTGCTCGTTGCTGTACACAAACCTGAAAGCAAAAAAATGCATATTTAGCAATAATTAACGACGATCGAGACATACGCGATGACTGAAGTAATAATTATCGTATGTAAGGATAGCAGATGTTGGTTACATTTTGGCGAACTGGAAACATCGGTAATGTGACTAAAACATTTGCAAAAGTTTTATCAAAAAAAAAAAAAAAAAAAAAAAAAACTGAAATAGTACATATTAGCTACGCAAAAACAAGTTACACCAAAACAAATTAATATAGGGTCGCTTCGACGAGGCAATTGTAAAATTACAGTACAAGATTACAAGATGGAGCTTTTTCATTGTTATGCGTGTAGTCTAACTTGCGCCTCAATGTTCAGAGGTTAAAAATTAAGCAAAATTGTTCAAGATTTGAAATATTGTGAAAACATTCACGTAAGTAAGCTAAAGTTAATAACAGGGCTAGGAAGAGGAAAGAAAAAGGGGTGATTCCCTCAGGGCCAGACTTTCTGAGAGGAACCGATCAAAATACCTTCGAAAACGAACTGATTTATTATTTTCTAAAATATTTTTGGGTACATGCAGGAATGTTCCATACCGAGGCATATACAGTGTACTCTCAAGAAATTTTTAAAAACAAAACATATTATAAATATGAATGGTCTGGAATACAAAAAACACCTGAAAGAAAATTTTTACTCGCTTCGCTTGCAAAATTGTTCTATTAGTACTTTTAAACAGAGTAAGGTTCCGCTTAAAACTTTTTTCGGATCACCTCAGCTTACATGACCCCTGGACCCGGATTTTCTCTTTCTGCCCCTGGATACCAGGAAAATTTTACTGAAATCGTACATTTGGTTTTGGAGATATCGATGAAATTCTATCATTTAAATCATACAATCTTGAAAATAATTTTACTAATATCTCAAACACCAAACGTACGTGTGAACCCAAAGTTCCACAGGATCTTCAAGTAACATATGACAATGTTTCAACGAAACTTCAGCTCAATTACACGTTAAGTTCCGCAGACATCACAGAAATCCTGTTCAAATTCAATTAATGATTTGAATTCAATTTAGTTGAGGAATTTCAGTGATGTATTGAAACCACATTTTCACAGAATCTTCAACAAATTTGTGTTAATGATTGCGCACAATTTTACTTATCTACAACAATAAGTTCTCTCGACAGGACCAACTGCAAAGGAGGGTTTTGGGGTTCAACCCTCCCACGACTCTCCCAAAAAAAGAAAAAGAAAGAAAAATTAGTACCAAGTAATCTTACGTATTATTTTTAATTATGAATAATGCAACCACACCAGGTCTGCCGCTGCAATTCAGTCATCATTGCATTTATTTTCAGAAAAACCTCGTCGTTTACTATTTTAAAAAATGTATAAAACTTTTAATTTCGAATTAACTTGTTCAATTTTCATTTTCAAACTTTATTAAATAATTTGTCTTACGAGGAAGGGGGGTCCATATCTGAGAAGGAAATCTTTTGAAAAAATCCCAAAATGTGATTTTCAGGGAGTCCATAAAACAAAAATTTGAATTTACACTTAGGCAGCAAAAAACAAAAACCGCCTTGATGAAATCCTGTGGGCGGTCCTGTCTCTCGAAATTGTTCTCATAACTTTCATTATAACTGGAACTATTGATAAGGTTCACCCTTGAAAACGTGAGGGCATCAGAATACTTTCTCGCACAACACTTGATAACATGTAATGAAAAATCTCTATAATTTTTTCAGCAAACCATCATCTGCTAACCCTGTAATTCAAACAGTAAACGAACTTTGGCATTAGAATGAAGGTAAGATTGGCGAGGTAACCGTTGGTTAGACCCAATCCAACGACGATTATTGCGTAAGTGAAATCTGATTTAACAAGAACGGGTAGATGATGGCGAGGCAGAGCGTTGCACAGCATAAGTAGAGGAATAAAAACAACTCTTGCAAGACTAATCCAAAACACGTAAATTCCTTTTGGCTAAAATAATACAGAGAGCTAATTCAGTAAAGCTACTAAACGAAAGAAAAAAAAAATTTTTGTGGCCAAATAACTCACCTTTTGAATAAAACCGGCTAAAGTACGACCCGTATACTCGCAAACGCTGTAGAGTAAGTATGATATGACTGGGACAAAAAATTCTGAAATCGAAAACAACGTTATGAGCATTTTGCTAAGTAAATCGACAATCCAGCAAAACACGAGTGGTAATTCAACGTACTACTGAAGGGTTCGATGACAGAGATATTAGAAGAAACCACAAGAACTGTAATCGATGGGTACACACAAGTCGTAATGACGAAGCAAAAAAATAATGCCAAGCATGGATACTTAATCTACACATTAACAAAAAAAAAAATTAAAATAATGATTTTATAAACACTTTGAAATCTGTAATATAATATAGAAGAAAATATGTACAAATGTGGAAATAGTAACTATTTTGAAATCAGATTAGACAGGGAGATTTTTGAAAATCATTCCGAACCTCAACAGCAAATAGTACACCATAAAACAAATAAAAAATGTTTAATAAGTGAGTATCCTGTTCCTAATATTAGAGGAGCTACCCTAGTTATACTGAAAGCATGGCATTGAAAAGTTCACTTCAAAATTATTATCTTTTTATGCCAGCGGTTCCCAACTGATGGTCTATAGGGAGGACTCCAGGTGGTCTGTGGGACAGATCGAGCTAAGACCAAAACTTATAGAGTTTGTGAATCGAGAAAGAACAAGTATTGTAACGTGAAATTAAAAATTACACAAAGTAACGTCTCGGAAGCGTGTGTATTTAACATCAATCATGTATGATGAAAGTACAGTTAGAGTGAGATAAACGATGATGAACAGAGATGAACGAGTAAGTGGCGGAGATGTGTTACAGTGCAGCTGCGAACAATAATATAAATGTGTATTATAAATGTAGTCGAGTGTTTGCAGAAGTGAGAGGAGAGAAAGATTGGTGGTCTCAACAAAACTATATAGATACAGCCTAATTTATTTATTGATGTATCGAGGGGACAAGGTTTGGATTATGTAAGTGGTGGTCCACAGGGGGTGAAAATTTGCAAAAGTGTTACTTGACTTCAACTCAGTTGAAAACCACTAATCTGCACAAGCCCATGATACTCGACACAAGGAATAAGAAAGGTTCCCTTCACCTTAGCACCATTTAGCATATCAAAAGCGTTTAGGGTCTCTATAATTCTTCAAAGTGATTGTAAAGTTATTAAAGATAGGGTAAAAGAGAAAGAACCATAGTCTTTTCTATCAGGATGAGCTCTATAGATCTACACAGACAAATAATGAATTTTTTAAAAACGGTCTTTGTGTCATGCTTTTAGTATTAATACTATGCTCCTTAACCATTGGGACCAGAACATTTGTTCATTAAACGATAAATTTTCCATCAATTTCAAGGTAAACAATCTATGGTTAAAAATTCGGGGGTTTCTCACGAAACACAGAATCGGTTTTACTTCCGAGTCTAAACGGACTCAAGCCCAGGGGGGCAAAATCTACAGCCAAAAAATACAAAAACAATAATTACTGGTTGTGGGAGGAGGATAAAAAAAAAACTAGTGCAAAAATACTTCACTAGAAAACCCAGTTTGCCAATTTTCATCAATGCCTAATTCACAAAAAAAAAAAAAAAAATGAATTCCTAATATTTGAAAAAATTGCAAAATAATATCGATAGTAATCTACGTATATTTGTATCGAAATTATCGACATTTGATAAACATATCAATCAATACAAATTTCATTGCTATAGTCCATCCACGCAACTCTTGCGCACTTTCTGCGTATTTTCAACGTTTTGCTTGAGTTCATCAATTTAGAATACATCTGATGAAGAGATCCCTTAAATTCACAAGAATAGTGTACACAAACACAGAGGAAAATACGTTAAAAGGTACGTCCTGGTTGCCTATTTAGCGCTGACATGGCTAACCAGAAATCATCTTTTTTTACTGGTCTAGTACTACATAGTCAAAGCTGTGATCGTATAATTCGTATTCTCGTACATTCCAACTGGCAATAATGCGTAAATAATACTTGTAAAATTATACAGTAGTTACAGGTTGCGTTTCACTTCTAGGATCAACTCCCGTTGGATGGAGTATAATGTAAAATGAACAAATTCGAAAAACCATCGATGGTTATGGATACCTTTCACACAAATATCGATCTGTCAATGTTATATTACTAAAAACAGATTTTCCGAAAATTTTTTGTTTTTCAGTTTTCTCGGAGACTATGGAACCAATTAACACCATACTTCTCTCAGACCTGGTCCCATATAAGTAATACCTTTCGTGAAAATTTTAACTCCATCACTTTTGTATTTTTTTCAAAACCGTGAACACAAAACTTTTTCCAGCAATTTTTCTTCTCCAGTTTTCTCAGAAACTACTGAATTAATAGGCACCAAACTTCTATCAGACTTGTAACAACATAAGGATAACCTCTCGTGAAAATTTCAGTTCGATCCCTTTCGTAGTTTCCTCAGAATATTGGAAAAACAACTTTTCCTGAAGTTTTTTGTTTTACGGTTTTCTTAAAAACTACTGAATCGATAAGCAGCAAACTTCTTTCAGATTTGCTCCCATATGATAACTATCTCTCGTAAAAATTTCAGCTTCATCTATTTTGTTGTTTTCACGAAAGATATATATGAAAAAATAATTAGATCAAATGGGAAAATGGTACAAATTGTTTTCTTCTCTCATGAACCGGATAATTTTCATCATTCCCACCCGGAACTCTTTTGTAACGTCAATTTTAATGCCCCGTCTGCAAGCAAACTGGGTATTAAGGCGGAAGAAATATTATAGTCCAAGGCGGAAAGTACTCGAAACCAACTCTGTCGAAACACCATATAAAACGAGACTAATGTAAGAAAAATAAAAATCGTACGTTGAGTAAAACATTTTCAGAAGGAAGTTCAACGTGAAAATTTGGTTGGAATAACGAATAGCTGAAACGAAGGATTTTTAAAGTCTTGCAACGATGTTAGATAAAACCCAGTTTTCCTTTTGCGTTTTTCTGTATTTTTGGTTAAAACTGATCGAAAATTGAACGTTTCTCCGCAAGAAATTAAATCCCCATCTATGTCATAAGTACGACATGGCATATAATACTCAACCACTAATGACAATTTTCTTGTAAGTGTTTCACGTTGAATTTAGCAAATCCGATAAAACGTCGACCATTTGCTCGAATCCGAATCAAAATAGGACGCGAAATTTCTTGCTAGACGTAAAACTGTGACAACATAATGATTATCTTCAATGGAATTAACCAAATGGCCGCGTCGTTTAAGTCGACGCGATCGCGCATCCTCTTAAAACCATATAAGATGGGATACTCCGTATGCTTCTCATAGCTTTAAAGCGTTAAGGAGAAATTTTCCATTTGTTTTATAACTAACATTAACAGAGATCAAAAAATTACGAACCCTTCTTTGAAGATCCCAATAATCTATCCTCGGCAAGGTTGAAACCGTTTCCACGCCAGCTTGACGATGCCTGTCCGTCGTTTTTTGCGTAATATAAAAATCGTAAAATCCCTAAAAGATGTAATCATAAACGATGAATTAGGACAGAACGACGTAGACATTAGCGGAATAATGCGAACACTCGCCAAAGCACTCACAGTCTTCCTGGTGGCTAAGTAGCCCAAAAATGCGATTAAGATGATAACATCGGCGAAGGTGAAGTACATAAACGTACTGATGGTGGGTGTAACGTTGACACACAGCGACCATATTCGAAAAACGGCAGCTAAAATTCCGGCTAACGACTGGCCCGAAGAAAAAGCGGAAATATAGCGAACTGGAAACCGCATTACGATTCCGCATAACGCGGCTTGCAACAATGCAGTCGCCACTGCAAAACATTACAAAATATTTTAATGCATTTATTTTTCATTCCGATCAACAACAACGCTAGAATGCAACGCGCCACTTACTGTTTAGCGCGACAACCGTGGTCAGCGTAACGATGAAGAAGTACCATTGCCCTAGGAAATAGAACAAAAAAAAAGTTTTAAGTAAAATAATTCAACGACGACCCGAGACATTTTCTTCACGAAAAAAGGTAAATCGTCGAGTAGATACGGTATGCTAAATGGGCCATGATTGATAGGGTCTGGAATAAAACGTTCGACCGAAAAGAGACGACCACAGATTGGGAATAAATTTGAAAAGGTGAAATGGAAACCTCCTCTGATTCTACTGATGTGCGTGATAGATGATAAAATCCTCATCAAAGAAAACCGTACGTCGAGCACGTAAAATCAAAATCGACCGTCGCATGACCTTTACTAAGCGGTGCTTATGATAATAAATCTACGTACGAATCGTCGGTCTTTTTCACCGACGGACCTTGATCGGCATTTTCGTGTTAGATTATCTAACAGGCAAATACGAGGTTGAAACTTTTCAAGCACCGGTAAGGAGCTTAAACTTTACACGACGGTATCATTTCGTAGGCACGTGTCTGATCGTAGTAAATTAATTTGACTCGCACATCAAGGTTGCCAGGTGTACAGAATTTTTGAAGACCTAAAGAAAGTGTACAGATTAATTGATAGCGGACGGATTTGTACAAATTTTTGAAAAACTGCATGGATTTTCCTGTATATTCCTTCATTCTATCTATAAATTTCAACTATTTTCGAAATAATAACGCAATATTCTATCGAAATATAGCAAATTTATTTTCAAATAACATAAATGTGATGCACACACATCGCGATCTCTGATCTTTGATAATTTTTTTTTTTTCTCCTCAAATGCATCAAAATAAACGAAAAATTGTGGACAGAATACAAAACAAAAAGGAAAAAACAGAAAAAATAGCGCGTACCGATTCATACTGATTTTTGTATCCCGATAAAGAAAAGGAATTCGAGAAAGTACGGATTTATAGCGTATAAACATTGGCATCCTTGTCGTGCATGGAATATATACTCACATTCGTCCGTATTGAAGAGAATGAGAACTGTCGTCTCAACAAATAATGCTAACAATAGAATAAACGAAAGCAATACCCGACCATGAATCGAAAATCTGTAAACCAAAAAAGAATAGTCTATATAGTAAGAACGGCATATGCCCAAATAAAAACGCACAAAAGAGTACCTATAATGTAAAATCGTAACCTAATTTAACCTAAAAAACAATCGCAATAGTCTGCAGAACATTCAAGGAGGTCAGAAGGCATAAGGTATTTACCCTTTCAAGTTTCGATCTATATGCAAAACATTGTGTATTGTTTTTTACAAATACAGGTATACCTTTTTATTCAGATTGTCACAAAAGCAAAAATATTCGTCTTTTCCCGTAGAATAAGACCTGCGCTCGCAAAAATGTCTTTCAAAATGTACTTCTCATGTATAAAACCTTTTGACCTTCATTCCTCTTTTTTCTGCTATTCGCTTCGCAAAAAATTTTGTTTCGTCCATCGAGAATATCAAAAATATTAAAACGTCTAAAATCTTGCACCCGCTGAAATTTCATTTAACCCGTCTGATACAGCGGCGACTTTTGCCGTGCACAGAAGAGATCATGAAATCTCTTCGGAATTAAAAGCGAGAACTCCCATCACACCAGTATCTCAAAATGAAACAATACTTTCACCTTGACCCGATTAAAATAAAGAAGGAAGTTACGAAACGAATACCAACCCTTTCAAAAAGAAAAGATTCACAAATAGAAAAATGGTACTCGGTATCGTTGACGCTATCGAAATGTACGACATAAAATCAGCTTGCAATTTATCGCGGCCGTCATCTTCATCAGGCAACACAATTGCGTAAGAATACGTCGAGGTGCTGCCATTGTGCAGGTCTCGAAATCGGTACATCCAATACTACAACAGAAAATCGACACTAGCGGAGATTCGACATTTGCGCCTACTGAGTATAGGCGATTGAAAATATTTTATGAGTACTTAATTGTCTCTTACGTCGTTACAAGTGATGAAAAAGTACCACGGCAGTAGAGTGCTCGTTCCCAGCAAATAGCACACGGCGAAAACGAAGTTATACCTAGAAAATTGCGGAAAATTAGTAACAGTGACAAAGTATGTAGGGGGGATAACGATCGGTCGTAGAACGAAATGCAACGTTATAAAATGCACTTACTTGTCCACAGGAGGACGCTTCTCTTCCGTATCGTCGCTGTTCTCGCCTGAAACGAGAGACTCCCTATCATTCGAAGTGCTAACGTCGACATCATCAAATAAATCGGGCTCACAGTTATCACCGGGAGGGAGAACTACCAAAGTCGACTGTAACACTGGGCGACGATCCACTGCAAACGTCAAAACGCAAATTTGCAAATTAGCGCTATAAATCCAAGCTGTAATACACTATCGCACGAGAAAACATTGCGAAAACATACTTACTCGTTACACGAAGCAGTCATTTAGACAAATGATTTTGATCGACAGCCAGTACGTATGCAATCAAAGACGTAAACTGCTTTCGCAGATAGTAGAAACAGAGTATAATAGCTATTATAATAATCCTTCATTTCTTGCATGAAAAAAGCGAGTTCAATTGATAAGATAGATAAGGCTCGAACGTTCTCTCTCTCACGGTCTCTCGTCTCAGTCCCTTGCTCCTTGTTACTTGTTTCACTGATTCACTCCATACCTCCGCGTCTCCATCGTACTGGCGTTATCGTAAGTACTTCGATACCAAAAGTTGATTATTTTTAATTTGTTAAAAACAGGAATGTGGAAAGAGGGAATATGATGAAATGAAAAAATGATGATTAAAATAAAAAATAAAAACTGATGTGTGATGACGAATGAACATATAAAAAACTGATAATACTATCGACGAATTAGCATTTAGCAGATAAAAATTTGATACTGTGATTTTTACTTCTTAACCAGTAACTACCTACTGAAGCTCCAAAACCTGCATGCAAAGATGTTGCGGTTCTCGGTGAAGAAAAAAAATCTGTTACTATTGGAATAATACGATGACATAAAGAGTAAACGTGTTTATTCTATAACGGATATACAAGAAGTGTCAAGTCAACAGTGTACGAATAACATGGCAGAGTAAACTGGAATAGTTCTTCATGGAACGTTCTGGAACTAGTTGTACATATCAATGTTATATCGATATAACATCGATAAGTTCTGAACCTGTATTATATATGTCTGAGTTCTCATTATAAGTTCTAGTTCTTTCTAGTTTACTTTCTCGTAATACTCTCTGTGATATCATTCCAACACTCCCTCTTATTACTGTGAAAGTAAATAAGTTTAACATCAAATTTCATCGATTAATGTCATGTAATTCAATAAACAAATGGCAACAAAATAAATGTCTTAAGTAATAAATGACAGATCTAGGAACAACAATAACAAACAAAATAATAATACTAAATGACTTGTTCAACTTAATTCTAATGACTTAATAAACTTAGGAACGATCTGTCATCAACATAAATGTCTTTTGGTTTCAATTCAGTTCGAAAATTATTATATGAAATTAATGACTTTCAAGTATCACAAATTCACTAACATATAAATCACAAACATAATTAACTTTGAATAATAAACTTAAATTCTAAATATTCAAAAAAATAATGTATCAAAATAAGTAACTTTCGTTTCTTAGTAATAAAATATTTACAGGGTATTTGACTTTTCTCTTCGTCAATGTCTTATTTCGTTTCATTCGGATTTTCGTGACAATGCTGTAACAAATACAATTTCATTAATTTTCATCGACATTATTTATTTCTTCGTAATTAAGTATTTCTTTTCTAAATTTCTGAAACAAAGGTTTAGGTTGTGCCTTAGTAAATAAATCTCCAATTTGTTCTTTTGTCGGTACCCAAATTATTTCTATTTCCTTTTCTTGACATGCTGTTCTCACATAATGATACTTTAGTTTTACTAAATGTCGTAATGCTTTAGAAGCATCCCATTTGGCTGCTTTAATGGCTGCTTGATTATCTTCGAAAATTATTGGCGTTATTTCTCGTTTTGTTATTAATCGAAATAAATGCTTCATATGAACTAACTCTTTAGTTGTCCTACTTAATGCTATATATTCCGCTTCCATAGATGACGTTGCCACTATTTTCTGTTTATTTGTTTTCCAGGCAACAGCATCACCAAATAAGAATATTACATAACCCATTGTTGATATACCATCAGGATCATTTATTCCTAATGATGCATCACAATAGCTTACTAGTTCATTGTCATTTCCTCTATATACTAATTTATGACTTTTAGTTCTAGCTAAATATTTCAAAACTTTTTCTACTTTTTGCCAATCTAGAATATTAAAATCGTGACATTTTCTTGTCAATACATTTACTGCAAAAGTTATGTCTGGTCTCGTACTTAAAGCTAAATACAATAAAGCTCCAATAGCTTCTCTATAATGCATCTTTTTGGTTAAATCTAATTTTGATTCTATTTTTATGTCTGTAGATGTCTTTTTAATTTCCTAATTTGTCATCATAAGAGTATCGCTACCTTTAGTATGGTCTGTTTTAAATTTCTTTAATAGTGACTCGATAAAATTAGTTTGGGATAGTGTCATTGTTTTATCTTTAAAGTTTCTTTCTATATCTATACTAAGATATTTTCTAGGTTCTCCCAATACTTTCATCCTAAACGTTTTACTAAGTTCAACTTGTGTATCAAACATTTTCTCGTCATTATTTCCTGAAATTAATATATCATCAACATACTGTACTAAAGTTACCATTTTTCCTCCTTTACACCAATAGAATATACACGCTTCTCCTTCATACAATGTAAAATTCATTTCTTTCATTGTCTGTTTGAATTTCAGATACCATCTTTTAGGACTTACTTTTAAACCATAAAGAGCTTTCTTTAGTTCGCATACATTACTTTGTCTAAATTTCTCAGATACATCGACTCCCTCTGGAATCTTCAAATATATTTTTCTATCTAATTTACTATTAAGAAATGCTACTATAACATCTAGTTGAATTACTTTCCATCCTAATTTATTGACAATACTTAAAAACATTCGTATCTGTGACAAACCTATAGTTGGCGCATACAATTCTGATAGATCATATATATTATGATCTTGAAATCCTTTCGCTACTAATCTGGCTTTATACCTGTATACACCTCCTGGTTCTAACTTCTTTACAAATATCCACCTTGATTCCATTATCTTTTTATTTTCTGGTTTTTTGTACATATTTCCATGTCTTACTTTCTATTAATGACATTATCTCACAATCAATTGCTTCAATCCATTTATCCTTTTCTTCACTCTTAAGTACGTCTTTAAATGTTTTTGGCACTTTATTTATTTCACACATCATTGCAAAATATTGATTCTCTCTTTCCGTGGCTATTTTCGTTTTCTCTACAACTTCAGTTTCAACTTCTCCCTCTGAATCGGTATTTTCAATGGATGATTCACTCGAGGAGTAGTTACTAAATTTTAAATTTTTATTTCTATTATTTTTATTTTTATTTGCCTTCAAAATTGTTTCAGTTTCTGTTTCTCTTAAACATTTTTCTGGTATTCCATCTGATAAATTTACTTGGGTATCATCTTCAATATTGTTCCAATTAATTAATTCTATTTTAGGTAAACCTTCTCTTTCAAAAAAATTTCTGGGATATTTGTCTTTAAAAGTGACTGATTCTAAAAATGTTACGTTACTGGATTTTATCAATTTTCCACGTTCGGGTTTCAAAAGTAACCAAGATTGAGGATTAGATCCAACTAGAATGCATCTATCCCCATTCTCTGAAAATTTTGAAGTCGAAGTTTTGGCATGTGGAATTTTTCGAATGGCTATACAGCCAAATCTATGAATATAATCAATTTTAGGTTTTCGATTTCTTAACATTTCATAAGGTGTTTTCATTTTCAATCTTATATGGGGTAATCTATTATGAATATGCGTTACTTGTTGGAAGGCTAACTCCCAAAATTCAAGTGGTAAACCACTATCTAACATCAATGCCTTAGTTTTCTGTATTCCCGTAAGATTAAATCTTTCAGCTGTGTCATTTAATTCTAGTGTGTCTGAGGGTGTAACTTCTAAAACTATACCTTCTTTTATTATTCTTTTCATATCAATAGTTAAATATTCTCTACCTCCATCAATTCGTAGATAGAAAATTTTTGCTTTTCTATCACCTAAATTTGTCCTCATCGTATCAATAAATTCTCTAAATGCCTTACCTACTTCGGATTTATTTGTCAAATTAAATGTCATTGTATATCTTGAGAAATTGTCAGTAAATGTCACTACATATGCGCAAATTTATAATACCGATTGGTTTTATAGGACCCATCAAATCACTATGTACTCTGAAAAGTGGCTTATCGGCTACTTCTCTAATTGTCTTATGTGGCGATTTTCTAATTTTGGCTAGTCTACAGACTTCGTATTCTTGTAATTTAACATCAAAATCAACATTTTTTAAACAATCATAAGTGTCTGATGCCTTTTTGAGATAACTCATAGAAGCATGACCTAATCTCAAATGATATAAATATCCTAATTTCTTTTTGACTGAATTTTCACATGGTAATTTTAAATTTTCAAGTTCGTCTAATGTTACATCTGCACCTAAATCAAGATACTCGTGAAGTTCTTGATCAGATTTTAGCGTTTTATTTCCTTTAATTCCTTGATCATAGTTATGATCTAAATTTTCTGATTCAATTTCACTTTCTGACCAAACGTCTTTAATTTTGGCATAACTATGATCATTTTTATTTACCGTTTGTGTCAAATAAGATTCTTTTCTACTTACTAAGTCAAAAGTGAACCACCAGTATTTACCAAGTTTGTTTCCTTTCAAAATAATTTTCTTTGTCACTTCATTTCTAATTTCAACTATAACGTTTCTAAATATGGCATAATATCCTAATTTCGTAATTCTATGAATTGAAAGTAAATTTTCACCCAGATTTTTAGAGTATCTAACTTTTTTGATTTTAAATGTTTTCATTTCTAAATCTCGAATAACTAAACTCCCTTTATGAGTAATTTGTATGCCTGCTGACTTATTTTTATTGGCACAGGAAATAAATTCCGGGGTATCTAAACTTTTGATATCATCTAAATTATCTAATTTCTTAATAAAATGATCAGTGGCTCCTGTATCTGCTATAAATTTTATATTTCCAGATCGATTTACTTTAAAACACTTTGAGTTTCTAACACGTTTAAATTTAAATAAATGTCTAATGTTTTTAATACCTTTTGACTTTATCGATGACTTTGATGATTTATATGACCTTCTACTTCTACATCCATCGCTCGATGACGAGGATGATGAACTTGAGCTTGTAGAACTCGATGACCTTGAACTTGAGCTGGAGCTGGAGTTCCTCTCTCATTTTCTTTTTGTAGTTCTAGCCCTTTTCTTGTGGTATTTATGTCCGTATTTTCTTGACTTGTGACTTTTCTTTTCAGTTTTCCTCTTTTTCACCCAAGGTTTTCCGTCTGTCGATGTTGTTTCTGGTTCTGCAACTTTTTGTTTGGTATTCGTATCAGTATCATTTTTGGCTTTTACAAAGTAAATTGGCTTAAATTTCGGCTTAACTTTAAATTTCATAAAACAGTTCCAGTATATGCTACTTTTCTGTTCCTGTGTCGGTTTGTCTCTTAATTCTTTTGGCAGTGGTTTGATTCCTCTCGGCTTTTTACAATGTTTAGCTACGTGACTGTATCTGCTACAGTTGTAGCATCTAAACGTTGTCTTAAAACCTGAAAAATTATTCTATTTAGATTTCTTGTAACTATTATATTTCGTATAATTTGCACCTCTACGTTTCAAAATTCCTTTCCTCTCTTTTAATAAAATGTCCTCTTCCATTATTATGGCTTTTATCTGTTCATATGTCATATCTTCTCTAATTCTTGCTGACAAATTTGGAAAAGCTACTAACATATGAAGTTTCATGGCTTCTAATCTCCTATTTTCAGTCCAAGATTTATTTGTTAACCTTATTTTTCTATCTATGTCTTCGAACTTTTCTATCCAATCATTCAATTCCATGGTTTTGGGACAATATTTTAGCGTATAAATGTCAGTTAAAACTAAATTCTTCATGATTGTTTGTGGCTCTCGATAATCTACTATCTTTTTCATACATTTAGTGGGACATGGTTCGCCAAAAATTAATTTAGCATGGTCATTATCTAACCATTCAAGTAAAACAGCTTTTGCATCACATAAATTTCTTGTGTCATTTTTGTCTAAAATTTTTGGATTAACCAAATCAAAAACTTTCAAAAATTATATCGACTTACGAACATGTTAAATGATTCAAACCAAACTCTAAAATCAATGTCTAAACTTAATTTCTTGGGTGTTACTTTTATTTTACTTCTATGTTCCTTTTCACTTCTACTCAACTCATTTCTTTCAATTTGATTAGTACCGGTATTAATGTCATTATTCAAGGAATTATTTTCAATTTCGGGGTTATTCTTACCTTGATTTTGTTATTCTACACTATTACGGGCAAGAAGACTATCAATGTCAAAATAATTTCTAAGTATATCTTCAAAAATTTCATTACCTTTAGTCTGTGCCCCGTAATTCTTTTCTTGCATCGATTGTATCGTCTTTAGTTGGCTCGATCTCTCTCGTTTAGTGGCGTTTGTTGGTGTTGAAATAAGTGGCTGATTCAATGGCTGATTTTGTGTCTTTTTCGGTATCCGATACGTGTCTTTTTGTGTCGATTGAGTGGCTGGTATATTCATAACATCGATGTCTAGATCCCAATTTTCTTCTAGTGGATTTAGGTCTGGTCTGTTTGTTGTCGCATCATAACGGGTATTGCTGGTCTCGATTTCCGCAACATCCTTTTGTGGCTGCACTGTTGCAACCTCCTTCTCGCTGGTTGCTTGCAGCTGAATAGACTCACGTTCCTCTTCCCAGATTGGACCCAGTTGTTCAATGGGATCATGATCACATGTTGGTAGATCTTTCATCTTATTATATGTCTCTTGGCAATCTCTATCTACCACTCCCGTGTTCGCTAACTGTTCTTCGATTAATAAATTCAACTTTTTCAACAAACTTATCTCCAAACTGTGGACCAGGCAGATACACGATGCTGGGTCGATTGTAAAGAATCTGTCCACTCCAAACTTGATGGCTTTTATGGCTCTCAGTCTATTTACTGTCGTTCATGCTTCGTTGTCCAATACTGACGATGCACCACTCAAAATCACTTTGTCAGTTTCATCATCTACCTGCATTTTCTCTTTTCCATCCGGTGCCATTGTGACTAGTGTCTGTGTTTGTTTCGACTCTTTTACAATTTTCTGTTCAAACAAATAAACAACAGAAAAATTAAATGTCTATTTTATGACTCGTCAAGGAATTTCATGACTGCGTAAACTAAAAAATAAATTAATGTCAGCTACTAGTATTGCTATCTCTTTGTGCGATCAGCTCTCTATGTATTCCTTGAGTGTATTATGAGATCAATTGCCTCTACCATTTCGTGTTTAGAAACGAGGACTTGGACCCTTTATAACCTGGCCAGGATTATTTTTAGTCATTTTATACCCAAATACTTTAATATAAATTTAATTTCATTTAAATCTTATCGACTTTTGTCGAACCTATTAACGTCCTTACATAATAGGATTTTCACATCAACTATAATTTATTCAACCATGGCAACCAGATTTTATAACAATTAATTTACTACCCAGACTTTTAAATTCGATCGTGAAAAGCTAGTAGCATCTTTTCACTCGAACATGTATTCAACCACATGTTACCGATTGACCAATTTTCATCATTTTCATCAAAATATCACGGGAGATTACTTTTATTAATTTCATCAACAATTTATTTGTCTTTTACAGATATGCTCGTATTCATTAATGTCCTTTTTTTGTCTATCAATATATTTATGTCTTACGAGCACATGGTGGGACCACGTTATGCAATTGATCCCTTAATTATCATTAATCTCAAGATTACATCAATTTATTTTTATTATCATTAGCATTAATAAATTTCAATAGTTTAAAGTACACTTTTACTTACTGGTACTCTGCAGATAAAGTGTGGCAAGATTACTTTGTAGTTAAATGATGCCAGTTTTCTTGTTGGATCTTCAACAAGAAATATGATAATGAAAATAATGTTTTATATAAGGCTAGGTTAGTTGCCAGAGGCTGCCAGCAGAAGAAAGGCTTCAATTTTAATGAAGTATATGCGCCGGTGGCGAAACTTTCGACTGTGAGGACCCTCTTGGCTGTTAGTAATAAATTAAAATTTTATATAGAACAAATAGATATCTGTAGCGCGTTTCTGAACGGTGTTCTCTCTGAGGATGTGTACCTCGAGATACCTGAAGGTATAGAAACGCAGGTTGATAAACCTACTAATGTACTGAAATTAAATAGGTCTATATATGGTCTTAAACAGTCGCCAAAAGTGTGGAACAAACTATTTAATGAGTTCCTGTTGTCACTTGGCTTTGTACAAAGCATGGCTGATGACTGTTTGTACGTGTTCAAAAATAAACATGATGGAACAATAGTCTATCTACTCACTTACGTTGATGACGTCCTTATTAGTTCCAACAATAGAGAACAAATCACATTTTTCAAAAATAAAATTAATAAGAGATTTAAGTGTAAGGATCTTGGAAAAGTTAATAAATATCTAGGTTTAAATATTAATTATAGTCGCGAAGAGGGCATACTGGAGATCGAGCAGAAGAATCTCATCGAGTCTGTTGCTTGGCAGTTTGGTGTTGATAAATGCGCACCCACCTACACACCCATTGACCCCAAACTTCAATTGGATAGGGACCTCAATGCGTGTGATAGTGTGTTGAATAATAACTATCAACAGCTCGTGGGATGTTTGATGTACTTGATGCTAGGATCACGGCCTGATATTTGCTTTGCAATATCGTACTTCAGCCAGTTCTCCAGTTATGCCACAGATGAACATTTCAAATACTTATTGAGAGTTCTTAAATATTTAATGACTACAAAAGACAAAAAATTGGTATATTCATATGAACTTAATAATAACGGCAATATAATCAAAACATATTCGGATGCCGATTGGGGTAACTGTGTTAACACAAGACGGTCCATCTCGGGTTACTGTGTCTTTGTTTATGGGTCGCTGGTGTCCTGGTCTAGTAAGAAACAGCCAACAGTAGCTCTGTCTAACACTGAAAGTGAGTTGATCGCCATTTGCGATGCTACCACTGAGTCAATTTGGTTGAAGTATCTATTAAGTGATTTTTGCATTCAAGTTGATGACAGAGCTGTAATTTACGAAGACAATTAGAGTTGTCTGGCTATCTTGCACTCAGGAAAATGGAACACTCGCAGATCAAAACATGTGGACGTAAAGTACCGTTTTGTGTGCAATCACGTAAATTAAGACTTTAAGTATTCATACGTGTCAACTTCGCGACAGTTGGCTGATGTTTTTACGAAGGGCTGTCCGAGGCCTAAATTTGATGTATTTTGTAAAATGTTAAATTTATTGTAACTTATTGTATATGTTTACCATCTGTGTAGTATTTGTTATCGTAACTTTTTGTATTATTGTTGACTTTTGTCATTTGTGTTTTTAATGACCTTATTAATTTAATAATTTGTTTTTACCATTTTTTATCGTAATCGTATAATTATAATTTGAGGAGGCGTGTGAGAATTATAGCAAATTAAATTATACTCATGACTATTATTCTCACGTATCATTTGTGGTGGCAACACTGTCGATATATTTTTGTAATCTGTGATTTTTAGTGTTTTGTACCAAACTGTGATAATGTTTAATCATACGCCTCTAGTCGCTTTTTAATACTCATTTTGTTAACATCTCCACCATACTTAATGTGGAAATAAAAGTTCGTAATTAAGTGAATATTGTGTTTTTATTTATGTGTTCGTAATGTGTGCGTCTAGTCTCTGTTCGATGTCGTGTGTAGTTTAGGTTTGTTTTATATGTTTCTAGTCATCTCAATCCGTTGATAATTCCTCATCTTCTCACAACTCTCATCACGAAGTGCTTCCCCTACTACTTTTGATTCGATAACGCTGTTGCTTCGCCATTTCATATTTTGTTTGTGAAACATATTTTAGTTGCTAATAAAATGTCATTAAAGTAGAAAGTCTCAAGTTCTTTCAATCCTCGTTTTGTATGCCTCACATCAATTTATCAATTGACTAGAACACGAATTACTCTATTTAATTTCACTATTTAACCTTTGCTCTGTATACCATATTGGAATAATACGATGACATAAAGAGTAAACGTGTTTATTCTATAATGGATATACAAGAAGTGTCAACGAGTGTAGGAATAACATGGCGGAGTAAACTGGAATAGTTCTTCATGGAACATTCTGGAACTAGTTGTACATATCGATGTTATATCGATATAACATTGATAAGTTCTTCACCTGTATTATATATGTCTGAGTTCTCATTATAAATTCTAGTTCTTTCTAGTTTACTTTCTCGTAATACTCTCTGTGATACAGTGTTGCCAGATGTATGGCTTTGGCCTTAAACGTACGGCTATTTTAGGTATAATACGGCCGTACGGCCCGAGGATGAGCCGTACTCAAAATATGTTGAGGTGAGTTTCGATCAATTCATAAAAGAAAAATAAGCACGGACATTCATCTTTAAAAAAAGGTTTATTGATGACGTTAGTACAACGACTGACGAACAGAGGACATTCTCCGTCGAGCAGTGGTGGAAAGAATATTATGTTGGCGATCAGTGTTGCCACATGTAAAACAAATAAGTGTAATATTATGTTACATACAGTGTTGGTCAATGTGATGTCCCATGTTCGTGAGGTAGTGAGGGAATTGTATCCCAACAAAATATACAGCTGTTAAGCTTCCTCGTACTGCTTCATTTTAAAAAATACGGCTTTTACCAGTTTCACCATTTTTGTAAATTTATTTCAAAAATTTCTAACAAATTTTCATCATTTTATTTCATTTTTTGCGTATGTATATTTGTTGGGATACGATTCCCTCACGAACACGGGATATCACTATGACCAACACTGTATGTAACATTCTATTACTTTATTCATTTTACATGTGGCAACACTGATTGCCAATATAATATTCGTTCCGCCACTGCTCGACGGAGAATGTTCTCCGCTTGTCAGTCGTTGTACTAACGTTGATGTTATTAAACATTTTTCCAAGATGGAAGTTTGTACTTATTTTTCAGGGTAAAGTAATTAAACCTCACCTCAACATGGTAGCCAGAGCTGCGTACCAGTGAAAATAAGTGCGTGAATCGTAATATGTTCGTGTTAATCGTGTAATTTGTCAAATGTAAAAAAGTTTTTGTGTTTCACGCAAAGTGAAAGGCTAAGTGCCGTGTGATACTTCCGCGCAAAGTGGAAGAAAAGTTAAAAAGTTTGTGAACAAAAAGTTCGATTCCAGTGATTAAAGGAATTATCCTGGAAAAGTTAAAAAAGTCGAAAATTAAATGAATTAAAGGTAAAAAGTAAAATTGATGAAAACTACAGTGAAATCTTGGGCGCCTGTTAAAACGTCAAAGTCAAAAGTCTGGAGAAAACAAGTTAGATTCGAGAGAATTCTATGGTTCGGCAGACCAGCGCACACAGTGAAAAACGGTTGGCAGTTGTTCGTGCTGTGTTCTGGAGATTGAAACAGCAGAGATCGAAGATTGCTGAGTGAAAATCGTCGAAAATTGGTGTCATCTGGCTGAGCAAACAGAAGGAAGACTTCGAAAAAACACGAAAAAGAAGCAGAAATTTAAGATAAGTAGAAAAAATTTAAGTTAATTCGAATGTTTTCGTGTGATTTGGCCTAAAAATTAACGTAAAAATTTAATATTACAAATAAATTGATATAACATTTTAGTATATTTCAGGAAAATTCTCAACCAGAAAATTAAACAAAGTCGAAACTTGAAAGGTAGTTTTGATAGCCTTCATATTTTATCTTGTTGGTTGGGAATTGAACGAAAGAGGAAATCTTTGTTGGATGAGAATTATCGAATCCAACAAAAGAAAACTCATTTTCGAACATTGACACAAGTGACAGATTTTTTCATGTCAACATTGAATAATAGATCGATAAATTGTTCTCTTTCAGTAATCACTATCTCACAGTTGTTGAATATTTTTGCATTGTATATTAATTCGAACTTTTATATGTTGAATAGAATGATCGACGATCGGATATAAAATTTGAAAATTCATTTGACTTGACTTTGGATATCTTTTGACGAATAAAAATCACAGTAATTTGACAGCTCAAGAAGCAGTAACAACGGCGGAGAGATCACCTCATCGTCGGCAGAACATATAGTAAGAATTAATTTAGAATATTGACCAATTTATGATAATCATAATATAATATTTTGTAATTTGCATTCCCAATCCAGCGGCTGAGACCATGTTTTGCATTATCGTGCGGTTAAGACCGTGTTACCCTTTAAACTTAAGTTCTCGTGTTTCTGAGGTAGGGCATAAACTCCCAAATTACTGAATATAATAATAAAATGTCGAGATTCGACACGAAAAAAGTATTTGATGGGAGAAACTACGATGCCTGGAGGACCACGATGGTTTCAACATTGTATGCAGAGGGATTGTACCCAGTAATGCATGATGTTGAAACCGAAGTGCTGTTTTTGGGGTTGGAATTGAACAGTTTTTTAAACCCGGAGTCTGGAAATGCCAGCCCGGCGAATAGGATGGCATATTTCCGTAACCAAGAGAAAGGCAAGGCATTGATTTATCAGGGATTAAACAATGAGCTGATAGAAAGGGTAAAAGACTTGAAAACTATAAATCAAATTTTAAAGGTCTTAGATGAAAGGTATAAAAGCTGCACGCAAGTCACGTATATAAATGCGAAGCAGGCCTTTCAGAGGTTAAAATTTAGTAGTGAAGGTAACATGAGAAGCTATTTGGATGTGTTTTCTCGGGCGGCCCAGAAAATAAGGGACTGCGGAAAAAGTTTAGATAAACAGGAGGAGATAGAACAACTCCTGATATCTTTAAATATGGATTACGACATGACAAGGCTAGAATTTAATACATTGAGCCAAGATCAAAAAACAATAGAGACTCTTCATGCGATGTTGATCGAAAGATCAGACAGGTTGTACGACGAGAAAAAGTTGAAATATAATAATAATTATAGATATCGTAATTTTAATAATAACCAAAGAAACCAAAGATTCCAATTTGGAGGAAACTATAATAGATATAATAACACAAATAGGAATCAAAATTACAATCAAAATATAGATCAGGGGAAAATGACATATAACAATAATAATCAAAAGTCAGAAATGCCTCATAATAACAATAATAATTATGATAATAGAAAATATAATAACAACCAAAACCAAAATAATTTGCCAAATCAGAATGAAGTAGTATGTTTTAAGTGCCATGGCAAAGGGCACATAGCTAAGGTATGTCCGTCAAATAAAGAGGGTATAAAACTTCAAGAAAAATTGGATGGTCCTGCACAAAATACAAGATACGGACGAAATAATCAGAACAATAATAATAATAAAAATAAAAAAGAACATGATGTGCAATGGTCAATGATGATCAGATATAGGGACCAAGAACCGAATAACAACACTAATAATAAATTAATAAACCTTATAACATCGAATGACACAAAACAAGAGTCAGCTTCCGATTATGTTCCTCTCACTAAGAGGATAATGTTAGATGGGGGAGCTGTAGCTCACGTAATCTCTGATATATCAAAATTATCTAATCCTATAATGCTGGAAAAGCCGATCGAGTTAGAATGTGCCATCCAGGACACCTTACTGATTGCCACCCACATAGGGACAATGTTTATCAGGGTGGAAAATTCGAAGAGAAACCAGACCGTAATAAGATTAAAAAACGTTCATTACGTACCATCACTTAATGTAGACCTAATGTCAGGTATTAAAATAACGGAAAATAGGGCACTGGGAATAGACCAGAATTTTTCTGCAGCGCACATATACGTCCGCGGGACGAATGAAGTCATATTTTCAGCCCCAAAATTCAGGGGGGTATACATGGTTAAGTACGAAATCGTACCGGAATCAATGGTCAATATTATAGATAGAGAGGATTATTTAAATAAAATATGTCCTTATAATAATAAATCAAATAAGCTGGCGTGTATGCCTAATATAAATTCCCAAGATGAATGGATGGAATATGAAATAGAGGAAGAAATTATTGAGGAGAGTCAGAATGGAGTGGAAGAGAATATAGAGAACACAAATAATGATACACAAAATAATATAAATAATAGCAACTTAAATAATAATGACATAATAAATGTCAGTGACGAATATAGTAATAATGAACCACAGAATAACGAGGTGAATGAAGGTGATATAGGACCGAATGAGGATGTAGGTGTCAATAATAATGATATGATAAATAAAAATAATATAATAGATAATAACCAAGAAGTAAGCCAGGATATAGAAAGGCCGAAAATAGATAAAAAAATGATATGGCATAGGAGATTGGGACATTTGTCTGGTAAAAACTTAAAGTTATTAACAAAAGTCTCAAGAGGCATTCCGAATGGAATCACATTCCGAGATGATGAGTTTAGCTTGTGTGAGGTATGCGTTAAGGCCAATTCGAAAAGATTGGGGCATAACGGCACGAGGACCAGACCTGAAAGGAAACTAGAACTTGTTTCATCGGACACAATGGGCCCCTTCTCACCAGGAATATATGGTGAAAAGTACGTGTTAATATTTGTGGACCATGCTACGAAATATACTTTCGTCTCCACCATAGAGAAAAAGTCAATGGTGTGTGAGGAGTTTAAAAAACTTTATACGAAACTGAAATCAAAATTTCCTGATCAACCCATTGCCACTTTAAGATGTGACAATGCAAAAGAATATTTAGATACACATATGAAGACATTTTGTGAGGAAAACGGTGTGAGCCTCGAGCCGGTCGTTCCGTATTCACCGGAATTGAATGCGATGGCCGAAAGGCAGAATCAAACGATCATGGCTAGAACTAGAGCTATGCTGTTTGATTCCGATTTGGACTTCAAATTTTGGTCATTGGCTGTCCTGACGGCGGTATATGTCATAAATAGGAGCCCAACTAGGGCAAATAAAGATAGTAAAACCCCGTTTGAAATGTTTTATGGCATAAAGCCAGATTTATCAAATATGAGAGTTTTTGGGTCTCTCGCCTATAGACATACTCCTATGGAAGTACGCCAACAACAAGCCACAAGAAATAAAAAAAAGAAAACAAATAGCGAACATCCAAAACTCACACAACGAGCCGAAAAGGGAGTATTCGTAGGCTACACAAATAGTGGGTACTGTATAAGGGACCCATTAATAAACAAATCGCATGTCACTTGCGACGTCAGGTTCGATGAAGCGAGGAATATAACACAAATAGATAATACAAATATTGATAAAGAAATAATACAGGCAAATAATAATATAATAGAAACGCCTGTAATATTAAACTTATTTAAATCAAGATATAAGAACTATATTGAGGACCACATCCCTAAAAAATGGGAGGATGTAGAAAATAAGCCTTTTAACAAAGAATGGCAGCAAGCAATTGACGACGAGCTTAGGTCTTTATCTGATATGGGCGTGTGGGAGGTCGTTCCCAAAGAAAGAAATGTGAGGTTAGTGGATACAAAATGGTGTTTTACCACGAAACCAAACAGCCAAGGCATTCATATACCAAAAGCCAGATTGGTTGCGACAGGTTTTAAAGATCCAACTCACTATTCTTTGACAGAAACGTATGCCCCGGTGGTCCAATACTGGTTAATAAGGTGGATACTGTCTATAACAAACAAATATAATTTAAATATAACACAGTTTGATATAAAAACTGCGTTTTTGAATTCACAAATAAAATATCCTATATATATATCAAACCCTAAGGGATGCCAACTAGGTGAAAAGAATTGCCTAAGACTAATAAAGTCCATATATGGACTGAAGACGTCTTCGAAAAGTTGGTATGACCTGTTGAATTCAACTATAATTCAAGCTGGATTCACACAATCAAAAATAGATAGATGTTTATATATTAAAAAAGACAATAGTGGTGCTATGGCATTTCTGATAGTCTATGTGGATGACATGTTGTTGGCTGGGAACCACGACGAGTGGACACAAGACTTGGTAAATGCCTTTAACAATAATTTTACACTAAAAATAGAAAATAATCCAAGTTTTTTTGTAGGATTCGAAATAAATAGGGATACTTCAAAGAAACAAATCATATTAACACAAAATAGATATATAGATAAGATTCTGCGAAAATTTGGTATGACAGAATGTAATCCGTCTTCCACACCGATGGAGAAACTGGCTACATGATTTTCGTTAACGGAGACTTGTTAAATTGGGCCGTTCACCGGCAAAACACGGTTGCAACGTCGTCAACTGCAGCCGAATTAATTGCGTTGAATGACGCACTAGACGATGTATATGTGATCTGGAGACTCACTGAGAGCGTTTTCTCTGTAACCGACCCAGTGCAAGTCTATGAGGACAACATATCAGCGTCCAGAATTGCATCTGGGGGAGGCCAGAAACGCTCCAGGTTCCTAGCGATCAAGTGTTATGCAGTTTTGGAAGCTTTCCAGAATAAATTAATAAAGTTCAACGATATTAGGTCACCTGATCAAGTTGCTGACATACTTACAAAAGCACATGATCGGAAAACCTTCCAAAATATCGTTATGAGAATACTCCGGACAAGTCAACTTTTCGGCCAATAGTCTTAATTGACTCAACTTGCAAAATTTTTGATATTTGGTTTTGGACTGCGGATGGGCATCGGTCTTTTAGCGCCTATCGTAAACCAAGCGGTCCATATGTCGTTTCACAACTCACATCATCTTTTTCAATAGGTTCCCCGTCGCTGCTCTGCCTCTCTTATTGGCATCAGCATTCCCTAATATAGACAATTGATTCCCCCAATAGAATATTTATACAATATAAACCCACAAGACTAATTATAGGGACATATATATAATAATATTATTTCTCCACAGCTGACGATGAGGAGATATTGATCTCTCCGACCTGCATTTTGTTTATATATTATATTAAACTAAAATCACACCATACTTATAAGACGTGACATAACAACATAGAGTAAAATGTATACCTAATGTTGATAATTACACAATATATTTAAGATAAAACACAAATAAATGCTTCCACACAAATTAATTATATATTATAACACTAGTCAACGACACATTTATCTATATTTATTTTTACCATTTTTTATATATAGCAATTGTATATGACATCTACGTATAATAATTTTGACTGCTATTGCTTATTTTTAAATTTTTTATATATTTTTTTAAATACATACAATGTGTGACAAATTTTTTTTTTAAACTTATATGTTCGTGCATCCGTTTTGAATCGCAGGGGGGTGTTGGGATACGATTCCCTCACTACCTCACAAACACGGGATATCACTATGACCAACACTGTATGTAACATTCTATTACTTTATTCGTTTTACATGTGGCGACACTGATCGCCAATATAATATTCGTTCCTCCACTGCTCGACAGAGAATGTTCTCCACTCGTCAGTCGTTGTACTAACGTTGATGTTATTAAACATTTTTCCAAGATGGAAGTTCGTACTTATTTTTCTGGGTAAAGTAATTAAACCTCACCTCAACAATATTTAATCGTGAAGACGTGAATGCTATTATCATTTTTTATTTCGCATCAATTTATTGGCTAGTTTAGATCGATATAATACTGAATTTGTGGAAAAAAAATTTATTTAGTAGAAAAGAACCAAAAAAAAAGAAAAAAAAGGTCATTGATAAGTTAGTTTTACACTTTTACAGGGGAAAACAAAAAATAAGGCTCTCTGGAGCAAAATACGGCTCTTTGGGGGACTTGTATACGGCAATTCTACTTTCAGCATCTGGCAACGCTGCTGTGATATCATTCCAACAGTTACTAAACTCCAAGAAGAGAGAACAGTTCGTAAGATTTGTCTTTTAGATGATCATGTTGAGATGGCACTCGTTAGTATGTTTGTAAAAAATTAGTTTCTTGTTAGTCTTAATCTCTTTTTGAAGAAGATACTAATTTTGTGTCTCAAATCAGGACTAACTGCGGATGCCCGTATTTTAATTAATCGGACGCAAATTGAATGTCAGTCTCATAAATTAACTGTTGAAGATCCTATGACAATCGAATATATTACTCGATATATAGCTGGACTCTTCTGTGATGAATCGTTTTAGTTATCCTCTGTTTTTTTTTTCAGGCTTGAAACAAAAGTATACTCAAAGTAATGGAAGACGTTCTTTCAGTATATCTGTTTAATGGCTGGGTTTGATTGTTACAACGGTAAACCTAACTAGTATCGGACTGAACCTTCAGGCATTTATTACGAGTGGAAAGTAGGTTGATGATAAAATATTATTTTGAACAAGCGTTTGATGGATTCATTGATCGAATATATATTTAATTTTTCAGGCTATTGTCACTGGTCGAAGTGTCAAGACTGTTCGAGAATTTTTAGAAAAGAATTATTCAGAAGATGAAGTTTCCACTGAAAAAGGAACTGTTAAATTAGCTATAAAAGCATTAGAAGTTGTTCAGTCCGGACAAAAAAATTTAGAAATCTCTGTCATGAGAAGGTCGCAACCGATGGAGGTAGGTCATCTTTTTGTTTATCTTGTTTCTACTCGTGATCGGACAATACATCATAATTTTTTCCATCAGATGTTAGAAGCTGATGTCGTTGAAAATTACGTGAATGAAATAGAAAAAGAAAAAGAGGAAGAATCGGAAAAAAAGAAGCAAAAGTAAAACAATTTATCGGTTTGCTCCGTGAAATAGATTATCAGTTCAGATGTCTTATGGCTCGATTCTATCGTTGTTTCCTCTTTTTTTTTCTACTTTCTATTTCTTGGGTGAATCGTATATTATCTTCTTTTGTAACCAATATTTTAAATTAAATAAATCATATAATATTTTATTAGGTCTGTCAAATTTCGTTCTTTCTTAAAAGTTCTTGAATTTTGACGAGGTTTCTAAATGAAAATCATGGTCTACAAATACCGAAAATCACAATTACTTCGATAAAGAAAAAAATTTATTAGAAATTTTAATTAAAACAATACAATAAGAAATGACAAAAAAAGTCTTATGTTAAAACCCCAAAACTTTGTGGTAAACAACTACAAAAATAGAAAAAAAATTGATATATAGTTTTAAAACCTTTTCACAAATCGACATGCATTTGTTAACTTGTTCACCGGTGATTGCATTGTTCGAAAGAACCGGTTTTTTCTCAGTTCTGTCGTTAACCATTGCGATTTAATTTTCGTCGCTTTTATCTGAAGATTTGTTGCTGGACGCAGCGTGCACAACATATTCACTCTGAAAAGTTGAATAATTCAAGTCGAGCATTAGTAAATAATGTGGAATAAAATTATAACAACTACCGTTGTAGACCTTTGCAGCAGTGATCTAAGTAATAACCCAATAATCAAGATAAGAAATTCTTAATTCAGAGAAAAACCTAGGAGAAAGATGGGGGCAACGTTCTCGAAGGCCTGGTACAGCCCCTCCAAAAAAAATTTCGGAAGTACTGATTTTATTTTAATAATTAAAGCCTTAATTATGGAAATACAATAAGTTCAACTCATTTTAAATTTGAGAACAAATGAAAGGACGTAGTCCGGCCAGCCCCAGAAGTTTTATTTTAGTTTCACCAAGGCTTTTATTCGAGTAGAAACATCTAATTACGAAGCAGAAAAATCATGGTTTACGAAGAGAAATGCTGAAATGATAGGTATTTTATTGGAATTTTCCATACGACTCTCAAAGAGGGAGCAAATAATTTAAAATATGAAGTGTGAAGAAGGAATGGTCTTTGCTGCGCAGTTTTCCAATGTCCCTCATAAACAAAAATCACATCAAATCGTAACTGAAAACTGTCATTTTTATACCCATTACACAAATACCAAAAACTTAGAAAATTACAAATCAAACTAAAATAACTTCAACTTTTGTGAAGAATAAATGAGAAGAATGCGAGAATCATTTCCTTTATCACAAATTCACAACAATTTTTTTCCTAAGAAAAATCAATTCGGAAATAAAAATGTGACACGTTTCTTAGCAGAGCAGTCGGCAGGTCCATGTTCATTGATGATTTCATTTCTAACCCAAATTTAAAGGCGCATTAATCAAGTCCCGAACCTTGAAATTACAATGTAGACTAGAATATAGATCATTTTTATAAAATCACAGCGAACCTAATTCATAATATATCATATCAGTTCACTGCGGATGTACACACGTGAGAAATATTTCCACTACAGGCGCCAGATATGGTTGTATATTTATAGGCACATGGTTTCAAAGGGTCTCTAACGTTTCAAAATCTAAAAACATCTATTTACGTTAACGTTTTACATCAGAGTTCCAACTTGTTTATGCTTTGTTTTTCCAAAAAAAAAAAATACGCACACCGTCACGGAGTAAAACCGATGGAAGCTATTCTATCAGATTTAAGTCAATTCCGCTCTTCAATTGGTAAATTCATCTCCCAAGAGTAGAATAGTACCCCCTCGCGTGGCAAATGTAACAAACATGTCGTGGCGTTTGTTGTTCTTTTCATAATTCATGTTTATCCGTCAATTGGTTCTGCTATAATTACGGACGTCAACTTATCTACGTTGACACAATTCAACGTAATTATGCGGAATATGTTATGCTTTTCGACCAAAGTTGTCAAGAACTCTTGAACTCTTAAAACTGTTCTGAGTGTGTCTATAATTTTAATTTAGTACTTTGCAATTATTTGTCTCTATTAAAATTTTAAAGCTAATATTTACAATTTCGTCATGCTATGCTGTTAACATTCCTTCTGTCAAAATTCAATTGTGCTTGTGATTTTATTTCTAATACGTTTACCTCGTAGCAGTCATTGATATTTGATGTTTGTCATTAATTTATCGTATAAGTGTGCGATAAGTGAAATACTACATTGTTTCGGATGATTCATCAATCATGACTAATACATTTTCGGTCTCACCATTACCAAATTCCGAATACGACCACTGCGTATTAATATTAATAGTCGAATGAACGTAATGACGCGATTGTGGATTATTCGTTGAATTTCGAAAACAAATATATTCGCGGTTTCAGTCCAATTTTTTTTTATTTCTTGGGTCCAATTATCTTTAATTTTTTCTCATCCGTTGTAGTCAAATGATTCCACTTTGAATTGGATCTCCTTTCATGAAAATGCCGCGCAGTAATCATTTCAGAGGAACACGACCATGTTTGAATCCCTGTAACTGAGTTGCACCGCACACCGGTAGTTCAATTTTCATTAGTACTTCGATTGAATATGTCGAATTGGTAGTTCCGTGGGCACCAGTTTAGTTCGAGTTTTATTAGTGAGATCGCAGTATTTCTCCCCAGTATCGGATGAACTTGTGGTAGCACGATGGAAATGAATCAACTTCAGTCGACGTCTCATCGGCCAGGTTTTGAAAATATTCCTCTAAGAACAGTCGAATCGGTGAGTCATCCTGTCGTCAAAGTTATCGATTCCGATATTCTATTAATTCTAAATGAATTTTGTCGTTTACTTTCAGCACTGGGAAGCGTTGTTCAACCAGGTTCGAAAATTTCTGAGACGTTTTCCAACGAATAACGCATATTTTACTAATGCACTTACCACGTTACGTTTTAATCGTTGAATTTTTCTTTGTCAGTTTGATATTCATGGAAACGGTAGAATTCCCATTGGTCACCTTAAACGCCAGTTGGCCCAAAATTCCGGCGGTATTCCAGCATACGCCGTTGATCGAATTGTCGCTTTAGCGGATAAAGATCGAGATAGCTTCGTCACTTATCCAGAATTCGTACAATTGGTATGAATTCTGTGTATATAGTTCCATTGATTATTGCTTGCGCAGATTATTGATTGCTGTAATTTTGGCATTTTTTAACTTACTCAGGTTGAAACGCCTCAAGCTAGGCAAATTCTGCGCCCAAGTTTGCAGAGGTACATTAAAACTTTTGTACCGAGAGAACGTCGAGTAATCGAGGCTGTAGACGGTTCTTATGAGCAAGAATATACTTGCTATCCACCAGCGGTGACGATGATCATTTTTAGTATTCTTATGGTAACTCGTGCTTTTTACTTTGGAATTTCGCCTTGCGAATTTTTTCAAATGAGATAAGAATATAGTTGAAGATTAAAGTTAAAGTGAGAACAGGCGGATGAGTGAAGCGCCAGTCAAGTTTCCGACTAATGAAGTATTTATGAGCAACTCATTTATTTGCTAGCCATTTTTCATGGTTTCTTTTTTTTTATCTGTTAAAAGGTATTCGTTTATTCGTTCGACAAAATTGTAAGCCACAGCACCGTATCACCTAACTCTCCATGTTTCGCTTTATTCGTCTACAATCCCCATCGTCGTGCCGAAGTTTGGCGCTTCTTCTCTTATATGTTCGTTCATGCTAAGTGAGTATACTTGCACTTACGTTTCTTGCAGTCGTATTAAATTAGTTTCGCCGGCGGAAACTTATGTCAGCAATTTTTATTTCCGGATTGCAGTGAGTTACACATTTCCGTCAACATATGTGTACAAGTGTTGTTAGGAATTCCACTTGAGATGGTTCACCGATGGTGGCGCATCTTGATCATTTACTTGGCTGGTGTAGTTAGTGGATCTCTGTTCACATCTATTATTGATCCAGCTGTATACTTGGCTGGTGCGTCTGGTGGAGTTTATTCGTTGTTGGCTGCCCATATTGCCACTATTATTATTGTAAGTTAATCGTATGAGAAAATGTAAATACCCCAATTTCAGTTTGTTGCAATATGTTTCGGGAACGTTTAATGATTTAATGCTGTACGAACTTTTAAAGAGATTTGAGTGCTATTAAAATGAATTGAAAAACTGATCATAATGATTAATAATAGTCATTTACTCTCTTTATGTCTCTGAAAAATGAAAAAACAAAATAATAATGAAATTTGACGCGACTGTTTGAAGTTTTTCAGAGATAAGTGGCGGAAGCCAAACAATCTACGTTTTCTCTTTACTTCCTCCCACTTGACTCGAAATTTACTTTTTATTTTTAGAATTGGACTGAAATGGATTATCCTTTTGTGCAGTTATCCATATTTTTGTTATTGGCAGCAGTTGATACTGGGAATGCCGTTTACAATCGATATGTGGCGAAAGTGGACACCAGAGTAAGTCAGATTCTGTGATTTTATTAGTATGTTTCTAAGAGCCCTCTTCCTTGAAAAATAAAAGTCATTTTTCAGTTGTTCCGAACTCGGAACAGAAACGAATTCACTAAAGTATTACCTATTTATTTCAAAAAACATTACACAAGTAGGCGGGAGCAACTATCATCTCCCTTATCATGGAAAACACGGTGAATCATTGTCCATCATCGCGAATGTGAAATTGAGTGGAGTGCAACTATGAATGAGTGAACATTAGTATAAAGGGGTGTGAAGACAAGTTCTTATTAGTTGCCAATACTTCTGAAATATGATTAACTCGGCAAACTTATCGATTTCTGTGTGTGCCTCTTTATGTAGAAGAGTAACTGTCATTGTAATTGGGGGAATGTTCTCCAAGGTAAATATTTACAAATACAGTTCCGCATATTCAAATATTGGATCCTTGAAGTTTCCAAATTAGCCGCGTTCACGAATACGGGGGAGCAAGTATACGACTTAACAAATTTTTCGCAAAAAAGACATTAAGTCAGTCAAATTAGATGTTTTATCTCAATAAAATTATGAAAAAGATTGTTTTTTTTTCGGAATCCGTTTGTCGAAAGTGCCCTTTTAAACTTATTAAAAATCTTCCAAAATCTGACTGCGACTTCACTCCTCAAAATTTACTATTCGTGCCCCTCAACAGGTTTTCAGTGATTAACTATTTTTCTAATAACGATGCGTAGAAATTGTTGAAACAATATACTTGGTTGATGAAATTTTCAGTTTTCAACAAAAAATGTGTCGTAACATTTTTTCGTAAGGGCCATAGAAAGCTCACAAAATGACTCCAAAGTATTCTCATACCACTGCTGAAAGTATACTGTTCTGGGTGAGGCCTGGTCTTCCTTATACATGCTACACCACCAGTATAACGTGTCACTACCATGTGTCTAATACATACGAATGGAAAAATTTTCATTTTTGTATGTATGTATGTATATTTTTTTTCACACCATAACTTCAGAACCGCTCTATAAAACAAAATTAAATTTTCTGTGCATAATGTTGCCTGAAGGAAAATTTTAAACCAACTCAGAAAACTGTAGCCCCCTCAGGCGCAAAGTTATAGATTTTACAGTAAACTCAGACCAAAGTAATTTTGGTCAAAATGTCACTGAAAACACGTATTTCTCAATTAAAAAACAAAAATATTATATTTCTATTAATGAAAATTATTTGCCTTAGAGAATCCCGAATTAGATTGAAACGTTCCTTGAAATAACGAAAATATGGACAAAATATTTAGGATTTTTTTTATCAGAGACATTGTTTTAAAAAGTAGTTCGAAATTTAAAAAGAACTTCTAAACAATTACCTGCAGAACAAATGAAAGAAAAGCTTATGAGGTTAAAGAAAATTTTCACATGTAAGTCGGACTGTAAGAGCTACTCGTTTCGTTGTGCCCCATGTGAGATATGCTCGTAGCTCTCATGAATGATTAAATTTGAAGTATTCTTGATTTTACCGTTCAAATTTTGGAATTGAATTTGCTGTTCGAGTCGAGTTTCTTTGTCTTTGCTAAGAAGAATGAAACTAATTCGACTGATTTTCACCTAATTATTTTACTATTTAATCATTAACGAGTTAGCTAACTGACCTTTGACATCTTCATTCCCAAATTTACTTTCTGTCGCTCCCATATTCTACAATCAACGTTTTTTTTTTTTTTTTGTTTTTTTAGGTAGCCTATGCAGCGCATTTGGCCGGAGCTCTTGCAGGTTTTCTTGTTGGTATTTATATTTTGCGTAATCTAAAGGTACGCCGTTGGGAACGTGTTTTGTGGTGGATTAGTTTCACGGTTTTCACAATTTTTATCGTAATTGCAGTCCTGTGGAACGTTTTGTATCCGACATACTTTCCTCGTCAAATGCCTTTCGGTGAAAATATTTTCGCTCGTCATTGACTTGTGGGTAGCTCGAATTTTCTTTCGAAAATGTGAAAACATTGAAGTCTCTGTTACGCTAGTCCTATTTCTGTTACATAAATTGCTATGTTAGCTGTAATTAGGGTTTGCTTAGAAAACACGAAAGTATTTGTTTTCCTTTCCATATGAAACTTATTTATCTTTGATAAAATTTATGACTGCTCAAACTTGGAATGCTTACATGGTAATGTTAGCGTGTATGTAGCTTGAATCATCGTTTTTTATTTGTAAATTTGTCTGTTCGATCGTGCGCGTATTTTATTTTGTTGAAAATATTATGTTGCTTCGTGCTGGCTTTGCGAATGAAAATCTAGTGATATTGAAAAGTTTTATTTTTACACTGAGAATGATGTCTGTGAACTTTCTCCGTATTCTCAAGTTCCTTTTAAACATTTCAATACTTACATTGTAGGAGCTTTTTAATATCTATTTGTTCAAAAGCTTTTCAATGTATTCAGTTACGACGATGATGATGGCATAAGCAAATTTTTTTCAGTTTCTACCATTTTAAACTTATTTTTTTGGAAACTTTCGCTGGCCACACTCTTGGTCCTTCGTGTTTCTGTACGTATAACCTGTACGTCGAAGATAATTCGTGTGAATAATTTCTGGTTTAAAATTCATGAATTTGAAATCAACCTGCCTTTTAAAAATTGACTGAAACGCATCTCCTGCAAGTCTCATGCTTTAATTACCTTTTAGATGATCAGTAAATTTGTACGGATTTTTATATTTTATAAACTTGGGACTTGACTAGATTCAAGCACTTATCTAATTCGGTGAATTTTCCTTTAATTATGAAACTGGTTTTCATCCGAGGGAATTTTAAACGTCATGAACCGATGAACTCGTGATTGAGATTAAATTAGCTCTAAAATATCGCACAGTATGTCTATTATCAAAACAGTCACTTCTGGGTGATCACGTTTCACCTTTCCCTCTTGTACAAATAAGATCTCAAGAGTACATTTTTTCTTAATTTTTTATTTATTTGAGCAACGGACTGATCGATCTCGTTCTTTTTTCTTTTTATTTCTGCAATGAATATTCATTCCGTCGTATTTTATTTTGCTTCGAGCATTTTTATTATATTCAATCAATACTTTTTTGTATTCGTATTTTCTATGTTTGTTTGTTTCTTTTAATGTGCCTTTTTTATTTCGCAAGAGCAGTATTTTCATCAAGCGTTTTCCCAGTGCCTTCTCTTTGGTGATAATTTTTGATATTGTATCCACTATTTTCCTACATTATATTATTGTGTACTTACTTATTTTTTCGTTCATTTATCGACCTAATTTTTTATATATATATTTTTATCTTAACTGTCCACAAATGAAAAGAATAAATAAAAATACATAAAAAAAATTCAAACTTCTGTGTTAAAGTAACTTGGAAATAAATTTTGTTTACGAATACTCTTTTAGAACTTTTTATATATATGTATACAGGGTGTTTGCGGAGTGGACGTCAGAACTGCTAGTTGTGGTAGAATAGTTGCACACCTACTTTCAAAAAAGTTGACAATTACAGAGAATATTGAGAATTTTTCAAAAAAAAATTAGTATTTTCTACCCTTTTAACAGAAATAACTCAAAAACTAATCTAGATGAGATACAAGAAGTACTGAGTCTTTGTGAAAGAACGCATTTTTACCGACTGGGTCAGAAAGAGGTATTGTGTTTGACTCTGTTCCTGGTAATCTAACAAAATTTTGTGCCACTCCACAGCATTCAATATTCATCGTACAAATATAAAATAGGTCTCAAAAAATTTGTATTGTCAAGGTGAGTAACACTGACCAAAAAAAATTGTAAAATTCCCCATACCAGACCCACAATTTTCATTCAAAATTTGGGGATATTTTCAACACAAAAAGCAACATAACCAATCACAATTCAAGATTCAACATATAAAGAAATAACGCATGCTGATTGCATCTCCCAAAAGTTCTTAGAGTTATACAAATATTTCAAATGTCACCACTTTTCCCAGTAATATATTAGCACCAGTAGATGTATTATGTAGGATTGGCTCATTTAAAGTCTGCTGATATCTGCTTAATAATAGTTATAATGAAAAATAATATCAGGAAGGCATATGTTAGAAAACAAACTGTGATTGGCTCATTTAAAGTCCGTTGATATATCTATCTGCTTCAAAATAATAATTATAAGAAAAAATGAAAATACCATGTTTTCAGAATTCCCTTAAACCAACCAATTAGGAAGGAGTACTGAAAAATGAACTGTGATTGACTCATTTAAAGTCCGTTGATATATCTACTTCAAAATAATAATTAAAAGAAAAAAAGGAAATACCATGTTTTCCAAATTTACTTAAACCAACTAATCAGGAAGGTGTACTGAAAAATGAACTGTGATTGGCTCATTTAAAGTCCATTGATATATCTGCTTCAAAATAATAATTATAAGAAAAAAAGGAAATACCATATTTTTAGAATTCCTTTAAACCAACCAATCAGGAAGGTGTAATGAAAAATGAACTGTGATTGGCTCACTTATGGTTGATAATTGATCACTTGTATATAATTATATTTCATATCCCATCATAGGTATCAGTCAGCTTTTTATTTCTCTGTGTCCAAGGTCTATATTATGAAGGATGAGATATTATACTTACCAAATTGATGCAAAAAGGCTGAATAAATACACAAAAATACAAGCAAAACTGAGGCGAAGTCTAACCTTTGCTTTCAACAAGAATCATTAATTTAGAGAATATCAGATAGGTATGAAAATAACAGAGAAAAAAAGTATATACCCCATTTTTCACTTTCTCTTTATTAACATTTTATAGTTAAAACCAATTTTAAAGATCTAATTAGTTTTCTTAATATTTGATTAAAAGATTGAAATTTACTCATTAACCAATACCAAAATTTGAAAAAAATTCAAAATTTCCTATTGAACAATAAGAAAATAGGAATTAATTAAGAAAAAACAATAGGCTCGAAATGAAATTTGCTGTTACATAAATACTGCAACACGATCAAGCATCTATCACTTGAATTTTTTGTATTAGGTATTTCATCATTATCAAAAACTATGAAGGTAAAGAAGAATTGTGGAGGATTGAAGCGACTAGAGAAACATGAGCAGATTTTAAAGATTCGTACTAAAAAATATTTGCAGCAAAAAAATTGTGAGAAAGCGGCGATCACTAATATGAAAGATTTCACATTAATCGAATAAGAACAACAACCAGCGATGATATTAAACGAACACCATTGAAGAAACACTAAATTTGTAGTCAACACAATAAGTAAAAGATTCAGTTTTTAAGATCTCATTTTATTCTATGTTCACGTAACAACATTTGGAGATCAACTAACTGACAGTTAAAATACGAATATACAATCAGCTATAGCGGATGACGTCACAAGCAGCGACCACGTTACGGCTAAATATATCGACTATGAGCGAGGTCATGAGGAGCATATTCTCACACGCCTCCTCAAATCATATATGAACAAAAATATATCGTGAATATGTGATTTGGACAAAACAAAGTCCAGTAAAATAACAAATAATATATCGTGGTGAAGCTTAATAATTATAAACGTATTAAAATATTAAAGTATTCGTGTAATCGTGTATGATAATTATCACAGTCAGTATAAAAATATAAAATATATAAAATGGTAAAAATATGACTGTCAGAACACATATAAATGGTAAACATATAAATCACAAACAGTTATATTAAATTTAGGTCATTACAAAAATTGACAAATGTAGGCTTTGGCAGACCTTTAGTAAACAAGTCACCCAATTGTTGGGATGTTGGAATATACATATAAATAAATGATTTGTCAACGCGTGAACATATGAATCTATACTTAGTGTCTATGTGTTTTGATCGTTTGCAATTCCATCTACCTAACTTTATGAGTCCCAGGCAGCTCTGATTGTCCTCGTAAATCACGGATCTTTTTGAGTGGTCAAACTGAAAGTCATTGATTAAATTTTGCATCCACAGTCCTTCGGATGTTGCTTCGCACAAGGCAATAAGCTCACTCTCAGTACTGGAGAGAGCAACAGTGGGTTGCTTCCTACTAGACCAGGAAACCACAGATCCAAATACTTTTACACAATAACCAGAAATTGATTTGCAAGTAGCGACACAATTTGCCCAATCAGCCTCAGAGTAGACTTCTATTATATATTTATTATTATTATCCATATTATAAGTCAAATTTAAATGTGAAGTAGTTATTAAGTATTTTAAAACTCGTATTAAATATTTATAATGTTCGTGTGTTGCTGCGCTTTGAAATTGACTGAAGTAGGATATTGCAAAGCAGATATCTGGACGAGAACCCAACATAAGATACATAAGACAACCCAACAACTGCTGATATTGATTATTCAAATTACGATCCATTCCATTTAAATCACGATGCAATTGTAGTTTGGGTTTGATTGGAGAATGTGTGGGGATACAATCCAAAACACCAAAACGTTTGGCAACAGACTCAATTAAAGATTTTTGATTTACTTCTAAGAGTCCATTCTCGCGATCATAATTTATTTATTAATCATTCCCAGGTCTTTGCACCTAAAATTTTTACTAATTTTATTTTTATTGTCTATTATTAAATCATTATTATTGAAGCTGATGATAATATCGTCAACGTAAGTTAATAAATAAACTATAGAATTTCCTTGTTTATGAATATATAAACAGTCATCAGCTATGCCTGGTTTAAAATCCAATGAAACAAAAAATTCATGGAACATAGTATTTCACACTTTAGGCGATTGTTTTAAGCCATATATGGATCGGTTTAGTAATAAAACATTTCTATTTTTATCTAAATTACGTTCAGTGCCTTCTGGAATTTCTAAGAAAACTTTGTCTTTAATTTTACCATTTAAGAAGGCACTACAAATATCAATTTGATGAATAAAATATTTAAATTTATTACTCAAGGCAAGTAACGCACGAACTGTTGACAGTTTGGCAACTGGAGCATAGACTTCGGTGAAATTAAAACCTTTTTGTTGCTGAAATCCGCGAGCCACTAATCTGGCCTTGTACAAAACATTACCAGCAGAATCAGTCTTTTTAGTAAACAGCCATCTACACGTGATTTAAGGATCATCCATTGGACGTTTGACCACATTCCAAGTTTCATTGGAAGTCAAAGCATCAACTTCATCTTGAATCGCTTTCTTCCAGCAATCAGACTCAGAGGACCTCAACGCCTCCTCAAAGGTCAATGGACAATCACTTTCAACAGCATTAGCTATGAAAAAACACGAATCTATAACATCACCAAAGTCTAGTATATTATTAATTTCTCCATCCACTTCAATACTATCAACATTCGTTTTGTCAACTTCCTTTAATATAGGGTCAGAGTCATCATATTTAGATTTACCTATAGACTCTTCATTGAACTCAACATCTCTGGAGAGATGAATTTTACGTTTAATCACGTCCAGTAACTTATAACCTGCTGGCAAATATCCCACAAACTTCAATTTATTACTCTTTTTCTCGAATTTATCCGAACTGTGAGTGAAATCCAACATATAAGGGTTGCAGCCAAAAACCCTCAATTTTTTATAATCATACTTCTCACGGTGCCATCTTTCATAAGGAATGTAACTTTTATTGGTTGGACACCGATTTAAAATGTTAGCAGCACACAATAAAGCCTCACTCCAGTAAATTTTATCCAGGCTGCTTTCATATATGAGAGTTCTGGCCCTCTCTCCAAGAGTACGATTCAATCGTTCAGCTTTACCATTTTGCTGAGGACATCCACCAACAGTGGGTTCTATGGAAATTCCTTTCTTAACACAATATGCTTTAAACTGTGAATTTATATATTCGGTACCACACACCATAATCTCTTTACATTTGAATTAAATTTATTAGAAACCAATTCGTGATATTCAACAAATTTTGACAATACCTCAGTTTTGTTGTTCAGCAGATATACAAAACAAAAATTCGAATAATCATCAACAAACGTTAAAAAATATTTTTTGTCATTATACGACACTGGATTTATTATACCACAGACATCAGTATGGACTAATTCCAACGGACTTTTTGTTTTTTGTTCATGTCTGTCGAAAGGTTTTTTATGTTGTTTTCCCATAATACAGGGTTCACAAAATATTTCCTGATTATCAGACATATTAGGAATATGACCTTAGATAACAGCTTGACATCATTATTATTCAAATGCGCAAGTCGCTTAAGCCATAACTCCAAAGGATTTTTATTTTTATTTCGTGTCAAATTACATGATTCAGTTACGTTATTATAAAAAGTTATTGTATATAAATTTGTTAAATTACTTTTCCCGGTTATAATTACGTTATTAGTTTTGTTACTTATTACATTAACAGACTCTTCCTCAAATACAGACCTATATCCAGCTGTTGCCATACATTTGACTGAGAGAAGATTGGTCAGAAGGTCCTTAGCAAATCTAACATTCTTTAATGTGATATTAATTCCATTTACAGTTTTTAATTTCACAGTACCAACAGCTGAAACAACAAGTTCAACGCCCTTTTTGGCAACCATTATCGACTGAGGTTTTGTCAACATAATATATTCAGAAAATAATGAAATATCATTCACAATATGTGAAGTACATCCTGAATCTAACACAAAAACAATCTGTGGTGGTACAGAAACTTTTGAAATAAGACCCTGATCAGGTACCAAGAAAGTCAAATCGATCTCAGAACATTCATTATTATTATTATTATCGTTAAAAACATTATATGATAGTGAATTATTGTTTCCATTATTATTACTATTATTACTGTTTATTTTATTTTTCCCTCTGTTTATGGATCGATCATTATTTTTAGTATAACAATTTCTAGCTATGTGTCCCTGTTTATTACAGAAATGACATCGAATGTTATTATTATAATTTTGATTCGAATTCTGATTACTAGACGAACCTGAGTAATTATTATTACTAGAATTGTTGCCTTTATTATTATTTGACTGACTACGATTACGCTGATCATTAACATTACTATTCCTAAAACCACCTTGATTTCTAAAATTACGGTAATTTGATCTACCCCTAAATTTATTGTGATATCCTCCACGTGAATTATAATTTGAACCGAAAAAAGCATTCTCTTCACCAGGAACACTTCCTGATGAAGGTTTTGGATTTGATACATCAGGAGTGGAAGGCAAGCTTCTTAACATCTTTTCAAGGTCCAGTTCACGTTGGAAATTAATAACCTTTAATTTCAGCGGACGGAAATCACTTGGCAACGATCTCATCATAGTTAAAATACATTGTTTTACAGGCGTTGTCTCACCCATTTCAGCCAAACGTCAAGTAACAGACCAAAATTCCATCAAATAGTCCTTCAACTTATCACCAGGCTTAAATTGCATCGAGTACATCTTGGATCTCAGCTCAATCATTGTCATGTCGTTGTCCTTTCCAGCAAGCTGCACAATTGCCTGAAACATTGTTTTTGCAGTATCGTAAGTCTGGATCACCTCGATGAAGTTGTCAGCAACATTATTAGCAATGTAAAACATCGCCTTCGAATTCAGCTTTTCCCATTCCTCAGTACGATTCCTACCCGATGGAACAGAATTATATACAACACTATATAAACCTTCTTTTCGAAGCAGCAGGTCCATCCGGTATCGCCAAGTACACCCATTATCTCCGTTGAATGGTTCCAGCATCAATTTCATCTCACGTTCCATTTTTGTAAACAGTCGCACAGCAAACAGCAGAAATCAGCGACAAAAAAATATCACAGGCAAACAGCCAAAAAATTACACAAAAATGAACAGGAACGAACTAGACATACAGCTTGAGAATACCGTTTACATCAGGATCAAACAAAGAGAATTTAAAATTGAATGACGGTTACTTGGCAAGTTTCTGCAGCACAATTTTGCTCAGACATCACAATGGCAGCATCTTCAAGTACGATGACTGGGCCCATAACCTGTGAGAAAGTGGCGATCACTAATATGAAAGATTTCACATTAATCGAATAAGAACAACAACCAGCGATGATATTAAACGAACACCATTGAAGAAACACTAAATTTGTAGTCAACACAATAGGTAAAAGATTCAGTTTTTAAGATCTCATTTTATTCTATGTTCACGTAACAACATTTGGAGATCAACTAACTGACAGTTAAAATACGAATATACAATCAGCTATAGCGGATGACGTCACAAGCAGCGACCACGTTACGGCTAAATATATCGACTATGAGCAAGGTCATGAGGAGCATATTCTCACAAAAATCGAGAAATAATTAAATTTTTGAAAAAAAATGAAACCCACTGCGTTTAGGAACATAAAAAATAAAATAACTAAAATGTTGAAAACAAGTTTTCTAAGTTTTGTAATAGTAATTTTTTATAAAATGGATTTACAACTAATGCAGTCCCATGTTCCTAAATGCAGTCGGTTTCATTTTTTTTTTTCAAAAATTTAATTTTTCTTTCAACCTTTTTCATATATTTTATGGTTTACTTGACTTTTTTCCAATTCAATGTTAGATATTAGAATGACGCATTAGAATGACAACATTTTTAAGAATTTGAAAACAAAACTTCAGATTGGTATGCAACTACATTGTAACACGTATGTACCCAACCTACTGTACTGCCACCGCGAGTTATGGCATCCACTCTGTCAAAACTATATATGCTGAAATATTGAAATTATATTTGCCTTCGGTCTAAACTGTAGAACATAGAAACCAGCCAAGAACTCCCAAACTTTGAAAAAAAAAAGCACATGAGCAATGCTGGATTTTCCATTAGCCTGGAAAGGCTGTCTACAGGCAACAAATTTTTGGGTTGGCAGATTTTTCAGCTTCTTTTTACCATCTGCGTACAGATGAGGTTATATGTCATATTAGGTATGTCTATGTCCAGAACTAACGGAATTTAATTTGTTCAAAACAAGTGTCTTACTTTATAAATTTTAATGAAAGTAGGCTCAAAATATGGCTGAACATCCGGAGAATGGCCTAGGCTATTCATATTTGAAAATTGTAAAATTAGAAGGGGTAATTGAGGAAAATGGGAATTTAAAGATTGAAAAAATTATTGTCATAAATTTGGACATATCCACTAATAAGATCTACACATTCAAATTAAAGTACTTAGTCTGTTTTCTTTTTTCCTTTTTTTTTTTAAATAAAATTTATTAAATCCTCAAAGAAAAGATAATTTCCACATTACTATCACCGAAGAAAAACAAAAATGAAACCTGGAACTATTATTATAAGACTTTTGCTTGTACTAGCTTGGCAACACTGATCAATTTATTATTAGGATTTTAACAGCGGGAACATTTGAAGTTACCACATGCACCTTTAATTTTTTCAGAATAATTTTCGTTGAATTTTATCTAAAAAATCAGATTGCACTTTTATTATAATGATAGTTTTATTTTTCATTTTATTTTGATGCTTTTTTTTTAAATAAATTTTTTACTTTATTTTTTTCATGATTACTCATAAAGTTTGCAATTTTGTTCAGGTGCAGTAACTTGAAAATAAGAATAAGAAGTTTGTAGTAAAATTATTATATAATGTGGCAGCTACCACATAGTTGTTGGCTTAGCATTACTTCTCCCTCATTCACTGTCACCCAACACTGTGGCCGAGTGAATATGGTGCTCTATTTTGATGTTGGTAGCGAGGGAGGTTTTAGGTATTCGGTTGGTACAGGTGTTTGAATCCCCGTGCCACCTGAATACCTAAAGTGGTGACCCCGATGTGACATGAGAGATGAATAACAGCGCCATCTCTCAGACATGCCCACTGACTTTGGTAGTACATTGCACCGCCACTGCTGGAACATGACAGCGCTATAGGGTGTGCGCCACAGGGTGGCAATGAGGGAGGACATCACCATGCACCGGTGTACATACCTACCTGCAAGGCGCCTCCGTACCAGTGGTTGTATTATGCTCCGCTACACTGGGGGAGTGGTGTGGTGGCTACCACACAGTTGTTGGCATAGCATCACTTCTCCCTCATTCACTGTCACCCAGCACCGTGGCCAAGTGAATACAGTGCTGTATTTTGGTGCGGTAGTGAGAGGGTTTTAGGTATTCGGTTGGTACGGGTGTTCAAATCCCAGTACCACCTGAATACCTAAATATACTATTCACTTTACACTCAAACTGATGTTTAAGTCCATGGGGCGGCATAATTTATAGAGGCTAAAGGCAACAAATCCCAAACCCCGCACTGTACATAGGCTATGTGATAGCGAAATTTGCAACCCTTGGAGAGTTTATAAAAGATAGCTTCGAAAATCACTTCACTGATTCACATTTATCATACAGGGTGATTCATTAGTGGTTCAAATCCAACATACAGATACAACAGACTATGACTAAGAAGAAAATTCCTCTTAACATGTCTTATCTTCAGAACTTAAATATGTACTTTTAACTTTGACTATATAATACCGGACCAGGAAAGGAAGATGATTTTTGGTTAAACATGCCGGCGCTAAATAAGCAACCAGGGCGTACCGTTCGACATATTTTGCTTTGTATTTATGTACGCTACCCTCGTGAATTTAAGAGATCTTTTTATCAGATGAATTCTAAATTGGTGAACTCAAGCAAAAAGTGAAAAATAAGCATTAAGTACGTACGCTTGGGTTGCCTCTTTTTTCGCCGCCATGTCTTGACTTTAAAAAGTACACTGGTCTTATGGCTTTATCGGTCCAGTACTATATGTATGTACATTCAAAGACCTAACAATGAACGACGAATTTCTTGGTATCTCCTTCACTTCATGTGTATGCAATTTCTCGTACTTCCATGTCTTGAAATCATTTCAGAAAAACTTCTTCATTGTATTGTACTTAACGAGTCCAACAATTTCCTCCCTTCTCGGACAAAATTTCCCCAATTTAACTTTGTAGCTTTGTGCCCACAAAAATGGTAAAAATAAATTTTGAAAACTGGCCGTACATCCAGAGGAAGTTTCTTCTTAGTTGTACTCGGTGGTATCCATATTTCCGATTAGAGCGATCACCGAACCACACATGAAAAACACTTTAATTCATAAATCAATTTTACCCAAAATCTCCAGTGCTTTTTATTAATTGTATTCAACTCGTCTTTTATGCGCAACAATTAAGAAAATTTTTTGATCAAATATGAGCATTTCCATTCAATTAAACTTATCAATTACTAGTCTCGATTCCCAAAACAGTGTAGTACACGTTCTCAATTTACACAAACCACACCAATACGAGCACACGTGTTTACACATCGATTCTGTTGGTAAGAACTGTCACTCATACCTTACTTGATTCTACTCATCCACTTAATTGTGCACTGACAACGCAGCCATTTTATCAGAATACTTAAATGTCATTTTTCTTCTTTTCATTTCTAACGTTAGAAAATAAAATTATAATGCCCCATACTGACTGAAAACAATGGTAGTCCTGCACGCCACCCAAAGTTAATAGGCAATCAAAAGCATTGTGGCAGCATTTTTCTCCTCAAGAATGATATGTAATGGTACAATTATATTTAATCAAACTAAACACACAGATGATACAATATATAAATGCGAAAGTAGAGGTCATGAATTACAACCTATAGAACTCACGACAATATCTTCCTGAAATACTAAAGACGTGGTTACAAGTTAATAGTTCCTCGTCTCTTTCAAAGAAATTTATGTTGAACCATACTACCATATTCGTACACTGGCCAGGACATTGGATAAAATGCCAGTGAAACAGAAGAAAAAAACTGGACTAAGCGAACCTTCAAAAGTTTGCCTCCAACATTCAAAACGCACGTATTTGAATGTTTTTCATAAAACAGTCATTTTCTCCTCATTACCGTATTTCAGAAACATTCCAAATAAAAATGACAACTGAAATTTAAACCCATACAAAACATTATTTAATGGACGACGCACGTATTGAAATATTAACAGCTTAAAACGACGACTCATCCTACAATGTTCAAATTTGGTTGACATAAACTCGAATTAATGAATTTGATGAACAATTTGGCAACATCATTTTGCGAACTAGCCACGGGATTGAGTTTATAAAACGATATAAATTGTCTTTTCAGATTACCCAGCCGTCGAGCATTAACGAGGTCATCCAATATAACTACTTCAACGTTCCATGGAGGTAATATTACATTTTTACCGCTTGAACCGTTTGCTTGAAGAGCGAGTATAGCCTGATAGAAAAACAAAAAAAGTCCTAGCATTAGTTTCATACATACTGGAACTGGCTAGCCCAGGTATGCGAGTAACAAATATAGTACTGTGGCCATGAAGAACACATTTCTAATGCCAGAACCTTTGCTTTTCAACAAATATGGCAAAAATATGACCAATACTAGGAACACAAATTCGACATTATCACCGTTAGGTGAATGAATTCAGGTCATTACATAGTACGTTAACTGTTAGTGAACTAGCGTAGAACTTTCACATTTCTCGATAATAGCCTTCACTCTCCAGCCTCTTATTATTTTAGATTTTGATTTTTCTCCATCTGGTTGCACAGCTGTCGGTAGAACGGGATTTATGAAAGATTCTTGACACTGAAAATCGACAAGATGCTGCACTGACCTCATCACTACAAAGTAATCATTTGAGACAAAAATACGAATCTTATTAGGAAACGAAATAATGTAGCATTTTAAAGCTACATTAGGATTACAGAAATAAATTTTTTTTTCAACCAGTGAAAAAAATTTCTACATCCTCATTGAAGAAGAACATCTCCGAGTGATCACAAAAAAAGTAAATTTTAATAAATATTTTGGAATTTTCCGGCTTGAAATCTCCAAACATTCACGAAGAGTAAGATTACGAAAACAAGGCTCTCAAGGTCCGCAATTGATGAATAAAATTTTGAACAGAATAAAAATATTTCTCACCTGTATAACATCTCTCGTTATTTTATCTACATCAGACAGATACGTACTATTGCACATGGGCATCTGAAAAGCGATATTTTCGTGAAAAATGAGCCAAGAATGAAAACTGTCCTATTAAAAAAACATACATTTTGCGTAGACATATTAGGCCGAGGAATTTCTCTGTCGAACAATGCTTTACTGATCTGCAGACCCGGTAGATCGTCATCTAGCTGAATGGTAATTAATGGCGAATCCCATCTAAAAAGGGTATAATTAGGGTCACGAAAACCACAAAAACAAGGTACAATAACTCAAAAAATCTATACTAGCCTATTGGTGTTAACTGGTGGTTCGAACAGAGCGACCATGGCATCGAAAGCTTCGCGAGAATATTTATTTTCACGAGTTTCATTCAACTCCCAGGCTTTTTCAACGGATATATCACATTCGACGACACAATGGCTAGTCTTGTGACATTTGCACGCACAGTAAAGTTCGTAACGAAAACCTAAACAATATTAAAAGATAGTCAACGAAGTTGATGAATTACCAAGTCAAGCCGCCTTCGTACCTTTAACATTGTTACTCGCGTCCAGTATAACAATATCCGATCCTAACGATCTAAAAATTAACGATTCTACGCAAATGAATAGGTTTAAGTGTTACAAAGTGACAATGATCTTCCCTTACCTAACAACATTACACTTCAAAGAAGCACGAATCTCTTTCTGTTTTTTGGAATCTAAACGTAAAAACAAGAGTAAATTGAAGAAAGATCGATTAACATTACAGGACGTGATTGTTTCAATTCTTACCCAGACTCAAGGCATTCTTATTGGTATTACATTGGCTCATAATGTCCCCTTCACACAGCAAACGAGTTGGTTTTTGTAGTACATTTTCAAAATACGTTTTCATCTGATGACTTCGTGTTGTTTTGCCACTACTCGGGTAGCCTGTAACGATAATTAACGGCATTCTCACGACCCTCGATTGAATATAATCACCACGAATGCTCAAGATAAATACAGGTTTCGTTCTGAAGTTTAAAAACACCGAAATATTTACTTTCACGAGGGTTTGAATAAAATTGCTTTGTTTTCAATAAATACATTAGCCACACCACCGGTTGTAATCAAAATTACAGCAAAGTTTAATGAGACTCTTACTCAATCTCGAGTAACATAAAAGTCGAAAGAATGTAATATGTAATAATAACCGAACTGAAATTACAACTATTCTAGGCAAAGCCAAGCTGAAGTAAAATGTCAAATTATTCTTGAATTGATAAAAAATAAGATACCGACCCTCCAGGATATATATATGATGGAGTGACATAATAGTGGTTTTAGTGTCACACCTACGGAGAGTGCTGCCAACGCCACATGGTTTGCTTTTTAAACATTTGATTGGAGGAAAAAATCGCCAATTGCATTTGTTTATAAATACTGGCATACAAATTACCTCATTCCAGAGAATCTGTTTATTCTGATTAGTCAATGTTGATTGATATTGGGTAATTTGTACGCCAGTGTACACGTGCTTGGTGTAGATGTTAATGACAGTCAGTCCTTGTAAAACAGCAGTATGTCATCTTCATCATATATATATCCTCGAAAGAAAGCCCCAAAATCGAAAACTTGAGAACAAAAGGTCAGACATATGCAAGCTCATAAATAAAGCTAATAAAAAGTAGCAAACCACAAACCAACTTGTATATGAATATACTGGAGGCACAATAAAGGCTCTAAAACAGTGAATTCACAAAAATGAGTAGTTCTAGTTAGTTCTCTTTAAGGTTAAGTTCACTGATAACATAAAATTATGCCAATTTAATTTAGGATTTCATCTTCTATTACAATTTTTTTAGCTTCTAAGCTCTAAGAACTTAAAATTATTGTTTTTAGGCTTGTTTTATTTTGGAAAACTCCTCTAAAATTTCATTTTACAAAAAAGTAGCTAACTCATTAAATAAGAGAATTATGGTGAAACATTCCGGTAAAAATGCATATTTCCTATGTATTATAATGGGGTGTATAGGTTTATTGAGTGAGGGTAGCTGGCCTCACTCAAAACAAGCGCATTGTGTATCTAGTATTATTCATATGTTCGTTAACAGAAACAGAGACCATCAGCATCTCTAGACCCATATAGATACAAGTAGGGCAATACACCATTTTGTATCCACAGTTAATTCACCCTTTCAGAATTTCAGCTTTATCTCAAGAATTAATAATACTATTTCAGCGAAATTTTCACAAAATTTTTAGCAAACATATGTTAATGTTACATAAAAATTTCAGCTTTCTACAAATAATGGTTCTCCTATAATAGCATTTGATAACTTGGATTGCATAGTTTGATCCCATAAAATTGTGTATAAGAGGTTTGTTTCTGTGAGAAGATGAGGAAGAAATCAACGGATCGCGACGACTAAAAACCTATGAAACGAACCTAAACTAAAAACGACATCGAACTGAGACTAGACACACATATTACGAACACATAAATAAAGACACAAGATTCACTAATTACGAACTTTTTATTTCCACATTAGAGTAGTGGAGTTGTTAACAACATGAATAACAAAATGCGACTAGAGGCGTATGATTACAAAAATATCACAGTCAGGTACAAAACACTAAAAATCACAGATCACAAAAATATATAAACAGTGTTGCCACCACAAATGATATGTGAGAATAATAGTCACGAGTATAATTTAATTTGCTATAATTCTCACACGCCTCCTCAAATTAAACTTATACGAATATGGTAAAATGGTAAAATTGAATTATTAAACTAATGGAGTCATTATGAACACAAATGACAAAAGGTCAACAAAAATACAAAAAGTTACAACAACAAATATTACATGAATGGTAAACATATACAATAAGTTACAACAACTTTAACATTTTACAGAATACATCAAATTTAGGCCTCGGGCAGCCCTTCGTAAAAACATCAGCCAACTGTCGCGAAGTTGACACGTATGAATACTTAAAGTCTAAATTTACGTGATTGCACACAAAACGGTACTTTACGTCCACATGTTTTGATCTGCGTGTGTTCCATTTTCCAGAATGCAAAATAGCCAGACAACTCTGATTGTCTTCGTAAATTACAGCTCTGTCATTAATTTGAATGCAAAAGTCACTCATTAAATATTTCAACCAGATTGATTCAGTGGTAGCATCGCATATGGCGATCAACTCACTTTCAGTGCTAGACAGAGCTACCGTTGGTTGTTTCTTACTAGACCAGGACACCAGCGACCCATAAACAAAGACACAGTAACCCGAGATTGACCGTCTTGTGTTAACACAGTTACCCCAATCGGCATCCGAATATGTTTCGACTATATTGCCATTGTTATTATTTTCATATGAATATATAAGTTTTTTATCTTTGGTAGTCACTAAATATTTCAGAACTCTCAATAAATACTTGAAATGTTCATCTGTGGCATAACTGGAGAACTGGCTGAAGTACGATATTGCAAAGCAAATATCAGGCCGTGATCCTAGCATTAGGTACATCAAACATCCCACGAGCTGTTGATAGTTATTATTCAGCACACTATCACACGCATTGAGGTCCCTATCCAATTGGAGTTTGGGGTCAATAGGTGTGTAGGTAGGTGCACATTTATCAACACCGAATCGCCTAGCAACAGACTCGATGAGATTCTTCTGCTCGATCTCCAGTGTGCCCTCTTCGCGACTGTAATTAATGTTTAAACCTAAATACTTATTAACTTTTCCAAGATCCTTACATTTGAATCTCTTATTAATTTTATTTTGAAAAATATAATTTGTTCTTTATTATTCGAACTAATGAGAACGTCATCAACATAAGTGAGTAGATAAACTATCGTCCCATCATGTTTATTTTTGAAAACATACAGACAGTCATCAGCCATGCTTTGTACAAAGCCAAGTGACAACAGGAACTCATTAAATAACTTATTCCACACTTTTGGCGACTGTTTAAGACCATATATAGACCTATTTAGTTTTAATACATTATTGTGTTTATCAACCTGCGTTTCAATACCTTCAGGTATCTCGAGGTACACATCCTCCGAAAGAACACCGTTCAGGAACGCACTACAAATATCTATTTGTTCTATATAAAATTTTAATTTATTACTGACAGCCAAGAGGGTCCTCACAGTCGAAAGTTTCGCCACTGGCGCATATACTTCATTAAAATTGAAGCCTTTCTTCTGCTGACAGCCTCTGGCAACTAACCTAGCTTTATATAAGACATTATTTTCATTATCATATTTTTTATTAAATATCCAACGACACGTGATGGTAGGGGCGTCCTTTGGACGTTTGGTCACCTTCCAAGTCTGATTGGAGTTCAGGGCACTTATTTCAGATGAAATGGCCTCCTTCCACATCAGACTATCAGGTGCTACACTCGCCTCCTCAAACGTCAAAGGAATGCCATCCTCAGCCAGGTATATATTTCCTGCTGCTTGATCACGTGTAGTCGCCTCCTGTGAAAGACAATCTAAATTTAAATCACCATCAACTTCAATATTTTCCAAGTTGGATTCAGTGACTTCTTTAAACAACTCATCATTTTTAGTATATTTATTATGTTCAGGATTACTTATTGCACCTTCGAAGAACTCAACATCACGTGACAGACGTATCTCCTTAGTACTTAAGTCTAACAACCTGTAGCCGCATGGTGAATAACCTACCATTACAAGCTTTTCACTTTTATTCTTAAATTTATCAGAGTCATGTTTGAATGACAACATATATGCGTCGCATCCAAACGTTTTTAATTTATTATAATTGTATTTCTCACCAAACCATCTCTCAAATGGAATAAAATCTTTATTTGTGGGGCATCTGTTTATGATATAGGTGGAGCACAATATGGCTTCCGACCAAAATATCTTTCCAAGACCACTCTCAAACAACAGTGTCCTTGCCCTCTCGCACAGTGTCCTGTTCATTCTCTCAGCTTTTCCATTCTGCTGAGGACAACCACCAACAGTAGGTTCAACCACAATTCCCTTCTCAGTACAATATGACTGGAAGGTGGTATTCAAGTACTCTGTGCCGCGATCACAACGGAGTCTCTTTACGTTATAGCCAAACTTATTCGAGACCATCTCATGATATTCTTTAAATTTCGTAAAAGCTTCTGTCTTGTTCGCCAGCAAGTAGACACAACAAAAATTTGAGTAATCGTCGATAAAGGTCATGAAATACTTAGCTCCTTTATATGCAGGAGGGTTAATAGGTCCACAGAGATCAGTATGAACCAACTCCAATGGCTTACTTGTTTTTCTTTCATGCCTTTGGAATGGTTTTCGACTCTGTTTCCCCATAACACAGGGCTCACACAGCAATCTGCGATTGGAGTCAACATTGGGTATCAAACCCCTACTCGACAACAATCGAACATCGTTCACATTTAAATGAGCAAGTCGTTTATGCCACACGAACAGTGGGCTCAACTCATCCCCCAACGTCAGATTACACGATTGACTTGACATTTTTACAAAGTCAATCGTGTACAAATCCGAGTCTACGCTAACACCAGTGGTAACTACTTTTCCACTGCAGCGTTGGATGATCTCAACAGACTCTTCCTTGAACAAAGTGTCAAATCCCGACCTGCTCATTCGTTTAACCGAAAGCAGATTCTGTGGCAGCTCCCGAGCATACCTTACATTTTTTAACTCGATTACGATTCCATTTAAAAGTTTTAATTTTACAGTACCCACCGACGTGACAGACAAAGAGACACCCTTTTTCGCAACACAGATACTATGTGGTCTGATCAAGTCTATATAGTCACTGAACAAATTTATATCATTAATAATGTGAATTGTGCATCCACTGTCAACTATAAATGTGGTTCGAGGCATCAAGTTTAAATTTTCTTTTGCATTGCAAGAGTCATTAATTTTTTTATCGTCATTATTCAACGTGAAGCTGTAACCCACTTCAGAGCAAACGTCATTAGCATTAAAATTTTCATTGCACATCTGTGCCGAGCTCCTATTACTATTATTATTATTGGAACTTTGGTCATTAACTCGATTTTCACTATTATTATTACTATTATTATTGTTACGATTTTTGACATAACAATTTCGGGCTATGTGCCCTATTTTGTTACAATAGTGACATTTCACATTCGAATGTCCACCATCAGTATTATTATTACGACCACGTCCATTAAAATTATTACTATTATTATTATTATTTGAGCTCGAATTTTGATTATTATTATTAAAATTATTATTTCCGCCTCGACTAAAACCACGACTATTATTATTATTTCGAGATCGACCACGATTAAAACGATTTCCTTTACTATTATTCCCAAAATTTCGTCCAACATTATTGAAATCACCAAAATAAATGTTCTCCTCACCAGTGGCACCCACTGATGAAGGTTTTAGAGATGTAGTGTTCAGAGTGTTACCTCGAACTGCCGATTTGCTATCAGACGATAGCTCACGCTGGAAGTTATTCAATTTCATGAAAACACCATCCCAGGTGACGACTTCTGCATCTTCGATTACAACCTTAATTGGACGAAATTCTGCAGGTAATGACCTCAGCAATACCAAAATAAACTGTTTCGTGGTCGTTAAATCTCCTAATTCAGTCAAACGTCTACAACGAGAACGAAAATCCAACAAATATTTATGCAAATCATTACCAGACACATACCGTTTTGCGTACAAATCACCTCGTAAGTCCATCAGCGTCTGGTCATTGCCGTTGTCGATGAGGTTCGTTAGGACATGAAACATCTCCTTCGCCGTCGTGTACGTCTGGATCATCTCAAGGTACTCGTCAGTCACGTTGTTAGCTATCAGGAACATCGCCTTCGCGTTCTCCTTGGACCAAGCATCTCCCCTGTTACGAACAGTCGGCAAAGAATCGATTATAATATTAGTTAACGACTCCTTTGCCAACAACAGTTCCATCCGGAACTTCCATGTGCGGCCATTCTGCCCATTGAACGGCTCGATCATGTTCTTCTTTCGCGCTTCCATCTCGTTGACAGGTACGAACGATCAGTTACACCGCAAATACAGCGATCTTCAGCAACTTTCAGACACGTCGACCAACAATTCAACACGAACGAGATCACAGGAACATCGAACAGAGAACATATTAAACAATCGAAAAACAATTACCAGGCATGATACTACTTGGGTGTGGCGAGCAGGATCCGACAGCACAACATTGACGAACTATGACAATGGCGACCACGTTGACATCCAGGTATCTGGGCCCATAACCTGTGAGAAGATGAGGAAGAAATCAACGGATCGCGACGACTAAAAACCTATGAAACGAACCTAAACTAAAAACGACATCGAACTGAGACTAGACACACATATTACGAACACATAAATAAAGACACAAGATTCACTAATTACGAACTTTTTATTTCCACATTAGAGTAGTGGAGTTGTTAACAACATGAATAACAAAATGCGACTAGAGGCGTATGATTACAAAAATATCACAGTCAGGTACAAAACACTAAAAATCACAGATCACAAAAATATATAAACAGTGTTGCCACCACAAATGATATGTGAGAATAATAGTCACGAGTATAATTTAATTTGCTATAATTCTCACAGTTTCATTGGCCCTTCAGTCTGTTAAAACAATGAAAAAATCTATTAAATTAATAAAAAAATCTAAAACCATAAAATTTATCAAATTTAACAAAAATATCCATGAATTAACTTATGAACTGTTGGAAATAAAATGGCGTATTGCCAGACTCGTATCTGTTGGGCTTTAGTATTTCAAGTTCATTTAAATTAGGTTTGTTTTATTTTCCACAAAATGGTTAACTCTTCGAGGATATATATATGATAGAGACAATACATCGGTAGTTTTGGTGTCCTACCTGTAGAAAGCACTTCTACAAACACGTGTACTTCAAACTAAATATCTGATTGGAGGAAAATCTTGCAACGTGCATTTGTTTATAAACACTGGCGTACCAAGTACCTCACTTTTACGGTGATTTTTGATTCTGATTGGTTGGGGTGTTTCGGGTCAATAACAAACCACAACCAGGTTTGTTTTAATGTTTCCAAACTGAGCTTAATGTCAACTCAGCAACACCAACCAGACTAAAGAACTATAAAATACAGGCATACAATACCAGCCATTTTGTTCTTAAGTCAATTTGAAGAAAAATTGGTCCAAGATGTGTAAGTTTGATATAAAATATACATATCTTCTTCAGTGGTATGAGTAATCTTCATCATACATGGGACACTCCTCATTTTTTTGAAACTTGCTCAATCCAGCTTTTTTGAAAAGGAACAGGTTTTCTCATTTCCTCTCCAATTATTTTTTTGTTAGTAAAATTTACATAAAATTTGGAAATTTTTTTGTGAAATTATAAATTTGTTTTGTAAAATTTAGTAAACTTATCAAAAAATTATACCAAATCAGTGTTGCTAAATACTTCAGAATAAAAAAGAGGCTGATATAATATAAAATTTATAGTAAAAACAAAAAATTCCAAAGAAGCTAAATAGGATCTGAATTCAGCTTACACTCCTTAAAAAAAAGAGAGCTTGCTCACTCCAGTTTCTTAATTGACCTTGCTCCAGGAGCTGAAGCAAATTGCACTCTGCTCCACCAGTATGGTTTCCATAAATCTTAACGTTGTGACTTTGCGATGATTTGTTACCAAAATGTCGATAAAAAAAAACAACCTAAGTTCCACTGGGCTTCTAATAAAGAAAGACAAATTTTAATCTAAAAATACATTAAAAATAGAAAAAATTTGCCTTTTTTTTTTACAAAATTGGAACTATTTGTTCAATTAATCCTTTTGCAATCAGAATTTATACTCTTAAAAAAAAGGGTACCCATAAATCATGAAAATAGAAAAGGAACAAAATTCCGGATTTGGTATTCTCATATTTTATAGTTGTCTTATCCAGGCACTAGCTCATACCTCCTCAGGAGTAAGCGCAGTAATGTGCCTATAAATATACACGTACATGTGACAGAAATATTTTAGGCAAATTTTTTTACATTGTCCCTCACATGTGCTCTTGAGAATAGTAGATGTCATGCACCAGCATACATCTTTAGGATAATGCATGGGGCCTTGGCCAAGGCATGCTACTTTATATGTTGGTAATAGCAAGGTAAACTCCAAGGCTGGGGCTTCACCCCACTTACATTGTCCCCTCACCATTATTGCCCCTAAAGTGGCAAACAATGGACCAGCCCCTTACATCTGCTTAAAAGATCCCACCACCTATGCAATAAGTGAACCTAGTATCTGAACTCATTGTAACAAAAGCATGTCTAATATAAAATTAATAATTTTGAAAAACATTAAAAAAAATATGGAGAACCTAACAAAATATTCAACGAAAAAAAGGAGGAAAAAATGAAAAAAATTCTCTAAAAGTTTGGCCTCAATGGGATTTGAACCAAGCTCTATTGGGATGATAAGCGGCATCATTACCACAAAGCCATGGTAGAGGAAAGTGGATGAACAGCAAAATTTATTTGACACAATGATATCATGGACTGGTAATGGCACTTTTTTTTAAATTGTAGGTATGACAAAAAATCCAAAAAAATAAAAAAAGACCCCACTCAACATTCTAATATAAAAAATATCAATGTTGACTAAAACGAAATTCAAAAAATAATTATCCGACTGCAGATTTGAACCTACAACTCGGGTTTACCATCCTCTACTTAACCACTGAGCCATGATGGCAGATAGTCTATATGTTTTGGTTTATCACAGACACAATCACTTCTCATTTATGTTTTGTTGAGTATAGTCCACCTCACTCTACCTTGCCCATTTGGTCTGTCCCCCATAGTTATAAGATTACATCAATGTAATACTATCCACATCTAGTGCTAAGCAACACTAGTTTATTGTCTGTGACCTAATGACTGAAAGTAGACCTTATGTATCGAGAGTTGGCTTTTTATATTATGTGGCGTATAACAGTCAGTCAATCATATATGTACAATATTGCTTCTCTTAATATACGCTGATCTGCCATGCAATACTTTTTTTTTTATTTGACAGCAAATTTTATACAAAGATCCAGAAGAACCACTATATGTTTTAATCTCATAATTTATGAAGTCATTGTGACAAACAAATTTTGCTGTCTATCAGCTATCCTTATGGTAGCTGAACAAACTTTGAGAAACAAATACGTGATATTAGACTATTCGATTCGATGTATTAATTTGCACAAAACTATTTTCCAGAAATATTTCAGCCACATGCAAGTGTATATTAAGTTTGTTTTATTTTCCATTAAAAGATTGATCATGGGTCGATATCAAACACCAATTGGGTTTGTTTTGATGTCTCAAAATTGAGCTCAATCTCAACACAGAGACACCAACCTGACACCAGCTCACACCTCCTCTCAAATAGGTGCACGATAGTGTCACCCTGGGCTGCATTCACAATCAAATCATTGGTGAATGGTTGCGCAACTATAGTGGACAATCACATGATCAAAAGAAAATCGGTGGACCATTTAGCCACCCCCATTGTGAACAACTTAAGGCCTCTATTTTGGTTGTGGTGGACAACTGTGCTCATTGTGAATATGAGTCACGTTAACTGTTCACTAATTAGTGAACTTTTATCATCAAAAAGACAGTTTATATTCAAAATCCATTCTGAGACTGGTGTATTAATTATAATTCATAGTAATTACATTTATATGTTGAAATTTTAATTCAAAGATGAGTTTGTATAATATTTTTGAGGACAGTGTGATGGGAGAACCTATTATCCAAGTTGATAACATTCTAATTCATCATAAAGATCGACGTAAGTATTACCATTCTACCCTGTCTTATTGTGATGTTTTGAATCCCCATTTGCATCAACCAATTTTTTTTTCTCTATGGTGCTCCTTCACTGAGAATGAAAATGGTGAATATGCTCTAAAAATAGACACAGCAGTTTAAGCTGCACTAGATATACAGGAAGTTCATGAAGCAGACATATCTACTTCCTCCAATAATGCAATTTCCACTGAGGTAGTTGTAGAAGCAAAATCTGATCCCAAACCCCAACCTGATACTAGTGCCAAACAGTTAGATGTACAGCCCCAATCCACTTCAAAATAACAACAACAAATGTCATCTGCTGCATTACCTACTCCCAACACCTCTCTTCCAAAAAAGCAAAAAGCTGTTACAAAACCAACTTCAGGCCCATATTCACAAACTTCATTTTAACTTCCCTTCACTTAAGCTTCACTTAAAAATGACTTTTGGCACAATTTTGTATTTGAGAGTGTGGTAACATTTTATTTTTATATTGGAACTTTCATAAGAGATACGATGTTCCCACATTTTTAAGCACAAAATTGGTAAAAAACTTTTTTAAAGTGATGTTTAAGTGAAGGGAGGTTAAAGTGATGTTTGTGAATATGGGCCTCACTACCTGTTTCCACACTTGCACCAAAATCAAGTACCATCACAGCAGTACCAAAGATGCAAATTTCAGGAGAGAAATTGACGATGGTGAAATGATGTTACAACAAAGAGTTGCAGAATGGAATCGAGAGTAAGTAGATGCGAACTATTTCAGTGTACAAAAATGTATTTATATTTCATACTTCGTTCAATATTAATTACGTCTTAAACTGTTTAACAGCGAAGAGATAGTTGACATGCGTTATAACATCAACAATCCTGATGGAAAATTTTGACAGTTAGAAAGACGGTAAGCCATCAGTTATTATTCTGTAATATTTGTTATTTCTATTTCATCGTTGCTCCATACGTTAGTATTAATACTTATCATTTTCTACATACACAGTGAACAGCTACGTGAGATTCAACAATATCGTCATCATGTGTGAAACAATTTTGATGGACAGTACGATGAAGTTGAGGAAGCTGCTGGTGGAGAAGTTAGACAGTTAGATAGACAGTAAGAAAACAATTATTATTACAAATTGTTTGTTTATCGAAATTGATACATTTGCAATATAGTGTATAATGCAAGGGACATTCCATTAAAGGCTACTTTTATAATAATTATATCGTTAGATGAGTTATATAGAAATTTCACCATATTTCGCACAATAATTATTGAAAAAGTAGCCCATTCTGAAATGTGGTATAGTGCAAAAAAGGACGATAAATCCTTATATAAATAATGTCTGTTCAACAATGATGATTAATAAAACAATCGTAGGCAGTGAAATCAAATGTAATTTTTTTTTTAAATTGTGTATAGAGTATCACTGATTCCCCAACCAAATTCTAACAATCCATTCACGTGGCTAGACATGGCCCATGTTACATTATCCATTGTGGTTTCAAGGGTCACCCATTCAGCCAATGCCCAAATCCAGGCAGAGGGTGTTACAATTGTAAAAAGTTTAGGCATATTGCCAAGGACTGTTAGAAACAAAAAACAAGGTTAGAATTACACATCTTTTCATATTAATTTACATTATTATATGTTTCTAATTATAATTTTTTATTTATGTTTCAGTTCGATAATCTGTCATTGGTATGGTTTGGCTGGGCATCAATATCATTTTTGTCCGATGCGGGATGTTGTTTGCTATAACTGCCGTAAGTCAGGCCACATCAAAAATAACTGTTCAAAAACAAAGGATTTGAGACTGTATGAACTACCGAAGCAGGAAGCTGAACTATCAGATGCCCCAATTGTTAACCATCCCACTAGTCTGAATGAACATAATTGCGTCATTTGCCTCGATAAGAATAAATCCATCTGTTTCAATCCTTGCCACCACTTATGTTGTTGTGAGGATTGTTACACACAATTATTAGACCAGGCAAATGCGTGTGCAGATGCTAACACTAATGCTAGGGGGGATGGATTACAATATTATGAGGATGCTGACAATGTGATTGTAAATGAAGAGGAAGAAGATGGGATTTGGTGTCCCATATGTTGGCATCTGGTGAAAGATGCTGTTCGGGTTTATATGTGATTGTTGGATAGTGTGATTGATTTTGTACTATTATTAAGTATGTTTTTGTTGTTTCGTGATGTATTATTACGTTTTGTTTTGTACAATTTTATATTTGATTAAATTATTTTTTTTAATGATATCTTTCTTCTCCTAATTGACATCCTCCCTATCTAGATAATTTTTTCATACCCAAATACCTCTCTACTGTAATTTTCAGGAACTTTGTCGGTCTGGTTCTTCATAGCATTTACATACACACATACCCACATACAATTACTGCTCATATTATAGTAGTACCTGGTTCACCGAGCTTTGCTCTGATGTGGAAATTAGAAAAAATTTTGTTAATTCAATTCAAGCTGGCGAATTTCATAAATATATTTTTATGACATATCTCGATTCTAGAGAATAAAATTAAAGACTGCAACCATAAACTCATTAGGTACTTCAGTAGTTGTAAATCATAATGATCATACGTTGCCTAGGCTTACCAAAATTTGATAATAAAACCTTACCTATCCATTACTTTTAGCCAGCTAAATTTTTCATCATTCGTTGTAGTTTGTTGTTATCGCTTACTACGCTGATGGATAAATAGAAATGCTCGTATCTCTGTTCATCGAATTTTCTCAAACTTGAGACCCATCTCAATCGTATTTTCACACTCAAAAACAGCTATCCTGTGAATTTCATTTACTTTGTTGGTCTAGTTCTTCTGAACGTGTTTACATACATACATACATACATACATACAATTATTGCTCGTATTATAGTATAGGATTTCTACAAGTGATGTCAAAGAAAATTCAATTTATATTCATGATTTTGAGCAAGTGTTTAAAAATTTCTTATATTTTAATATTATCCAGCACCTACATGAACAGAATTGAGAACAGATATATAATAATTTTGAAAAAAATTTGTGTATTCAGAGTCAAGTTACGAGAATAAGTCAATTATAAGAACAAAAAATATTGTTGGGATAGGATTCCCTTATTACCACACGAACACATAACATTACATTGACTAACACTGTATGTAACATGTTATTACATTTATTCGTTTTACATGTGGCGACACTGATCGCCAACATAATATTCTTCCTGCCACTGCTCGACGGAGAATGTTCTCCGCTCGTCAGTCGTTGTACTAACGTCGATAATAAATCTTTTTCTAAAATGGAAGTCCGTGCTTATCTTTTCTGTGTAAAGTGATCAGAACTCACCTCAATATGTTAGCAGAGCTGCGGATCAGAAAAATAAGTGAGGTAATTAAAATGTGATAATCGTGTAATTTGTTGAAAATTAAAAGATCGTGTTTCACGCAAAGTGAAAAGGCTTAGTGCCGTGTGATACCTCCATGCAAAGTGGTAGGAAAAGTGAAAAATTTGTGAACGAAAAGTTCGATTCAGTGATTAAAGTAACTATCCTGAAAAAGTTAAAAGTTTTAATTCATGTAAATCAATAAAATAAAAGTGAAATTTGATGAAAACAACGGTAAAGTCTTGGTGCTGAGCGGGTAATCAATTGTGCGGGTAGACAAAAGACAGGGTAACTTTATCAGGACTACATTTCTGAGGGTAATCAATTGTGTGGGTAGACAAAAGACAGGGTAACATTTATCAGGGCAACATTTCTCAGGGTAATATTTTATGTTACAGGTTGGGCAAAAGTTAAACACTAAAATACTTTTCTTAGTACTACTGAAGCACGTTGTTTTTTCGCAACAGTACCAAAAAACATGACGTGAGGACTACTGTGAGAATGACATTGATATCAGTGAATTGGGCACAGTTTTTTTCGAATGTTTACATATTTCTGTAGATACTTGGGGAAGACTAGTGTCTCGCCGTAAATTTGTTTCTAGGACCAGTCATGTGATTTGTGTTTGTGTATCATGTTTCTGTGTATTTAGTTTGTATCTGTGTGGGTGCATTTCATTACAACACCTAATCGCATGTAAATTATATTTTAACAAATAAAATTATTAAAGTAACAAACAAAAAATTTTTTGTAAAGTATAATTGTTGATACGAAATCCCACCTCATCTCATTCTTCATCATCATCATCATATCATTCTATATATATATGTCATATGTACACTCTAGTCACGAAGTGTTTCCCCTACTACTTTCGATCGTATATCGCTGTTGCTTCGCCATTTACTTTTTCGTTTGTGAAATATATTTTAGTCGCGAAATAAATGTCTTAAAAGAAGAAAGTCTCAAGTTCTTTCGATCCTTGTTCTGCATACCTCACATCAATAATCAAAAAACATCCCCAATACTAGTGAATAATAGTAGTGTGATCTGCATGCTTAAAAATCACAATAGTACTAAGCAAAGTATTTGAGTGTTTAACTTTTGCCCAACCTGTAACATAAAATATTACCCTGAGAAATGTTGCCCTGAGAAATGTTACCCTGTCTTTTGTCTACCCTCACAATCAATTACCCTTAGAAATGTAGTCCTGATAAATGTTACCCTGTCTTTTGTCTACCCGCACAATTGATTACCCGGAGAAATATTACCCTGAAAAATGTTGCCCTCTGTTTTGTATACCCGCACAATCAATTACCCGGAGAAATGTTGCCCTGATAAATGTTACCCTGTGTTTTGTTTACCCGCGATAAAGTGTGCCCACTAAAACAACCAGGCAAATTTACCCTGAATATTGTTTACCCGCGATATTGTTTACCCTCAAGAAAGTATAGAGCCGTGAAAACGTCAAAGTCGAAAGTCTGGAGAAAGCAGATAAGATACGAGAGGATTTTGTGGTTTGGTAGACCAGTGCATACAATCAAAAATGGTTGGCAATTGTTCATGCTGTGTTCCAGGGAGTGAAACAGTGGAAGAAAATTGAAAATTCAAAAGTTGCAGAGTAAAAATCGTCGGAGTTTGGTGTCATTTGGGCAAGATAGCAGAAGAAAAACATTGAAAAAATACGAAAAAAGAACGGAAAAATTAAAGATAAGTAAAAAGTTTAGATTAATTAACCAGTAGTTCGTGTGATTTTGCTCAAAATTAATTAGAAAAAATCAAAATTTCAGTAAAATAATGTTAAATTTTAATATATTTTCATGTAAATTCTCAACCAAATCCCAAGTAAAGTTGAAACTTGAAAGGTGATATTAATAGCCTTCAAACTTTATCTTGTTGGTCGAGAATTGTAGAAAAAGGAAATCTTTGTTGGATGAGTTTCATCGAATCCAACAATAGAAAATTATTGCAAATGAGGGTATCATTGTCGAGACTTGTCATCCTGATACTCCTCAACTTAATGACGTGGCAGAAAGAGTAAATCAAACTTTACTTTTGAAAATTTGAGCTCTTTTCATCGATAGTGGTCTACCTATTGAGTTTTGGGAACTTGCGTTAAACCAAGTTGTTCATATTCACAATAGGTTACCTCACAAAAAGTTAGGATTTAAAACCCCATATGAGTTACTTCGGAATAAAGTTCCTACAATTAAGTATATTCATCGATTTGGCTGTGTGGCATACCGAAAAATACCGTATGAAAAACAAAATGTTAAAAAGTTAGAAGGCCGTGGAGAATTGTGTATTCTCGTCTCATGTAATGCTGAATCTTGGCAACTTTTAAATCCAACAATAGGTAAATTACATAAATGTAGTGATGTTGAATTTTCAGAATCTGTAATGTTCAAAGATAAATTTCCGTTAGATTATTTTTCGAAAAATGGTTTCCCTACGTTTAATACTAATACTTGGGACAAAAATGAACAAGTCCCTGAAGTTGACTTTGCAGGAGATATTTCGGACAATTTAATCCAAAATAAAAATAGCTCTAATAAACGTAATTTAGATGAAGAAATTGTCTATGTGTCCGAAAGTAAGAAAGTCAAATTCAGTGATACAACTTTCAGTAAGTCTAAAATTGAAAATGAGTTAGAAATAATTAATCCTAAAGATAAACCTGAAGTAATTGAAAAGAAGTATTTTTCTATGATGTGTAAATTAAATGAAGTACCTGAAAATTTAAATGATGTGTTCAAATGTAAAAATAAATCTGACTGGTTGAAAGCAATAGATAAAGAATTAAAATCCTTAAAAGATAGTGATACTTGGAATTATGTTAAAAGACCTAAGTATACTAAAACAATTGATTCTAGGTGGATATTTGTTAGAAAAGTTGAAGGAAATGGTAATATTCTTTTTAAAGCGCACTTAGTAAGTCGTGGCTATAAAGATAAAAATGTATATGATTATTCTGAAATATATGCTATAACTTTAGGTATTGCTGAAGTCAGAGCTATATTAGCAATCGCAAATAAATTAAAGTGGGATGTTATACAAACTGATGTAGATGTAGCATTCCTTAATGGTGAACTTGAGAAAGATATTTACATGGAAATTCCTGATGGTGTTAATAAATCCAATGAGTTCAAACGTACACATGTATGTAAATTAAAGAAATCTTTGTATGGTCTTCAGGTTAGTCCCAAACGCTGGCATGTTCGTTTCAAAAAGGCTATGTCCAACATGAGATTTATTGTCCATGAAGGTCAAGCTAATATTTATTATTGGGAAAGAAATTCTACCTTTGTGATAATTGTTGCATATGTTGATGATATTCTTATTACCGGAAATAATAAAGATAAAATTTTAGAAACTCAACGTCGTTTAAATAAAGAATTTAAGCTTAAAATTATGGGTGAACCTAAAAAGTATTTAGGAATTGAAATTAATCGTAATAAAAATTAAAGAAAAATGTGTTTGTCACAAAAGCGTTTCATCGAGTCTATATTGTCCAAGTATGGCATGAATGACTGTAAGGAGTGCGATACTCCTATGGTCACTAATCAAGCGGATCAAAAAGCTAAGTATGAACCTAAAATTGAAACAATGTTGAACTTAAAACATCATATTCCGTATTGAGAAGTAGTTGGTGTTCTTCTCTATTTAACTATGTGTACTCGATGTTCTGTCCCGTTTTTGCAGACGATTCAGTTCGTCTACAAAAACGTGTCGAACAAATTATAGACAACTATTATTCCTAATTCTCGGAATAATAGCTGTCTATATCTCACCTAGCTTCTCACGATCAGACACCACCAGATATGCTGACTGTAATGTGTCATCATATTTGGCGGTTGTTCTGTATCACGCCACCTTTTTGGTCGGCCATATTTGATTGAAACAATGGAAACGAAGGTGATGTCGTATCTTCATTTCAAAGACATGATCATTCCTAAACCTACAGTCAAGTAGAAACGTTAGGGTTCATACTAGCTGCTATGGACATTAGGTTTCACTAGTATTAAGAAATAGTTATAAGTATAATTCTGAAGTGTTTGTAATAATTTGAAATTCTATTTTAATAAAAGATAAATATTTCTATTTTATCTTATTTGTTGAGGTAATTTAAACTTTTGAATTACACTCGCAACACTCGACCTGATATTTCTTTCTGTGTGAATATATTAACTCGTTAATGTAGTGATTATGACATTTACGATTGGATTAAAGTTGAACGTGTGTTGAAATACCTAAAAAGAACTAAAGACCTTGGAATATACTTCGAAGGTAATGGTAATAATTTCATTAGTTACAATGATGCTTCTTTAGGCATGACTGATCCAGATGGTTTGTCCACATCAGGCTATTTAATTCAAATATTTGGTGACTCAATAGCTTGGGGTACCAAACGACAAAAATGTGTTGCTACCTCATCTATGGAAGCCGAATATATTGCTTTAAATCAAGCTAGTAAAGACGTAATATATTTATCAATTTTGTGTTCAAAAATATTAAAACAAAAGGTTAGTCCTATAATTTTTGAAGATAATCAAGCTACTGTTGAAGCTGTAAAATCTGGTCAGTCCAAAGCATTAAGACACTTAGTGAAATTAAAATATAAGTATGTCTGTAAAGTATATTCTCAAAAATTAGTTGATATAAAATGGATTCCTACAAAGGAACAATTGGCTGATATATTTACAAAAGCTCTTCCTCTACCATTATTCGAAAGCTTCCGTAACGCAATTATGAATATTACTAATTGAATTATTCGATGTGTTCTTATTTAATAGCAGTCCAAACGTCTAGTAATCGTATGTCGTTAAGACGTGGTGAATAAAGCTCAAAAATACGGTTAGTTCCACTTCGCTGAAAAAGTTCCTGTTAGTCAACATATAACTCAACTACTATAAATATCGATGTGTTCAATAATACCTAATAATGTTGTGATATGAACATATATATGTTGGTTGTGAATAAACTTAATGTCGTTCATTATTATTACGACTAATTACTCTTAGTGACAATTCTCCAATCAAATAATTCAAGAAATATTCAACTGTGTGTCAGGTATTTAATTACCTTCAATAATTTTCTCTTAATGACAACTTTCTCTACGTGAATACAAAAATAGTTTGTTAGCCTATGAAATTCAATGATGGCAGAATATTAAAGAAGATGTCGACTACGATGAGTACCAGGAGGGAGTGTTAGAATTCCAGCTATATATGATGGTCCTATCTCGTCTCCACCTTGGTACACTCTACAATTAATAATACGTACTATAATATTTCTGCGTGACCTCACGTAATCATGTAAATTCTGTATGTCAGGAACTCACGTTAAGATGAGTTCACTTCTGTTCTGTATCTCATATGGTGAACATACAAAATATATTCTTCTCGTGATTAATTACTGTTTTATTGAATCCTCCAATAAATTAGATTTTTATCGAGATAAAGATCAAATTTATATTTTATCAATTTAATAAATTATAATTTTGTCGATCGATATCTAATCTATCCGAGTTGTTTATTGTGGTCTATAACGACTTACAAATTTACGATAAATATTTCAAACTTACGTTTTTATGTACGCAGTTCCACTTCCCCATAAAACTGTGTGTAATTATTAGAACGAGAACCTGTGGCCTGCTCGTTAAATTAATCTACATGGGGCATACTTGGGAGTATCGGAGAGAAGTATTCCGCTAACGGCCTCGTCGAAGATACAACCTGGATTTTTATTCGTCGTCGTAGACTGAAGAATGAGTTGAAACTAGTTCATTAGAGCCGAATGTCCGTGGAGCTTGGACGATGTAAGTACGAAATACGAATGCCAAATGGTTGATGACGATTCTTTTACACGTTATCCGATGTTCTTTTAAGAACTGAGAAATAGATGTCTTTCCCTTCAGATCATTCATTCGAATTCGAAGTGAAAAAAAGCATAAGAGTATGTGTGAGACTGGGACCAAGTGACAAATGAGTCAGAGTACTACGAGTGGGCGGGGACGAACCCAAGCGTTACGTCTCTAACCGTAACAGATCATATACTGCCAGTTTTTTTTTTAATTGACGTTTTGAAAATCTAAAAATGTATATCCGTTGAGGAAAACGTTAAATCGCGCTCGTATATTTTTGTACGCGCATTTTTCCGTTTCTCCTGTATTATTTTTTACCCGTAAGAGACTGCGTCGCATCGACGTCTTTGCGTTTGGCCACCGTTTTTACGGCTGTTACCTGAGCTATTGGCTCTCGGTCTTCTCTCATTTTCGAATATCGGTATCTGACTATTTGTGAGTCCTGACCACCTTCGTAGCTCGCCCACCGAGTAAAAAATATTAACCTTTCGTGTGTTATGTTTTTATTCTTTTTATAGTTGGCTCAGTACCGTCATAATGGAAAACGAAGATCAACACCGTAGCGCGTGTCACTCTGGCAGCTCTTCGCCCATAGACCCATTGGCACCGTTGTCCGATTGCGCTGCTGGCTCTTTGCGCTCGTCGTGGAGCTCGGACGAGTCGTATTTGTGTCCCTCCTCGGTGATGAGCACCTCCACCGGAAACCATCTTGAGCCGCGTACCTCTAGCTGCTTCGAACTGGACGATACGCACTGGCAGCGTCGATGCGCCTACTTGCAAACCGAATTTGCACAATTTCAGAATCAAGCCGCTTGCGTGAAAAATTCCTTACACCAAAAAGTACGCATCTCGCCTCTCCATCTGGGAATTTGCTTATTCTTCGCTGGTTTTAATACATAGGCTTTTTTTTTTAAGTGAATTCTATAGTTTATTTTCTTTTATAGCTGTCGGAAATGAAATTACGAGTTGCAGATGCTGAGTTACGAGCCGAAGAAGCCCAAATGAGAGTATGTAATATGTTGTATAGACATTTTACTTTCCATATACACACTTCAAATGGTGCCATGAATGGTAATCTTATTCCTGAAGACTTCTTATCGATATATTCCGCCCAACTTTTCTGTCTTTCTGTGATTCTCTTCGCTGAATATTTTCTTGGAAGCATCAACTATCATTGTTAGCCTCCGTTTTACACTCGCTGTCATGCATAAAGTTGCCATGTGTTTTATACATTCGAGTATAAAGAAAAATTACAACGATGTGATCAAACAGACATCAGCTGTGTTTTGTGCAATAAAAAAGTGCTTCACTAAAAGTTTTTGTTCTGGTGACATTTTATTTTCAATTCTTTTTTATGGTTTTACGTCAGTCTCAGTTCTGAGAAGTGAAAATTTGAAAACCTGATGGCTCGAACAAATTTTTTTTGTATGAAAAAAGTGTTTAATACTATGGCATTCGCATAATTGAAATTGAGCTAAAAAAATTTCAGTTTTCCAATGTCAAATTAAACAGCTTCTTCATAGTCTAAGTGTTGAACTTCTCCAAATCAAGGACCAACTTTTTTTAATGTGTAAACATTCTTGCTCTCTTGTCCGCTTCCTCCTGGGTGTAAAAAAAATATTAGATGCAAAAAAGTTGAGATTGCATAAAAAAAACTGCACGGCGCACTGTCCAGTTTTGAATTCTGTTTGTCACATAACACACACACTCACAAGCAGACATCCGTGGTGAGCTGGCGGGGCTCAGCTGAATGTTTACACATTAAATTTGTGAGGGGGGACCCTCACACGCCTTTTTTTCTTCTTTTTTTTTCAAAGGTAAAAATGACGTACATCTGAGAAGAGCAGTTTTTTTTCTGTTCTACTGTAGTTAATCGAACTAATTGAATTGCCTCCTCAACGTTCAAATGCCGTACTTTTCCAAGTAAAACTATCTATTTACAAAAAATAAAAAAATAAAAAAAATAAAAAAAAAAAAAATAAATAAAGAAGTAAAGAGCAAAGCATGAACCGTAAAGCCAACCACTAACCAATTTGGAAGCATATTAGAATAATTTCAAATCAATGTCTGTGTTAAATTATGAGATATTTGTTGAAAATTACTCATTTTAAAGCCATTTAACTGCCAAAAATTCAACATAGTTACCCTTACCGACATTCCTTAAGGTTAATCGACATTCCTTAAGGTTAATCCGCACCAAAATCAATATGATTCTTCCTTGTTTAGATTCAAATGTATGTACCAAATTTTGTAACAATCTGAAAAAAATTGTGACCTGTATCGCATTTGATGAAAAAGGGAATATATACATATTATATATACATTGTATATGAATTTTTGAAAATAGTGACAAATTTTCTGTTGTTTTTTTCTCTTTAAACGATGATTTTTTTTACATTGTCATTGAAATTTTACTTTTTGCCTACTGCCACCATTACCAACATCACCACTAAAGAGGAGTATTATTCGCCATGTTTACTCTTAGTTTCCAATTGCACTTGCGACCATACTTTCTCCTGTCAGGTGTGTTCTCTTTAGCCTAAAATTTATATTTTTTTAATCGGCACACAGGTTCATTTGATGGAAGAAAAACTATTGGAAATGGGGACAGAATGGCCATCACCATTATCAGTTGAGACTCCAAACTGCGGGCCAGACAAGAAATTCTCAAAATTGGCCCACCAAGTGGAGGAACAGGTAAGCTCTGTTCCTGCTTTTGCCATTGTAACTTTAAAAACCTCAGTTTTTAACTGGTACCCTATCTTTGTCTGTTCAATTTGGCTCATTTTTTCCTTTTTTGCATATTTTTAGCGCCAGTTGAGAATTCAAGATGCGAAGTTTGTTGAAGCCAAGGCAGCTCACATTAAAGAATGGGTGACTAATAAGTTGCGGGACCTTGAAGCCCAGAATCAGTATTTACGAGAACAAAATCTGAAGTACAACCAACAGCTTGAGCTACTGCGTCAGCATATAGCGCAGTTGACTGCCAGACAACCACCAACTAATGCTGTTACTGGTGCAAATACAGCAGGTGGTGGTACCAATCCTACAACTGTCACCATTGTAACTACGGATGCTGCTGGAGCCACCTGCACCAGTGCAGTCATTGCTGCTGCTGCATCATCTCCTCCTGCCTCTCTTGCAATACTTGGCCCAAACTGCTCCTCACAGTAAGTTGATGACAATTTTGTATAGTACTCTAACTGTAGATTTGCCACCAAGGATATTCCCATTGATATTTTCTGCTGGTCAACTTTCTCGTCATTAGGCAAACCATCTCTTTCCATTCAAACCCTTGAAAATTGTCAACCAAATAAAGCCCACTTGCGATTACTCAATTCACTTTTTGATTTGTAGAGATCCTGAAAAAATCTTAACATGTTGCAAAATAAAAAAATAATGCAGCTTTTCAGGACTACCATCCATGGAAAGAAACTCAAAACTTATGGTCAATAAAAATGTGGTTGAAATTTAGTTTAACTATTCAGGGACTTGCTTGATCAACATGAAATAATGCAAGGGTTATCGTTCCCTAAGGTGCTATGGCTTACTTTCAAAGGTGTCATGGGTCATTAAAAATGTTATAAGTGCATTTATCAAAGAAAAATTCGGTGTGATGAAGATATATTATACTGTAATTGATTGATGTTGAATGTATATAATTAGCCAGTTGTTGGATAGATTGAATCAACTAAATAGTGTTGTGAACAAATAATCTCACCCACATGATGAAAATATTGGGTAGGTATGTTATGACTAATCAGCATCGTGGAAAAATCATGATACACTAAGGGAGCCATGAACCAAAAAAGTTTGAGAACCTCTGAATTAGTGCATATCACCACAAAGAACAACTACTATTCTTTCACATATTTGATAAAACCATTTCCAACTTTTTGGTTGGAAATTCTCAATTACATATAATATAATGCATGCATAGAATACTAAAAGGTACCATTTAACAGAACTTACCCTTTCTAAGTGTCCGAGTGTGAAAGCTGTGGATATAATTTTGATGATTTAAACTTTTTGTTTGAAGCTTGCAAGTTGAAGTTATCCAGAATTACAAATATAAAGGAAACTATGTTTTGTACTGAAATTTGTATTTTATAAACATTTTTATTTTTACAAATATTTTTCTACTGTTCATTGTTAGTTACATTATTGGTAAGGTTGATTACAACATGTGACAATCAGGGGCGTGCTCCCACATATGCATTGATGCATAATGCGTCGGCCTCCAGCTCAAAGGGAAAAAATTAGGGCTCACAATTAGAAAAAAAAACACAAAGTAAATTGGTACTTTTTGCTATATTTTACTAAAATTATGGTTTTAGAGAGGCCTCCAAAATTAGCCTCGAAATTTGTGAGTACGCCCCTGGTGACAATCAACTATATATGTTTATCAGAAAAGCAAATTTAGCAAAGGAACTGGTGGAATTGTACATTGTAATAAATTATTCTTGAAAGAATCATTATTTTTGTTTCCTTTATAAATGTTCACATTTACAACATTCTCTTTAATCTTTAGGTTTTGGGATCCAAGAACATTTTTCTGTATTTGATGCAAAACTAAAAGGAGGACAGTAGAGCTTGAAGCCTTGGTTATTCCATTATTATGCTTTTATATTCAATTAGATTTAGAAAGCATGACAGCTTACAATTGAAAACCAAATATGTTTCTTGAATTCGTTTTTTTTTTCTTAACAAATGTTTGAAATGTTTGTGCGTGTTAACAAATATAGAGAATTGGACAGATATTTTGAAAAGTTGCTTGAATATACTCAAAATGGAACTAATATTCTGTGGTGGATCCTAAAATTGAAGGCATAGTAAAATATTACCTCACTTGAGGTATGAATAAAGGTGTTTGAATAGAGTGTCTTAATTGAGGTGAGTAATGAGTTAAGGCAAATGGAAATATGTTCTGTTTTCAGAGTGTGTTGTACCAATTGCATATTAGTTATATGCACACATGTTACAGAATTCTGTTTGAATGTCAGAGAACACATATTTGGTGCTTTACCAATTGCCTTATTGTCAAGTGGTAATGTAGATACTTTGAAATAGACAGATTATTACTAATTTTAAATTAATACCTTTTTGTTTTATGTAGAAATTTTTCAGATAAAGAACCTGTTTATGCGCAAGTCCACCGCCGAAGTAAAAAACACGCAAGTAGCAGTACTGAAGAAGTGTTCACACATCATGGTTATTTGTCTGCTGGTAGTGCTTCTGCTGCTTCCTCCATTAGTGAGGAGACAACCAACATTGCCAATACATCCTCCTCAGTTTCCTTAATGTCACAGCCACCACTCACTGTTGACATTCATTTACTGGCTACACTTCCTTTACACGTCAGATGTGAGTATCCCATGTGTTATGTTGTCCATCTTATAGTCCCTTCCTAGCTTATCAACATCATATTACATTCTGTAGTACCTTTAGTTTATACGCCATTCAATGGTATGAGATTTATGTGCCCTTCTCAGTTTCATTACTCTTTGGGACACTGTAATGTAAAATTGGTAAAATACATTTCCCCTCAGTGTTTGATCATCTAATCCTGTCCACATTTTCGCCCATGCCAACCAATGTCTCCAAATATTCAGTTCAAATTGATCCTTGCTTTTTCAAATTTTTTAATACTTTTTACCACCAATAATAAATTCAAAGTTCGGATGAAAGAAGTTGTTAAATCACCCGTACTATCAAACAAAAACTATGAGACATCGCACTTAGTAGGGAGCTCAGACTTCCTACTACCCTTGGGCTGAAACCATTCTAACAAGATTTATGGAACTGAAAATTAGAATGTTTTTTAAATTGTTCAGCTATTATGCTGGATGTATTGGAAATTATTTTTTTACAAATTGACTTGTTTTAGGAACACTAATACATGTAGCGGATTCACATTACATGCTTTTCAATTTTCAATACTTATTGTTATACAAAATTTATTACCCTCATTACCCTCCTCATCCCATTACCTTCATTATTCTCATATTAATTTTTTTTATGAACCCATCCATTTTCTTTTCATTGTCATTCTAGTTTTATCCTCGTTATCTTAATCTTTTATCATCTGTTGGTCCCAGTCTCATCTCCATTGTCATATTCTTCCTCAAGTGCATTTTCTCAAGTCTTTTCTTAACTCGATCTTTAATTCCTATCCTACCCTCATGCTTATTTCCATTCGTATTTTTTTCTTAATTTCCATAATTTTCTTATTAGCTCCCCACATTATTATTTTTCTCCAGTCCCTCCATAATATCATCTTCACCATCATTTCTGTGCTCATCTTTGGGCCATTGCATTTTTCTCCTTATTCCTATTTCCATTTCAGACTTATTCCCATCTCCATTCTCCACCTTTCTCACATCAATCCTGCATCCTCAGCTGATAATCTTGTGAATTAAGTCACATCAATCTTTGTCTTTTTTCCTGTCGAATTTACTAGGGAAATAGTGGTGATATGTTCAGTTAGTGAGGTAAATGAAAGGCTGAAGTCAATGTCTGTCAACTGGGTGGTGCAAAGGCTGTCAGAGGGAGAGAAAAAATCTATTATTACAAATTGTAAAAGACACTCTGAAAATTAGGTAGTTGGAAGATAAATTAGGTGTCATACTGCTGTATTCCATGTCAAAAAAAATTTAGCAATCAATAGCAGCTATACTATAATAAGATATTCTGAAAATGTTTCCTCACTTTTAATTAAAAATTTGAAATAAAAGTGATTCTCCTGAAGTTTTAATTCTGGACCAGTTCTGTTGAAAGATGGTTCACATTAGTTGTGTGAATATTCTATGAAGAGAAAAAACTTGAAAAAATGATACCTCAAAAAGAATAATTTAAATAACTTTCTTCATTTTAAAAAATTATGAACCATCTAAGGATGATCATATTTATAGAAGAGAATTTTCCATTAGAACTTACCAATCCAGTTAGGAAAAAGTAAATTTGGGACATTTTTTTGCATTTTACTGTTACAAATGTTTGTTTTATTCTATTTTCCACATCGAACCACCATATTGGAATCTCTGTTCAGTTCAAGAGATATGGTGTGATTAGAATTTAATTTTTCATCCACTGTGCCCGTGTTAGGTAGAGAAATGATTTAGTTAAACCAGTTTACTGTTTTTGGGTCAATTTTATGTCAAAATTTAAATTTCAAAGCGTAATGCTTAGATTATGTTTTACAACAAAATGTTAAAAACTGAATGAAGAAATAGTATATTATAAATATGTAGCGAGTTAACTGTGTTTCAATAGTGAAGATAAGAATGTTTACACACTAGCAACAAACAGCTTGAACACTACTATTAGGAATAAAATTCAGCTTCACTCCTCAAAATAGATTATTGTAGAGCTCTTTTTGATGAAATGTGACTTTCTTCAGGTTGACATTTGCTCAAACTCTAACCATTACATTTTTAAAGTTCTTTTAAGGTCAACATTAGTAAAATGACATTAATTTGCTCTTGGAATTAGCTAGTGAGAGAGTGGCATATTTTTCTAAAAAGTCTAATCAACATCTGTGTGGTCTTTTTTTCAGCTCAATCTGTAGGCATAGTTGAGTCAGACTTAACACATGACTATGCAGAAATATATACACCAAGTGATGATAAAACATGTGCACCAAGTTGGGAAAATCACAGCAGTTATAATGCCAACAAGGACCATTGTGGTGAGAGTGTGGATGAAAGTGGCAAGCCACCAACACCACCACTCCATCGATTTCCATCATGGGAGTCACGTATCTATCAGGTAGCAAATGAAGGCCTTTCAAATTCTACACCCATCTACTTGGAACACCCATTTCGGCTGCCACATTCTGTTTCATATGTTGGAAGTGGCTATTATGACATCAGCTGTCCTGTGTATGCCACTGTTAAAGGGGTAAAAAATCCATCCCTTGTCTCCTTCAACTCAAATTAAGTTATCTTACCCATAGCATTACCATTTTAATTTTCTTTGGTCCGTGCATAGAGAGCCAGTCAAATTTGTTCCAGTCCATTCAATGGCGACTCGTCAGAAGATTCATCTGATGGTGAAGATCATACTCATGGCCAACTCATAGGTGACACTGCTACAATGGCAGGTGATGCCAACTCTCCTCGCATCACAAACAGTAGCAGTAATGATAACACAGGTATTTCAATCACATTGTCAAATGCCACTTATATAATATACACATCTTAACCAAAGCTCAAAGTACATATCCAAAATGATGGATAAGTCAGAAACTCTTTCATTTCTAAAACCATGCATTCTTTCTTCTTTGCTGTGAGGAATGTTATTGATTTCCCCAAAAATTTTGATTTCAAAGTTGTTTACTCTACATGTACCTAGTCTTCTAGTTAGTAGTTGGATTCTTATCAGTGATTGCTACTGAACCAACTTTGTGTGAATTGATTCCCCCTTGATACTTGCTGACTAAAGGGTTAGGAAGTAATGAGCCAGTAAAGTTCAAATTTTAGAACTTTTTCAATTGATAGCTTCAAGTTTCTCATGAAGATGCAAAACCGTCAATAATATCAGTTACAAGCTTGAAGCACCGCTTCACTCCTCTTTGACTTGTGCCAGCACATGACTTCTTGGCACAATAGAAAAATAAAGAAAAGTCAAATGCCTCTCCTTTCTTTCTTTTTCTTTGTTCTTTCATCTTCTTTCTTTTTACTTTTGTTCATCAGTAGTTGACATTATGTGTATCGAATTTATGTGGATAGCTTTCACAAGTCCAATAAAATAAACCTAGTAAATCCTTTCTTTCAAATGTACATGGTATAAAGTTGTATTGACGAGGGTTCTTTTCATAACTTTTGTAAAACACAATTTGAATAAAAACTTCATGTAAGCAATTTTACTATCAAATTAGGAAAATTTCTACCATTACTATGCAAGTAGCCACTAGCAAGCTATCCTGGTGTGTACAACCTTCTTGTATTGTCTCCAACTCTACTATGCAAACTAATCATATACCTCATCTTTTTTGCAGATAATTCAGTTTCAAGCTCTAGTCCTAGTAAGAATCAAAGTCGGAAAACTGGTTCTAGTTTGTCACCAGTAAAATGTAATTCATTTGGATCACCATCAAAAAGTAAGTACTATCAATGATCACCCTGGACTCACTAATCTAGATTTTATTTATGAGAATCCCCAATGAGCTTTATCATCCTATATGTCCTAAAAGAGGTTTTCTGGATATTTTCAACAGATACGTCCTTTGAGTCTGGTATTTCAGATGATTATGCAATACCTCCAGATGCAGTGTCTAGCATCAGTATTGGTGTTTTGTCTGATTGGTCTACAGTTGCTACTTCTACTGTTGCTGCTGCTGATGCTTCATACATTAACACTAGTCCTAACCACCAAAAGTTGTCAGTTAATGAGTTATGTGTGGAAAAATGTGGTCATTTGGCTAAGCTGGGAGGTAAATTAAAAACGTGGCGCAAACGATGGTTTCATATTGGACCAAAAGGCGTGTTACGATACTGGAAATCACAGGTAAATTGATCTGCCTGCACAAAATTTACTAAAATGATGCCTACTATTGGCACATATGACAATCTGTGTATTTAATGGCTCCTTGATTGACATTTAGAAATTGCAATTTTGGAAAACCGGACCTCAGTTTCTGGGTGCCTGAATCTTGTGGATTGTCTAAAACTCTTCCTAAACTCTTTACCATTAAATAGCGTAGCTGATGACTAGTTATACGTAGGTCTCCTTTCTCTTAGTCCATCAAGTTAAAGGGTCTCTTGGAAACCAAATACTATGCATAACATTTTAAAGTAGAGAAAATGGTTCAGGGTTGTGCTTTATGAGACTTTCATTCCTATCTCTCATATAATCGACAAGTGTTGTTTAGTCAAATGTTGCTTTTGCACAGAGTGATGTTAATCGCAAGCCCCGTGGTGAAATTTTTATCGACAAACTCTGCAACATTATCAAATCTGAAGGAGGAACAACATTCGAAATATCAACCCCCAAAAAAATATATTACTTGACCAGTGATTCTATTTCAACAACTGATGAGTGGATTAAAACATTGCTGGTATGTTAATTCCCACAACTATGTAATGTGTCTTACATAATTTTATAGTAGTTGTATAGACATTGATAACAAGCATTTTTATCTTTTTGTTGTTTGCACTGCAAAGAACATCCAGGTTAAAAATGCTACTGAGCTGTTGCTGAGCAAGGAAAATTATAAGCCAACATTGCAAGGCTGGTTGACCAAAGTGCAAAATGGTCATACAAAAAATTGTTGGTGTATACTCATTGAGAAAACTTTCCTGTATTTTAAATCCTCATCTGAAAGTGTGAGTATCAGAGTAAAACAATTTTTTGCCTGATTTGTCATTTGATGCGAAGCAGATGCTTCCAATTGTAAATGCTCATGCCTGTGAATGTGTTGATACCATAATGTCATTTTTGTCAAGAACGTGTGCTCCTTATTTTGCAGAATCCAAGCGGACAAATCAATATGAAAGAAGCAAAAGTAGATCAAGTGGAACACCTATCTGATTCTGACAGCGATGAGAAAGGATGTGACAAGCCACAACACTATACTATTGGTATTTTTCCATCGTCACAGCCTCCCATTTATCTGCTTACGCCTTCCAAAAAGGAAATGGTAAAATAATTTATGCATGTGTAAATACAGTAGCCCATATTATGACACAGCAACTTTTTAAAAGCATATTTCACTGTATAACTAGTTTTATTCCAACAGCTAGAGACATCAGAAAATCTCTAGAAATTGATAATTTAGGAATATGGTCCTTGATCAAGACATGTTACTTTGTATGGTCAATTCGGGGGGCTATAACACCTTAACCCTGGCCCCCAAAGTGACAATATCATGAACTGCCCCATCTCTACATTGAATTGTGATCTTGTTTCAGAAAAAATGACAAAAAAAATCTGGATTTGAATTCAAAAAAAGAAATTGATAAACAATCTTCCATGTTAGAGATTTAAATCCGGCTTTCAGCATGATGTGCATTTATTTTATCGCAGTTCTGTCAGTTGTTACTGGGTTATCTTATAACAAATTATACTATATCCTTGATGTGCAAATTTTTATATAGTAAATTACAATGGTCCTGAAAACAAAATTTGTCCTAAATCTATTCATTTGCACCTTGGTCTCATTTCCACAATAAATATATTCTTTCCTCATTAATCCAATGCACATTCGTTTCATGTCGTGATTGTAGGATTTGTGGCTGTACCATTTGACTGTTGTGTCGGGAGGTAATCCACATGTTGGAACCCAGTATGAGCAGCTCATTCAGAAGCTAATGGAAACAGATGGCGATACTAGTATGTTCGCATTTTATTCATGTAGTTCTTGCTCTAATGAAAAGCCTATAGCATAAGATTAAACAATATCTTTCTCCTTTCTTTACAGATAATGTATTGTGGAAACACCCATTGCTGCTACATACCAAAGAAACAATTACTACCAATCTAACTACATTATCATCCGCGACATTGGTTGCTGAAGCACTGAAACTATTCAAGGTATGATAAATAATCTTTCTTTCAAAAGTGAATGCTATTACCCCCGCCACTTCATTACTCTCCTAACAAATAGTAAAATGTTGATTAGTACTATGAAAACTTTTTCAGAGTTGCCAGCTGTTCATGTCAGTTGCAGTTGAATCAACTGGAATTGATTATCACATTGTCCTGGCTCAAAATGCCCTGCAACAGTGCCTAGATAATTGGAAGCTACAAGCGGAGCTAATGTGCATTTTGGTCAAGCAGACATCACCACACAGTGCTCACAAAGTGAGCGGTGTTCAGGTCCTGTCAAAGCTGCGTCACCGAGTAAGTTCACTCTCATGTACTTGGATACTCCACTTGGCATGAGTAACCTCAAATTTCACTTTTAATTTCCCCCTCAATTATCTTTGAACCTAAGACTTGGATTTAACTGATTGAGTATATGGGGCCATTTTTGACTCACTGACACACCCAAGATACCACAAAATGTACATGTGTTGCTCATCAGTGAACACAAGCAGCAATTTTGATTATCAAAAAATCAGAAGTAAGCACAAATTACTTCTCACAATCTGTTTCAATGAAAAAAGAAATAGGGCATACAAAAGATGAAATGAGGAAAGAAAATACCCACTTCCTTAGTTCTAAGGATAGGAAGGGTATCAAAAATGGTCCATTCTCAAAAATCTGTAGAAAATTTGGAATCAGTTTCTTAAGAAATGTATTCGGTATATTCTATAACCCCACTCCTGAAATTTGTAGAGAGTCTCCCGCACAAAACTAATTCAAATTCAGCTCAAAAAATAGGAACCAATGTAATCCTAATCCAAGAGTGAAGTTTTCATGCCTCAATTCTTCATTTCATCGCTTTTAAGGCTAAAAGTAGTACAAATGAGAAATTAGATAGAAATTTCACCTCTTGGGCCTTTTTATTTATAATTTATAAATAATTTTCAATCTGATAAAACGTCATTTCAGTCTACTATGTGCTCCCAATCTGTGTGAGGCAGTCTTAATATCTGATTAAGCCTGAAATTTGTCTTTCATACCCTTTATTGTCTATATACCCTTCCATTTCTCTGTTGATTGTTAGCTGATGAGAAAAACAATTTTGACATTTAGGGCTAATTCTGCGCAAATATTGAATGCTTTTAATAATTATTATTGTGTGCTTTGCAGTCCCTGTTTGCATGTGACTCAGTTGGATCACCAACTACTGCTAATGTCCCATTCTTGCCAGTGGGTAATGTAACCTCCAGTGCTGATATATGCAAATCAAATCCACCAACCTATGTCTTTCTACAGGGATGGCAGCTGCTTGCACTTGCTGTTTCCTTGTTTGTGCCTAAAGACCATAAGATTCTATGGTACCTCAAATGTCATATCAGTAGAAATGCAGATACGAAGTATGCTTTTTTGTAATTTTACATTTACCACCCCTTTTTATTTGTTTTACTCAACAAGTAACTTTAGCAGCTCCTTCCTGCTTGAAATTGGCTGATAATTTTTATTGTATTTTATGCAGGTCAGAATGTGGAAAATATGCAACATACTGCGAACGTGCCTTGCAACGAACCATCCAAAATGGAAATCGCAAATTGAAACCTTCGCGAATGGAAGTGCTGTCCATACTACTGAAGAATCCGTACCATCACTCGTTACCTCATTCAATACCTGTCCATTTTCTAAATGGCTCCTATCAAGTAAGGCTTCCATTTAGGGTCCACCGATGCATTGAACTTTGGAAAACTGTAATTGATTTGGTTGTTTAAGGTACTACTAACAAGAACTTCAGGGTCATTTCAAATGAGAAAAGATTCAGAGGGAGAAGAGGAATATTTTGAATGAATTGTTTTATGTCGTAAAATTTCAATAATTAAGTGTCTTTATGTTATCAGTACTGAAATTTAATGGTGACACCTGATAGGAATACCTTCTTGGTAAAACTGATAATGATTAAATGTCGGCTACTTAGAATAAATTAGGTGTTCAATTATAATATTTATAATTTTTATAAGTGTTTTATTTCATTGATGTTTAATGAGTGATTTACTTGATCGTAATGTCGAGCCTTCACCCTAAAAATAAAAATATAATAACTGTTTTCCCTTTTTTTCATTCCTCTTAGTTATTTTTTTTGTGAATATTTAATTATTATTTATTAAATTTTCTCAACTTTTTTAAACTGCTTTCTAGTGATCATTACTAGAATTTAATTTTCTTCTGTTGATTACTACTATTTTTTCACTTGTAAACGTTGCACAGGTTGTAGGTTTTGATGGTTCAACAACTGTAAAAGAATTTTTAAAAACATTGACTCAAGACACTGGATGTCGAGATTGCACGATTTCGGGTTTCACATTATTCAGCGACGATCCTATCGAAAGGGATTTGGAACATTATATCGATCAACAAGCTAAAGTAAGTTGTCGGTATTTGCTACAATTTTTGTTTTTCGTTATGTGTCTGAGAATATTTATTTTCCATTATTTTGTTTATTTGCAGTTATGCGATGTAATCTCAAAATGGGAGACAGTGCTACGTGAGAAGGGTTCAGGTAAATTTGAAAATACCAGAGTGATTAGGTTAGTATTCAAGAATCGTTTGTACTTCAAGCATTCCACCAAGAATGAGACAGATCGTGAAAAGTTGCTTACCTGCTATCAAACAAATAATCAGATCATAAACGGTCGTTTTCCACTTACTAAAGAATTGGCATTAGAACTTGCAGCGTTAATGGCTCAGGTAAATTAGTGAAAATAATACATATTATTCTTGTTCATAATTCAAGAGGCTCATATTATTGTTGGTTATACAGGGTGTCTTAACAAATTTTATGAATACTTGAAAAAATTGTAAAACTTGCTGAAATAAATAGATAATCCTGTGTGCAATAATATCGTAATTTGGCTTATTGCATGTAGAAATGAGAAGTGGGTCAAAAATTTTGGAAACAGAGTTGAACCTGAGTTTTTATCTGATTTTGACTCCGGATGTTAGATCCTTAATTTTATCATCCATGAATTACAGAAATCATGGAAATTCAGTAAAAGGTCTGAAATCAATCGTTCAGGTCTGTTTAAAAAGTATCATAGTTAGCTGTATGTTTAACCTTTACTTCAAAAGTACGATGACAAAAATGATAAACCAATTTAAAATATTTTGCATTAAGTGAGTAAATGTGCCAATTTTTAAACTGAATCTGAATGCCTTGCTTTATAATTTCAAATTTGTAGATCGATTTCGGCGAATTTCTAGGAGATAAAAGTCGGAGCAGTGGCAGTATAGCAACATCATCAAACAGTTCTAAAGATTTAATAATTTTGCAAGCCGTGGATAAATTCTACCCTTATCGATATCGTGACAACCTGTCACCAGATGCGCTAAGGTAATAACTGTCCCTTGTCGTGTGTGAGTCTTTAATACTGAGGAGCTAAAATGAGACTATCGCAATACTAAAGCCCATATTTTGAATTTAATTTTAACATGGGGAGATATGGCCCTATGGACAAAATAATTTTGTTAATTTTTTAGCCCATAAATGGTAAAGTATAAAATATATTGTAAATGGTGGCTTGGGTATTCCTAGTCTTATTACAGCTCCTTATTCGATACAACACATAAATTTACAAGCCAGTCACCTCAATTGAATTATCATAATTTTAATGCGTAGAGAACTTCAAAATGCTCTGCAAGAAAAATGGCTGTCCCTGAAAGGCCGCAGTTTGTTAGACTGCATTCGCATCTACCTCACGTGCACTCGAAAGTGGCCATATTTTGGTGCCTCACTATTTCAGGCGAAGGTACTCATATGTGTTATCTAATTTGAGCATCTGTCTCATCGTCAGATGCATTGCTTAATTAGATGATTGTGTTACGGGATGATGTTCTCTCATGATTTGCTCATTTTCAGTGGAAACAAGGAGAAAATATGTGTTCTATAGCCCCGATTGTGTGGCTGACCGTATCAGAAGATAATATTTCTTTGCTCGAATTGGGTAGCATGCAGTCCATTTCTTCATATTTGTATTCTCAGGTGCTAACATTTGGTGGCTGTCAAGATGATTTCATGTTGGTGATAAACAGTGACGATGGTTTGCAGTCACATAAACTCTTGTTCTCAATGAGTAAACCAAAGGTAATCATATTTTATATGCCCTCTTCTCTCATCCTGTTGTACCTATTTGTATCAGGTGTGGGCGATATCGCCTTCAGAATCATTTGAAACATGGATCTCTCATCATCCTCTAGATTATGGATCAGGATCCCTTTTGATAATAGCAAAATCACAAAATGAAAAAACTTTGTCTTCTGGATACTAACACTCGTATAATAATGCCCCCCATTAATACTGACCCAGCCATATTTCTTCCAAAATGTTGATTAAATATACAAAAAAATAAAATAAAATTTAAAATAGATGTCATAATTTTTTTATCTGTATAGATTGAACAGTAAAAAGTAATGAATCTGTTCACAGTTTTGATTCACTAGTCTAATGAAATAATATTTCCAAAATGTTCTGACCTCAAAATCGTACGTATATCTGAACAAAAAATCAGAGATCACAAAAATTATCTTAAATCAATGTTTCAGATAATTTTGATTCAGATTGTACCCACTGAAGATAATACCTATCACCTATGTGATTACATATCTAATCATTGGTATTTGTTTTACCCAGATACTGGAGCTAACCCTCATTATTGCTGATTATATGAATGCACTTAGTCAAAGTGATACACTCGGCAGGCATAATATTCAGCCAGATATTTTGAAAGCAGTCCCCGATCATCAACTAAATTGGTCAGATTTGAGAAAGTACCAATTCGATTCCTGATGAAAAATGGATGCTGTTTCAGAGACAAAAACCATTGTTGGTTGGATTCTATTTTTTCTCCATTTCTTCTTTACAATTATTCGTGTACTGAAGAAACCAAAGTTGACTTTACTAATTATCCGGTCGTGAAGCAATCATGAAGTTGGAATATCAGTATTGCGGGAACTAATTTTCACGTTTTTGATTGATCCTTATCAGACACAAAAATGATACAGTTAACTCAAATGTCAATTAATAACTGACAAGTAAGCCTAGTAAATTGACCTTTGAGCTGAATTGGCTAATTTTTTTCTCAGAAGTTACTTTTTGAATAACATTTAATTTTGCTGAATAGCTTCAAAATTTGAGTTTGGGTTGAAATTTTTTCTTTAAATTTTGAAAAAGATTTGTTCTCAAACACTACTGTTGCAAAAGTCATGAAGATTACATGACTTTGAATGTTATTGTAAATTATAACACCTAATCTTCTTGATTACCTAAGTTTTTCTTTCTCCTTTCAAGTATTGTTTATTGGATCTACTTAATTATAGTATTCCCCTTTATACCTTCTATAATAGTCATTACAGCAGTGAGGCCAATGGCCAATGCCTTTACCTTTCGTTGGAAATTTGACTAGGAGCCAATTATAGTTTCTTTATTTTCCCCAAAAAGAACTTGTCATGATGATAGTGAAAAATCAAGTAAATTTGATGACTCAAACACTTGTTTTTCCAAAAGAATAGTTGCTATATAATTTTGAAATGTTCGTGCCTTCGTAGACCTGCGTTTCTAGTGGAGCGTATGAGGTGGGTTTGAAGTATCAATTTGATTTTCTATTAGAATTTTTATATGTTCCACAAATCTGATAATGTTGGGACTGTCCAGGACAAAAGTCACCACATAGTGGGTAAAAGTTTAATCAACATCTTAAATTCAATAAGGTTTTTTGGCTAAACTGGTGTTCATGATTGAAGTGTTAAAAGAAGCGTCTCACCATGTAGATGTGCCATTAGAAGAGACACGTCATAGCCCCCAGAGGAAAAAGTTTTGGATTTTAAACGTCTTACTCCGTAGAAGAGTTTTTTGACATTTTTTCCTCTCTTAAACATATTTTTCGTAATATATTAATAATTCCTCAAAATTTCATACTTTTTTCGCCCCCTTTCTAAGATACGGACCCTTAAAAAAAGTACAAAATTGAAGTGTAAGTATACTCTACTGTATACATTGCTCAATCAAATAGATGGTTTGAAAATGAAATGAGGAAGAAGAAAAAACAAAGGGGAGAGGGTGGGAGGGAAGAGAGTCATTTTATGTAAAGGTGTTGGTTACTCTTAGCAAGTTCGTTGTCCCGAGGAAAGATGTAAGCCTTAGAAGTTTGTAGCTTCACTGAGGACAAATTTTTAGATTTTCCTCCAAGTACGTCCTTCACTTCTTTATTGTTTGTAAACTGAAAAACAAAAAGAGAATAAGTTTCAGTTAAAAACGGGTTATTTTTTGAATACGCATATGTAATTTAAAAAAAAAAAAAAAGAAAAAAAATTCTCATCCCTTATGAGATTTGAACATTGGGTTGTTGAATATTAGCTGAAAAGATCTCATCACATCTCCCTTCAAACACTATTTCACAAACTATTATAGTAATGGATTGGTAACTCACTGTCAGTATTACTGTCTAGAGACTGATAGATGTAAAATAGTAAATTATTGTTTCTCTTGCCAAATCTAAGGTTTAGTTAATGATATAGTTGTGAATTTGGGATTTATTCATAATATTTTCCTTTAATGAGAATTAAGAAATTAAAAATTTTAAAGTTTTACAAGTCACTTTTCTCATTAAATTCATTGTTTCTTCATAACATAAATAATACATGATCACGAATTCAACTCTCCTAAGTCATAGACAGTGCCAATTATGTTTAGCATATGCTGCATACATTATATGAGCTTATGTTAGAAAATTTTAGCAAACAAATGGCAAAAGCCTCGTGAGTTTAAGATGTTTTTTGAAAAAATTTTAATTTTTATCCATTTTTTACATTTATTGTTTTGATGTTCATGTAGGTCTTCATTTCTTTCATAACATGCTTGAATTCAAAAGCAGTACATTTTCAGAAGCCCAAAAATTCATAATTCGAGGAAAAACAAAAAATAGGGACTTGAGTTATCTGCAATAAAATTTATTATTATTATTATTTTATTTTATTTTTTATTTTTTCTATTACTTAATCCCTGAATCACATTTTTCTGTACTTATACTTTAGGATCTCCAATTTTTAGTTAACCCCCCCCCCATTGTTATTCCTTGTGGAATTCCATGAAATTTTCAACAGTAGTTTTTGAAATAAAATAAGTCTCCAAAGTCTATAACCTTTGTTCTGCAAAAATTTGCCAAAATTAAATGTTATTCAGAAAGCAATATGAAAAAAAAAACAAATAAACTAGCTAATAATTTTGGATCAAATGTAATCTCCCCTGCATATCTAACCGCAGCTTTTCTTCCAAATTATAGTAAAACAATGTTTGTGTTTTTCAGGGAACCATGGTGGAAAAACTTGAAATGGGGATAAATATAATACATAAAAAATAAAAAAAAAAAACCAAAATTTCACGGAACAAATTAAGTACAATTTTTTCAATGTTTTATGAGAAAACAATTATTAGAAAGGACAAAAATTCTGATACAATTATTTATTAGATCTGTTCAATATAACCATAAGTACGAAGCTTTTAGCCCTTTTTCAAAACTGGATGCTGAATTTGGGAAATTGTGGCCCTAATTCTTTAAAAAGACTGTTTGATTTTTTGTGACAGAACTTGAAGTAAAAAACTTTTTCTACCAAAAGTTACAAATTTTCAAAACTGAGTCAATGAGTTGATAATAAACTAGGCGAAACCTGCCGAAAAACATTTTTACTTGGGGAAAATATCTTGTACAGCCATCTCTTACCTGGAAACTCTTATACCAGTTTGGTGCAGTTAATCAAGGGATAAAAACAAAACAGCATATTATATGGGGAAAATATCATATGAAAGAATGAGATAACGGGTTTTATTTTACATTGTTTGTAAAGAGTTCAAAAAATAAGAAAAAGCTTCAATTTCTCAAAAATTGAAATTTGTTCATCTCTCAGAAATGTGTTCAGATTTTCAGAAAAAATGCCCGGGTAACAACCTAAGAAGACGAAGCACAATCAAACCATTTAAAATAAGATGGTTATTTACCTGGGTGAAGTCCTTACGGCATTCAGAATAAGCACTCTTCTTGCACCCAAATATAACTTATCAACCCACTCCTGAGATTTGTTAATTGTTCCCCGAAAAGTTGTTTACCTGTTCAAGTTGGTTGAGGGTTTTAAATTAATATCACGGCATGAACCAATCAAATCACATTTGTCATACAAGTTATCCTATACCATTCAGAATAAAAGTGCAAAAACAAAAACAACCCAAAGGAAACTAAGTGAATTATAAAAGAGGTAAGATTTAACTGTTTCTTTTCTTTTTTTTTCAAAATTATTATTCTGAACACGCTCTAGCTTGGTGAGTCAATTTAGCTCTATACGTGTGTATTTAAAATTTTAACTCATCAACCCCGAAGATTATTACTTGATTTAAAATTGAAGTACCTACCTATAAAAACTGATTGTAAATATTTTCCCATTTTCTGAATGATATCGAGATACTCTTATATTATTCTATGCATCGTGTACCCCAGTCAGACAATTTTCCCCACCGAATAAATCCCTTCCTGGATTGTGGCAGGAGTTGCATTACATTATGAAAATGATCGCATTTTTTTCTGATTAAACGTATCGGGCACCGTGATCATCAGAATTTTTGTAAAATGGTAGAATCAAGGTTTACAATCCAGGTATATATGAGAATTGTCCGTGTTTCTCTCAGCAATGTAACTAGTCATAATTACCTTTTAACAGAATTTTTATTGTTCAGTGTATTCTAATAATGTTTTTAATCTATTTTTTCTTCAATTTTTCATTTATTTATTTTTGTGTGTATCATTTTATTACGAATATGAAACTTTTTCTAGTAATATGATTCTTTAATTTTGTATTTGAAAATGATAATAAATTAGGAGTAAAAAAACTGTGATATTAACGACGTACCTAATATTAACATTACTTTTAATGTTTTATAGCCAATCAATAAATTAATAAATAATGTTCGATTGTAAATTTTTCTCATCTCCTTTAGCATTTCTTGAAACAAATGCTGTTTTAAATTTTTCTGGAGTTTTAGATTTCCAAGAATTATGAACCTGTAATTTATCTTTGTTAGAAATTCGTACTAACGGTAAGGATCTGTGGTGTAAGCAGCTCCTAAAAGTACAAACTTATGGTTTCTCCGAATTGATGAGGAACTGATGTGTCTGTGTGAGCTAATTAGCATGCCTACATAATACTCTTCTGCAAGGCAATGAAATTTTATTACCCTAACCATTTTACTCCGCAACAACAAAGATGCACTTACGTAAAATGAGAAAGGGGGAAGAATTAAGTAGTATCACAGTACAGTATCAAATCATTCTCTATACACGCACCTCACGATCTTGTAGTAAAAATGAAAAAACATCAAGATGGTACCTACAAATTAATGCAATTTTATTTATTTTTTTCAACTTTATATCATTTTACACAATGCTTCCGTAACAAAAAAACACCCGAATCCACCCTTTACTAAGACTCCTTAGTAGGAGGTATGCGCATGAGGGTGATAAACAATGAGCCGCCATCTTGTGTTATTCGGTTTTTCAATATGAGTATGAAGAGCTGATTATAGTAATTCCATTTCTCAACCATAGAGTGTTCCGGGAATAAAATTACTTTAAGATGTATATCTATATATTCGTATATATAGATACAGTAACGAGCAAAACAAAGTAATTTCATTCTCTGAAAACGTTATCTATGTCTGACAGCAATTACCTATAGAAATGTTATAAGAATCAGTTCTCCATTACATATTATATACTGAAAGGTTTTTCATGAATTTTTCATTGTTTATTATTACTATATATACAATAACACAAAATGGCGGTTCATTTCTTATCAACCTCCAGAGCATACCCCTTCTAGGATATATATGATGGAGACGACACAAAAGTGGTTTTGGTGATGTCGCACCTACGGATAGCGCTGCCGGTGCCACGTTTTTTTTTTTTTTTCTAAAAATTTGATAAGAGAAAAAAATCGCCACGGGCATTTGTTTATAAACACTGACGTAAAAATCACCCCATTCCAGAGAATCTGATTATTCCGACTGGTCGATGTCGATTGACGTGGGGTAGTTTGTACCGCAGTGTACATGTGCTTGGTGTAGATGTTAACGACAGTCGATCCCATATGTAAACACCAGCATGTCGTCTCGATCACATATTAATATATCCTCGAAGGCATACCCGCCAGTAAAAAGCCTTACCTTCACTCCTACTTCGAACAGAACCACCCACGGTTTCACTGCTGACCGCAGATTATCGACGCGACGACCGCTACGTTGATGATCGTTTGTCGTTCTTTTTTCACACGAAGCCACACGCCGACATCGAGGACGCCAAACTGTTGCCCGTTTCCCTGCCGCAATCATAAACTGAAGCGGTTCGACGCGCAGCACGCCGTTCTTTAACGGGCGTCCTCGAAGGCGGAAATGACGAGACCAATTTTTTCGACGGCGAAACGCTCGAAAACTGCGTCCCGACGCAAACACCGCACGGCATCGAAGCACCGGTCGGAGAAGGCGGGGCTGAGACGAGCGTACGGCTCGTCCAGTAACGAGACGACGTCGACCAGGCGATCGCCAATTTCGGCGGGCAGAACGCAGTGGTCGCATAGCCACCGCCGAAGACGCGCGTCCAGCGGCGAGCGTCGCACGTCGACGTGCGAACGAACGAGTTGGCGCAGCCAACTCGAGCATGTGCGGCTCAGAAGGACGTAATTCTCGAAACGATGGGGCCAGTGTTCGTCGAACGCGAACGACGCACCCTATAAAAAAAAAAAAAAAAAGGTACAAACTGGCGATTAATCGATGAGAAGGGAGGAGAAGGCGAGAACGTCGATGCCGGATGGCGCTGCGCAAAGCCTGAAGCACACCAAGCGATCCAACACAGCGTGTTGATCAACAATCATAGTAACTGCATCCATATTGTCGATCCTACTATAATTTTATTAGTTTAGATACCAGCTCTAGCCAACAATATTATACAGTGTGATTCGTCAAACCTGAAATATGGATACCACAGAGTACGACTATACAACAACTTCCTCTTTACACATATTGCCTATCTTCGAAATATATTTTCGCAATTTCAGTACCCAAAGGGAAAACGAAATGAAAAAATTTTTAATTTAAGAAATCTTGTCTAAAAAGGGTAGAAATTGTTAGGATCATCGATTGAAAAACTGAGGTGGAACAATTTCAAACCACTGAAGCATGAAAAGTTACATATGCATGAAATGAAGGAACTACTAAAAAAATCGAACTATCTGGATACTTCAATTTTAAAATTTAGAAGTTTTTTTTCAGTTGACCTCTGCTAAATCCGCAATTCAGATTAGACGAAATACTTATGAATTACTCTGTATTACAATAAGTGGCAATAAAGTTTCAAGGCCGGTTTTTATAACGGCATTTTATAATCGACAACTTTAAAATTGAAAAATTGTTTTCCAATATGCACTCGCCTACTGTATCGAAGGTTGTGAGGCTGCATTTGAATCGAATTCGTTAGTTTTCCTTACTGGAACTATACAGAATTTAACCTCAAATTCTTTATTCAATTAAAAACTAATCTCCAACTAAGAGTTTATTAATGTCGAAAGATTTTATGCTCATGTTTAGGAGAGGCTCAAATGTTTCGCGATAGCTAAACAGCAGTCGAAAATGTCGAAGCAATCTCGTCGCCATTCGATCTTGAAAACAAATTTAAATATAAAAATAAAAGAAATTGCTAAAATTGTACTAAAAATCGACGCTAAAATAAAACATCAGGAAATATCAATTTTAATAACCCGTTCACAAACTAACTGAGAAACGAAATGGCGATTCTTCGGCCGGACAACGCCTAGCCTATTCCGAATCTCGGACACCTTTTGTATTGCATAGATTTAGCACAGCATTTTATTTCCCAAAATAAAATGCGCTTAAAGAACACATTTTGAGTTTGTGGAGGCACTGAAAACAAAAACAGCGTAGTCGCTGAAGGTTCTATATTATCAACGAATGAGTTGCAGCCATTCCGAATAAAGGAAAATTCATGTACAGTGAGGATAGTGGTGGGTAAATGCAGTAGTTAAGTAGAGAATACTCGAGAATATAATAACATAGCTTAATGCATAGTTATTTTCCATCGATTTCCAATTTAAGCTAATACGATCGAAATTGTGCGAACTCAATTCACCGATACAATTCTTAATTTCAATTGATTTTTACCATTTTCATATGATTCTAAGTTTGAAAAATCCATTAAAATAGACGAATAAAATTGGCTTTAGGCTACCATCAAGTAGTGTTCCAGCAAACACCAGCAAGTTAAAAAAAGTGAGCCGTTTTCAAAAACGATAAATACTTGAGTAAAAATACGATACTCGAGTAATAATCTGTCTATAGTTTCCATGTATGAGTACAGGTAAAACCATACTTGAGTATTTTACTTAAGCAAACTGAACGTCTAAGAATACGGCTCGGTGTCTTCGATGCCTTATCGAACGCGACTGATTTACATTCACCTGTGATTCGATTCGTCGCCAAATGAAGCCGATGTCACCCAACGTCCATCCAAGCAAAGCCACCGCGCAAAACATCGGTTCGTACGTCTTTAACGAACTGTGGTGAAATCTTTCAATCAGAACGTTCAACAACCCACTCTCTTCGAGCGTCGCATATTCTAATCTCTGCGTCCAAGTATCTAAAACTGTGGCGCAGTACGCCAAAAGTCTCGTGAGAATTGATTCGATAGCAACAAAAAGTGAAAAAAAGGCCGAAACGTAATAACGTAAATCTAATAAACGTTTACCTAACAAAATATCGTGCGTTTGAGTCAAAAATACGTCGTACAAGACGACTCGTCTACGATGGAAGTGGCTAACCATATGCGAAGAACTTATATCGCAAATTGAACGGAGAATTCGATCTCTGTCGCGTAAAGAGTAGGTTACCTAGACACCAGACACCATTTAACACAAATTAAATGCATGCATATATTATCAAAATTTTCACATTCAGAGGCACAGATTAACTACAGAAAGTACAGAACCGTAAATATTTAGAGAATCGTTTTTTTATCTATCAAACATCGCGGCTCCCTAAAAAGTCCAAAAATAAAATAAATAACCTTGCGACCTCCTAATTATGTACTTACATTATTTTTACAAGTTTTAATACATATGTTTTGCATGTTTAGGTACCTGCATTTGTCATCAAACTAAACTACTAAAGACATCAGTATCAACTTTGTAACACTCGGTTATAATAAATTAATTTTTTTGTATATTAGTATTTCATTTATTCTGACTGACTGCGATCACCCGCAGATTAACTTGCGACCCTAAGACTAGGAAACGAAGATTTAGAAGGAAAAAACATTTCACTCCACCCCACGACAACAGCTAGTCCCAGGAGCCAAACTACGCGAAGGATTTCAATTAATTTCTCTAATGAGAAAGAGAGCCGTAGATGTAACCGTATTACTTAATATGAGTATATTGTAGTTACTTGGGCTTTAAACGCCTGGCCCACATATTCGACGACGGCCAAAGAGGCTTCTTCATCGTGACCAACGTGCTGGCACAAGTACTCAACTTTTTCGATAGCCAACGGTTCGAAAAATTCACTGCCATCAGCCAAACATGATAGAATATGAAGTATCTGACAGACGCGCGACGTATCTCGCAACGTGGAATCGCGGAGGACGTGATTCAAAAGTGGGCAGAGAGATGGCCAACGTTTGATGCGCTGTGCGACGCTACTTTGATCGCACGTGTCGATGGAGGCGAATTGATCGCGTAGAACGCGAAAGACAGCGTCGTTTGTTTCGACGGCGCAACTGGTTGCAGGTCGCAAGAACGTTTCGAGTACAGCCATCGCAGTTGTCGGATGTTGAAGCATGCAGTAGTCTACGAGCTCTGTTAACTGCTGATCGTCATTTCTCGACGTGAGCAACCAACAGCTAATTCGATAAAGTGTCGCGCTACAAACGTACGTCGCATCGTCCAAGTAGCAGGGAGCGTACGGCGATATAGGCGGCCAATGCGAGGCGTCGGCAGCCAACTGCAAAGCGCTATCGTCGACATTCATTTTCCATTCGGCCAACATTTTCAAAATCAGCATTCTTAACGTTAATAATTGCCGTTTTACCACAACGCTACGCTTCCCATTTTCCAAAATGGGTTTCGTATCTCTTGTAAAATCGACGAAAATTCGTCGCAAATGATCTTTCTCAGCTGACGACGTCGCCCAAGTGCACCCAAATATGCTTTCAAGCTGCAAAAAACAAAAATAAAAAATAAAAAAATTCTTCGGGAAAAAAAAACTACGGAATTAAATTCCACATTAAACATTTTTCTTGATTACGAATTCAACGTCGAGGCGAAAAAACGTAGGCCAACGACTCGGAGTATTTACGCACAATCTAGCTGTTTAAAAAAAGGATTTACTAATAGCGACCAATGGAGGGGAAGGCTTATCGGAGCATATTTCTATGGATCATCGTCATTTTTAGAGGTTATGAATAAAATTATCAATATTAGTCATACTGCAAAACTAATTCATGTAGGAAAATTAAGAAGGAAACAAAATTGGTCGTGAAAATTCTTATGTGATTCAAGTAGGCAGGGGCCGCACGATGTGATATTGTTAGAGGGGGGGTGTAACTAGTCAATTTTTACAGCACTCCCAAAAACAATTTTTATCAAAAAAAAAAAAAAAAAAATTGGTCAATAGAAGAGAAAAAAAAAGGTTGTCACCTTTTTCAATTTTTACAACCGATCAATTTTCACAACAGCTTGGCCCAAGGGGAGTCACCCCAATTCTCAATTTCGCGCAGCCCCTTCAAATAGGTTGACATTAATTTGTTCCAAAGTTGAAGTTACTGATATAAGACTGATAAATGAGCTCTGTAGGTTGCCAACGTGAGGAATCAAAGTGGGAACCAACAGGTTTAAAATAGCTGCGACGCTACACCATATGGCTACAACGCCACCAATAGCCGATGAAGGTGTGGGCATTTATGTTCACGTCCCCAAAACCACTCCTTCCACTGCTGCAGCCGTGGTTGCAGCACAACAGCGTACAGAGGGCGGAGCTAGGCTGCTGTTATGCAGGGAAACCAGCAAACCAGCAATGCAGACTTAATGCCATTATGGCTCAACGCCACTCTGTGGAGAGGGGTGCGTGAACAAACGAGAGGTACGCTTCACATCACATTGGGGTCACCACTTCTGTAGGTTGCCGGCATAGGAAATCAAACTGGCAACCTACTGGTTTAAAATAGCAGTGACGCTACTGCACAGCTACGACGCCGCTGATAGCCGATGAAGGTGCAAGTGTTTATATTCACGTCTCCACAAGTTTCATCGATTTCCATTAGACTTAAGATTCTGGACACTTTTACAATTCATTTAAAATTTTAGATAACAAGACAATGTTACATGCATTATACTATTAGGGAATGAAATTTTGAAAGATCTTTCATATTGTAAAATGTACAAATGAAAAGTTTTTTTCAAAACATAGACTTTCCTTACAGGAACATACACTCTTTGTGATTGATAAATAAAATCAGTTCCAAAGTAAGCGTGTAATTACGACAAAATTAACTAATAAAAGTTTAATCAAAGGAATTACAAAAAAATTCATACAGGAAAATAGCTAATATTTTCCCGGAATTCTCATAGGTCAAGTAACAGAGACAGATGTTCACAAACACTATACACGCTTTTCCTGTATCAATACTCTTTTTATTCTGAAAAAGTTTCAAAAATCATGTTTCTAATATTTTTCATTGTTTATTATACGAAGTGATATATTTCATATATTGTTTGTAACGTGAAAAAAAAGGACATCCTCTGAACCATCGATAATCGCAATTATAAGTGCTATGTGCGCGTGCGAACAATCTCACTCAACCGGGTTCTGGCTTGCTGAAACTTACAGAATTGAAGTACCAACGTGAAAACACACAAAATAATGGAAGAAACAAGAAAAATCAGCTATTTTTCTTGTTTACAATTAGATAGAAAGCAGTTATTCCCGCTATACATAAATGCCGTCAGAACAGATGAAAAACAATTTATCTTTTGCACCATTTTACTATAATTTTTTTTTCATTTAAGCAGTTCAATGGTTCAATACAACAAAAAAATATAAAACAGCTTCGAATGTGAGCATCGACTGCACATACATATTATAATACAAAAGATTGGTATTTTTGAAAATATCAGACTAAGAACTTTTTAGGAACAGTTGGAACTAACACGAAACAAAATCTACTTAAAAATAAATAACTATTATAACTTACGCGAAAATTTTACTTTCTTCTTCCTTCTAAACATAAAAAGATGGTAGTAAGAGGACTACTTGTAACAAGCATTGGAATCGAACGATTCGACAATATTATTAGGAATTGAATGCAACTCGACCCAAGGGGCGATTAGAAAAGAAAGACTGAAAGGAAGCGTACGTGAGAAGTAATACAGTTTCATTTCTACTAAAAAATGCGGAAATATTTTTATTGGTTGGTCAAAATAAACCATCTTCATCGCTATGGTTCGCTTCAGATTTGCACTTACCTGTAAAAGAATACCGTGAAGGCTGTTCTCATCTAATCCTCGTTGTTTCGCGAGGAAACATAAATTAGATATAAACGAAACATATAAATCGCGAGTGAGCAGAGCGAGAATAGCTCGGGCCGCCATTACCCGGATTTTCCAAACTGAACTAGCTGCGCACTCGATCACAGCCGGTAAAAACGATTTTAGCTGCGAAAAAAATTCCACGAGAAAAAATTAATTCTATAAGGTCATCTAACACAACATGATGCCATACCGTATGAAGGATAAAAATGTTCAAATCCCCCTCTCAGCGCCAAAAAAAAAAAAACTCATAACGTCTTCCCACAGCAATGGTTAACGAACAAGCATTTGTAAATTTAATAACCGAACAGAACCTCTCCCAAGAATCATGATTTCAGTCAAAATGTCAACTTACTTCAATCGAACCATCCGCAATACCCTCATCACGTTCGTAGCAGTCTAATGGCTGGAAAGTGGCAAATATTAGTAAAACGGCCAACACGGACGACTGGTTTTTCAACTGCGAACATTCGTACCCACGCAGTTGCGCCAGAAAAAAATCCAACAGTGACGGATATTTACGAAAAAATGTGACCACATCTGGTCCGCGCATATTTACACCGAAAAGACGTGCCATCACGCTGCCAAGTAATAACCAAGACGCATTCCTTATCTGCCATAAAATAATAGAATAACGAAGATTAAATGGAGCAAAATGAGACGGAAGAAACTCTAATTTAGTAGGAAAACACAGTTTTGAACAGCAAATAACAGAAAAATTCATAAGAACAAATGGCATCGATTAATAAACATCAGTCTATAAGTAGTAAAGAATAGCGGCGAAAATTTTGCAAAACTGCCTGATATGAACAATAATAACCGAAAACAACATAGAATATAGAACTAAATGTTAGCCTAATACAGCACCGATTGAAAGGAATAATCTTAATTTTATTATCAAAAATTAATACAAACATGAACAAAAAGTGAATCACAAACTCAAAAATCATTCAAAAGAGCAAAATTAAGAAGAGCTAGAAAAAAAGGCTTCATAAATAAATGAAATTAAAACATCACTCAGAATATCTTAAAAGTTACAAATTACCTATAGAGGGTATGTCTGAAGAGAAGGCTTGAACAAACGCTCCTTACAGAACTTTTCGAAACAAACAAAAGATTTATTTTAATGTCAAAAATATCTAAAAACCAAAATAAAAGATTCGTAGCTCCTTCAATGGTGAAAAAACAGAAAAATTTTTGTTTGTCTCGAAAAATTGTACAATGGGATTTCGTTCGAACATACTATTCAGACATACTTTGCATTAAATTTCAACCAAAAATATATGTACCGTATTTGCGGGAAATTTTTGAACTACAAGATTGAGAATTGCTCATTAGTTTGAATAGATAGAAATTTTTAGTGATATACTATATTTAACGTCGATCAGTCTACATTATATTTAATTCAAGTCATCAAAATATTTTTCGTAAACTTGTGATTTTTTTTTTCAAAAATTTTCTCTCTATTCTCTTTATATTGAACTTGAATACTCAATTTTGCAAGAATACAACGAAAAAGACCGTATTAATCGTACTTAAATCAACAATCACAAAATATTCATTATTCAAAAACGAGTAGGGTAGGTGTTTTTTGTACGCACTCTCCAATTATTGAGCCAAAAGACAATATCTGGTATGAGTTTTAAAAATTATCAGAATTTAATACACGAAGCTAACATTAAACAATTCGCTAGAAAGTGAAAAGGTTTTTATAAATGATTTATGGAAGGCAATAAAGTTGGAACTTGGAAATACGAAGAAGTAAAAGATGCGAGGAGACACGAAATGGTACTCACATCCCAACGAACCGAAGCCACCCCACTAATGGCCAGTTTAATGGTTAATTCTGCGTGATTTTCAACAACTCGAGCAAAATTACGATTCTTGAATAGAATACGCAACGTGTTAGCAGCGTGAATTTTCGATTCACTTCGGGAGGCCTCGTCTCCGTAAAACTGCAGCAATTCGTTCATAAATCCATCGCACAGAGTATCCGACTGAGCCACGTTCGCACTGAGTACCGCCTGTGTCATTAAAATAGAAATAAGATAAAAATTGAAAAAAATTTTAATAATAAATGTTTTTTTGAAAATCTACGTACAAAATAACTTGATGTTTATTTTATAATTTCAAGTAAATTTTAAAACGTTAATGTTGTCTTTTATTTGAAAAAATGTTCCGAGCAAGGAAATGAGGTAAACAGAGGCGTAACCAGCATTTTGTTTGGAGGGGTCAAGGAGAGACTAATAACAACACAAATCAGTGAATAAATTTAGCTATACTTGCACATTTTATTTTCTTACTCTCAAATATAGTCGATTGTAACGACTTATTTCAATTTTTTAAGTCTTTTGTTTTTTTTAAAGGGTACACATTTTTTGAGAAGGCCTTCCCTCCACCAACCATTTCTCAATTAGGCCACTGGGGCAGAACTAAATAATTCGATAATTTTTAGACGACTTGTCAACAACTTCTTCTTACTAGGTTAGGTACTAATTACATGTATAATTATCTTTCAGAAACAATAAGGTTACAACCAGTTTCTGCACGTGTTTAATAGAATTTGATACCACCATTTTTCAACCTTTTTTAATTCTCAGCAACTAGAGAATTAAAAGGGGAAAGAAACCAATTCGATTAATTAGCATTCGTTAAGTTGTTATACTAGAGCTTAATCGGTGATTAAAAAACATTTGAAACATTAAAGAATAATAAAGTATTATTTTTCTATTTAGTCCCGTCTTCGTTGACTTAACCGAAGAAATTCTAAATACAAAATTTTCACCACTGACTTACTTTTCAATAAAAGTAGCACTTCATAATTAAATAAATAATCATAGTAAAAAAAAAAGTATTTTACCCATTTCAGTCAATAGGGATTAACTTCCAAAGCAAATGTATATTTACCTGCACAATGAATGGAATTCCAGCACTACGACGCCATCGACAAACACGGCTATCATCTGGATTGATAATCAGTTCCGTTATCTCTTGCAACCAACGTATTGGTTCGCCATTCAAGCATTCATTTTCCGATCTGCACCGTAACAAGCATTATAATTATTAAGATCGACGTCGATCAATACTCTGTCATTAAAATCACATAAAGAGTGGTGCAGACTGTTCTTAAAATAAATAAATATCAAAGGGGTCATCTTCCTATTTCAAACGGTAACGATGTAAGCACAAGAAAAATCATTCGGGATTTCAAAAACAAATCGAAGATGACTGAGAATCAAGCAGCAAACCAACCTCGTCTGATGATTTTTTTTAAATACACTCCAGTACAAAAGAAGAGGATTGTTAATCAACTGAAGATAAACCCAGCGATTTTCTCCAAAAAGGACCTAATCAAGATAATGAAGATAACATATAAAATATCATATTCTGCATTTTTCAATGGACCAAAATATATACAAGATAATTTTTAATTTACGCATTCAACAAACGAGATCGTAGGCGCGATCTCGTTTCGTATTCAATTTGAATGCTTGAATTCTTGGGCTGGAGAGACCTTAGAAAGGAGTTTCAGCTGATTTAATTTCCTTAGTGTATTGACTTTTGCACTTCGGAGTGAACTGTTTTTCCTAATAAAAAATTCTAATTCGTTTGATGCACACAAGGCCAAACCAGATCCCAGCTTCCGTACTCAAAATGTCCAGGGTGTCCCATAAACTTTGAGCCAGAAATATTCTTCTAAAATATTGATTATATCGAGAAAATCAAAAATATATCTCTTAATTTTGAAAAATCGATCGACTGAACAGTGTGCATTTTTTTTAAATCATATAAAATAAGCTCAATCCACTGTAATATTATTATTTCAAGTAAGATGGTGTGTTTTTATTGTAAATTCCTAATTGTACACATGATCAGTTTTGACGAATAAATATGGCTGAGTTAAAGTTAGAGAGACACTCTATATAAAGAATCATGGCTTCATTACCTATTGCCGAAATTTGTATTATATTATGCCAAAATTATCCATTCAGAACTTGACTTCTCTATCTTTTAAATTCGAAAATTACGACGGTGGGAGGGATCAGTTGGATTTCAGAGTGCAGCAGTTTCTTGAAAAGAATTTTCCCGCAGCATATGAAAGCAAGCTCTTATTTTGAGTCAGAAATTTTGGCACCTATCTCGCACACAGTGCTTGAGGGGTGTTTTGCAAATGCAGAAAACAATTTCACGAGAAGAGCAAAGAAAAATATTTTTTTAAATGTTTTTTATGTTCTAAAACATGTATTTAAGTGGTTGTTTTTTTGAAGCTATCCAAAACACCACCCCTGGATACGGCCATGCTCGCACCTACCACATACCCTCTAAAATGACAAAATCGAGTACCAATTCGCAATTCACAGCACTGTACGATATCCTTTCAATCATTAAACATGATATTATGTTTTAATCATCACACTTCTCAGATTGTCCCCGAACCAGCGTTATTGTCGACGTTAATTTTTTACAACTATGTCCATGGTAATTTATTTAAGCCCGTTTCTGACACACACCTGACGCAAATTCGACAAAAAGCGCTTGCAGCAAGGTACACGACTTCGATAGCACCTTTATGTTTCACTTCAAAAAGTAATGTTTTCAGGTGACTGCCAACGTCTTGCACTAAATTTTGGTCCAGTTGTTCGACAGTGAGTAAATAAGTCAATAACAGCGATGTTTCTTTCACAGTTCTCCATCCACGGAGCAATGCCTTTTGCGAGTTCGCATATAAGTACGATTCGTCGGTAGCATCTGCAAATGTCAATGAATTAGTACTAAGCGCTATCATTGTCATGATGCTGGCGCACATTAAAGTGCCAATAAATAACAAACCTATCTCCACTAATTCGCTTTCGGGGAGAAATCCTTCAGGTGCCGATTGTTTAATAATAAAAAAGACTTGTAAATTGCATTCGATGCAGATTTTTACTGTTTCCGAAATCAGTTGACGCCAATATTGTCTGAAATCGCACAATGCTAAAAATTAATCAGTATGCGAACGAAAAAAAAGAGTGTCACACAAATACTAAACTCACTTTAGAGGAGCACATTCTAGAAGGTGACGAATCACCCGCAGCAAGCCATAAAGAGGTTCGAATTCGAATTTTTTCAGTCGATTTTTCACAATGAGCAATAGTATTTTCAGATGTACAAAATAAGAATTGTCGCATTCGCTGTGAAAGGTTTTTCGAGTATTGACACTGCGCAAGCAAACTTCCATAATACGAAATGTAGTTCCTACTTGAATTGAGCTAAATCCTTTTTCAATAGACCAAAAATTCGACCGTACTCAAACAAAATATCGTATCCATGTGTAGATAAGCAACAAAGCAATTGACCAACATAGGCACAAGTATCGTGCTCGCTGACATTTGCTTCGAACAGGGCATCGAAAAAAAATTCGTACATCAATCGCAGCTGTTGGTCATTCTAAAGAAGATGGGAGGAAACGGCTATCAAGAAGAATAAATATAAGAACGACGCATGCCTCTATTTCGTTCGACTTACACAATGATCATCCACAATAGACGACAACAATTTGACAGCGACGCGCTGATTTTCTGGGTAAGAATCGGCTAAACAAGCAAAAATAGCGTTTAAATCGTTACAGCTACAGTTTCGTAATGATTGGTGAAACGTTTCGAGCAGTAAAAGCGCAGAATGTCGACGATTGAACGACGCGCCGGCGAATAAATTCGACAAACAACATTCCTGGGTCCACGATATTAAATCGTCATCGGCTACCATCTAAAATCAAAATAAATTACAATCGTTTTCACATCCTGATATAATAGCGTAAGTAAATGAGGCATACGATGCCTATAACTAACTTTCTTAAATTTTTGCACGAAAGTTCTCCGCTGATATTCGTCGATGCAACTAAAAACAGCATTGATGCTTGACCGCAACAGCTTGACGCATTTTTTCGAATTTCCTTTTTCTATGATACAAGTTAAAACAGCCAGTGGATTCTATAAAAATACGCGAGTGCGTAATTCATGGCCAACGAGAAAAATTAGTTTTAAGAGGGGAAAATGGCAATAACCTATTTGCGGAATACGCGCTTTGAAAAATAATTACCAACGACGCGACAGCCTTCAGAATTCGCGGATCAATCACTTTTAAGCGTTGCGACCGTACTTTTACATCTTTTATCAGCAATACGCATTCCAAAATCGAATTTAATTGATCGTCAGAGGCAAGACTGGAACGATAGAACGTGAAAAAATGGGAAATTAAAGAATTCATGCATGTGGGCGGGGAGTAATATTATAAGTTAAAAATGACCATATTGTTGTTGTAGCAAATTATGGTGTCTTGCAGATATTCGATGGTATTAAGGGCATAAGTCCAATCAATGGGGCCCCATTGATTGGACTTATACTCTTAACATCATCGGATAGAGCAATCTTAAAGGCACCATAATTTGTTTCAATACCAAAATAAACATTTTTGATTTATATACTTTTATTGCCAGGAACTATAGATATACAGGTGCCCCACTCACGAGATAAGAACTTCTAATGAACGATGACTTAATGTAATAGCGGCGACCATAACATTTTCCCGAAAAAAATCGAAACGTGGATCAGTCATTTCACATACAGGTCTAATCCACCGATCGAACCAATCATCGAATTCTCCTCGATAAGCACTTCTTAAAAGTGTAATGTAGGCTTCCGATACCTATGGACGTAAATTTTGGCCATTAATTGCGCATAATTTTGAAGAAATCGGAAGAATGAAAATTGCCAACTTTCGTTTTTTACACTACGCTAAAAAGACAGACTTACGTGAAACTAATGCCGGTAATTTCTTTCAACGTTTGATCGAGAAAAATTAATTTCGTCTCACCAAAAAATTAGTAAACAGTTAAACTATTTGCAATTACCTGGGCCAAAAGAACACTGTCATCAATTAGTCGAATTTGACTCATAATTAAGTGACCACACTGGATTAGTAATTGATCATCAAATGACATTATCGCACAGTTATGACGAATAAATGAACACAACTTCTCATCTACGGAACCATTTTCGATTACAATACTCAGAATTTTGCGCACCGCTTTTCTATCTGTTGGAAAAAAATAAATAAAAATAAAGACATTCAAAGAGCAATCAACAGATAACAACAGATAATAATATTCTATGCAGATAATCATTACCAACCCATCAGAGATAAAGTGTTTTTCAAGCATTGCTGAGATAAACTACGAACCGCACTGACATAATGATCGCAATAATGCCACAAAAAAATTACGAAATGCTCGTAAAAATCTAATGACAATACCAGATTAGCTTGAGATGCTTTAAGAGCGAACGCTTGAAAAAACGTAAGCCCAGCTAACAAGTAACGCAAATCGGACTTTTTCCTGCACAACATTAAGTGAAATAAGTCATGAATTTTGGGAAAAGGACGCAAAAATGTACAAGCAACGAAAATCGCACTTATAGTAAGAATCCAAAATAGAATGAAGTGAAATCGCAAAATCAAATTTTCTGGAGTTCTCAACTTCTACAATGATTTTGGACAAAAGGTGTGACGGCGAGGCCAGCAGAAATCCGTAAAATAAGCGATGAAATTCAGCGATTGCGTTTTCACAGAATTCTTTAACAACTGAAAAAGAAAAAGAAAAATGAAATTCAGCCAACATTCATGCATATGCTACGAAATAAGAGCTTTACCAACCCAAAGCGAGGAACTAAGATTTCCCCGAGCAAAATCAATCGTTGCTACGATTACCCCGCAGTCGAACATTATATTTGTAGGAATATCTAGGCTCATCAGCAGTCTCACTCGACGAAATATATCGCGGGAAATCAACACGGTGTGCTTCGCCGCCATATTCCAATTATGTTTTACATAAGCGAGCAGACTTTGAACGAAATGTCGTAACGTCGTTTTTTTTATAGTTCTAAAATTTAAAACAGGTCTTAAATATATAATCAATACAACGAAAAAGCGATCGTTATTATATTAACCTCAAATGATCCAAAAAATACAACGATGTATCGGCATAAAATTTCAGGACTGCATTTTTGCACTCGTCAATAACCAGTACACCGAAACCAGTATCATTTGCCAACGAAAATAAAATACTGGCAGCATGAACCATCGTATCGTCATCGGCCACAGCCTTCGTTAATAACGCGTTGACTTGATCAGAGAAGACTTGAATGATTGTGAGACGCTTCTGTCTTGATGTTCTAGCGCAATAACTGTAACAAAAATTCGATAAAGGAAACATCATCAAAACACACGCTGGGCTTGAGGGTAAAATAATGTAATACAGGTGTTACCGTAAAATTCCAAGTTTCGTGGCTTCTTTGACATTTCGAGAGAAAAATGTGTCTCTGGAGTGCAATAATAGTTTTTCATTTTTCATCACATCCGCAGACTGAAACACCAAGCAATATGAAATTTGAGTTTCAGAAACAATCGATATGTAGTGAAACGGAATTCTCGCGTAAAACAGGCCACAGATGTATTTTCCACAAATATCAGAAGAAATCGATGGTATTACCTCAGTTAAAGACGTGATGAACATTCGACTATGTGCTTCATTCCAACGAAGCAACTCTTCTCCGGTATCATCCATTGAAATATGAGAGCCATACGATGAATGTGGTATTTCGTAATTCCTATTTTAGAAATACATATTTTGAAGCAATAACTTCAGATAAATGAGCATGAATAATGGTGAATTTCAAAAATTTTGCTTCAAATTGAATGGTTCGAGTTAAATTTGCGTAAGTACAGAACACGAAGCAATCTAATTGCGACCGACGAGAGTAAAACGAGAATAGCCGTAGGATAAATGATTATCAATCTTTCTTGTTGGAGCACAAGTTGGGTAAAAGCCGGTAATTCTAGAACTCACGAACGAGCATCAGAAAATGAGAATGGAAGGAACTCTAGTGATTAGACACTGAATAACAATATTTCTGGGATAAAATATGGATACAAACAATTTAGCAACGACTAGGAATACTTCCTACTTTATAAAATTGCAGTACAATCATATCGAAGGAATTGAACCCGCAACGCAAGAAAGAGGAATTGCTGGGCCTGGATGTTAATTTAATTCCTATTTCCTATCATTTCGTTTCATAGATAAATGAGAAATGTACTTCATGTACTTCGTATATTACTTATTTCGAACCCTTGGGTATGTATTATTTCATATGAGCTCTGTTTGATAGGATTACACTAACTTACACCAACCTACACCAGTAGGGATATTCCACAAATATTCAAATAAAATTTGGCGCAAAGTCCCATAACATTCCTACATTTGTGGAATCGCCCTCCTGGTGTAGATCAGTGTAAGTTGGTGTAGTCCTATCAAACAGAGCTATGGAAAGCTGATTCGTATACATTTTCTATACGTAGTTACTTTCAGACATAGATAGCGCTTTCAGGGAATGAAATGACTTCTTTTACACACGAGTATATCTATATAATTCGTATATATAGATATACTCAGTGTTGCAAGGTATTGTACGAGATGTATGAGAGTTACATGAGCTCTGTTTGATAGGACTACACCAACCTACAACGACCTACACCAGGAGGGTGATTCCACAAATGTAGGAATGTTATGGGACTTTGCACCAAGTTTTACTTGCATATTTGTGGAATGTCCCTACTGGTGTAGGTTGGTGTAAGTTAGTGTAATCCTATCAAACAGAGCTATGGACTCTGTCCAATACCCCCCTGAACTCATATAAAAGTATAAAAAAGTTTTGTGTGTAATACGTATATATAAAAAAAATTAAATAAATAAAAAATAGTAAATATATAAAAGGAACATTTGTTTCAAAACTGTGTTAATCTGAGCTCTGTTTGATAAGATTACACTAACTTACACCAGCTTACACCAGTAGGGATATTCCACACATATTCCAGTAAAACTTGGCATAAAGTCATATAACATTCTGAAATTTGTGGAATCACCCTCCTGGTGTAGGTTGGTGTAAGTTGGTGTAGTCCTATCGAACAGAGCTAAGGTAACATAAATTGAAAAATTTATAATTGATAACTAATACAATTTGTGATTTCAAATGTATTTATGTATATAAAAAATGATTAGTATTAATTAGAAAATGTCATATAAAAGGCAAGTACAATTCAGTCTTTTAAATTAATTATTATATTATTTATTCTAAATTTGTTGAGGTGAGGTTTAAATACTTTACCCAGAAAAATAAGTACGAACTTCCATCTTGGAAAAAAGTTTAATAACACCAACGTTAGTACAACGACTGACGAGCGGAGAACATTCTCCGTCGAGCAGTGGCGGAACAAATATTATATTGGCGATCAGTGTCGCCACATGTAAAACGAATAAGGTAATAGGATGTTACATACAGTGTTGGTCATAGTGATATCCCGTGTTCGTGAGGTAGTGAGGGAATCGTATCCCAACACCCCCCTGCGATTCAAAACGGACGCACGAACATATAAGTTGAAAAAAAATTTGTCACACATTGTATGTATTTAAAAAAATATAAAAAAATTTAAAAATAAGCAATAGCAGTCAAAATTATTACACGTAGATGTCATATACAATTGCTATATATAAAAAATGGTAAAAATAAATATAGATAAATGTGTCGTTGACTAGTGTTATAATATATAATTAATGTGTGGAAGTATTTATTTGTGTTTTATCTTAAATATATTGTGTAATTATCAACATTAGGTATACATTTTACTCTATGTTATTATGCCACGTCTTATAAGTATAGTGTGATTTTAGTTTAATAAAAATATATAAACAAAATGCAGGTCGGAGAGATCAATATCTCCTCATCGTCAGCTGTGGAGAAATAATATTATTATATATATGTCCCTATAATTAGTCTTGTGGGTTTATATTGTGTATGTATTCTATTGGGGGAATCAATTATATATCTTAGGGAATGCTGATGCCAATAAGAGAGTTAGAGCAGCGACGAGGAACCTATTGAAAAAGATGATGTGAATTGTGAAACGACATATGGACCGCTCGGTTTACGATAGGCGCTAAAAGACCGATGCCCATCCGCAGTCCAAAACCAAATATCAAAAATTTTGCAGGTTGAGTCAATTAAGACTATTGGCCGAAAAGTTGACTTGTCCGGAGTATTCTCATAACGATATTTTGGAAGGTTTTCCGATCAAGTGCTTTCGTAAGTATGTCAGCAACTTGATCAGGCGACCTAATATCATTGAACTTTATTAATTTATTCTGGAAGGCTTCCAAAACTGCATAACACTTGATCGCTAGGGACCTGGAGCGATTCTGGCCTCCCCCAGATGCAATTCTGGACGCTGATATGTTGTCCTCATAGACTTGCACTGGGTCGGTTACAGAGAAAACGCTCTCAGTGAGTCTCCAGATCACATATACATCATCTAGTGCGTCATTCAACGCAATTAATTCGGCTGCAGTTGACGACGTTGCAACCGTGTTTTGCCAGTGAACGGCCCAATTTAACAAGTCTCCGTTAACGAAAATCATGTAGCCAGTTGTGGAGCACCCTTTCTCCAGATTATTCATATCTATGGGTGAGTCGTCTACGTCGGGTGCATACGACGCATCGACAAAAGCTTTTATATTGGTTTGGTCAGAGTGGAAGACCAGAGAGAAATCCCTTGTGGTTTTAAGGTATCTAATGATACGACGAACATAATTTTTTATTTCAGGGTTTGAGGATGCCTGAAACCGCGACAGGTAATTGACGGCGAAGGCAATATCCGGGCGGGTCAGTCTTGCCACATATAGCAAATTCCCAATCATAGCCCTATATTCGGTGTCATCCAATCCGTTTTTCGGCTTATTTATTTTTAATCCGGTCTCCATAGGTGTGGAAGACGGATTACATTCTGTCATACCAAATTTTCGCAGAATCTTATCTATATATCTATTTTGTGTTAATATGATTTGTTTCTTTGAAGTATCCCTATTTATTTCGAATCCTACAAAAAAACTTGGATTATCTTCTATTTTTAGTGTAAAATTATTGTTAAATGCATTTACCAAGTCTTGTGTCCACTCGTTATGGTTACTAGCCAACAACATGTCATCCACATAGACTATCAGAAATGCCATAGCACCACTATTGTCTTTTTTAATATATAGACATCTATCTATTTTTGATTGTGTGAATCCAGCTTGAATTATAGTTGAATTCAACAGGTCATACCAACTTTTCGAAGACGTCTTCAGTCCATATATGGACTTTATTAGTCTCAGGCAATTATTTTCACCTAGTTGGCATCCCTTAGGGTTTGATATATATATAGGATATTTTATTTGTGAATTCAGAAACGCAGTTTTTATATCAAACTGTGTTATATTTAAATTATATTTGTTTGTTATAGACAGTATCCACCTTATTAACCAGTATTGGACCACCGGGGCCTATGTTTCTGTTAAAGAATAGTGAGTTGGATCTTTAAAACCTCTCGCAACCAATCTGGCTTTCGGTATATGAATGCCCTGGCTGTTTGGTTTCGTGGTAAAACACCACTTCGTATCCACTAACCTCACATTTCTTTCTTCGGGAACGACCTCCCACACGCCCATATCAGATAAAGACCTAAGCTCGTCGTCAATTGCTTTCTGCCATTCTTTGTTAAAAGGATTATTATCTACATCATCCCATTTTTGAGGGATGTGATCCTCAATATAGTTTTTATATCTTGATTTAAATAAGTTTAATATTACAGGCGTTTCTATTATATTATTATTTGCCTGTATTATTTCTTTATTATTATTTGTATTATCTATTTGTGTTATATTCCTCGCTTCATCGAACCTGACGTCGCAAGTGACATGCGATTTGTCTATTAATTGGTCCCTTATACAGTACCCACTATTTATGTAACCTACGAACACTCCTTTTTCGGCTCGTTGTGTGAGTTTTGGATGTTCGCTATTTGTTTTCTTTTTTTTATTTCTTGTGGCTTGTTGTTGGCGTACTTCCATAGGAATATGTCTATAGGCGAGAGACCCAAAAACTCTCATATTTGATAAATCTGGCTTTATGCCATAAAACATTTTAAACGGGGTTTTACTATCTTTGTTTGCCCTAGTTGGGCTCCTATTTATGACACATACCGCCGCCAGGACAGCCAATGAGAAAAATTTGAAGTCCAAATCGGAATCAAACAGCATAGCTCTAGTTCTAGCCATGATCGTTTGATTTTGCCTTTCGGCCATCGCATTCAACTCCGGTGAATACGGAACAACCGGCTCGAGGCTTACACTGTTTTCCTCACAAAATGTCTTCATATGTGTATCTAAATATTCTTTTGCATTGTCACATCTTAAAGTGGCAATGGGTTGATCAGGGAATTTTGACTTTAGTTTCGTATAAAGTTTTTTAAATTCTTCACACACCATTGACTTTTTCTCGATGGTGGAGACGAAAGTATATTTCGTAGCATGGTCCACAAATATTAACACGTACTTTTCACCATATATTCCTGGTGAGAAGGGGCCCATTGTGTCCGATGAAACAAGTTCTAGCTTCCTTTCAGGTCTGGTCCTAGTGCCGTTATGCCCCAATCTTTTCGAATTGGCCTTAACGCATACCTCACATAAACTAAACTCATCATCTCGGAATGTGATTCCATTCGGAATGCCTCTTGAGACTTTTGTTAATAACTTTAAGTTTTTACCAGACAAATGTCCCAATCTCCTATGCCATATCATTTTTTTATCTATTTTTGGCCTTTCAATATCCTGGCTTACTTCTTGATTATTATCTATTATATTATTATTATTTATTATATCATTATTATTGACACCTATATCCTCATTCGGTCCTATATCACCTTCATTCATCTCGTTATTCTGTGATTCATTATTACTATATTCGTCACTGACATTTATTATGTCATTATTATTTAAGTTACTATTATTTATATTATTTTGTGTATTATTATTTGTGTTCTCTATATTTTCTTCCACTCCATTCTGACTCTCCTCAATAATTTCTTCCTCTATTTCATATTCCATCCATTCATCTTGGGAATTTATATTAGGCATACATGCCAGTTTATTTGATTTATTATTATAAGGACATATTTTATTTAAATCATCCTCCCTATCTATAATATTGACCATTGATTCCGGTACAATCTTGTACTTAACCATGTATACCCCCTGATTTTTGGGGCTGAAAATATAACTTCATTTGTCCCGCGGACGTATATGTGCGCTGCAGAAAAATTCTGGTCTATTCCCAGCGCCTTATTTTCTGTTATTTTAATGCCTGACATTAGATCTACATTAAGTGATGGTACGTAATGAACGTTTTTTAATCTTATTACGGTCTGGTTTCTCTCCGAATTTTCCACCCTGATAAACATTGTCCCTATGTGGGTGGCAATCAGTAAGGTGTCTTGGATGGCACATTCTAACTCGATCGGCTTTTCCAGCATTATAGGATTAGATAATTTCGATATATCAGAGATTACGTGAGCTACAGCTCCCCCGTCTAACATTATTCTCTTAGTGAGAGGAAAATAATCGGAAGCTGACTCCTGTTTTGTGTCATTCGATGTTATAAGGTTTATTAATTTATTATTAGTGTTGTTATTAGGTTCTTGGTCCCTATATCTGATCATCATTGACCATTGCACGTCATGTTCCTTTTTATTTTTATTATTATTACTATTGTTCTGATTATTTCGTCCGTATCTTGTGTTCTGTGCAGGACCATCTAATTTTTCTTGGGGTTTTATGCCCTCTTTATTTGACGGACATACCTTAGCTATGTGCCCCTTTCCATGGCACTTAAAACATACTACTTCGTTCTGATTAGGCAAATTATTTTGGTTTTGGTTGTTATTATATTTTCTATTATCATAATTATTATTATTATTATGAGGCATTTCTGACTTTTGATTATCATTATTATATGTCATTTTCCCCTGATCTACATTTTGATTATAATTTTGATTCCTATTTGTGTTATTGTATCTGTTATAGTTTCCTCCAAATTGGAATCTTTGATTTCTATTATTATAATTAAAATTACGATATCTATTATTATTATATTTCGACTTCTTCTCATCGTACAACCTGTCTGATCTTTCGATCAACATCGCATGAAGAGTCTCTATTGTTTTTTGATCTTGGCTTAATGTATTAAATTCGAGCCTTGTCATGTCGTAATCCATATTTAAAGATATCAGGAGTTGTTCTATCTCCTCCTGTTTGTCTAAACTTTTTCCCCAGTCCCTTATTTTCTGGGCCGCCCGAGAAAACACATCCAGATAGCTTCTCATATTGCCTTCACTACTGAATTTTAACCTCTGAAAGGCCTGCTTCGCATTTATATACGTAACTTGCGTGCAGCTATTATACCTTTCATCTAAGACCTTTAGAATTTGATTTATAGTTTTTAAGTCTTTTACCCTTTCTATCAGCTCGTTATTTAATCCCTGATAAATCAATGCCTTGCCTTTCTCTTGGTTACGGAAATATGCCATCCTATTCGCTGGGCTGGCATTTCCAGACTCCGGGTTTAAAAAACTATTCAATTCCAACCCCAGAAACAGCACTTCGATCTCAACATCATGCATTACTGAGTACAACCCCTCTGCATATAATGTTGATACCATCGTGGTCCTCCAGGCATCGTAGTTTCTCCCATCAAATACTTTTTTTGTGTCAAATCTCGACATTTTATTATTATTTTCGGGTATTCGGGAGTTTATGCCCTACCTCAGAAACACGAGAACTTAAGTTTAAAGGGTAACACGGTCTTAACTGCACGATAATGCAAGACACGGTCTCAGCCGCTCGATTTGGGAATGCAAATTACAAAATATTATATTATAATTATCATAAATTGGTCAATATTCTAAATTAATTCTTACTATATGTTCTGCCGACGATGAGGTGATCTCTCCGCCGTTGTTACTGCTTCTTGAGCTGTCAAATTACTGTGATTTTTATTCGTCAAAAATATCCAAAGTCAAGTCAAATGAATTTTCAAATTTTATATCCGATCGTCGATCATTCTATTCAACATATAAAAGTTCGAATTAATATATAATGCAAAAATATTCAACAACTGTGAGATAGTGATTACTGAAAGAGAACAATTTATCGATCTATTATTCAATGTTGACATGAAAAAATCTGTCACTTGTGTCAATGTTCGAAAATGAGTTTTCTTTTGTTGGATTCGATAATTCTCATCCAACAAAGATTTCCTCTTTCGTTCAATTCCCAACCAACAAGATAAAAATGAAGGCTATCAAAACTACCTTTCAAGTTTCGACTTTGTTTAATTTTCTGGTTGAGAATTTTCCTGAAATATACTAAAATGTTATATCAATTTATTTGTAATATTAAATTTTTACGTTAATTTTGGGCCAACTTACACGAAAACATTCAAATTAGCTTAAATTTTTTCTACTTATCTTAAATTTCTGCTTCTTTTTCGTGTTTTTTCGAAGTCTTCCTTCTGCTTGCTCGGCCAGATGACACCAATTTTCGACGATTTTCACTCAGCAATCTTCGATCTCCACTGTTTCAATCTCCAGAACACAGCACGAACAACTGCCAACCATTTTTCACTGTGTGCGCTGGTCTACCAAACCATAGAATTCTCTCGAATCTGACTTGTTTTCTCCAGACTTTTGATTTTGACGTTTTCACAGGCGCCCAAGATTTCACTGAAGTTTTCATCAAATTTATCTTTTACCTTTGATTCTTTTAATTTTCAACTTTTTCAACTTTTCCAGGATAATTCCTTTAATCACTGGAACCGAACTTTGCATTCACGAACTTTTAATTATCCTTCCACTTTGCGTGGAGGTATTACACAATACTAAATTTTTCACTTTTGCGTGACACATAAACTTTTTACTTTTGACAAATTACACGATTAACACGAACATATTACGATTCACGCACTTATTTTCACTGGTACGCAGCTCTGGCTACCATGTTGAGGTGAGGTTTAAATACTTTACCCAGAAAAATAAGTACGAACTTCCATCTTGGAAAAAAGTTTAATAACAGCGACGTTAGTACAACGACTGACGAGCGGAGAACATTCTCCGTCGAGCAGTGGCGGAACGAATATTATATTGGCGATCAGTGTCGCCACATGTAAAACGAATAAGGTAATAGGATGTTACATACAGTGTTGGTCATAGTGATATCCCGTGTTTGTGAGGTAGTGAGGGAATCGTATCCCAACAAAATTTGAGGTCCAAGAATATCAGTTATCTGATGGTATAGATGTAACAATTTTAAATGACGAGAAAAAGTCAAAATTTAATAATAATAAATTTCGTAATTTCAACCATAATAATAAAAATGAAAGATTCCAATATGGTGGAAATTACAATAGATTCAATAATAATAACAGGAATCAATATCACAATCAAAATTTAGATCCGGGGAAAATGACATATAATAATAATCAAAATACTTTGCCAAATTCGAACATGATAGTATGCTTTAAGTGTCATGGCAAAGGACACATGGCGAAGGTCTGTCCTTCAAATAAAGAGGGTTTAAAACCCCAAGATAAATTAGATGGTCCTGCACAAAATACACGATACGGATGAAATAATACTAATAATAATAATTAAAATAAAAAAGAAAACGATGTTCAGTGGTCTATGATGCTAAGGTGTAAAAACTCTGAATCAGTAATAAGCAAACACAATAATAATTTAATAAACTTAATCACATCAAAGGATAATGGACAAGAGTCATTTTTGGACTATGTCCCCCTCACCAAACGCATAATGTTGGATGGTGGTGCTGTTGCCTGTGTGATATCGGACTTATCGAAGTTGTCCAATCCCATAATGTTAGATAAACCCATAGAACTGGAATGTGCAATCTAGGATACACTACTAATTGCCACACATATTGGCACAATGTTTATTAAAGTCAAAAATTTGGAAAGAAAACAGACTGTAATAAGACTCATGAATGTACATTATGTACTGTAATTAAATATTGACTTTTTATCAGGGATTAAAATCACTGAAAACCGAGCGCTTGGCATTGACCAAAATTTTTCAGTAGCGCATATATACGTCCGTGGTACGGATGAAATAATTTTTTCAGCCCCAAAAATAAGAGGAGTATATATGGTGAAGTATGAAATAGTTTCAGAAACAATTGTCAATATTATAGAATCAACAGATGAATTAAGTAAAATATGTCCATATAATAATAAATCAAATAAACTGGCATATATGCCTAACACAAATTCCAAGGCGAATGGATGAAATATGAGATAGAAGAGGAGGTAATAGAGGAAACACAGGAGGAAAGTGAAGAGAATGCAGATAATGAAAATAAAAATAATAATATAAATGAATCTAGCAATAATATAATAATAAATAATAATCAAGTAGAAAATGAAGATCACAAAAATATAAAAACTTTTGATGATATAAACGAAAATAATAATTCACAAAAACACTAAATATATGAGGAAGAGTGTGAAACAAATAAGGAAACAGGAACAAAAAATAATAATAATGATATAACAAATAAAGATAATATAACAAGTGACAATAAGGAGCCCAAAGAAAGAACAGACAATATGAAAATAGATAAGAAACTAATATGGCATAGAAGATTAGGGCATTTGTCTGGTAAAAATTTAAAATTTTTAACAAAGGTCTTAAGAGGTATTCCTTCAGGAATTACTTTTTGTGATGATGAGTTTCACCTTTGTGAGGTCTGTCTAAAAGCTAATTCTAGAAGATTAGGACACAACGGAACTCGCAAACGACCAGAGAGGAAACTTGAGCTTGTTTTGTCAGACACAATGGGTCCTTTTTTGCCAGGAATATATGGTGAGAAATATGTTTTAATCTTTGTGGACCATGCCACAAAATATACTTTTGTTTCCCCTATTGAAAGGAAATCCATGGTCTCCGAGGAATTTAAAAAATTATATTTTAAATTAAAATCAAAATTCCCAAATTATCCCATAGCCACTCCACGATGCGACAACGCTAGAGAATATTTAGATACCAATATGAAGTCCTTTTGTGAGAACAATTGTGTAAATTTGCAGCCAGTTGTTCTGTATTCCCTGGAACTAAATGCAATCACAGAAAGGCAAAATCAAACTATAATGGCTAGAGTTAGGGCTATGTTGTTTGATTCGAACCTAGACTTTAGATTCTGGTCTTTGGCTGTTGTGACGGCAGTTTATATAATAAACAGAAGCCCAACTAGGGCAAACCCTGAAAATCAAACACTTTTTGAAATGTTTTACGGCACAAAGCTGGACATATCAAATATGAGAGTTTTTGGATCTCTCGCTCACAGGCACATCCCTATAGAAGTCCGTCAGCAAAAGGCCACGAGGAATAAGAGAAAAAGTGCCATAATAGAACACCCAAAACTAACACAACGATCCAATAAAGGAATTTTTGTAGGTTATACCAATAGTGGGTATTGCATAAGGGACCCATTAATGGAAAAATTGCACGTCACTTGCGATGTCAGGTTTGACAAAACAAAAAATATAATAGAAATAAAAACACAAATAATAATAATAATAATAATAATAATATAAATAACCAAATAATAGAATATGATAATAACACCATTGATACTCCTGTACTACTCAATATAATAAACTCACGAAGCAATAAATATATTGAAGACTGTATTCCTCAGAATTGGGAGGATGTTGAGTCCAACCCCTTCAGGGAACCGTGGCTTCAAGCCATAAAAGATGAGCTGAATTCATTGTCTGATATGGGCGTTTGGGAAGTCGTCCCCAGAAAGGGGAATGTGAGGTTGGTAGATACTAAGTGGTGCTTTACCACAAAACCCAAAAACCTAGGGGTTCATATCCCAAAAACTAGGCTTGTTGCAAGAGGTTTTAAAGATCTCACTCACTATTCCTTGACTGAAACATATGCCCCGGTAATCCAATACTGGTTAATCAGATGAATTTTGTCAGTTACCAAGAAGTATGTTTTAAATCAAATACAATTTGATATCAAAACAGCATTTCTTAATTCAGAAATAACATACCCAATATTCTTATCTTCCCCCAAAGGATGCCAAATAGAAATGCCTGAAACTCATAAAGTCTATATACGGTCTCAAAACCTAGTCAAAAAGCTGGTCCGACCAATTGAATTCTGAAGTAGTTCAAGCTGGTTTTACCCAGTCAAAAATCGACAGCACAGGCGCAATGGCGTTTTTAATAGTCTATGTAGACGACATGCTGTTAACAAGAAATCATGACGATTGGACACAAGAACTAATAAACATTTTTAATAAATATTTCACAGTAAAAATAGAAAATAACCCTACTTTCTTCGTTGGATTTGATATAAATTGTGACATATCACAAAAACAAGTCATTCTCACCCAATATAGATATATAGATAAGATTCTCCAGAAGTTTAGAATGACTGATAGTAAACCCATTTTGACACCCAAGGAGACTGGGTTGAAACTAAATAAACCTACTAACGGAACTGACGATACCAAATTTCAGGCTATGATAGGGAATTTGCTGTATGTAGCAAGACTGACCCCTCTGGACATTGCATTCGCCGTCAACTACTTGTCTCGTTTCCAAACGTCTTCAAATAATGAAATTAAGAATAATGTTCGTCGTAACATCAGATATACCTTAAGACAACACGTGATTTTGCATTTGTTTTCTACTTAGATCAATCACAAATAAAAGCCTTTGTCAATGCGTCATATGCACCTGACGTAGATGATTCACCCATAGATATAAATAATTTGGAGAATGGGTGCTCCACATCAGGGTTCATGATATTTGTTAACGGAGACTTACTGAATTGGGCCATTCACCGGCAACACACGGTTGTAACTTTGTCAACTGCAGCCAAATTAATTGCATTGAATGAGGCACTTGATGACATATTTGTGGTCTGAAGACTAATGGAAAGAATCTTCTCTGTAACCTACCCAGTGCAAGTATACGAGGACAACATATCTGCATCCCGCATTGCATCTGGGGGAGGCCAGAAGTGATCCAGGTCTCTTGCGATCAAGTGTTATGCTCTGTTGGAAGCCTTCCAACAAAAACTAATTGTTTTTAATGACATTAGGTCTACCGATTAAATTGCTGACGTCCTAACAAAAGCTCTTGATCGGAAAACTTATCAGAATATTGTCATGAGAATCCTCCGAGTAAGTCAACTTTTTGGCTAATTGTCTTCATTGACACAACCCTTCAAAATTTTTGATATTTGGTCTTGGACTGTGGATGGGTGTTGTTCTTTTAGCGCCTATCGTAAACTGAGTGGTCCATAAATTTTTTTTCACCATTTCACATCACATATCATATCAACAGGTTCCCTGTCGCTGCTCTGTCTTTCTTACTGACATCAGCATCCCCTACACATATCATTGATTCCAATAATAGTTCGTTTATCCAAACCCACACGATTTAATATTACATATATATATATATATATATTCATGTTTTGCCAAGCTGACGATAAGGAGAAATTGATCTCTTCGACCGATTGTATATCATAATAATTAAATTTTATATATTATATTTGATAAGATTAGACAATAAACCAAAAGGTTAAAAATATACCTAATGTTAGCAATAATACATTCCATAAAATAAATTTATTCACAGTATATGTACCTATATATGTTTTAATTGTACAACATCGAAAATACTTATCAACGACAACATTTTAATTATTTTTAAATTTTTTTTTAGCATTTTTGCAATTTTATATTTTATGTTTGTTTAATAATCTTGACTTCTACTGCTTATTTTAATTTTGTAAGGTTTTGCAATATTATACCATATTTAACATATTCGTTCATCCGTTTTGAATCCCAGGGGGGTGTTGGAATACGATTCCGTCACTCCCTCACAAATATACTGGTATGAACTTATACCTAAACTGTAAATCACATACATGTAACATTTCTACTTTTTATATGTGGCGACACTGGTTGCCGACTTGACCGTTTTTTCCATCTCTGATTGACGGGGGTTGTTGTTGCCACGATGTCGTGAATAAATATTTTAAATCAACGTTTCATTTTCACTGTGTTTGTACTTAAAGATCTCATCTCTCTTCAACAAATAAACAAATTTGGTTATAATGAAGCCAAATACTCCACTACACCCATGGAAATGAATTTAAGAATAAATATTAATAATAATAATGAAAATTTAACTAACGTCACGGAATATAGAGCAATGATAGGAGCTCTGTTATATATTTCTAGATTAACACGACCGGATATAGCATTTGCAGTAAACTACCTATCAAAATTCCAACAACATACCACAGTACAAACAAAAATTATGTAAAAAGAATTTTTAAATATGTTAATTACTCAACATTATTATTTAACATATAAATCTTTAGGAAAACATATAGAGGCATTTGTAGATGCATCATCTGCACCCGATGTCAATGATGAAATAATAAATCCTAATAATCTTTCTAAAGGAAAATCTGTATCTGGATATCTTGTTTTCTGTAACGGCAATCTCATAAATTGGTCAGTTCATAGACAATCTATTATGGCAAGCTCTTCAACAGCTGCCAAAATTATAGCTATCTATGATTCTTTAGATGACCCAAAAATAATTTGGCTATTAATGAAAGAAATATATAAACAAATAATACCCATTCATTTAAATAAAGATAACATATCTACACAAAGAATTTGTTCAGGTGGTACTCAGAAATGCGCTAGAGCACTTATGATTAATTGTTATAAAATCCTAGAAAAATATGAAAATAAAATTATAGAATTTAAAACTCTTAAGTCACAAAATCAATTGGCAGACTTATTAACAAAAGCTCTTGAAAAATCAAAATTTCAATATTTAGTTGAACAAATTCTTGAAACTTCTAATATATTTGCTATTTCTTAATGATCCTATCATAACAAATATAACATATATAAAAATAAATAACTCACAATTCATAATTACATATGATTTAATAAATATACAAAAGTTACATCTATACCATTAGATAACTGACATTCTTGAACCTTTAAATAATATAATAAGTAACTTAAAAGACTGAATTGTACTTACCTTTCTTTTTATATGACTTTTCCTAAATAATACTAGTCATTTTTTTATATATAAATAAATACATTTGAAATAATATATCTTAGTTACCATTTATAAAACTATCAATTCATGTTACCTTTTTTTATTATATTATAACAAATATTTCTTTTTTTTATATTTACTAATTTTTTATTTTTTTTAGATTTATATAAATAAATTGTTATTGTACTCGATATATAAGATTTCAGGGGGATGTTGACAGAGTCCATGTAACTCTCACATATCTCGTATACTACCTAGCAATACTGAACTCTTAATATGTACCATTTGTATTATTTTTTCTACCCACATTGTTACGTCGTAGTGGAAACTCGTCGTTTCTCTACCCACAATGCCAGCTGTACTTTGTCCATTCATTAATCATCCATTAAATGTTGTTGAATTAAATCCGTTTCTGTTTTTACTGGAAAATACAATTCTCAGTTAAATATTATCCTCACACATTTTTAACCAATAACCAGTAATCATTAACCAATATATATTTTTACTGATTTCCAGTAAGCAGTAACCAATAATTACAAAAATATTTTAGACATGCTGTGTCAATGGAAAATTGAAGCACACATACATGACGTCACAATAGGGCAAATGAATGTTAAATGTCATAAGGATTTTTTAAGAAAAAAAATCAAAAATAGTTGTTTTTTTCTTCTAAAATGAATTTTTTAATAGAAAAAAAAAAAATAATAATAATAGTAATTATGTACAATTTTTCAAAAAAAAAAAAAACTCCAACCTGGCTAAAATCAACTTAAAAAACCTGGAAATAACAGCAGTATAACCTGGGTAAAGTAACTTCTTGCCCCAATGTGACGTTACCCTGTATGTATCAGTGCTTCAATATGAAACATTGTACAAGATTGTGCAAGGCGTGTCTATCTAGTATATGGTCGAAGGTTACAAGCCTAGGGACCAAGTGTTTTCTACATTCTGTGATATTTTCCACAGATGCTTACTTGATGCCTGCATAGTAAAAGTGGTTGAATTTTGAATGTTGAAAACCTATCGCTATATTTTCATCTGTGAAATAGAGTGTTGTGAAAAGTAAAATCCCGCTTTTTTTTGCAAATTATTTTGCCTAATTGCCTTACATTTTATTTTTCTTCAATCATACTGTTGAGCGCCAAGGTGATTTCAGAGTCGCTTACGGCTTAATAAGTTAATATTTTCTTAAAGAAATTGTTCAGTCATTACAGTTTGGTTTTTTCGAACAGTTGCAGACGTATTGATTGTGTTTGAATTTTGCTGATGCCATCAAATTACAGTCAGTTGGTTTCATCCTTTGCTCAACAAGAGACACGGAGTCGTAGACCAGAGAAGTCTTGAGAGTAAGTATTGAAATATTTTCTATTTTCATTCGTTCTCGAAGGATCAAATGACTGATTGAATGGTACTTTGTTTTAGAAAATACTAAGTACAATGCAAACTCCGGAAGAACAGACTACACGTCGTAGTGCCAGGCGAGCTCTAACAGAGATACCCACTCATCTGGGTATCGTATCGGTGACTGATCGCGAAGGTATACATCTCATCTTCCATTCAGTTCGTTTAATTTTTGTGAATTCACCAATGAAAAATTTTAGGAAGAAGATCATTGAACAACAATCTTCATAACACAACTACAACATTTTTCGGTGGCACAGCAAACTTTTTTGAAGGTGCAACTATGACGACAATTCCTACTACATTTCTAAGTCCGTCACCATCGCCCGATGAAATGATTATTCGACAACGTGGAAGACGCCGCATACCTGTGATTTTCAGTCCCGATATCGACGATTTGAAAAGGGTAAAAATCTTTTTTATTGTCATCTTTTAACATTATTTCGAAGTTGTTGACATGAGTGTTAATTTAGAATCGTAGTAATGGTCCTAAAGACCGCACTCCTGTGAAACAACCTAGTAGTCCTGGTTTGTCTAGTTCGATTGTCTTACGTAGTACTCCTAGAAAAAGACTATTGTTGAGTGATCCATCTGAAAGCTCTTCTGGTGAACAGTCACCTCTTAAGGTAAGACTTAATCATTTCTAGCAGCTTAATTCATTTCATGAAATATATTGAAATGCATAAAAACTTAATCTGTGTCTTGTAAATTCGTATACGTTTTTTCTATAGTCGAGTCCGAAGAAATCAAAACCTGACAGCTCTGAGTCGACTGTAGATGATATATCTAATTCGCTGAAAGCCTGTACCTCAAATCAGCTTATTAAAGTGATTGAGACATTACTATCAAAACGACCTGAATTAGAACAGGTTTGTTTGCGTTTTTTAGTCATCTATTTATCATTTTTAAGAGTGAAAATTGAATTAAGCCCTTATTTAGGATTTGGCAGAAATTGTACCAAAACCTGATTTACGTCCTCTGGAAGTTCATCTGACATTTTTGAAGCGCACCATTTTAAAAGCCCTACCCACTAATAGGTTGTGTTCAAAAACAGATGCTATTGCTTACCACAGGGCAGCTTCGCATTTGTCTTCCTTTAAGGTAGAATCATTTTTCCATATTCTTACCGTACGTTTTATTTTTGACGTATCAATTCACCAATAAATTTTTTTGCAGAAAACAATTTTCGATCATGGTCGTAGATTGTGCGACAGCAAACAGTGGACGACGGTTATCGATTATGTATTGATGGCCTGGAAAGTGGTTCGGATGATACCGGTGTTTGACAATCAGTCGCACAACTTGACTCGCAAACAGTGTTTCAAATTTTTGGCTCTTCAATGTACCTTGGCGGCGAAAAATGCAAATTTCACCCGCGATCAACTTAATTACTACGTTACAAAGTACGTACCGGTTAATTTTAATTTTTTTAAATTGAAAACTTCGGGATACTAATACGTTGTACATTTATTCGTGGAAACGTTGCAAAAATTTCTTGTAAATCGAACAGAGTCATCTTTTCTTTTGGTTCGAAAAATATTCGAAGTTCTTTCCTTGAACGTGATTTTGATTCAGTAAGAATATTGTTTCAGGTTAAATTTTGGTGCGGATACTACACGGTATTAGATATTTTATTTATTTATTTTCTTATCCCATTATTTTGTCCAAATATTCAATGTTTTAGCATTACTTCGAAAAGTTATCGTCTTTTGATTCCTTTCTCAAAATAAAAAAATAAACTTGAAAACTTGGCTTATAGCTTTTACAAAGTTTATATCTGATAATCATCTTGGTTATGAAATTAAAAAATCAGTTTTTTCAATTATGGGGCAAAATTAAATTTCTGGATTATTTTTGTAATCTTCGCATTATTGTGGTTCGAATTCGGTTTGTTATGACGAATTTATTTTTAGCGCATTTTCATTAAAATCCAGTACCTACTTTTTCCAATTTTATGTTTCTTTAGGAAATATATTTGAATAACTTGGAACTTGAAAAAATTGGGAATTCGCTCTGACTTTCGTTTATTTATTTTCGTACATACTTCTAAATTTTGTTCATTGAGATTTGTTTAAATATTCTACGACTGATATTTTTTGAAAATGTGTTCGGTTGGGAAGAAAAAAACAATTTGTATCGATATTCAAAAATTAAGATTAACTTTCCACATTTTTATTTTGTTAAAATATGCTAATTTTTTCGTGATTGTTTCTGTTTTATCTTTATTGTAGATAATAATACTGACTAATTGGAAACAATTATTTTCAAATACATATGTAATATAAAAAACCGTTTATTTCGGATTTTTCCCGTTGATGTTAACCTCTATACATATGTATAAAACTAAAATTTTAAAATTTTTATTTATTTTTCTCTACAATACATCGATTGTATCATAAGGTTTTCTGTTTCACGATTATATCGTCCCATCTTTTATCAACTTAGTATGCATCTATAAAATAAGACCAAAATCCGAATCACCAAAAATATTTTTAACGGTGAAAAAGACATTCATCTGTATTCGTGGTTAATTACAATAAGATATCATTTTAGAAATTTGAACCCAACTGACTAGCTGCTCGTGTATATTCTAACAAATTTTTTTTTTTTTTTCTTGTGCAGATTAAAGAATTTTGTTTCTGACAGCGAAGAAATGAAACCATGCCTTAGTCATTTAGAGAATAAACTGAATAATTACGAAGATTCGGTATAAATCAGCCTGGAATCGTTGCTTCCTAAAATTTAATTAATTTTTTTTTATCAGTTTGTACTAATTTTTTTTCCTCAACCCTTTTAATAATCGGTCGCGTGTCCAGTTACATATATCACCCTCTTTTATACGCATCGTACCGTTAATTTGTTTGTCGTGAAATTTCTATCACGTTTCCTCCCAATTTGAGTGAATTTTATTCAAGACCCTAGTAATTATGTTGATCGTTTTCTCCTATTAAATTATTTAATTTCTAAGACCAATTTTCCGTTTTTGAATTTATTTTCTGTATACCTATGTTAAATAATAAGTTTTTAATTTATTGCATTCGTTTCTTTTCCGTTTGTACGTTGGAATTCGTTGCCGAAATAATTATCAAAGTGCGATTTAAAGGCGAGTTAAAACTTGAGCGAAATAATAACCTAATTAGTGAATTTATCGTCGATTATTTTCGCTCATCAGCAATCTGTGCGAATTTTTTTATCAATAGAAAAACGCGTTATTGGTCCCGTATGAAATTTTCATACTTAATTCATTTGAGTAGTAAAATCGCCGATCGAAGAATGGACGATAAATTCGTAAATAACGCAGCCAATCGTCAAAATTCGCCAACCATGCACGAATGCGTTTCCGTTACTCGCAATGTATTCAAAATTTTGCTAGTGTTGCTGAGAAACGAAAAAAAAAAAAATGAAAACAAGGACGCGCGCGTTCAATGGAAAGGTATGAAGAAGGGAGAAATGAGGCTGGACCAGGCATTCATTCGTTGTCTGCCGGTGAGTTACTTTGGTCGAAATGGAATCGCGTGCAATATAGAAGACTTCGAGTCGACAGAACGTGACGAGCCGCCGCTGCAACCCTACCGTCGCGCGCCATAAACTTTCGATCCTCTGGGCTCGACGCGTCGCTTAAAATCGACGACGTCGACGCACGCCTTTTCCACATCCGTTCTTCGGTCTTTCGCACCCTCTCTTCCCCTACTTTCCACCGCGCATACTTCTTCGAGCTTTCGGTTAACCCCGTTTCGTCTTCATTTCGAAGCTTTATTTTATATCGTGTTTTTTTCTCTTTTTCAGTTTTTTTCTTACTGTCGCGTACACATCCTGAATTCGAGCACATTTTTGCTATTTGTATCCGTTTCGAAAATTTCGTTAATTTCTGGTACAACACGTTTGTATTGTTTCGATCTCTTGGTTTATTCGGCGAACGTTTTTTTAGTCAGGAGGATCATTATGCATTCGTTGCGACCGTGTAAACGACAAAAACGGTAGTCGTGAAACAAATTCTTCAGGTGAGTACGAATTTATAACGTAAGGTAACGTAATGTTGGTTACACGCTTATTGGATTGTAAACTGTCCAAATCACATGGGGTTCGACGTGAAGACGTTGCTGGTCGTCGCGAACTGAGCACAGCTTCTATATACGTGCGACATGTATACTATTAATTCGTCCATCTAGTAGGCCAGCCAGACGCCAATCTGAACTGCTGTTCGTCGTATCAGCTACCGTTTCATACTTTTCGTCATGCTTCGTTCATTTCTGAGTTTGGCTGAAATTCGTTCCCTTAATTCCTTCTCAGCGTATTCGTATTAGAAGGGCTTGTCAGATCGGCTACCACGTACTAAGAAGGCCATAAATTAGGCATTCGCTTCTTCGCAACACTTTCCTTCACTCGCGGAGCACGGTGGATCTGTGCGAATTAGATGGAGTTCGGATGTCGAAAGTACCACTGGTTGGCGCACATTTGCGAAGAGATGAAGGAAAATTAGGGATCCCATTTATTGGTGCTTCCAGATATGATTAAAAAATTCATGTTGGGAGACCATTGGCCTCTGGATCCTGCGCCAACCCCCTTCTTCCTAAGATGAAATCAAACCGTCTCGAAACTCGAGATAAAATTGGTACGCTGCTGGAATCCAATAGAAAAAAAAAGTGAAATTATTAATTCATTTTGACAAATATTTTTAAGCGATGTTTGAATTGCTTCAATATTGAATGGATAATGGCGGAGAAGATGGGTACAAATTATTCGAATTCTTTCTCATTTTTCCGTATAACTTGGGTTCTAGATAATTCCAAAAAGAGTCTGAAATGACCTTAATTTTTCACTGTGGCCGCTTGTGAAATTGAAAATATCACATGCGACTATTGACGTAAGCAAAAAATAGTAAATCATTGATCATGTTGCTCACACTACTGTTTGCACGTAAGATTATTTCCGATGACATAGTGGAGAAAATTTCACGTGCGACCAGTGGCGGATTTTAAGCGTGAGACTTCGAGCTAAAGGATATTCATCAATACCAGAGTAAACATTTTTCTTCAAATAAAATATCATCAATTCTGAAACTTGAAATAATGAGATAAAAAAGAAAAAAGAAAAGAAACCAAATAGAATCAGAGGCAAGCCTAAACAATCTTAACGACTGCTGTCGGCAAGGCGAAAAAAGGCTGCTTTCGAGTTCTGGGTTCTCGACACGGTCTTTCAAAAGTCAGTTCTCAATCAAACCATGAGGTTTAATACTTCTGTGTAAGTTCTGATTCCGCGAAGAGACAAAAACGCACCAAAATCAAATACATGGAGGAAAATTACTTTTTTGTTTAGAAGAGCATGTGACATAGACACAAAATAATTCAAAACAGAACATTTCATCAGAACTTACGTGCTCATCGAATCGGGTCAGGAAATTTGGCACTTTTCAGAACCGAAATTCTATTCGAATTCAACTCAGAAAAGTAGTAAAGTCTTTTCAGAAAAATAGTTTCGAATTTTTCTCACAATATTAGCAGAATAGCCTTTTTCAAAAGATTCTAAAAATTCTGCACTTTTGCCCCATATCAAACAAAGCTCACGTCATATTTCTTCCGAAAAAAGAAAATATACTCGACTGGAGAAAGTATTTATTTGAAAAACAACGAAAACATTTATAAAATAACTGAAGAGTGACTGTCCAAACTGGACTGTCCGTTTTAAGAATAAAACAACTACGGCTGTCCCACCAGTGCTGTGACATCCATCCGAAACTTACCTGCCTGGGCTCTTCTACTCCAGAAATTATAAAAATTCAAAGTCAGAATAAAATTGAGATCTAACTTTGGATTCCTGATTTAGAGCGTAATGAATATACAAATATGGGGGACGCGATAGTATATTACTATCAGATTTGTTCGATATGGAGAATGTATTGGGTGAAATTCTTCTGTTAGTAATTTTTGACAGTGTACCAAGCAAGTTTTTTGAAGGTGCTATCTTATTTGCCAAAGTACAACAAAAAAAAACTAGAGTTCTCAAAAAATGTGGAACTTCTTAAAATCCTGACCTTATACTCGGCGAATAGGTTTTGATATTCTATTAAAACGTTTTCTTCTGTAACTATCTTATGAATCTATGGTTTCCAAAACGAAAAAAAAAAAACTGAAAACTATCCCTAAAAATTATACGTAAAAACATTTAGTTGGTCTTTTGCTCCCTTTTTTACCAAACTTTTGCCCCGTATCTCTGGTTTTATTTTTTTTAGTGGAATGAGACCTTCGCCATCGTTTTTAGTGCCTCCAAATCACAGAGTATTAAATATAATGGAGGATGTATGTGAAACAAAAAACGTCACAACTTTCACGATTAAAATATCAGCCATTACTAAGGTACCGACCATTTTCAGTCTCATTTATATCCACGAATTTCTTATTCATGGATTTAATGAAATTATTTGAAAAAATATTTTTTTTCGTTATTGTCCGCAGGCCCGAATGAGAGGCTAGGAAATTCGAATTCAGTACCGAATGAGTGGGGAAAAATATAACATCGAAAGTGGTACCGTTTTTCGTCTCAGCCTTTAGATGAACGTGCGTCCTCTATTATATTTAATAGTCTGTGCTCCATTTGAAAATACCAATTTTTCGAGTTATTGCTACTTCGCAGAACTAAAACTTACCTTAAAATCCAACTTTGAGATTGAGCTAGGAACTCACTTTTAACAGCACTTGGCCAGAAACTAAAATTTGACTGTCATACTTTTTCATCATAATATGGAACATAGACAACATAGCTGTGGGTACATTACAGTGTTGGCTGGAGAATTGCCAAATGGCTTCGACCAATGCCTTCGTTTTTTTCGATCGATTGACCAATACTTAGTTCATATATAGGCCTACGGCGTCTTCGTGTAAGAGCGCAGTTTTAACCGATACACCCTCTCACGAGTTTATTTTAATTTTTGTCATTTTTCACGCACAATTACGGGTCCACTCAGTTCTGCTCTGCAGGTTTTCTTTCATCCGCATTCGCTTCTTGTCTTCGCTCTTTTCATGTTGTACAAATATCGTCGTCTTTATAGGTATAAGCTCATTAATATATTCGTTTCTTTATTTTTACAGGAGTTTTGGGCGTGATGGCTTCCATATTTTCGCCTCTGGTAATCGATGCTTTCTTCCCACAACCAAAAGCGATGGAACGATGAGTCGACGAGCCGACAACGGGCACCGATGCGGTATGACTTTGCGGCGGTTAAAAAAGCGCCGGCCGATGTGTTTTTTGCCTCGCACCGACAAACGACGAACGTTCTTGTGAGCTCCAGCAGAGCCGGAGCCAAAGTCAGACTGTAAAAATAAATCGCAGGTGGACGGACGCAAACGCGAGCTCACGCTCGCGGACTCGTCGCCTCCAAAACATGAGTCGTTTAGTGTCGGAGGATTTATCCGAGGTCAGTTCGGTGAGTAAAGAGAAGGCACCTATCAGGCTGTTGTAATTTTGCGGTTTCCAGTGTCGCTGGAAATTTCCAAAATTTTCAGTAATTCCTCGGAATCCCGCAGAATTTGCTCGTATTCTACTAGATAGCTTGATATTAAAAAAAAATTTTCCTCTGATTTGATTTTTTTTGTCATAAGACAGATACCTACAGCCTTTCTTAATGAAGTGGAGAATTTGATAAGAAAAAACACAGTCGTTAAGAGGAGGGGTTGGCAAGAAAAGAAAAAATGTTCAGTTGAATTTTTGTCTACCACACCTGTAGGTATTGATGGATGAACGAAAGCCCTGTAATGGGACTGGACCCCAGGGCCCATGTTAGATCCCTCTTCATACTACCTTTGGTAACTCTGTTATCAGAAAAGTGGTTATTCAAGAATTCTTTCCTTCTACCTCCCTCCCTATATATTTTTTGTTTTTTAATCTATGGCTTATCGCTGGTTTTTTCCCAACTGCCTTCTCATTTTATAACAACACATGATTTTTGGGAGCAAATAATGAGAATCCTGGAACAATAAAATTTTGAATATGGTCGAACATTGTGAGAAAATTCATTTTTACTGTTTGAGTACAATAATTACAAAAAATTACTTATTTGAGTTTTTTTTTTAATGAATTCAACGAATTTCAACATTCAGCTCTTTATTCTGAATTTTAGATCGAATGTATTTTTTTTAAACATCGAAAATTTATGTTTTTTCCGAATATTTTGTTTGTCATCCTCGAATTTTCAATATTTTCATGTAAAAGAAATTCAATAGAACTTTCAGCAATCAACTTAACGTGAGAATATGACGTAGACGACTGAGAGAAAAGAACCTTAAAGATTTTAAATGAAATTCATTTAGTTCCCTGCAGTTCAGTTGTTTTATATGAATTTATACGAAATTTTGAGAAAACATGTTGAAAATTTACTATTTATGTGATTTTTCTGGTAAAAATTATTTACATTTTTATAATACGCTTTTATTCTACTCACTCAATTTGTTGAAGTACGTAGGATGACCAACTTCAGCGCTGCTTTCACGTGTTGCGACACGTGCACACATACACACATATCCGTTTTTATCAGTTGTTTTTCTCTTTCGCCAGTATTTTTGTCTTGTTTTTTTAAAATAAGTATAAGTGTACCTACGAATTACGGATTTATCACGCGAATGTAAATGTCCATTTTAATTTGCGTCGTTGTGCAAGTGCAGTGTTTTTTGGGAGAAAAAAAAATTATCAGTTATCATGTCTTATCAATTGCTTGCTTTTTCAACGTAAGTTTCATCGCTAGCTAAATCCATGACCTTGATGTCATGGTACCAACTTGTACTTTCATTCAAAATACTTATGTCCTAATCCCATTAGGGATGGAAATTTTATTATAAAAACATATTTTTTAAAAACTAGTTTTTTAATCTAAACTTATGTGATATTTATTTTATAAACATTCCTTGAATAAAATTGATTAAGAACAGCTGAAGATCAGGTGATAACACACAATTTGATGCAAACTGTAACGTTTCATTTTTCTCAGTCCGCATACAAAGTCTATTGTAAAATCAACAGATTTGTTTTTTTTTTGGCGCCTATGAATGGTGTGGTTCATGATATTTTTGTCAAAGTATCAATGTCCTGCAAATAATACATTTTATAACCATTTTTCGGTTGATTTTCAATCATTTTAACACACATTCATCGCATGTACACATTTCTGAAATATAAAATTCCAGTAGGCTTGAGAAAATGTTTTTAATACTAAAATTTCCTTGGCGATAATATTTCCCATAGTCGATATCAGTGACTATAAATACCCATATTTTTTTAGTCGCTTTATTCGATCAAAATGCAGTCAAGGTGAAGAGTTTATAAAAATTTGCATGTAATTTGCGGGATTTTTTTGGGGGGATAATTGAAATTTTTTATTAAGAGAGTAGCACCTTCAGTCATCTAGTAGCACCTCTGCTATTCGGTAGCCTTTCGATCGCTCTATAACAGCACGTCGACATAATTATATGCCACGTATAGGCTCATATAAAGGCTACCGGTACCTACCTATTCATGTGTTAATTTGACACCAATTTATTTCACGTACATGCAGGATGATCAATATCCTCGAGCGAGAAAAATGTGTTCGGCATTTCGATGGAGACAAAATTGGAAGTGCGTCCTTCTAACCTGCATCGTATCCTCGTGCCTCATCATCACCGCCGTCTACCATCGACAGCGATCCGTTTCAAATCAGGTAAACAAAAACACTATAAGTACCTATATTTATTCGATCAATACACTTGACAATCCGCGGTTTCAATTTAACGAATCTATCAATTATCCTACAACATAATTATGCTTCCCATTCGCCTTTTACTGGGTAAAGGGGACGCACTTAGTGATTGCGTAATAATTTCGATGAGCCTACAGGGCTGTGCTTGGAAGGGGGTTTTCCATTAAAAGGAAGAAATTTTTGGAAAATCATAACTCATCGCATGATCTTTGAGAAAAGGTTCGAAAAACTGAGCGAGTTAGATGACAATTTTTAAGAAGAAACCAACCAATATGGATAGGCTACTGAAAATGAGTTTAATATTGGTTGGTAAGTAGCTAAGTACTTCTGTAGGTTATGTAACAGAATTAGGTTCAAAAATGTTTAAACCAAAGAGTTCTTGTTGTTATTGGTGCAGTTACTGTGCCATTACCAGCAATAAACCGCCAAGGATGATGGGGAAATAAGTCTTCAATTAAAATTTTTGGAACTAGGAAATTCTATTTAAGTACCTGTGCGATTACTATTTGGGTTCGAAGGTCTGCCGTCGATCCATTTTGTGGGACTCATGTAGTGATGAGAAAAATTAATATTAGTCTTGCAACTTGCAATTTTTGCAAGACTAAGACCAAGACGAAAACAGCACAAGGTGCCCATCCTACCCTTTTCAGATAGAAATCAAAAGTGAAAAAATAGGTACCTACCTGTAATTTGTAGCTTTTTTTCATGTTCATGCAATGTACTTGCAATACCCCAAACCATAAATGTTGATGCAAGATTCAGTTGAAGATTAGAAGTTGACAATGCCAGACCATGACCAAGACTTAGCTCTGCAAGACCAAGATTATTATGATCTTAGTGTTAGTTTTGCTCATGTTCAGCACTAGTCCCGTTACAACAAACTAATAACAACTTCGACACTATATCGATCTTGTGGCAGCTAATTCTGCAGTTTTACGGTGTCATTGTAGATGTTGGAAGGGGTCGGGGTCGCTGGTGGTGGCGGATCCGGTAAAAACGCGTACTGGATGCTGATGTTCTGCGGCGTCATCTCGTATTCGTTGTATTTGATGGAGTGCAGCTATGCGACCGACCGCATCGAACTGTGCAATCGAAATACGCAGATTGTGCAACGAGTGTGCGAAAAAATCGAACAAATGAAAAACGCGCAGCCTATCATATGGTAATTTACTGGAAAAAAAAATTATTCGCCTGTAATCCCCTCACATGAACTACGTCGTAGCTATCTGGTGAGGTCACTTCCTAGGCTAAGTCAAACAAATAAATGGTGCATAGGCGTTTTCAAATGCCATAGCACTGTGAAATACATAGAAGATAAACATAGTTTTTGCTTTGTGAACAAATTGCTTAGGATCATAATTTTAGACAGATTTGAAAATTTTAGCAGCTGGGGAATTTCAAAGTTCAACATTAGCTCCTCCAGCTACGCCTGAAATTGTGCTCATCATCATTCAAAGTATTGGAGCACCCATGTGAGGCATATTTTTATTTTTTGTTCTATGAAAGGGGAAAGAACAAAAGTAACACAAAAAATGGTCACATGAAAAAATATTTGACCAGCGTTTTATCACGTTCTTTTAAAAATTTTGTTCTATAAAAAGTGTGGAATACCTTGTCTTGAGTAGTATTCACACATAGAAGGTAGTCAACAGCTTTGTGTGTTCTGCCACATCATACACAAATGTATGGGAAAGCCAAATCCAAGGCAAACACTGGCAATTTCGTAGCTGGTTTTGGGAGTTTATTTTGTGGATTTGGCACATGTACACAGATACACATATGTACATATACATATGGTATTATGTTACATCATTTCCTGTCTCTGTAAGGTGATAAGAAATGACGCAGTGTGTTTGGTACTTGGCCGTGACATCACCAAGATCTTTATCAGGTAATTCATCATGGTCCATAGAATGTATGTTACTTGTACGTATGTACAGGTAAGAACATACAAACATATGGGCATGTTTTGGTTCAACGTCTCAGAGACAAAAATAGGGCAGTCTTTTGGTGGCGACTGTCATCGTGGGGTACGAGCCTCTTTTATCTCATATGAGTATTGTCCCCACAAAAAGAAAAAAAGGAAAAGTAACACGAAAAATAGTCATGCAAAAAATATTTGACCGGCATTTTTTCCTTTTTTTTTTTTAATTTTTCTTCTATAAAAGAAAAAAACGGACGAAAAAAGGTAAAATGGAAAAGTAACACGAAAAATAGTCTCCTCAAACAAACATTTGACTCCTAAGGATAAGACATAAACATGACAAAAGCCATTTGTCCTCATTTGAACTCCTTGGAAATGGAATTTAAAAAAATCCAAAAAACAAATTTTTAAAAAGTTAGTTGAATGACTTCTTAAAACAAAAACTAATTCAATAACTTATTTTTGTCAGTAAAGATATTTAGACATACGTAGAAACGCATTTGATTCCCTTGGAGGTAGGATTTCAGAAAACCCGCTTCTTGTGAGCACCTACGACATGTTAGGAATATATCTTAAAAATTTCAAGTCAATAGATTCAGTGGTTTTAGCTGGGTGGTGATCAGTCAGTCAGTCAATCAGTCAGGGCTTCTTTTTATTTATATAAATCATATCCACCGTCACGGAAAATCTTTTGAATTTCATTCAATTATTTTACTTACCATGACATAATTCGATAAGTCAGTAAAATCAATCGAAATATGTACATTATGCGATTCTTTCATTACAAAGAGTTAAAATCACATCGTTTTTAATCTGTAAATTTCAGAAATTTATTTTCCTATACCTATCAATGTACGTATAATTATAAATTTTAAATATATATATATACATATACCTACTAGCGTGAAAACAATGTTGTCCGCACAAATCTTAATGAAACTACCAAATGTGGGTATTCTAAAAAAAAAACTGATTCGTCACTTTTGGCAATTTTGAGTTACTTAAGCATTGGGTATGATAGAAAAAAATCAATTTTAGAAACTAACAGAAGATGCTATCTCAGTTGATCATTCTTCACCACCAAATTTGCTTTAGAAAAAACATAATGTTCCCAGAAGCATTAAACTCTCCGCTGAAAACTGTACGTGTAATTAATGAGAACATAAATAATCGTAAAAGACCTTGGTCAAAACTTTTTGAGGACTGTATTAAAGAATATAATGATACCATCCATAGCGTATCGAAATACAGTCCAAACTATCTTATGAATGGTATTAATAGTAACGTAATAACTGGATTTTCTTGGAAAAAGACAGATTAAAAGCTTTCAAAAATTCTCAGAAAAACCATTCACTCAATAAAAAATATTTTGATAAAAATAAGAAAAACCATGATTTTAAAGTAGGAGATCTTGTCTATGTGCATCATGGTAATTCGTTGAACAGAAATAAATTAGAAGAAATTCGCTCTGGACCATTTAGAATCATAAGCCAAGTGTCTAAATTAATTTATGAAGTCGATTCGGGGTTTCGTACTCGTGAATCAAATATGTACCATGTATCTCGTTTATATCCGTATGTACCCTGTACTTGAAAACTTTTTTTAATATTATTTCCTATTTGCTGAACCTAATTGTCAACAGTATTTAGTAGATTTTTCTTTTTGCTTTTTATTAAACTCCGTTTAACCGCTGGGTGTGGGGATGTAAATAATGATCCTGACCATTATTTAGGATGTCTTTTATTTTCGCCTCTTAGATTCGTTAAACCTCGTCAACCTGCTTTTGTTGAATCAATACTGTTCTTTCTACTCGTAGCTTAATCTTATCTTTTCATTCTTTTACCTGCTCCACATGTACCTTGTTCTTTCGTGTACACTCTACACTCTCTGTCTTGATGTCAAGATTTTATTTTCGTTGCTCTCAAGCATTCATTCGTTTTTGATTCGCCTAACTGAACTGTTAGAATATTATACTTGTGTTAAACCGTTGAAATCCTCTTGAAATTTCTATTTCAGTTGTAACTTTGAAGATAATAATACAGTCTCGAATTTTTAAATTATGTTTCATTTTGTTTCACTGCAAATTTAATTCAAGATCGTGTTTAGCACTTACAACGAAATTTTCAAGTTAAAATTTGTAGACAAAGTGGTGAGCAGAATTCTCCAGAGATTAAAATGAAATCTTGTATGAGTACCTTTTGAGTTTATCTTTCTCTCCAGTTAGAAGATGAGCCAAATTTACCGGCTAGTTTTCGAATTACTTACAGTTTTTCTGAGGGTTTCTTTTATCATAGAAAATTGTTAAAATCCACAAAGAACGAAACCTGCAGTCCATGCAATGTGAAAACCTGTCTGTTCTTGTCAAAATCTACCTTCCACCAAGCTCAACGTCAGATTTTTTTTTTGTGGTTTTGGTAAATTGAAATGTGATCTTTGGAATGGCGGTGATACCAGAATTCTATCTGAAAAATTTTTTACTGTAGAAGATTTCAAATTTGAGTACGCAAACACAACTTTTTCCAAAATAATCTTTGAAAAAAAAGCATTTATAAAGTGGGTTTATAATCAAGTGCGCTTCAATGGCGTTATTTGCACGCTTTCCTGTTCCATTTTTATGCGCTTTCCTTGTACGTTTTTTGTGCGCCTTCCTTACATTGTGCCCATTCCTAGTTCTCCGGTCGGTTTTTGTGTGTTTTTGTTTTTCTCTTAACTATGAAAACCTTATTGGTTCGCATCGTTTGTTTTGTTGCTACGCACAATTGCAGGTGGAAAGCGACGTGCTATCACTACGCGCGACGCAAGATACGGACGACGCGTTTTCGACGAGGCACGTACTTCGTTTCGACTAAAGTCTACCAAGAAAGGGTTAATTCGTTCGCCTCCAGCTCCACGTTTAATTACGCTTCGTGCGGCGTCAAAGATATTTCCAATAATTTGGTCATCGGAGAGAACTGCGCAGCTGTCGTTAAATTCCGTTTCAGCAAAGGTGAGTCTGGGCGCATTGGTACGGTGCACTGCGTCGCGTCGCCATCAACCACGTTCCTCACTGAACACATTCTTAATATTCCATTAAATTCCATGTTCCTTTGAGCGAATATTTTTGAACGGTTTTTTCATTTTTTAAAACCCAGTTTCCCAGTTTTCGTTTAAAATTCAAAAACACAACCAAAAATCTAAATTAACGCAACGCAGAAAAGAAGCTCGTAAGCCGTTGCGCCGTAAATACGAAACAGATACTACAAGCAATACAGGCGATCCGTTCTTTTCTCCAGAAACTTCTTTTGTTTTACATTTTTGTTCGAAACTCACGAATAAAAAGGCACCAAACTTCTATCGGTCCTGATCCGACGTAAGGACAAGATTTCGTGAAAATTTCAGCCTTATTTCTTCCGTAGTTTCCTCAAAATTCAGAGAAAACCATTTTTCCAACAATTTTTTCTTTTACAATTTTCTTAAAAACTACGAAACCAATAGGCTCGAAAATTCTATCAGACTTAAACCTACATTAAAAAAATCTCTGAAAATTTCAGCCCGATCGCTTTGGTAGTTTCTTTAAAATCTTAGAAAAACCACTTTTCCAAGAATTATTTATTTTGTTTTCCAGTTTTTTCGAAAACTACTGAACCAATAGACATCAAACTATTATTATAAAGTCCTATATTTATATTGACTACCATTCATGAAAATTTCAGCCATATTCCTTTTTCATTTTTCTCAAAATCGTGAACACAAATTTTGGGCAATACATACATATATACATAGTAATAATAATTATATAGGTACATGGAAAAAAATCAAGTGAAAATGGGAAAATTGTACCAATCGTTTTCTTCCCTCACGAAACGGATAATTTTCATCATCCCCACCTCTAACCTTTTTGCGAGATAAATTTTAATACTACTTTTGCATGCAACCTGTGTAAAAACACTAAAATATGTGGGGATGGAATAAAAATATGTCGAGAATGTGTTCGCGGCTTGGAGATCCTTTGATAGTGATAAGTTCCAGTACCCTCATCGTATGAAGCTGCTATCGATTAAGTATTATGGTGAATGAAATTCCGCCTCCACTCGTTTAGGCTACTTCATAGTTGACCAGGCGCACGTAACATGCGACTCGCAAAGGGGTGCTGACCAGTCAAGGATGCCATAACAGTACAGTCCAAACAAATGAATAGACGATTGTTTTAACTCGGATGTGTTTTTGAACTGGCGTGAGACGAAAATTTGTTTAGGTCACGTTTTAGTGTAGCTCGATGACATCATCGCGTGCTAATATTTTCGAATTTTACTATTTTAACCTTTTTAACATGCTACATGGATATGTTTTTCTTTTTGATGGCCACTCTGATGAGGTTCAGTGACGGAGTTTCGCTTATCTCCTAGGAAAAGGGACACCTCGAAAAGTTTGAACCCAGACGCAAAATATTAAGTCACCTACGTCACTAAGGTTGGCCTTACTCCACGTTTCATTTTAAATCTGGACTGTAGACCTCTCTGATCACGCTTAGGCCATCCATATCTCACTCGAGTATAACCTACGTATCGATAGGCGCGCCTGTAGCCCAGTCACCATTCGACGATCAAAGCGCTAACACTCGACGATAAACTGATCTCATTGCGCCGAACTCCCGCCTACAAAGTAGCGCATACTGACGCGCTTAATTATACCATATTTTCGAATTGCAGGTTTCGCATTTCTAAATATGGCGTCGGCCATCGAGTTCGAGAATCAGCGTTCGACGTTCTTTCGCGAACTGCGCCGTTACGACGACTACATGGACATTCACGAGGGCTTAGATTTGGCCGATTGCGCCGCATTCGACGAAGAGATTTTAGCACTGAATGCGCCGCCCAACACCAAACCGTGGTTCGCCGATCCCTTTTATTACTGGCTGTGCTCGTGTTTTTTACTCTCGTGGCCTTTTCGATTGGTGCTCGCCTACAACACCGTTTACGTTCATTACAAAGTAAGCGTCTGAATCCTGTATGGCACCCATTTGGCCCTACCCTACGTTTAGTCGGTCACCACTTACGCATTTAAGCGGCTCTGTGCCTACCACATAGCTCACTTTGCGCATGTGAATGTGGTCAACCTGACACTCGATGGTCAACCAAAAGCTACGACTTTGATTAGGCTTAGTGCGATTTTTCCACTCTTAGTTAAAATCTTAGTTCTTAGTTTAACTGGCAGATGATAGCGCTAAGAGTTAAATAGGATTTTAGCTATCTTGTAGAAAAATTTTTTGGCTGGTGACTGAAAAACGGACCTTGAAAACAGCTAGCGCCAAAATTGATTTTCTATCCACCTGCAAGCGCCGTTGCAGTGATTAGACGGATGCGGTTCGATTAATGCGGCGTTCGCAACACCACCCATAGTCCACGCAAACTCAGTAGCTGCACAAGCGCCACTCACTTGTGAGGTAGTGTCTGTATAAGCTTTGTTCGATTTGACTTTCGGTATATCTACTGAGTGTACACCAAGTGTAAGTTAATGTATGTCGATGAAACCCAATTACATTCAGTGCGCATGAAGGGTATATATACATCGACACTGATAAATAACGACCTCTTTTGGTGTACACCTGGGTACGTACACAACTACGCGACATCTACGATATTTCACTCAGTCTGAACTTACTCTGGACTTCGTGTAAAAAGTATATATCTACACTAAATTCGTACCGACTGATTTAACACCCATTCAAAACAAACAGCGGATATTCTCACACTGGGTGTAAAATTAGTAAAAACAAATTCTCTCTGCGTACACCGGGTGTAAAATGTATGTACACTGAATATCTAAACGAACAAAGCTATTAGCGCGTAAGTGGCAACATTTTGACGCAATATAGCTCTTCGTTCAAGGTGGTGAAAAAGTGCTGGCCCTAAAAGTTGAAGTGCGATTTTAGTACGGGTCTGGTTATTCTTTCAATTTTTGGTTCTCTGTTTTATTTTAAGTTAAAATGCGGTTTATGTTCTGTGAACTATGGTCTGTGAAGCCTACCCCAAAATAATCGTTCCTATTTATTTTCATTGGAATTATATAGCATCACAGCAATTATCGAACGTAATAATTGTGAGAGAATTGTTTGTCGTAGAGAACTAAAATTTATAAGAGATTATTAAGTAGGTAAGTATCGTTGTATGTTAGCTGAATATTTTGAGAAAATTTAGTTGAAATCGTATGACATTCCGTTTTTGAGATTCTGCTGAAATATTGAAATTTCCCAACCAGGTAAAATTCTTATTTATTATTTTAACCACACAACCCGTTACTCAAACAGAATTTCAGTGATATCTCAACAACCAACTGCACGATTTTTACTGAATCGTCAGCTGAAAAAAGTACTGCGACATCTTGTAAAAGTTTCAGCTTAATCGTACCTTGATTCGCAATATATCACTGAAATTATGTTCGGGTAATGAGTTAGAAAGTGGAGTTTCAAATCAATGATAGGTGTCAGGCTATTATCATAATGTAAATTAAAAAAATTTTAACAGTACATTTCAAGTTTAAAGTTCCAAAAATTAATTAAATTTTCATTATCACCAAACTAAACTACTAAAATTTATGGTAAGTTACTGTAGTATCCTGTTTATCATCGTTTTATGTAAAATGACTTCAACTTTTTCTCAGAACCTACTCGCCGACAGGGTCAGGATAATTCGTACTTTTCGAAAAAATAATATATTACCCAACTAGGGAAGAAAGTGAGCAATATCTCAACAAGTGCAATGTTTGCAAGCAAGAGTCGTAGGCGAGAGCAGTTATTCCACGTATTGATGAATTTCTTACTCCGAATCTTTAGTCGAGTTCCGTACAATACTTTTTGTAATAAATTTAAGAAATGCTATATTTGAACCAGAGGCAATAAAACCTGTGGATTGCTGAGTCGAATTCCTATAAAAACGGAAAGAATTTTTGATGAAAAAAAAATGAAATTAATTAAAATGGAAGAAAATAAGACATTTAAGGTGTGGGAGAAATTGAGGAGCCGATTAGGCGTGAGAAAAATAAATTAAGGAATGAGAAAAGTAAGAGTTCTGAAATTGTCCACTTTCACCAGGCCATACATGCCTCGAAAATACACCATTTCGTAGACAGGTTTAAAAAAACATTTTTTCATCCGGACAATTGGTAATTATATGTCAAACAGCCACAATAACGTTTTACTGTCGCGCACTTTTCACAGTCGAACAGAGTGGGGTACTTTTTGCCACGTCGAACACAGCCAATATCTTCCTATACGGAATTTTTATTTTTCGCAGATCACGAAGCTGTTCGGCACGAATTACGCTCATTTCACTGACTCGATCCAACAGCTGGCTTTGTTCCAATTCTATGAGACTCGAATAGACGACCTGAACGGTGGCGTCGGCGGCGGCGGCGGCGCCGGAACCGATTCGGCCGTTAACACGCCCGTATGGTCGGACGTCGTTACGCCCAGCGACGATGCAGACGGACGCTTTTACCGGGCCGCCGGCTCCGAACTGGTACCCACCTACTCGGAAGCGTTGCTGTTGCTGGACGACTACGAGACGACGACTTGCGCCACCGGCGCCACCGACGCCGCCACCGTCGCAGCCACCGCCACCAACTGCGCCACTACCGATGCGATTTACGTCAACGCTCCCACCACTATTTCCGCTGTCACTGCCGATGCGGCGGCCGTTACATGCGCCATTACGGCCAGACAAACCGACGTCGGTGACGGCCATAACGATGGCGTCGACGATAACAATGACGTTGCCGCTGCCGCCGAAAACGACGCGTTTATCGCCACATTCTCAGCCGAAAATCCGCCATCCTACGAAGAAGCGTTGAGCTTTCCAGTCGTTAATCCGATGAACACGGCGGCGGCGGTGGCGGCGCTATCGACGTCGACTTCAGCGTCAGCTTCGACGTCGCCGTTGATGAGCCGTTTTGACGTCGACGTCGGCGCTACTCCGTTCCATCGACCGCGAACTCACGCTCAATGTGATACAAGACTGCCGAATTCTCGTACTTTTTTATCAATAGAAACTAGCCTATAAGATGGCGCCACGGCTCGATAGCATCGCAATTATTTGGACCGCCCGTATTCGTGTATTGTATACTCTATTCGAACTAAGCAGAGTAGAGATAATAATGTATGTTCTAGCGCAGTTCACTTTTTCAGTAGCGCAATCTACTTTTTCAACATTCCTGATTATCCGAAAAAATCAAAAAAAATTCAATTAGGTTCTCACACCCATTTTTAGGTCAAAATCGGACCATTTCGTCTTACTTTTCATCGCTTCAAGATTTAGAAAATTCTCATTTTTTGTACTAAACTTTCATCAATTTTCACTTTTTTTTTTATAAAAATTTACTCAAAATCCTCGAAGCTCAAAATTCCTAACGTCGTCGTAGATTTCTCAATTTTTTCATCAATTTTTCGAAATCTAGAAAGTCGAAAAATTCCAAAATTGTCAGTCACTCATTTTTTTAAACAAAATTGAACCATTTTATCTTAATTTCTCTTCACTTGTAGTTCAAAATTTTTCAAACTTCTGTATTATTTTTTCATTCTTTTTTACATAACTTTTCTTAAAATCTTCAAAATTCAAAATTCCTAACGCACTCATGGTTTTCTCAACTTTTCACTCATTTTTTCAATTTCATAGAAAATCAAAAAACCTCAGTTTTCACAGTGAATACTTACCCTCTTTTTAATCAAAAGCAGTCCATTTTATCTTAATTTTAGATCACTATAAGTTCATAAAATATTCTGCGCCACCAATCATTTTTAATCATCATCAAATTTATCATTGAAAAACAGTAATTGGAAGAAATTTTCCAAGTTTTCAATTACATCGCATTTTTTTTTCCTCAAAAATTGACATATCAAAGAAATTTTCAAGATTTTTAAATGCCCTTATAACTTTGAAAAATTCTTCAGGATTATCTTCAAATCTAATTTCAATTACTTCACAACACGTCATTTCAACATGTAACTTGATTAATATTTTTTACAAAATTCAAGCAAAGATGTGTGCAAATAACTTTATCATAATTTTGATATTTATCAATATTGTAAAAAATATTTCATCAATTCACTGTATATCGTTTCAAAATTCACTTCAAATGAATCAAAATGATTTGTTTTCATTTTTTCGAGAAGCAACCTTATATGTTTCTTTAAAATGAATTATCTGTATGAATTTTATAATCATTCTTCCATTTTTTCCTTTTTTTCAATTTAGAAGTCGATCTTCGAGGATTTTCTGTTTGAATATATTTTTCAATTTTAATCATTTGGTACCTTACATAAAGGTATTAAATAACTCTCATACTATCTTTGTTCAAACTAATTAGATTAATACCTTAAGGACAATTGTAAAAAAAATTTCTATATAAATAAAATTATGTGATATCTAAAAACATTCTACATAGTTTTAATATTGTTAAGTATGAAGTACATACGAGAACATATAAAAAAGGAATTATTCATTTTTTATATAAAAAATTTTGTTAGCAGCTGCTACTATCTCATTTAGATTTTTAAATGTAGGATAAATTTATTTCTTGGTACTTGAACCTTGTAATGCCCCCACGGTAGTGTGTCAGTTTGACCCTCAACCAAACATCTCTTATCAAATGAACTTAAACCTCTTTTATTTTGCTCAATGGTATAAATATTATGTCTTTTACTCATCATTTTTTGTTTAAAATTCCTTGTTGTATTATTTTCCAAACATTCTTTATAATCATTATGAATTATCTGATTTTTAATAATATGTTTCTTTACACCTTTGGCTTTTTTCATTTCATCATTTGCTGCAAAAACTTTGTTAGAATATAATTTAGAAGCCAGTCCAATAAATTCTTCTAAAATTTTCCCATTCATCTCATCTTTGAAATTACTTAGTACATTTTTTTATTAACTTGAGGAATTTCATACAGAAGTAGTAAATAAATATTCATTTTTGCTATCAGGATTTAGCAGGCTGCGAATGTAAAATCTTGATTCACAGCTTGCCAAATTCTGGTAGCGAAAATTAAACATTCATGTACTCTACTCACACAAACTGATTAAAAAAGCCCTGTGATAAAACCCTGACGACTTTTTTGGTACTTGCAGCATTCATACCCCGAAATTGAAATTGGCAATGTTATTTATTTTCAAACTTTGAAACTTTTTTATAATTCAAATCTTGTTGACGACAGCATCGTTGTTGTTATTATTTTATTTAATCTTTATTTGAAAAAAATTCTTTAGCTGAAGCTGGGATTCGAACCTGGTGTATAACTGAAGTGGTTAACCAGGTATTTATCCATACGCCTATGAGATAAAGCCAAAAAGAGATAGGAAAGAAAAGGTACTTTAATGAAACAATTTCAACCAGTTATAGACATACGTATTTTCTTTCCACGTGCCTACGAATTTGTTGATGATGAAGTAAGGAAGAGGCGTGTTTCCCATATTTATTGTAGCGTAAAGAAAAATAGGTGAGTATATTAGCGAAAAAAATAAAAGATTTAAATATTAAATTGTAAAATATATTTCACGCGCGAACTGGTTTTGATTATATTTTGGTTATTGCAAAGGCTTTTTTGGAAAGATGTATTTGTGTAGGATAGTGTGGAATACCTTGTCGTGAGAGATATTCTCACCAGAAAGAAACTCAACAGAATTTAAGCGTGTTCAGCCACTTTGTACATAAGTACGGGTAAGCCAGAACCAGACCGAACACTGTCGATTTTAGAGCCAATTTGGGTGGTTTATATACGGCTTATTTACACGCACACAAACACACGTACGTAAGAGAATATGTACGTTGGTGAGAACGGCCAGGTCGCATCATCCCTTATCGAGATAAGAGATGGGTGGCCGGTTCGTGTACGAATCGTGACATCATCTTATTGTGTCACAATTTGGTACTCGTACATTACCTGCAAGTACGTACAGGTAATTACGATCGAACGAGTTTTGTGTGTTTAACGTCACAAGGATGATTATTTGCCTGCCCTTTGGGGCGGCGACTGTTGTCGAGGGGTCCGAGCCCCTTTACCTCATACCAGTGAGTCCCCACAGATAGTGTCATTTAATAAATAAATGATGCAGTTTCTTTAATTGGAGAGGTGTTTTTTTCTTCTGTATTTGCATGTGCAGATAAAATATATTTTGTGGGAAATTACCTTTGACTAAAGGAAGGTACGAAAAATTGTGAATTTTATTATTATTATGTGTTAGCAGAAGTTGTCAGCTTTCACATGTTGTTGGTTTGGAAAATACATCTATTACATTCAGTGCAATGGAGGTACCTGTGGAGAAACGCCAATCCTGAGTGTAGATCACAAATATATAGTTTACTTAAATTCTTCTGTACACAATATGTAAACAGCTAATGTGGCGTATTTTTTACATTATCAACCAACTTTTTAGCAGGAAAAAATGAAGATAATGTTCTCCTCTTTGAAGGTTTATTGTATTAAGAGGCGAACTATATAAAGTCGAATACACACCATCTCTCAAGTTGATACTCCCCCTTCAGACCTCAAAGATGTTTTAAACCATACTTTAAAGTTTTTCTGATTTTCTTGTTAAAAGGTTGCAATCTTACGGAAAATTTCATAGTTAGTAAAAAGTTTCTGTATAAAATTTTCCACGAATTAAGAAATATATACATTTTTCATAAGCACAATAGTATTGGAATTGAAAGTTGTCAAACTTTTTACTGTACTTACAAAGTTTTGTTTTTAGGGGACTGTTAAAGTGGGTAAAATTAATTTGAGGGGTGAAAACCTTTACGTTCTATGATGTGAACTACCCAATATATAAACATCTTTATAATTGTTTTTCAAAAAAATATTTTTCAAGTCAGTAGGTAAAATGGCGCCCTAAAAGTGAAAATGTACTACTCTCAATGAAAATATATCAACGTTAGGAAAAACGGAGCAAGATATCCTAATTGCTGCACTTTTTTGTCATATTACAAAATACAATATTAGCCTTTTTTTTTAAAAAAAGATGAAAATAATATTCGAGGAACACGAAAAACGATAAAACTCGCTATATTTTATTCGCCGATAACGCGCAACAATTATAAGGTAGTCATGTATATAAATTAAATAATGATGCTAACACATAATACACAGCGGAAAGTAATTAATAATAATAATAATATTAATACGTACTGATAATTATAGCTATATATATAATAATACAGTATATATATTTAGGTACTGTATTTTAATGTAAAAATAATGATGATTTTTTACTGATAATACCATTTATAGGAATAGGTGGGTATATGTATAGGTAATACGATAACGTTTAAATAATTATTAAAATTAAACTACCTACCTCAAGTCGAATAAACGACAAAAATTTTGGTAGGCTGTACGATGGAAAAAAACAAAAAAGGCTACGTAGCCTATGTTTGTATGTTCTTCGATAAAATACAATGGATATTTTAAACGTGTAGGTGTAGGTACATATACGCTATTATCATACAATCATGATGTAGTTGTAGGTATTCGCTGCAACAAAAATTTTTTCTCAACTCATACACCAAAAAGAGATTATTATTAAATTGATTTTGATTAGCAAATTACGAGATTTCCAAAGTAGTTTGAGATATCGCGAGGGTAGAAACAGTGTAGAAATGAGTTTTTTCTCAATGTTTATTGTTTATTTCTTTACAGCACCGTTTACACGTACCTACGCAAGTTGCAAAATGTCATAATGAAAAAGGGCCAAATTACATGGTGATGCTAACACAAACGACCAAGTTCGCTTCTCGATTATATTAAATTATATCTAAAATTTGATTCACGAATGAAGCTTACATGTTTAATTGAATAAATAATAACCTCTTTTTCGTGAATTCGTTGAAAAAAATATCGTACTCAACTAATTAGCAAAATGAGTGATAATCAACTCGTTGCTCACTCGCCTGCACCTCGTCCTGCAACTACGCAACTCGTTAACAGTCACTCATTTTGCTAACTAGTTGAGTAAAATACTATTTCGGTTTTGAAATATGCGCATATTTAAGCCATTTTTATTAATAATTATTAAAAAATTACGTCAAAAAAAAAAAATTACGAGAATATTAATTAGACACGTAAGGAATATTACCAGCTACGATAAAAACAATGAAATAAATGATTTTATAGGCCTATGACTGACGGCGGTAACGTTGAGTGGTATAACGCGAAATACCAACAATACAATTTTTTATTTAATTTTTTATTCGATTATTTAGCGAAAAGTAGCGTATTCGAGCCTTATAATATTCATATAGGTATACGTATCTACTTCAACCACCGAACTCGACCTCATACATAGGTGCGCACTCCTTTCGCTTTTTCGTCCATCACGGCGAAGTGCCTACACAGGCGAACAGACGAAATCGATTTGAATGCTGAACTTGCGTTTTTAGGTTAACTAATCCGTGCGACCGCAGCGTGACCAAACAAACGTCACAAAAGTGCATAAAAACAAGCCTGCATGACTGCTGCATACGATGAACAATTGTCAACTGCAGTACTGGAGGAGCAGGGAACCTTGCAGGAAGAATGCCCCACCCTGTGCTGGATTTCCCATTAGCCTGCAAAATTTAACTAGGCTCACCATAACTATGAAATTCCAAACTGAGTCAGAGGTACAGCATGGGTGTAGGTTTACCAGAAAAAGTTTCAATAAAAATTTTTAAAACACCCGAGTTTTCTATGAAAATTTACTAATTAAAATTGATCTCAAGAAACAACTCAGGTGTGGGCATGGGTACATTTATTCATAAACTTTGAGACAGACGTTGATTTTGTTCTAGTGTAAAATTTTACCAATATTTCGTTGCCATTGGATTTCGCATGTATGATCTAGAATAGCTTACCAATTTAAACAGAACTATCCGATTTTTATTTATTGATAAATTTGGGGTAAAACTGGAAACCGGGACATTAGGCTCAACCAGCTGGGATACCGGGACTGTTACCTCAAATTGAGACAATCCCTGTCAAACCAGGACATATGGTAAGCTGAAGTTTAACTGTTGAGATACACATATGGTAAAATAGAGTTGAACCCTGCTACTCATTAACGGTTTCACTATTTCGTACAATCAGTACTTACACTTTCAGCATTATCTCTTGTTTTTTTATCAACAAATCTGATACATTATTGGTGGTTTACCTTTTTCCACTCCAAAATACATCTGTTACAACATATTTTCTTCGCAAATATAACATAAATACTACATTATACATTTCAATTCTTCCATTTAGTTACCTAATTGAAATCTTATATTAATCACTGCTACATATTTTTAGTTTTATTTCAAACAATAGGTACTTACTTGTTTTCTTTAATTGCTCCTCCAGTAAAACTTATTTTTTATTGTAAAGGCAGCATCAGGCTGTCTCACTCTCAGGCATTCGACAATAAGTTGTTAGACCACTCCCACCACTCTTTGCTTGACTATTTGTTGAAAAATGTGCAACTAGTATAGATTTTAAACTCTCTAGGCCATCTGATTTCTTAGGCTCTCCTCGGTAATTGCCAACCTAGTCAGCCCAAAGCAGGCTCTGCTGCAGGCTTCGATCATATAGTTGTATCGATAGGCCTACTCAACAGTTGATTCTTGCCAATGTTAATCGAGTGTACTATGATTAAAAAACAACCTACAGTGGACATAGATTTTCTGAACATGCAGTAGTAGATCTTCTTTCATCTGTTTTCAGTCTGTTGGTTTTGTGAATCTAAAGTTATCTAAATACTTTGCTGTGAATCATGGTGAATCCAGTAAATTATGAAAACATATTCGAAAACATGTGCAGAAAATTTATTCACACTTTAGTGTTTCTAAATTTTGGCACTGATTTTCACATTTACCTGGGTATCCTCACATCCTCTACATAATCGAAGGCTATAGGTCCCTTTTTTAGTCCATGGTCACGTGATAAACATACAACCAAGGAAAAGGTTGTATTCCATGAAACTAAGGCTATAAAACCCGTATTCCAGAATTTTTCTTAACATTAAGTAAGACTTACCTACTCATTCGACCATGCTTATGCTATACTTATACATGGGAGTCACAGATACAAAAGGTTCTACTTAAATAGCAAATCTTTACTTAAGTATCATTCTAGAAATCAGATGTAATAATTTCACATGGTTATGCTCATCCGCCGTTTTCCTCCCAATCAGAAATTCAACAATTTATTAACACATTATACACTGAAACATTAAAATATAATATAATGATCGAAGGGTAAATTATGCAGGTAAATACTAAATAGGAAAAAATGCTGAAGTTTTTTGCATCAAATTGCTTAAATTTTATAATTTTAGCATTTTTTATGAATTTGCATTTCTTCTGAAGAAATCTCTTGGCAACTTGAAATTTTAGCATTCTTGATGATCAACCAAATTCGAATGAGTATTATATATTAATGAACTGGGACAAAACCATCCGAAATTATTCAGAATCTCCTAAATCATATAGCAAACTGATATTATGCCAGAGACAAAGAGCTAAAGAGATCTCTAACGCCCCAAGGATGCGCTGTAGTTTAAAAACATGTAAAAGATAGAAAAGAAGCAAACGCAAAGTTGTACGTTGCGCACATTTCATGAAATTTATGATTGAATTTTTGGAGAATGTCTGTTTTTACGTCATTAAAGCCACACTACGCGTACGCAGTAGCAAATATCCTGACCATAAACTATTCAACTTTGACATATGTTTTTGATCGACCGGTTGGAGATATCTTTAGCGGTATGTCTCTGTATAATACTGAAAAATACTATTGGGAAGAAAATGGTGGACGAGCATGCCAGTGCCTATAGCTATCAGAGGCCTAGTGGAACGTAGCAATCGAAATCATGCTCATTGTCAGAATTTATTAGTCTGTATGCTGATGCCTTATATGGTGCGTTTACACGAAACGTTCACTCGGTTTTCCCCCGCTCTACCCGGAGCAAACTTTCCTCAGCTCCTCGAAGCAGTTTGCAAAAAGGTTGTTCTAGAAACAAATTCTATTTTTTCGCGATTTTAAACTCTCTGTTCTGCAGCCATTCACACCGCAAACAAGTGCAAGGTAATGTTCTTGCTCGATTTCGTTTGTTCGACTCTCCGTTGGTTTATGAATGCACCTTCAACCGTAGGCATTAGTTGACAAACTGCAAACACGACAGAACTGCTGTCACTTCTTGACAAAGGTCAAATTTTTGGCAAACTCGTTGCCAGTCGACGCGACACCAATAGCGGCAGGAGGGGACTGTAAAATGTTCCATAAAAAAATGGATTAAATAGAACAGTATAGAAGAAAAAAAGGAGAAAAAAAAAAGAGAAAAATAAGGAGAAAACTGAAAGAGGAGGAAAAAGGCTATCGGAAGCCGAGTCCTCCACAATATATTACATGAAATGAAAAGCGGCGTTATCGTCGAGTACGCGTATTGTCTGAAATATTTACATGCGATGGGGTGTTGGGAGTACTCGACGTTGGAAGAGATGTGTGGAAAAGTCGATCGTGACAACGTCCACATGCAAAAAAAGAATTAAGAGAAATATATCCAAACGCGCACACACAAAAAAAGGAAAAAAAACAACAACAATAACAACAACAAGAGAACCTAATTGCGATATCTCGAAGATCAAAAATGATGGAATGCTTAGAGACGGGGGAAGGGGCGGAGGTGATTGGGCCAGCAAAAACGACGTTTGGTTGATCTGCAGTAGAGCAGCCGCAGCAGCTGCGACACGACCGCGATGCGCTAATTAGCCGCATTAACATACAGGAGACGGCGAAACGACGGACGCGTCTATTGCTCGACATTTCTTTCTCCGACCGAAACGGCGCCGGTTGACGACGAGATGGCGCTGTAGGCGCCAAGCTGGCGGCCGCAGCGTCCGTAGGGTCGGCGGCCGACCGGACGAGGCCAATCCGTCTAATCGGAATCGCTGTCCGATTCGGGAGGCGGTGACAACCGTCGCACTTGAGGTTCGCTTTTGGTAGGCGCCACGACAGTGGCGGCGGCGGCGGTCGGTGGTGGTGGTGGTGCGGACGGCTTCGTGAGCGTCGCCGCAATGTAGTCGTTGGTGGCTTCGGCGTGCGTTTTCTCGATCTCCACCCTGCGCCAGGGAAACAAACGCCCAAATTACCCGAGGTTTTGTTAATTATTCGCGAGTAGGCGCCCGTAGGCTCTGGACTTGTGGGTTGAGCGAGTGATTCGAATCCTAAATATTAAGCGAGGGATTCGTGATTCGAATCATATTTTATAGCAACGATTCGTGATTCATGATTCGTGATCACGATTCGATTGTTTTGATAAGGAATCAAAGTGTCTAGCACGAATTGTTTGATTTTACCAGATCCTTATAGTCATTCGTATCAGTAAACTTATGACGACACTCGTGAAAAATCTGTAAAAATGGCGACTTTGAAAATAATTCCGTACAAAAAATTTACAACACCCTATTCACTTTAAGAACGACACGATCTCATGAAGGCAGTTACACATATTAGCACAGTTGAGCATAATCAATAAGCGCCATTGAAATTGAAAATTTATGACCACAACCTGCATGGGACTTCATGTTTTTCTTGAAACGAATTGGATATTAAAACATAAATTTTCGTGCATTCTAAAATACAAATAGCTGGAACATACATACATACATACGTACACATACACAGATATATATATACACAAACAAACATAAATACATACATACGTACATAGTATACAAAAATTCAGCCAAATTAATAGAAAATTTGAGAAAAAAGAAAAGTGGAGAAATGGCTGATTCGTGATTCGATTCTTTTTTTTCCTCTTCATTTACATCCCGAAAGAATGCTTCGCGGGGATTGAATGTTTGAATTTGCTGACTATAAAAAAACAAAAAACTCTACAGCTGATTGGTAACCGCAGTTTTTTAAAAATTTCTGTTAAAAATATTCCAAGTCGTCGACTGCTTTCAAAGTTTTCCGATTTTCCGACTGATTTTTTTGGTTGGGAGGATGACTTACTCCCTTCGGGCCCCCTCACCGTCGGAACGTCTATGATCTCTTTTTTGTTTGAGGAAATGAGTGATTTGTAATTTGAATTCAGAAACTTTTTATGATTTGCCCTACCAACCCATCCCTGTCCAAGTTTTTAAACATAAGTCTTATACAGTGGTGTTTAGAAGTTAAACAGCTTGATAATTAGCCGAAACGACTATAACCTTTCTAATTTTTGAATGGGTGTTAAAAATTTTTCGACCACTTTCTTATTATGAAATATCGAATCTTTTGTTATCTATATCGTCCACATATGTACAAACTGTCGTATCAAGTTTTACTGATAGTTGAAAAACCTTGTTTGAACTTGAAAAAATAAATTAAAAAAGTTAAGTGCGCTAAACATGCGTTTTTTTTTCAATTTAAACCAAATTTTTAAGTTGAATCGGCAGAAGACCATATAATGTATAAATGTGCGCAAAAAGGCGGACGGATTGGACAATTGCCTGCTTCTGCAGTACGTATTTCGTATTCGTGAATTTTTCAAAATCATGAGCGCAGAAATTTGTTCAAACAAATTATGCCCCAACGACTGAAAATATTTCTACCCATCCGATTTAATCGATTTTTTGGGGACCAAGTTGTCCTGTAATTCCCATAAAAAATTTGGTTTAAATTGAAAATAAAAAACAATAGGCCTACAGGTATCGTGAATTCTTGGCTTATTTCTCAATGTTTGACACAGCTGTACCTTCCTGAGAACATTTTTTGAGGAGCAGTAAGTCAATATCTAGCTACATTACGACCCTGTATAGGTGCTCGTATAATATTGTTGTTTGGTTTTTTTTTATACGGATCTCAGATGCAACCTATAAGGCTATAGCCGGATCTCTCTATCGCTCACCTGTATTCGTGCCTGGCTAAATGCCTGACGTATTTTTCGGGAGGCGAGTCGCTGTCGCTGTTGCATATCGAAACAGATCTGACCGTCGTGTGCGATACTTGAGTTATGGGCATCGTGAATTCCACGAAACAATATTTAGCCAATTCATCCGGAACTTGATCGTACGACGTGAGCGCCAGGTGGCACACCAAATTGTGATTCGTATAAGCTCCTGCAAAGGACGACACACACATTACGGTGGTCAAATGGTACGAGTGACAGAGACAGACAGACAGATTGGCAGAAAAAGAGATTCGAATACGGAAGAGCGACGCAGACGTCCTTTTGCCTACCTTGTCCTTCTTTGGGTAAACGAGACATGCGCCAGACGATGGCTCTATGGTGATGTTCGTATTTGGCGTGACCCGAAGTCACTTCGATTAAGTGCGTTTCCAGCGTGTCGACGGCGCCTAAAAATCTTTCTATGCCTTTGATTTTGCCCGTCCTGCAACGAACGAATATTTAGTTAATGTTCGAACGAATATAATTATTATCTACGCTAATGGTGAAGGTAAAAGTGCCCTACAGTGCGGATTTCTCGGTAGCCACCCTATATCCTACTGCCACCTTTGCCTTTGTTACCTCAAACTGGACAAAGAAATCGTGTTTCGATTCGGCACTCCATGACCGCGGCCTTTCTATCAATAAAATAACTTCGATAGTAGTTCAGTGACCTACAGTCGTTCTTTTAGCAGATTTTAAAACCTGTTATTTATTTGTTTATTATAAGCTTTTATTTTACTCACTACTGCGATTTTAAAATATGCCAATACTGCGGCCAACCTTCCGCAACGAAATAATATTTATTTAGCATGAAGCTGAAGCCAAAAAAATAAATAAATAAAAGCCTATTTTTCAAAAATTTATTCGGTATTTGTGTCGAAGCTACGTGGCTCAATGTTAAAGAAAATATGCCAATTTTATGATTTTCATGAAAAAAAAATCTAGCGTAGCAGTACTTCGCTAGAAAACCCACTCAGCTAATTTTAATCTGCGATAATTTAAATAAAAAAAATCTATAACCTAAATTAATACAATGCAGAAAAGAAACTTGTAACCTCTTGCGCGCCGTAAATACGAAAAAGATAGTTCAAGCAACAATGGTCAATTTTTTTTGTTTTTTCGAAAACTAACGAATCTAATAGGAACCAAAATCGTATTAAATCTGATCTGACGTAAGTACTATATTTCGTGAAAATTTCAGCCTTATCCCTTTCATAGTTTCCTCAAAACCAACAAAAAACCACTTTTCTAACAATTTTTTATTTTCCAGTTTTCTCCGAAACCGCTGAAATAATTGGAATTAAATTTCTATCAGACTTGCCCCTAGCCTTAACACTAAAAATCTATTACGAAAATTTCAGTCCAATCTATTTTGTAGTTTTTTAAAAATTTTAGAAAAACCATTTTTTCAATAGTTTTTCGTTCTCCATTTTTCTCGGAAGCTACTGAATCAACATACATCAAACTCCTATCAGACTTGGTCCAATATAAGGACTAACATTCGTAAAAATTTCAGTCTTATTACTTTCGTAGTTTTTTTTCAAAACCGTGAATACAAAATTTTCTACGATAATTTTGTTTTCTCCAGTTTCTTCAAAAACTACTGGACGAATAAGCACAAAATTTCTATGAATTTTGCACATATATAATAGCAATATATCGTAAAAATTTCAGCCCAATTCCTTTCCTAGTTTCTTTAAAATACTGAAAAAACAACTTTTCCAGAAATTTTGTGCTCTCCAAGTTTCTGTGAAACATACTGAGCCAATACGCAAAAAACTCCTATAAGATCTAATTCTAAATAATGACTATCATTCGTGAAAATTTTAGCCCTATCCTTCTGCAGTTTTCTTAAAATCATGAACATAAATTTTGCGCGATACTCACACACACACACACACATAGATATATATACAGGGTGATTCACATTTCGACGCACTATAGGAAAGTAACATTTTGTTGCATCCAAAAATGACTTGCCATGCTCTTTCAACATAAATATAAACAGTCAGTCATTATTCAATGTACCGAAAAATGAGATGTCAGTAACAAAGTATGAAATCAATCATTATCTGATGAGGCAACAAATTACACTTAATGAGGTTTATTGAATATTAGGGCTGAAATCTTTGGTCAGAGTATTATTGGACCTTTTTTCATCAGATACTTTAAAAGGAGAGACGTATGTGGAACTTTTGCAAGGATAAACATTTGATGGAATACATCAGATCGTAGAAGGGCGTAAAATTTGGTATTATCAATATCATCATGGTCTCGCCCATACTTACCAGACTGCATCTCAAGTACAGGTACCAAATTTCACACCCTTCCAAGGTCTGGTGCATTCCATCAGATATTTCTCCTTGCAAAAATTCCGCGTACTACTCTCCTTTTAAAGTATCGGATGAAAATAGCCCAATGATACTCTGACCAAGGATTTCCGTCCCACTGTTCAATAAACCTGATCAAAGGTAATTTGTTGTCTTATCGGATATAGTCATCAAGTTCATACTTTGTTACTGACACCGCATTTTTCTTGTGCGTCGAATAATGACTCGCTGTTATATTCACACCGAAGGAGCGTGTTGAGTTAGTTTTGGATGCACCAAAATGTTATTTTCTTATGGTGCGTCGAAATGTGAATCACCCTGTATATATACTGTATATATTACTATAATAAATATATTTGTATATATATATATAGACACACACACTCACATTTAAAACAATTGGGTGAAAATGGGAAAATGGTATCAATTGTTTTTTTTTTCGTGAAATGTATAATTTTCATTATCACGAACTCGAACCCTTTTGCAAGGTCAATTTTAATACCCCATTTACAAACAAACTGGGTAAAAAAAAAAAGAAGGAAATAATAGCCTGAAAACATCATGTACCGAAAATTTCCGCAGTATACCCTCCCAGCGAGCTTCTTTTCTAAGTACGCCTCACGTTTGTCATCCTTTGTCCAATTCATTTTTCTTTTTCGCTAATTCCTTACTATATATTTGTTCCTATCTTCGGCATTATTCATTAATGGCAACTAGGTACCTATGCATCATTTCAAACCAGCTGTATTGGCTGGTCGGCGTTTTCTTCGATATTTGCCAGACGAGTGTGGAAGTTCATATATTACATCATTAGATGAGTATATGTTTGAATTTGTGTCACCTGTATGCTCGTTTGCATGTGTGGGTGCACCAAGACTGAAATATTAAAAAACAGACGGTCTCCCACTCCTTTTTAATTGGCTTCACCCGTTATGAAGGAGTTGAAATAAATAAAATAAGATATCTCCGTGTGGGAAGTCTGGTTGAAATCCCGTCGTTAACAGATTCGTAATCTAAATATTGTTCTCATATGTTGGATAGCTTATCAAATAGACCAATCCGAAGATAAGGGCACCGTTTTTGGGTCGAGAACACTGCAGTAGCCGATCTCGCACCTAACCTGCATAATACCCAACCGCATGACGCCACTCAGAACATGGTTTGTCTTTTAAAAGCTAAGATAACGTGTCTAAGACCCAATGAATTCAAATTTTCCCAATAAAATGGTCATATTATGTCTGGAAATCGTTGGCCATTCGCGCTGCAACCAGCATAACAGTAGTAACATTGTACAACATTCGAAAAGAGTACACAACACTATCGCCATGGAAGACACGGACCCCGCTTTCAGAATGTAGCTGCATGGAGCAGGCCTGACAAGAGGGGGAAGAGGGATTTTTCTGGGCCAAGGATTTTTAGGAGCTTAGCATTCTGAAAAAAAAGAAGAGAAAAATTAGTAGCCTAAACGTAGATGCCATTTTTAATTTTTCAGGGGGCCCATAAATTTTTTCTCCCTCGGGCCCGAATTTCCTATCTACGAACCTGGCGCGGAGTGAAGGCTGACGTAGCCATAAGATAGGATAATGAGGGTGGAAGGGTTTCATATTGGGTGCGCAATGTGACTAAGGTATAGGTGCAAAGTATAGATATATTAATTATATTATGTCGTGAAACATACCTGCGATGGGCAGACTTCACGGAGCCGTATCGAAAGTGCTTTTCGACCCGAAACAAGTAAATCCAGCATTCGGGAATCGGAATTCGAACGACCACGTCTTCGCATGGAATCTGACCGAGTTTGCGACTCGTGAAACCCGGTACCATTATATCCGCCGTTATGTCCACCTGGAAGACGCGATAAAAAATTGAAAAAAAAAAACACACTCTCACAGCAAATTATACATTGAAACAAATGATGGCGGCGGGATTTTTGTACCATCGCCAACTAGGCGGCCGAAAGTTGGCGTCCTCTTTCTTACCTTGTTACCGCAAATACGGAATACGGTTTTCAACTGGAGTGGCAGCTCACGATTCTTAGGCGGCCTAACGCGAAATCTCATCAGCTCCAAGTAGCAAGCGTCAGGTGGCTTCAACCTGCAGCCAAAGAAGAAAAAAAAATGGCGAATATTAGCAAACATCGCCACAATCATATTTGACTCAAGAATAGCAGTTATAGAGTCGGAATAATCGTTGCTGGAAATACTACCTACATGGAACATGTTTTTGTTATACCTAACTAGTCTGCTAGAGATCATTGGGTTACAGACGTTAAAACAGCCAGAAGGGTAAGGAATCTGAGATTGGAGGCCTCCAGAGACATTTTTACAAAATAATGTACTCTATATCCTATACTATAATACGAGCAATAATTTTATATGTGAGTATGTGTGTATGTAAACGCGTTATGAAGAACCAGACCGACGATGTTGGTGAATATTAAGTATAGAGGTATTTGGATATTGAAAAAACGATCTACATAGGTCTCAAGTTTGAGAAAATTCGTTGAGCAGATACATGAGCATCTCAATCCAACGAGCATATGAATTAATACTAGAGTCACAATTCGCTCGTTTTCAGTGAGGTCGCTATCCCCACTCCGTTAAACCTAGATGTCCCATTTAAAATACATAAGAAATATACGTTATTACCTGAATTTTTAGCCATAATTCTCTTATTTAATGATAGCTACTTTTTTGTAATGAATAAAATTTTAGAGGAGGTTTTAAGAAATAAAAAGAGCCAAAAAACAAGAAGTTGAAGTCCTTAGAAACCGAGAAAAATTGAAAAAGAAGATGAAATCGGGCATCAAATTGGCTTAATTTAATGTTATTAGCAGGCTAAACTTAACCCTAAAAAAAAACTGACGATAAGGCTCAAAAACAGTGAATTCATGAAAATGAATAGTTATAATAGGAAAGTTGAGGTGAAAAATACGCACTCTGGTAGCGAAAATAATAATCGGCCGAAAACAAGATAATGGATGAAAATAGGTATAAATGTATTGATCTTGTAATGCAAAAATTTCTTTTAAAAATGAGTTTTTATGGTTACAATTTTATAAGATTTGAAGATTATCCTCTAACGATTAGTGATCATTCATACTAAAATCTTTTCCATTCTCAGAAAATCAATTTAAACTTTTTTCTGTTCTTATGGAAAAATACATGGGAAAAATACACTGTCCTGTTTTCAGACTGCGATAATATGAGGCGAATTTAGCGCTCCTTGTGGAGCCTCCATTTCCCAATAGCTATATTTTATTTGTCAAAAATAACGACATGGGGAGACATTGAGGGAAGCTATTCCACTATTGTCAATTTGATTCCACTCTTCAATTGGGGCATTCATCTTTCAAGAGCAGAATAGCGCTCATTTTATTTTTTTAAACAGCTCCTCTAAAAGTTCATTTATTACTAAAAAGTAGGTATCTCATTGAATAAGAGAATTATGACAAAAAATTAGGGTAAAAACACATATTTCCTATGTATTTTAAATGAGATGTCTATATTTAATGGAGTGGGCGTATCTGGCTTCGAAAAATGTCATGTAAAACATAGCGTATTTTGTTTCTAGTATTAATTCATATGCTCATTGTTTCAATCTATCCATCAGCATCAAGTAATAACAACGAAGGATGAAAAATTGATAAACCCTAAGAGTAATGAATAAAAAAAGATTTTATTAGCAAATTTTGAAAGGCCTAAACTGCGAATGATTATTATGAATTATGACTAATGAAGTATGAGTTAAACATCACGATCTTTTAATTCTTGAGATAACCTACAAAAGCAATAATACTGAAGGATATATCCAATACATCCGAGTAAAGTTCAGTGAACTAGGTACTTTTAGTTATCATTGCAAAGACGTATTATGTTTTTTTGTTTTCTAGCTATTTAAACTGTCCATACATGATAAATATACAGTCAAAGACAAGAACCTTAACTTATTACAAACATCAGTAAATTATTATTAATAATAATACATCGTGGGAAATAAAAAAATCAAAATGGATACCTGCTGAATACTTTGAATGTATTTTCAGTATCAAGATTATATTGCTAACATTTTATTTAGTTTGGTCATTTCTTTTTTTCTAGTTTTGTCCTTGGTTGTTTTTGCCCAACTGAATCTTGATCTTTGTCATATGGATATTGATTTATGATTTGTGGGACTGGTATTTTAGACTTACTGCTCAAGTCTTGGCCTTGCAGAAAGTTTAAGACCAAGATTTTGATGCTTGTTGAAAATGACTTTTCTCATCACTACAAAATCTATACCTAGTCCAATAATCCTACAATACTAAATTCTAATTTACGAAAACTATTTTACTGAAAGACTTTTCACCACAAAGTGTATTTTTCCCCAGTAATACCTTTCGTGATTTTGAATTCTGATACAAAGAAGGAATAGAAAAATGCAAATTTCCGTCTTCTTTATGGAAAAAAAAAAATTTTATTTCACCTAACCACCCAAAAAGTGATAAAAAAAAAGAAAAATTCCAGCTTAAACCATGATGCTGATTATTAATCGCTTATTTGCACCGATTAAATTGATTTTTTTCAATCGATTATTTCCTTCGACTAATCCCAATTAATTATTGAGTTTTGTCAAAAATAATCAAAAATAATCGGTACTTGGCAATCAGAATTTGATAATTACAAATTTCACTGATTAGTGATTATCAACAAAAAATGAAAATTGTCCACTAATGTCAATTACCAATCCAGTAACATACTAATTATTTATAAAGTGTGATCTAAAAAATTGTAAAATTGCTCTCATGTTGAAATTTTGGCGGCATTATACGAAGTTGAATCACTGTGAAGCAGTGATGCCGAATATTAATCAATTTAATCGAATAATTGATTGTTTGAAGCCGATTATTATGGAAAATCGATTATACGTAAAATAATCGTTTGATTACGATTAATCGATTATTTTTCAATAATCAGCATCACTGGCTATAGAGTCTTTTATTCAAAAGACAAAAAAAAACCCACCACACCTTACCTCCCACTAATAAGTAACAACAACGATGATCTTACACACACTTAGGCTGAGTGACTTTTCACAAAAAATGAATTACACGCATAGTTAATATATATAGAGGAAGGGATAAGCTGTCAGCCTACATTGAAAATTAGTCGATGTTATGTGCTCTGCAGGCTAAACTATCATTAATAAAATTTACTAATTTTCAAGGCAGGCTGACAGCTTATTGATTTCTCCATGTATCAGTGCATCTAAGGCCTTAGCCATTCAGACAAGCGTTGAACGATGATCAGCATCAATGCTCAAAAATACAACACAGTTTGAATCTGAGCATTAACGCGATACCGCTCATATACTCAAAAGCTTGTTCGTGTGGTCTTAACTCATTTTTTGTGAGAAGTCACTTAGCTATGGATGAGACCATCGACAATATAACTATAAGTATACAATGATAGATATATGCCCATTTGTACATATTTTATTAAAAAAAAGCAAAACAAAAACAACCCACTTAAACAAACCATCTCTCCAAATGATAAAGGAATAGAAAAATACCAATTGAGTAAGAAAACAATAAATCACCACACCTTACCCCTTACCCTCACCTTATAATAAAGGCATAGAGAAATACCCATTTTCAAGTATTTTTATTAAAAAATTGACAAAAGAATTAAAGCTTTTCAAATTTTTAGCCTGTTGGTAGAAAGTCCTTCGGTAAAATAGTTTTGGTAAAATATATTCGGCATAACTGATTTTGGGACAATGCCCATTCGGTGAAACGGCCATTTTTGAAAAAATGATTCGGTAAAACACTGGGACACCGGGTTGACCATGCAGCAGTACTTACTTGATAGTTCTGGTTTCCTCGTAGACGTCTTGCTGGATGCACGAATGGAATTCGACATCTTCCAGTCGGATCCACTCTTCGGTGACGACCGGAATGATGTCGTGTCTGCCGACAATTTCTTTACCCTGTCTGCGTAGGTCGTTCACACCGATCTCAACGTCCGGCATTCCTTTATACAATCAGTTAACGCAAAATTTTAGGAAAATATCACGTCAAAAATCTACCATTCTTTCAATTTTTCTAGTAAAAATAACATTTTCTGACATTTAGATTGCAGTCCCCAATGGGGGAGCCACGGCCACCTTTTTATAATGCCATACAGTTCATTTCGAAATGATGCTGCGTTGTGTCAGCCCATAGAGTTTAATTCCGCTATCGGCCCCAAAGACGACTCAAGTGTAGCTTAGAGGGCCACGACCCCTAATAATATTAAAATATTTTAAACCCCTCTTATACATGAATTTAGATAAGTACCAATATATTTTTGTTTTAGACAACCTTTCTCACCTACCTCCCACTAAATGTGTTCTCTCGAAACTACTCCCCTCCCTGAAAATGAAATCCAAGTGACACCCTTGGCTGGTGGCGCCACCACCATCACCACCACCACCAACACCACCACACATCACCAACCTCTTCAACGTGAAATCCTCCGAAGTTGTGCTTCAAAAGCGTCACTTACCCGTGAAAAAGCCGAGGAAAAACAAACGCACTCTGGCTATTTGTTTGGTAACCGAACCGTAAGTGTTTTGTTCGACGTATAACTCATCGACAGCCGTTATCTGCACCTCCTCCATTTTGTAATTCACGTGGATATTGTCGCGATGCGCCGCCAGCCGAAACAACGCATCCTCCACGCACACGCTGAATTGTTTCACGTCCTCGTAGTTATGCGAACCCAGTTTACAAATTAACGAGATCTGGTTGAAGTCATTTCATGTAAAGCAAAGCAAAAAAAAAAAGAAACAGGGTTCAACAGCACCCGTATTAGTATCTTAAGATATTCAAGTTTGGAAAGTAGGGTCACGCCAATCACAGGATCAATTTGGTACAGCTCACGCACTAGGCACCTTCCATCCATGACTTAATGTAGTAAGTAATTCTCAAGACATTGTGAAGTTTGTTTGTTTCGGAGGAGAGAAAAACCAAAAAACTTGGACATGGTACAAACAATAACAATCATTTCAAAAAAATGTTGTATTTCTCACGATGGAAGAGCAGCATCTGTGACAAAGAAGTATATATTGGTTTGGAAACACTCTTTGTTTCTGAAAAGGTCGTCTTTCCAAGAATTTCGTTGAGATCTTTTACAATGTATTTTGTTAAATTTAAAGATCAAAATATGCCCGCTGACGATGAGCCCTCAATCGCCCACCGTTTCACATTTTCGCATCTACATAGCTTCTCATAACCAAACAAATTACCTTTTCGCTTCAGGATATCATATAAATTCTTTAAGCAAACGCCATCGTAATACGCATAGCTTGAGCGTGCAGGTTCTACTTACACACCCCCCGGAAACAGGTTCGTATTTAGGAGGCAAAAGGTACAATTATACCCGGGCTTACGGTTTTTAGGGTAGGGAAGGGTCACAAGGCGCAGAAGAGGATAATTTGAATATATCTAAACAATTAAAATTGTAAATGTGTTTTTTTTTGTTTATCATTGAAAATGTCTAACTACACGCTATTGGGGTACGTTTTAAAACAATTTAAAATGGTCCCACATCAACGACATCGATAATGTGCGCGAGCAAATGCTGGAGTAAATGTTGCTAGGAAAAAAAAAGGCTAAAGAAAAATCAGTTAGAGAATACTGTAGAAAGAGATGAAAATTTAAGGTATGCAAAGGCCCGAATTTGGACCCCTCATATTTTATTGTGTAATGCATCATTAGTCATATTTTTTGGGGCGCTTATTTCGAATTTGACGCTAATTTTCATTCTACCAAGTTCTAGACCCTAGGGGCTTCAAAAGGGGGCCGAATTTTGACTTTTCATATTTTATTATGTGATACATCATTGGGCATATTATTTGGGGCGCTGATTTCGAATTTTACGTTCATTTTTTCACTTGGCTCATTCTTCTACCACAGGGGCTACAAAAAGGGTGCCAAATTTTAACTTTTCCTATTTTATGGTGTGATACATTATTCAACATGTTTCTTGAGGCGTGGAGTTCCAATTTGATTATCATTTTTTCATTCAACTCATTCTTCATCCCCAAGGGCTACAAAATGGGTCAAATTTTGATTTTTTTATATTTTATTATATTTTATACCAATGGGCATGTTTTCTGAAGTGCTGTCGAGCTCAGTGAGAAGTAATAGTAATTTACTGGTACGTACAATATTCATTACAGTCGATGATACTTTAGTTACTTGAGTGATTAGGTATAATCAAATGCGTTAAATTAAATACGAGTGATAATGATAATATTTTAATTTCATTTATGATACGGAAAAGGATCAGAGAGAGAAAAGGAATGTCTCATTTCTCATCATTATCACTGACACACTAAGATGGTATAAGTTAAACTCACACAAAACCCCAACAAAAACATGATTACCAATCAGTAACGTGAAATCTGTTAATTTTTTTATTGGGAGGAGAAATGTAAAAATTTTGTTGCTCTCGGGCGCATAAAATGTAAATCCAGCTTTGCTCTTAATTTTTTTCACTTTATAGAACCTCTATCTATGAACAAAATTTCATCCCAGTTGAAAGAAAATAATATTCTGTATCAGACTATATATCCCACATAGAGTTAAGAAATTGCAAAAAAAAGGGGCCAAATTGGACGTTAGGCATAGATTGTCTTTCAAGGTTGTGGCTTCAAAATTTTTGGGACCATGAACATTTGGCGTAGCCCTGTTGAAAGGGTACTTATACTAGATTTTTACCTGGGGTGAATGTTCGACCGGCAAACCGAGCTTTTTCAAATCGCTGCCAAACTCCTTGACTCCTTGGTAGTCACCTTGAATGGCGTACGCCGCAAACTGACTTAGTTTGTTCGTCAAACGCTCGGCCTTGGTCACTTGACCCGGTCGCACACCTGGCCTCTCTTTATACACCACAAACTGGATCTTTACTGTAAATATCTTGCCAAATTGGTCGTATTGTTGAGCTCCTATAATGTATACGACATACAAAAAAAAAAAAAAAAGAAGAAAACAGTGAAATAATAAAATATTGCGAGATAGACCGAGCAAAGTGAACTGAAAATAAAATTGTAAGGACTGGTCACTGGGGCATACCAAACCCATCATTTTATTCCTTTTCTGTTTTTAAGGTTTATAGGTCGTCCTTGTTTCCAGTGAATAATATTTGATTGAAAAAGGTTTACTTTATAATTACCAGTTTTGCAAAAAAAAAAAAATGAAAAGGTTTTAAGTTTTTAGTATATTTCTTGATGTAAACTAATCATTCTTCAATGAAAGGAAAGTGGAACATTTAGTTGTTTTTCTTATTCATATTTATGCAATAAATCATAGCACCATCATCGAATTTGAAGATTTACAGAGACTACTCACACCAGTGAAGAAGATACCGGTGTTTTGGGCCAAATTAACACGACTTGGACAGATTTTTCTCCGAATTAGTTTAAGAACAAAATGGCCGGTTTGATATACCTGTATTTTGTAGTTTCCTACTTGTGCGAGTGAGATGACGGCTCAAATACTCCACTCGAAGTAGAGAGCCTCTAAGACAAGTACGCGCATACCACATTAACTCTCCGGGGAAAACTAAATGTAATTTCTGGTAATTTCATTTTTTTCGTCACATTTATCGATTTAAATTCAATATTCCGATGAGAAATTCTTTTCAATTTTGAAAAATAATTTATTTCATGCAATTAAAATGATCCATAATTGAGAAACATAATTTTTGTGTTTTGCCAGTGCCCACTGAAGTAACATATTAAGTGGATGTAAAGAAAAAATCGAAATTGGACAGAAAATAGCGTATGATTTCATCCATCTTAGAGGTTCTTTACTTGAAGGCAGGACTGTGAGTGGAATCGGGAGCCAGCTTACCTATATCGGAAATAACGTAACACGGCTGTAGCGGCCATTCGTGAAGTACCGTCTCTTTGCCATCGTCCTTGTTGACCAGCTCGAGATGCGGCGTCTCTCCTTGGTACGTGAGTTTGACAAAAACTTTCTTCCAGAATCTGTCGAAAAATCAAAAATCGAGTCAAATGTGAATAAGTGGCGCCTCAAATTGCGACTGTGAAACGCCGCTGGTCAGATGTGTGCCGGCTGGCTAATTCGGTCTATGTAACCACCGCATTCATAAATAAATAAGAAACAGGAGCTGAGCCCCTCGTTTGCTGTAGGAGCTCGTTCACACAAGACTCGCAGAACATAAAATATAAACATTAAACATGTTTTGGCAGAAGGAAAGTACCTACCAACACTTCACTCAATTTGAAACAAAAATTTTGCGTTATTATACACAGGCACAATATTTGAGAGAAGTCAATGGTGCTCAGGACCACGGGCCTCCACATTTAGGAGGTATCGATATTTTTTGTTCCATCATTTATCAGAATTAGGGGTTCACCACCACATGCCTCTTTCAGCTCCACTAATGGTGAATGTTTATACTAGGACCTCCGTAAAGAATTGAGTCGTAGGCCTTCCATGTTTTAAATACGCCCCTGACTGCACGCCTCACTCAGGGTCCACGTCTCTTAGACCACGCCTACTAATATGCTACCTTTTACCCAAATTATGACACCTTACACCAGCATGAAGTATTTGTTTTTCAATCTAGCAGTTCTTAAACCGTATACAAATTGATACACCCAGGCAGTAATGTAGCAATGCGTTGCATGTTCGTAGTAAATTAGTCGCACTCCAGAACAAATGGCACATAATTAGCAACCATGCTCATACAGCTTCGTGAAATTTCTTTGTGACCATTAGAAAAACTGACATATTTGCCACTGGGAATGCTCAAACTATGTACAGATGAGTAATCAAAGTTTCGAATAGGTAGGTACTGTTCCAGCCTATTGTTAAATTTCTGCTGTGGTATGTCCCTGTGTTTGTGACTCTAGATTTCGAAAGAACTAATACTGTAATAGATCAACCACTCACGAAAACAATTTATAAATTTTCGTCTTTCGTTCATTCAGTTACTTTTTTCATGTTAGTCACTGAACGATGAATACGTAAGGGCCGCATGAAAGGGGGAGTGGGTGTGCGATATGCCTCTTGAGCCAAGCAGTTATAAAAATTGAAAGAAGTGGAGACATTTTTTTTTCTGCACTTTCACTGACCAATTGGCATTGTTTTTGAATTTTTTTGGGATATGTTGTAAGAACTAACCGGTTACACCCCCCTAACAACATCGCTTCGCGGCTCCTGTGAGTAATTTCTATTCAACGCGGTTTGAAATTCAGTGTTAGGTGGTTGCATAGTTATTCCCCTTACTTTTTCATGAGAAACTCGGCAATGAATGATGATCGAAGTACAAAAAAGAACTTAGTAAATGAAAAACTGATCGGACTTCCGCGAAAAAAAAAAAAAAAGCTTTTCGAAGCGATAAAAAGAATAGAGTACTGTTTGAAAGAATGGGTTTTTGATAAAAATCCTAATGGGAAGAACTGAGGTCACAACTGAATTTTTCTGGTCACCTCTAAACCCGTCGCAAATAAACATTGTTCACCTTGCTAGAAAACCCCTCCTCCTGGTTTCTCAATGTGGACTTTTTGTTCAATGACGTCACACATGGGTTTTACTCTTTTTCGCCAAAATACAGTCGTGTTGTGCCATTCGGGGCATATATTCAAATTGGCTAAAATTGATGTGCAGAAAAAAAGAAAATAAAATCATCAAATTGTGAGTCCCCCAAATTTTAAATCTTATTTACGCTTATGAATATTGTTTAGCCAAAACTTGTATGTTGCCCTCGTGCCCCAATTTTTCAGAACTACTCCAACATCAAAAAAAATAAAAGTTGTAACTTTTCTTCTCCAGAGAAAATAAAAGTGAAAGGAAACCACAGAAAGAGGAAGAACCAACCAGTAAAAATAAATGAAGTCAATTGTCGTACACCGATGTCTCTGTCTCTTTCTAATTTGTTATTTTATTGCTTTTTCTAGCAGGTTTTCCAAAAAAACCAAAACTGACCTTATATTTTCTCTTCCTCTTGCTCTTCTTCACGTTGTACGGAGTTGTGTTTACCGAGGGTCACAGTCAAACTTTTCAATTCGGTGAGTACCGAGTATTTGCTAATTTTATAGACGTATTGACGTCAAAACCAAAATACGCCTTGGCACCGACAAGGGCGCTGATTATGGAGTACACTCACCTCTGGCCGGTGAATTTCTTTCTGATCGGATATCGAATTTGCATTTCCCAGCCGGATCCGGTAAAATTGGAGCGCGGAAATGGTTCCAAAGGCTGTGAAACGTCTTCGTCGAACAACGGGGTTGGCGGTGTTTCGCTCGAATCCGTTTTGGCCAATTTTGGTGACGTTACTGCGCAAAAACCAAAGAAATTAATGCAAAAAATAAGGCGAAAACTCACAGTCGAATGGACGCGACGGGACTCAAAACATTTGGAGCAACTCTGCGTCGATGAGACAACGAGATGCGCAGTATGGGGCAACCGATCATGTTTTTTGGTTGAAAATTGTGGATGGCTGTGTAGACTTTTGCCCTAAAAATCAAAACCAACGCATAGCTGAGGTGCATCTTTTCAGCATGGATGAGAGCTACGCTTTTTTTCTTTGTTTGTCCGTTCCAGGAGCGTAGACAGGAAATTCGGACTCGGGAGAGAAAAAATTTTCAATTAATTAAAAATTTTATCTATGTTCAGTTACAGTTTCAAGGATTTATCTGTGGTAGGGGTTTTATAATACCGGTGAAGTCTATTATGCGACCGAAGACCGAAGAGAGGTAAAAAATTTTTAGGTGTTTTTCAGTGAAAATCTACTTTTTTTTTTTGAGAATGCTGATCCTCTAAAAATGCCGGGCCCGGAGGAATATCCTTCCCCCTCTTATCAGATCTTGTCCCTTCTCCCGGCCGCACTTCAGAAATCTTAAATGCAGAGTTTTGACGTATATGTTAAGCTGAAAAATGGTTTATTAGTTCTCCTAAACTAGAGTAGGTAATTCTTTGACGTAAGAAAGAGTTGAATTTTATCAATGTTGTCCATTTATTAAAAATTTAATAAAAATTAATACAAAAAATGCTCGCAGAAGTTTACATGTTTACATTTTTCGGGAAAAAAATAAACTAAGTATAAGAAACCTACATTTTTTTTTTTTTTCGATTTGAAAACATTTTCTTGAAAAAAAATTCTTTTTGAACAAAAATAAATTGACAAAAAAAAAGAGATTCAAATAATAAATTTTACAGGTGCTAAAATGCAAAAATGAAAATTTTCATTTTGAAAATGGGACACGTACAAGATATGGCTGAAATACCCCTGAATTCATAAATACAATATTTAATTGATAATCAGTTGTGCCAGCCTAAGCATCAATTTTTCTTTTAATGGTGGGTCTCGCACCTCTCCACAACTATTTATTTTCCATAATTATAAAAAAAAAAACCAAGGAAGTGTTCCGCAGTTCAGCCCACGTCATCGAACATCTTTAATTAATGGTTGGTTCTTTCCTCAGAACCGTGTATTGGCTCCACGTTTCAGCTCGTGGGATCTGATTTTTCCAGTTATTAATTTTGTAACAATTTCGCGTCCTTTACACATCAATTTTAGTTAGTCTCCATACTGACGAAGTTTCACTTCAAAGATTCATTAAAAAATGGAATGCATAAATCTAATCTACAGAGAAAAGACTCTGTCACAAGCTTAGCACATTATTAGAGAAAGGATTCCTTGGCATTTACAAACTCACTTTGCTAACCTCTAGACATACGTGCTGATGAGAGATTCGAGTTGTAGGGACCCAAGGAATTAAATTTTATTTTACCAAAAATTTCAAAAACTGGAATAAATGATGAAAAAATGCCAAGTTTTCCAATTTTAATAAAAATCTGCATTTTTTAATAAAAAATCTTACTGTGGTAAGTATGTTTAAAATGTTTACAGGGCAGCCAAGTTCTCAGGGGTAATCGGCAAAGGGGAACCACTGACGTCATCTCGGTTCCATGAGGATTATACATATATGAGTATGACTGTATGTACAATTATATAATATCTTCACGTGTCAAGCGAGTTGTATTTTTATTTACGTCATACTTGGCTAACCTATAGAGATTTTAAAGACTTCGGTCAACTCTGCGTGCTACACACCACTGTAGAGTGCAGTTGATAAGCTCAGTTACAGCATTAACGAAATTCAGGGATCAAAATAATTAATTTTAAAGAAAAAAAAGAACTCTGTTTTTTTTTAATCAGGCTTTTTACTTTAAAAAAAATGAAATGGATAACTGATGTTCAAATTTGTACCAATGTTTTTCAAAATGCTGTAATATTAAGTGGTACTTATGTACGCTCCACTAGTATCAGTGGACATAGAACATTATTTTCCTGAATATAAATATGTTTTGAACGATAGACGACAACATTTTTATGCGAGAAAACATGGAAATACATTTATTGATGATGCATAATCAGAAATATTAGTGATTAATGAGACTGAATTAATCAAATTTTGCATCTGTTTTAATGTGATTTCCTATAAATATTGAAAGATGTAAAAATTGAAAGTTTTAGCCCCAAACTTTATATTTTTTTGGAACCAATAAATCCGTTTTCTATTAATATTACTATCTAAGGAAATTATAATGGACTACAGCAATACTTGACCTGCTATTATGAATCCATTCCTGCATGAGAATTCCCACTGTCTTGTTATAGCTTCCGTATTATTATCGTAGACAAAGTACATAACCACAAGAAAAGAATTTTAGCAGTGCACTGTCTGGCAGCAGCGCACCACTAAAACTAAACCAAAACAGTAAATTCAAATACTGAACTACCTATACCTGGTAGCAGAGCATTTCTGAAATTCATTCAATTTCGATCATTTATGTGGAAATTTTTTTGATAACTTAGATTAACAGAACCAACAGACTGAAGACAGATGTAAAAAGACATACTGCGCATGTACATATAACCTATGCCTACTTTAGGGTTTTAGAATGTTGGCACGGATTTTCGTGTTTACCTGAGTACTCATAAACCCTCTATATGATGGTAGTAGGTTCTCCCATTCCCATCTTCTTGCAGATAAACAACGAAATCTAAATAACCTTATTTCGGTTGGTTTTTACTTATATAAATTTCTGTGACGTATAATACACACTAATGTATACCACTCCCCATGTTCTCTCTAAACTCGACGAAGCACATAAAGCGCTTATGTTACCATTGTAAACCCAATCTGTCTCATCAAAAGAATACTCTCCTCGTGATGAACGAAAAAATTTTTAAATTAACACACCGAGTGTCCGATGAGAGGTTGAAGATACTTGATTTTGATACTTAAACGGATACGTGAAACAAGAATCTGTTTGCGCACGCGCATTGCTACAAGATGTATTGAGTACAGAACTGAAAATTTCATGATAGGCAACATGCTAACGTCACCTTCATACTTCTCGTATAGGTGTCCGATTAGATCGAGGTATCATTATCATCAACCACTTTTACCAATGCACTTTGTATAATTAAGAGCCGTAGGATATAATATTACACCCTTAACGCCATAGCGTGGTATTCCATGTGTGAGAAAAATGCGGAAATTCTTCCTTTATTTTTTGTTCAATACTTTGAGATGAATTTTGAATTTTTTTCAAGTCCAATAACCAGATTTCTTCACTATATTTCTGCTGTTTCATTATATTATAGGTACCTATCGTAATGATAAAAGGGGTGTAAAAAATAGCGCCGTATCAATCGACAGATAGGCAAAAAAATGGTTCTTATCCACTGTCGCCACCTTTGAAAAATAACGTTTCACTTCGTTGCACAACAAAGTGTTGCTTTTGCATCATCTTTTAGCATTGGTATGTATAAAAAGTACAGCCTGAGTTGAAAGCAAAAAATTGTACCTACGGACGATTGGGTGCGCTTTACAAGCTAAAATTAAACGTTTAGAAAAATTTTCGAAAAAAGGGCGAGTGAAGTTGGCTGGTGGTGGAGGGGATGGGGGTAAGAAGAAGCGTCACAGGTGTTTTATTCGCGCGGTGGAGTATATGAATTGCAGAAATTCTGTTACAACGCGTATGTTCGCGCTAAATGATTTAATTATTTATGTTGAGCAAAAAATGTATAAAATTTCTTCAGCTGTCGGCTATTATATGCTTAACTGTCGAATTTGACGAGTCGTCGAATGTCGAAATCACAATGTTTGCACGTATTCCAACGTATTTCAAAAAGACGATACGAACGAGGAAATAGAAGGAGTAAAGGGGCTAAAATGTTGAATATCACACAAAAAGCCGACATTCACTCGTTTGTTAGAGGTAACGGTGGAATTATATTTAAAGAAATTGAATTATATGCTTCAGATTTCGATATAATTGGGTAGAAGCACAAAAAAGAATATACGTTCCTTATTTTTAAATTTTAAAAAGCGAGCATAGGCAAAATTAATTTTTCATAGAACCGTATGAATTTAACTAGTAGGCTATGTTTGGAAAAAAATTACCTATTATCCAAATTGAAGGTACTACAGAGCTTAAACGTCCATAAAATTCAAAATTTCGTTATCCTGTAGCCCCGTCAATTTTGAAAATAAGAAATTTTTGCAAGAACGTTAGTTCGTTCGTCTCATCGAGTAACATCCATTATACAGGTATATGAAAGAATTTTTGGGACAAATTTTGCCTAACAAAACCCCCTTAAATTTTATGCAAGCCGCATGTTAATGCCTGCACCTTTATACTGTTTTGCTTGTACTCAGTTATATCGAAATCTCGGGGTATCCTCAACCCCTCATCAGACATACTGCGTAAAATGAACAAAAATATGTTAAAATCGTGGAGGGAAAAATAAAAGTACAAGGGAGAATAAAATGAATTAAAGAAATTTCATTTCTATCATGTCCATGTGTGAGTGATAATCAATACCAAGCCAGAAAATGTAGAAAAATAATATACGTACACGTATTACACATGTAGAGACTCACCGGTATGAGGAAAAGGGGCTCAGACCCCTCGACGGCAGTCGCCGCCCCAAAGGGCAGGCAAATAATCGTCCTTGTGACGTTAAATACACAAATTACGTTTAATCGTAATTACCTGTATATACTTGCAGGTAATGTACGAGTACCGAATCGTGACACAATAAGATGATGTCACAATTTGTACACGAACTGGCCAGCCATCTCTTATCTCGATAGGGGATGATGCAACCTGGTTGTTCTCACCAACGTACGTATTATCTTACGTACGTGTGTTTGTGTGCATGTAAATAAGCCGTATATAAACCACCCGAATTGGCTCTAAAATCGCCAGTGGTTGGTCTGGTTCTGGCTTACCCATACTTATGTACAAAGTGGCTGAACAAGCTTAAATTCTGTAGAATTTCCTTCTGGTGAGAATATCTTTCACAACAAGGTATTCCACAGTGGTGACCTCGACGTGATATTTGGCTACGTCGTGAGGTGTCCTTAGGCGCGTTGCGCTTTTACAAAAATTGATGCGGTGCGCTGGCAAAAAACTTGCTTGCTCGGCAAATAAAAAATATTTTCTTTTCTTTTTTTTGCAGACTAAGACACCTTTTAGGTAGTCGAAGTAGAGTCTGCTGAAGTGGGAATTTACACCCCTCTCTTTAAAATATATAAACAAAGAGAAACCAGACAGTAAACCTAGAGGAAGAAGGTTGGACTCATCCCCCAACCCCCCAACTTCGACTCAACACTCCAAGAATTTACCAAATCTGGAAGAAGGCCCTCAACACCCAGAATTAGCACGACTGGGAGCTGCAATAAATAAAGATCAACTAGCAGTGAAAACGTTGAGAAGTGGTAGAACTTTAAGCCAATGTTCTGACCCAAAAACACCTGTCCTACAAACACAGGAGCCAGTGTTTTCGACCAGCAAGGAAGGAAGTAGTTCTATGGAATACGCTTGTCATCAGAAAGACACAGCAATGGTCCCACCACCAACCGAAAACCCACAACCATCACAGGGAGGTAGTAGTCAGCCACAGCTGACACCTGTAGTCTTGGCACAAATTATGCAACTTTTGCAACTACAGCCAGGACAGAACCCCAGCTTCTATAGGCGAAGGATAGAGATCCCAGAATTTCTGAGCAATGAGGTAGACTTGTGGTTGACTCTATTAGAAGGTAGGTACAAGACAGAGAACATAACTCTGAACCAGCGGTATCTCCACATCTGTGGAGGCATGCCCCCACAGATAATCCGCCACATTCCGGATATTATGGAATGCCCTTCGACAGAAGAGGATAAATATGCCTGGTTCGTCAAGAATATAAAGAAAAAACAAAAAACCGAATCATTGATGATGTGATGGAAACACTTAATCTTCATGGCAAAATTGAGGCAGAAGGCGGATAATATCGTAGCCCCTTCTGTCATAAGCAATCAATTTTGCAAACAACTTCCTCAAAGTGTTGTGCAATGCCTAGCCGCCGTAGGTTCGACCGTGATAAATACATCAGCAGACTTGGACTTCCTTGCAAAATCAGTAGATAATGCGCTAGAATATACCAGGTCAAAGCCTGTGGTAAGTGCAGTATCTGCAGAGACTGGTGAACTCGCTCAACTTGAAGCCCAAATAGCTCAGTTGACCAAGGAAGTAAAGAGGAACAGAAGCTAAAGCTCAACAAAACCCAATAGCAGCTGGCGACAATGATCTAAGTCAAGAAACAACAACAATAATAGTAGCAATAGCAAAGGACGACAGTCCTGGTCCAGAGACTGTAGATCAAGTTCCAACAACAGGGGTCAGAGTTCAATTACCCCGAGAACATCATCACCCAAAAACCAGTCTCGAAATTGGGATGAAAAGAGTTGTTTCTTCCATAACAGGTTTGGCTCAGAGGCTACCAAATGCAACAACAGGTGCAAATGGTGGGGCAAATCTTATACCAAGGAGGCGTCAAACTAGAACAAGGGGCCATCTATGCGGCCAAAGACCCCTTGGAAAAACACTCATGCCGCCTGTTCATAAAGGACAGGACTAATAGGAGATGGTACTTGATAGACTCAGGTGCAGACTTGAATATATTGCCAGTAAGTAAAAACCAAAAAGTACTTCCTCTGAAATACTACCTCCATACTGTGAATGGTCAAAACCTTCCAGCTTACGGACTTGAGACCAGCAAAGTAGACATCGGACTTAAGGAAAATATGACGTGGTCCTTCACAGTTGCAGATGTTCCAAACCCGATCCTGAGTGCAGATTTCCTTGCACCTTACAGCCTAATCATTGACCTCAAAGAGGGCAAATTGATAGATAGCGAAACTAAAAATTGTGTGGATGGCAAAACGCATGCTTACAGACTGGACACAAACATATCCAGCTGTACAAAAGTTGACAGACAACTCTTATGGATCCTGTTTGGCTATCCTGGAGTCACTCAACCATCAATTTGCAGGCATCCTACCTATAAACATGAATTGAATCCAAAGGACCGCCTTACCATGCTGGAGCACAAAGGTTACTGCCTGACAAACTCAAAGCGGCACGGGAGTACTTCCATTGCATCATCGAGGAAGGTTTATGTCGCCCCTTGAAAAGCTCATGGAGCTCCCCTATCCACATGACCAAAAAAGCAAGTGGAGAGTGGCAAATTGTTGGAGACTACAGGGCCTTAAATGCCAAAACAGTTCCTGTTCACTTTCCAGTCCCCAATATAATGGACTTCAACGCGAATATGAAGGGTAAAACAATGTTCACCAAAACTGACATCAACTGGGCATTCCACCAAATTCCTATGGCTTACCAGGACGTACCAAAGACAGCGGTTATAACCCCCTTTGGACTATTCGAATACCTTCGAATGCCGTTTGGACTTCACAACCCAGCACAAACTTTCCAGAGATTTATCAATGGACTGTTTAGGGAATTGCCGTTTGCATATGCATACTTGGATGATATCTGCATTTGCTCTGAAGGTGGTGAGCAACAGCACGAGGAGAATGTAAGAGCCGTCATACAGCGTATACATGCTGCCAGGCTTACTATCAACGTAGGTAAAAGCTTATATGCACAGACTAAAATTGACTTCCTCGGGTACAAAGTCTCAACCAAAGGCATTTCCCCTTGAAGACCAAAGTAGAGCCAATATTGAACTTAGCGAAACCCTCAAATGTCGCTGAACTCAGGCGTTTCTTGGGGATGGTGAACTTCTATAGATGTTGTATGAAGAATGCAGCAGCCGAACAAAGTAAGCTGTTTGCACTAATTAAGACAAGTAAAAAGAAAGATAAGACTCCACTCGAATGGAATGAAGAAGCCAAAAAGGCCTTTGAGAAAATCAAAGATACACTGGCAAATGCAACTCTATTGGCTCATCCAGACAAAAGTCTGCCATTATGCGTGAGTACCGATGCCTCTGATTTTGCTATTGGTGCAACCCTGTACCAACTTGACAAAGACAACAAGAAATTAGCGCTAGCTTTCTTCTTGAGGAAGCTCTCAAAAACAGAAAAGAACTATAGCACATACGATAGGGAATTGCTCGGAATTTTTGCTGCGTTGAAGCATTTCAGGCACCAATTAGAGGGTAGATGTTTTTCTGTGTATACTGACCATAAACCCCTAACATATGCCTTCACACAAAAAGCAGAACTGGCATCGCCGAGAAGAGCGCGACAATTAGACTATATTGGTCAATTGACTACCGACATTCAGTATATAAGTGGAGAACTTAACACTCCAGCTGATGCCTTGAGTAGAATCGAAGCTATCTCGGCTCCTGTCCAATTGCCTTATGCTGAAATAGCTAAAGCACAGCTTAAGAATGCAGAATTGCAAGAATTGTTATCAAACGATGATACTACTCTCAAATTGAGACAGAGAAAAATTCCTGGTACTGATGTTTTATTAACAGGTGACGTTCCTTACAGGTAAGAATTGGCCATTTCTACCAGTAAAATATCGCAGGTTGCTTTCAACAGTGTACATAATCTGTCACATGCTGGGCCAAAATGTAGAGCTAACTTAATTTTGGCAAGGTTTGTATGGCCACGAATGAAGTCTGACTGCAACAAATGGGCTCACAGTTGCCTGAACTGTCAAGAATCCAAAGTAGGAAGACACACTCACTCGCCCCTCAAATCCTTCAAACAAACAGAGCGGTTTAAAACTGTACATATGGACTTGGTAGGCCCATTGCCACCATCTCAAGGACACAGATACCTGTTAACAATAATAGACAGGGCAACACGATGGCCAGAAGAAATTCCTCTATATGAGATGACAGCTCCAACTGTAGCTGCCAGGTTATATGACACCTAGATTGTGAGGTATGGCGTACCAGAAGTCATAATTACGGACCAAGGTCGCCAATTCGAGAGCTCGCTCTTTAAAGAGTTAGCAAATAAGCTTGGTGTTCAACACAGTCATACCACAGCTTACCATCCTCAAGCCAATGGCAAAATCGAGAGATGGCATAGAGCTCTCAAAGCCTCTATCATGTCACATGATATAAAGAGATGGGTAGACGTACTTCCTACCATCCTCTTAGGCCTTCGATCTGCCCTACAAACGGATACAGGTCATTCTGCAGCGCAATTAACATTTGGCAAAGAGCTACGCCTCCCAGGGGACTTCTTCACAGAATTGAAGGAAGTTAGCCCTAAAATTATGGTACAAAATATAAGAAACGATGCCAATAATTTCCTAAAACAGGCAGCTCGCCATGGCCAGCCCAAGATTTACGTCTCGAAACATTTGGCCAATACCTCACATGTATTTGTTAGAGACAAAAAAATGAGATCTGCGCTGGAGAAACCATACGCCGGTCATTATAAAGTAGTATCACGAGATGAAAAGAACTTTGTGATACTCATTGCAGGCGAACCTGGAACAATTTCAATCAACAGATTGAAGCCTGCATACATGGTAAGTGACGATAAAAGAATAAAAAGGTTGCAGAGGGAGAACGTAGAAAATATACAGACGGATTCACCAACAAACACAGAAGAATCCGTCGAAAAATGTGAAATAATAAATTCACAATTAGAGAAAACACCAAAAAATAAAAAGTGTGTAAGATTTTCGGACGATGTTACCACTAAAACATTCGATCCGGAGGCCCCCATAATCCCACGAAAAAAAGGCAGGCCCCTAGGCAGTAAAAAATGTAAAAATTCCCATCCTTCCCACAAGTCTGAGAGGTTAATGTGAAGAAAATAAAATTTACTCCCGAAAAAGTAATATCCACTACGTAAGTTTAAACCCGCTAAAAAATATGCGATGAAAATCAGAATTCCGTGAGACAAAAGAAACTCCAGAGATAAGCAAACGAGGAATGCTAACAAAAAGAAAACGACAGGAATAAACAAATCCACGTGCGATACGGAAATAAACATTGCAACGTGCATTATTGTAAAACACAAAGATAATCTCAACGTTGTGACGTCACAAGCGGAGATTCCTTTGTAATAAAATTTGAAAAATATATTCTCTGAGTTTATTTCAGGCATAACTTTGCTTAAACCGATCAGAACTTAACCGGAAAACTTGCATACGGTTGAGAATTTTAAGCGCCATCCCCTCTACGAGCTGATAAGAAGATGTGAAAATAATAAAACGAAAGTGTAATGGTAAATCAAAAATAGCAATAAATTCACTCGTTTTAGAACTGTCTTAGATCTTGGATGTGTTTTCTAAAACGATATTTTTGGTTCTCTGTTCTTCTGCAATCTGTTTCCTATGTCGCTGCCAACCACTTTCTTGAAATCCGCCACCTCCCAGACCGTTTGGAAAACTGCTGAGTTTCCACAAGCTCAGCAAAAGACCGAACAGAAGTCAGAGCTGGACCGGATTGAGGAGGAGCTGCTCATGGACACAGCTCCTCCTGTAGACGATGTCCTAGTGGAGATGACATCTCCTCTGCCTCCGATAATCTCTCCTCCCTGGTAACCAAAGGAGTCAACTCCGACTGCGGAACCCTCGAAGCCGGAGCCGACGCCAGAGAAAAAACGGGAGCCGATGATATTCTTGTTTACAGCCAAGAGGGCTGCGAACGAAAAGGCAAAGATGGCCACCTGGACATTGGGGAATTCGAACTCTCCGATGTTAAGGAAACCACAGTTTAAACGTCTGCTGCCCCCTCACTCCCATCATCATCCCTATGCCCACACCAAAAACCAACCACCAAGGCGTAGGGGAGATTAAAGCCGGGTATATTACCTGGCCCAAATGCACGCCTGTAAGGAATCCTACAATTGTGTCGGGGCTGTGGTAGGTAGTGCCCTGGTAAAATGGGAGGCCGACCAGAGGCGGAAGTAAAACCCGCACGTCCCCCCAAGCCTTGCGCATTTTGATCATTTTTGCGGCGCAAAAACTGGGGGCAGTAGCTGTGGGGATTCACCAGTATGAGGAGAAGGGGCTCGGACCCTTCGATGACAGTCACCACCCCAAAGGGCAGGCAAATAATCGTCCTTGTGACGTTAAATACACAAATTACGTTCGATCGTAATTACCTGTATATACTTGCAGGTAATGTACGAGTACCGAATCGTGACACAATAAGATGATGTCACAATTTGTACACAAACTGGCCAGCCATCTCTTATCTCAATAGGGGATGATGCGACCTGGCCGTTATCACCAACGTACGTATTATCTTACGTACTTGTGTTTGTGTGCGTGTAAATAAGCCGTATATAAACCACCCAAATCGGCTCTAAAATCGCCAGTGTTTGGTCTGGTTCTGGCTTACCCGTACTTATGTACGAAGTGGCTGAATACGCTTAAATTCTGTAGAATTTCCTTCTGGTGAGAATATCTCTCACGACAAGGTATTCCACAACACATAATATAGTATTCATTTCGGTAAGTCTGGTATGCAATCCACACAATACATGATTATAAAATGTTATATATACAGAGGAGGGGAATAGAGAAAAATAATTTTCAATGCCATCCGCTCTGGGACATTTGTAGTGCAGGTTGCATACTCTCATTGAAGTGACAAATGTCGCGTAGGTTGCATTTCTACTTACGACTAGATGTTGTGCGGATTGTATACAATGCTTCAAGAAATGAACAGGACAAAGTAAATTTTCCAACAGCTGTTATTTCTTTTCATAAACAAATTTCGACTTTTCCCCGTTTATTTCTCTCTATGGTCCAAACAGTTTGTCCCAGCAAAGACTCTTTGCCTGCTTCTTCTGCTTCTACAGGATGTTACACATTAGACGAGAAATTTTTAGTTCGGCACAACTGGAAAAAGGTGCGTTTACACCGAATGAAAATTCGTTGTTCATTTGAATTTTTCCTATAATCACAAAGTTACAGGATGTTCGTTGCTGTTCGCTCAAGCAGCGAATTTCGATCGTTCTCATTGGTTTGTTTTTTGGCTATTTACACCAAACGAGTAAAAATAAAACGTTCGTTGTTCGCTCGTTCATTCTGTTTAACCCCACATTCAGGAAAACAATGCATTAGAGACCTTTTATGAGCCAAACCTATAGTCTCATTTTCTATCACCTAAAAATTTTATCCTACTCCTGCGAAGCTCAGTGTCACCCCTGTCGATCCAATTATTCGAATGCAGCCTCACTTCAGTGGCGTAAATGATTGAAGGGCGATTTAGGAGTTAATCCCACCTTCCGAACTGCCAAAATATATTTCTGATCAAAGATCGCCTATCGAATCAATAAATTAGGCACGTTATTATCAGTATTATGTTTTTCCTTGCTTGTAGAAAATCCCATATTAGAATCTTGAGTTATGTACGCCATTGCCACACTTATTTCATTTGCAATAAATTATAACGTCGCGTCTTCTCGTTTCAGCTTTTTCAAACGCCATTACGGAGTTTTTTTTAATTTCATTTGACGAATAACGAATATTTCGTAGTGGTTTTTTTTTATTTGTTTTTTATTTATACTCACTATTAGCGAAAAAATCGTTGAGAACTGGTTGTTGCGCATTTGGAATAGACAAAGGCGGCGGCACAATTCTTCCGCCCTCTGGAGGTGGCACACCATAAGTCGTTTCTGGTGGCCACGAAGCCCTGCAATACGATGAATACAGTGATAAAATTAACTACCTATAAACAAATGGAGCATTGCGCCACTTCTTTTTTTTTTGGGGGGGGGAGCATATTTTAAATTTGAGAACTAAAAGGTGTCATAAAAGTACGCACCCGAAAGAAGAGCCATCAGCATCGTATTGCGCCACTGCTGGTGGTTCGCTCATTGCCAGAAATTCGTCGAACGGCGCTTCGTTTCCAAATCCGGACTCCGTGGCTGCGGCGAAACGAACACAAAAAAATTAATATAATTATGGTGACTGGCAAGTTAATAAGTATAAGAAAATAATAACTCTAGCGCAACAGTTCCCGCCTGACAGATAGAAACTGTCATGTGTGGTAGATGCCGCACGTGCCTTCATAGACATTATCTTCCTTTTTACTCAGTTTGCTATCAAACGTGGGATTAAAATTGACCTTACAAAAGGATTAGAGGTGGAGATGATTAAAATTATCCGTTTCTCGAGAAAAGGATATGATTGGTACTATTTTCTTATTTTGACCTGATTTTTTTTAAAGTATTTACCTACCTACCTATATGTACACATATATATATAGGTATAATTATATGTATCTATTTACGTCCGAAATTTTGTATTCATGGTTTTGAGAAAACTACCGAACAATTAGGATTGAAATTTTTACGAAAGATTGTTATCTTATGGGAGCAGGACTGCAAGAAGTTTGGTGCTCATCGGTTTGATAGTTCTTGAGAATTCCTGGTAAAACTCATGAAAAGTCGTTTTTCCAGAATTTTCAGAAAACGAAGAAAGTGACGGAATTGAAACTTTCACGATATATTATCCTTATGTAGGTGTAAATCTGATAGACGTTTGGTGCCTATTAGTTTGGTAGTTTCCGAAGAAAACTGGAGAAGAAAAATTACTGAAAAGAATTTTATGTTCACGGTTTTGAGAAAACCACCAAACAAATAAGATCAACATTTTTAAGAAAGGTTTGGTGCTCATCAGTTTGGTAGTTCCCAAAAAAACTGGAAAACAAAAAATTCCTGGAAAAGTCGTTTTTTCAGAATTCTGAGAAAATGACAGAAGTGATGGAATTGAAACTTTTACGATAGATTATCTCTATGTAAGTGCAAGTCTGATAGAAGTTTCGTGTCTATTAATTTGGTAGCTTCTGTTAAAACTTGAGAAGAAAAATTGTTGGAAAAAATTTGCATTCACGGATTTGAGAAAACTACGAAATACAAAAGGTATTCCTCATATGGGACCAGATCTAATAAGAGTTTCCAAAAAAAATTAAAAAGCAAAAAAGTTCCAGAAAATCAGTTTTTAGAAATAAAACATTGATAGATCGATATTTTTGTTACAGATATCGATAACCATCAATAGTTTTTCGCAATTTTTTTTACTAAAATTAAACTATAGCAATGAATATTGAAATATCAATGTTTGTCAGATATTGTTGGGACCACCAATCCTTCTCTCCTCTCACGCCTGCAAACACTCGACTATCTTTATAATATATTTTTACATCTTTACTCGCAGCTACACTGTTACACTATTTCGCCACTCACTCATTTATCACCATACATATTCTTTTATCTCTCTCAATCTGTACTCTACTCTTAATTCACAGCTCTGCTATAAATACACACACTTCTGAGATGTTACCTTGAGTACATCTTTATTTCTTTGTATAATTCGGTTACTTCTTCAGTTCACAACCTTTATAGATATTGATAACTATCAATACAAATATTGATTACAAGTTTTTCTACAATTTTTTCAAGTTTTTGGGATAAATATTTTTTTTTTCAATTTATCTTCCTCTGTTCCCATTTTCTATGTTTTATTTCTAAGTTCTTTCCTGACTTATATGGCCACATACCGAAGGACATGGTAGGAAAAACAAAAATAATTTTGATTTCCTGAAAAAAAAAAATTCCTTGGGTAAAAAAAAATAAAAAAATCGAGAAGAGATTGGATGATTTATTTTTTGCGAAACATTTTCAACCTATTCAACAATATTCAGTATGAATTCGACACACCGCACACAAGAAAAAAATTACCTTTAGAGGGTTAAACATTGATTCACCAACCTTTTTCTATAAGTGAATTATTTCAAGGCACCATAAGTTGTGCTCATTGCATGCTGAAATAGGTAAAAGGATAAAGTCGTTCACAATATAATAAATTACCAACTCTTACATACAGGAAATAAAGTGTCGGGAAAATTTATAATTAGTTGTTCGAAGTACCCTCCATTGGCTTGTACGTACGATAACTTGGTCGATCATACAACGATGCGCCTGCAAATTGCGCAGTTGAGTTTGTCACTGTTCGTTTAAGCCTTCAATTAAGACTCAGCGAAAGGGAACCGTCGATGGTAAATTGAAGATGTGATGTGTCCCTTGGGAAACAAATTCATGTGGTCAAGCCAATCAACTGTCCTACTTAGCAATTCACTTTTCTTGGAACCCACCATCTTCGTGCCAAATTTCACGTCGATTCAATTTTTTTGGTGAATCGAACAATAACTCGCCGTTTTATTAATAAAAAAAAAGTTATATGTGAGTCAATTTCTGACGCTCCGAAGGTAATTTTTGTGAGGTAAGTCAATAACCGACACACTGTATATCTTTCACGAGTGACGTCATAAGTTTACTGATCAGAATGGCGAGTCCGAAAAAACTCAAACGAAATCAAATGATTCGAATCACTCACATAACATTTTGTAATTCGAATCACGCCCGACTCTGCCTAAGGGTATGTTCCAGTAAGCACTCGATTTTCAGTGCAGGTCAGCGCCAACCAAATGAGAACGACTGTTTTGGTACTTTTGAATAGGCCTATAGCTCTGACTACATAACTGTATGAACTGAGCAAAGTGATAAGAAGGCAAAGGCAAGAATATCTCTTACAAATAAGCATAATTTGGATAAATAAGGGTACTGTCGATTTTGCATTTTACTGACGAATTTTGACATTGTTCATCCCTGAAAGATCTGTAACAAGTGAGAAATAAAGTAATTTTAACAAAAATGAAAACTTTTCGGTATTCAATTAATGGTGAATTTGCCGAACTTTTCGTCATAAAAATCACCTTCTGTCAATTATACCTGTGGGGACTATAGATCTCGTACACACGCCATTCTTTATCATGCGTATTATATTCAATAGCAAATAAAATATATTGTTTGTTCGTATGCTCTTACTTGCACACACAGGCAAGTAAGATGCAAAGTTTGGCCGATGACAAAACGATAGATTAAGATCTCGGTAATGTCTCGGACCGGTACACCAACGCATTATGTCATTTCTTATCAGTTGCTTCAGCAATGAATAAGAAATGACGTGAATTCTACAACACACCTACATATGTATATGTACATAAGTGTGTCTGTGTGCGTGTGCCAAAACCAGTATAGAAACTCTCAGAACCGGCTCTAAAATCGCCAGTGTTTGGTCTGGTTTTGGCTTACCCGTACTTGTGTACGAAGTGGCTGAACACGCTTAAATTCTGTAGAATTTCCTTCTGGTGAGAATATCTCTCACAACAAGGTATTCCACAATACCTATTATGTTGCCTTCATCAGCAATACACCGCCACCTCTATTATACTTAGTCCATATAGTTATATATAGTCAAAGGTCTATAGGACAATTATTTTTGACGTCACATTTCTCGATGATAAGAAAAATCAATAAAAATAACCTTAATAAAAATAACTAAAAGTAAGGCGCAAAAACAGAATAATAATGTACAAATAGATGGGTATTATTACACAAAATTTTATCAATTTTTCCTTAATTTTCTCAGCTTCTAAACACTCAAACCTCTTGTTCGTGGTCTCACTTTACTCTTTGGAGTCTCCTCTTTAAAAGGGTATAATTTTTACTATAGTATTAATTACATACCCGTTGATTTCAGTAATAAATGTCCTCATATATAAGTATTAATTTAATACTGATAACAACTTCCTATAGGTAAGTACTAGCGAGATATGTTGACAAAAAAAGTCATGACTGGCACTGCCTTATACTTACGGACACAAAGAAAAATCGAAATCCTATTCGGTTGGCAGATTTTTTCTGAACAAAAAAAATGAAGAAAAAAAATAGTAGTAGACGTATAAGTACGATGATAAGTCCACAAATTCACAAAAAAAAATCAACGAAATCATCAATTTTATTATTGGACATTTTTCGAATACTTTATTTAGGCAAATAAGAAATTTGGTGGAAATTTGGCGGCGACTATATACTATTCCAAATAAGAAAGACGTGACTCTTATAAGCTGGATGACCAGGGGGGAAGGGAAATATAAAAATTCACACTATAGGTAAATATTCAACAAATGCTGAATCCAAAACGGTTTTGATCACACGAATATTTTTAACTGACTGTTACTTCGTTGGAATAAACTAAATACGTCATATATGTTATATATAGTATGAGGGTACAAAAAGAGAGTACACCCTATTTAAAATAAGAAGGTAAATCTTCCAGCCGTGACCCACAAAAAAACAGCGTGATTCACACATTTGAGCAAGAGCGAGCAACATATTCTTTAAAAATTGATGAGAAAAATTAGTGCTATACCCTGCTGCAGTGTGTGATTGCGCTGCGGCTGGCCTTAACAAAAATTTTTACCTTCTTATTTTGAATAGAGTACAAGTATATATCGACGATTTTAGTCCAAAACAAAGAGTAGTGGCATGTTACCTACTCTATTTTTTTTTGTCAAAAAAGAGAGTAAATAGGTACCTACTCTTTGACATATATTATATCTGTAAACCCTGAGTAAGAGTAAATTCGTTGCTGATCAATGAAAAACCAACGTCTACGCGAATATACCCCCACTTAAAAAGTTATTGGCGTATCAACCACAGGAGTAGCCATAAAATTTTTAGGAGGGCAAATTAATTAAAAAAAAGAAAATCAAATTTCAAATTTTTTTCTTTACATACCTTAAAAAAAAAAGTAAACAATTCATTTCTTAAGATCTACAAAAAAATTAGTTCCTTGCACCCCTCAGCTACGCCAACACAAACGATAATTATTATAAGTGAATTATGGGCGAGAATTAGTACACTACGACAGGCTGCAGAACGGTACGCGATTATGCATGAAGAAAAGCGCCTACCTTGCAAATTATCGTCGGCAACGGCGAATTGTGGGTCTGCGACTCCACTTCCTGCAAATGGATCGAACGGATCGCCAACACTTTTCGCGTCCGTTTTGGAAAAGCTGCTGAATTTTTGGTCGAAATCGTCGAATTGGTCGGCGCCGCTACCGCCACCGCCAGCCCCACTGCCACCACCAACACCGGCCAGACGCGTCGTCGAGTCGTTCTCGGCTGTGCCGTTCGCCAAAGTCGTGAAAAAAGCGTCGCCATTGGAGGTCGGCGCCGCAGGGGCCGTGGGGAGCGGAGCAATGGCGAATGGGTCTTCGGCGTAGACAGTGGCGATGATGGGGGCGGCGGAGGTCGTGGTGGTCGTGGCGGCGGCGGCGGCGGCGGCGGCGTTAGTTACTACGGCAGATGTGGTGGCTGCAGCCGCGAAAAAGTCTAACGGAGCCTCCACTTCGGCCACCTCCTCGTACAGATTCTCATTGGCGATGTTCTCGTACGACATGAGCGGCGTGCTGCTCATGGTCGGGAACTTGGCTGCCTCCAGAATACCGCCTTCGTCACGGCCAACGTGGTTACCGCCGCCCCCGCCAACACTTAGTTCCATATTTGCGTCCGTCCTCACCGGAGCTGGAGGTGAAGCAGGTGACGGATGTGGCATTGTGGGTAGAGAGGGCGGGTGAAGCGGCGGCGACCACGCGGTCGACGGTGGAGATTTGTATTCGGGCAAGTGGAACATCGCCATCGTCACGTCCTCCAGTACCGGACTCGGCGCGCCAAATCGAATGGTGCTGGAGTCGACAAGCGGCAGGCCACCCGCCGCCGCCACTGCCGAATAATCTAACGAGTACTTTTTGCGCGTCTGTATCGGGTGCATTCGCGTCGCAGTGATATCGTGCGATGCTTTGCGGGTTGCTGTGTACACTCCTAGCTCCGTCTTCTTGCGCGCGTCTCCGCCCGGTACAAATTGCGTAACCCTTTCACCAGGGTGAGGATACGTCGAAATGGGCGCCGCGCTTACCGTTTTCGATGCGTCAGTAGGCGCCGGTCTGCTATCGAGTAAGCTGCTAAAATCAGTTTCCACGTTTTGAAAAGGCAGTTGTGGAGGAGGTGGACGCGAAGGAGGTGGTGGTGGGGGTGGAGCTGGCGACGAGATCGCACCATGATCCAATTCGGGTGTGAATGGACTGGAAGATGAAATTGCAGGAATGGTGGGAGGCGACGCTTGCGATGGTGCTTCAATTTTTGATAAATTGGCAATGGCGTCGAAAATATCGGATGCTTCGCGTTGCATATCGGATGAAGGGGCGGTGGTGGTGGTTCCATGTCGATGGGATGGTGGTGGTGCGATGTCGTCATCACCCAGCAGGTCGTTCACTTCATAGGTGGTGGTCGGACTGGGCGAGTTTAGCTCCCTCAGTGGCGTTGGACTGGGCGTTCGTGTTGCCTGTAGCCTATCTAGAAGGTCACTGGAGGTTGCCTCTAACGCTCCTGTCACACTCAGGATCAAGTCTTTCGTCTCCTTAGCAATGGGTGGCCGCGGTGGAGCCAATGGTGTAGGTGGAGGTGGTCGTCGAGGTGGACCTGGGGCTACAGCACCAGTGGCAGATGGTGTGGGCTGTGAGTTCAGTGGTGCAGAGGCACTGGTTGACGTTTCAACAGTGTCAACGCTACAGTCAACATCATCCAGTAGAAAACTGTCGGCAGGAATGAATGACGGTGCTGACGAAATAGTATCGCCAGCAGCAAAAAACTGGGCAAATGGGTTGGATGCGTCATTTGCATTTGTAGTGGCAGCAAATGTGGCTGCGTCATCAGCAACAGCAGTGGACGTAGTTGTTGAACTGTCAAAACCAAGCAAAAATGGATTTGATGCTGCAGAAGAAACTGACGTATCAGTGGCAAATGCAGCAAATGGATTGAAGGCAACAGCGCTGGACTGTGTGCCACAGCTGCCACTGTCGACAAGAAATGGATTTGTACTCATTTTAGCACAGATTCAGAGTTTCAATAGTGTTCAGTGCTGTTACATGAGATGTATCAAATGGATCGTAGTCGTCCTCGTGCTCAATATCGTCACTGCTGTCTTTATTCATGTGTTCATTGCTGATGGTAGTAGTAAAAACATCAAATGTAGGTGCTCCAGTTGGGGAGACAGGCGATTCAATAGAAGCAGTAACTTCGAATGAGGACTGTACTGACTGATGAGTGGGAGCAGGAGCAGGATTGTCAGCTCTTGGATCAAAGTCGTTGTCGTCTTCAATAATAGCAGCTGCCGGCAGGCTTTGGTAACCAAGAGGGGGGATTGGTGCTTCAAATTTACTGTCAAGGATATTACTTTTTCCACTGTTACTGTTGGTCAAATTTTCAACAATTGTAGTGTCAAAGGGATCTGTAGCCTTATGACCTTCGCTTGTTAGTGGTGCAACAAAGGCTGAGACTGTAGGAGCAGGAGCTGCAACCAGGTTTGATAATCTCCGAGTTTGCGCTAATGTGGCAAATTCATCGTCGATGCTGCCACAACTTTCGATAGAGTTTTGTTTAAAAACTGCTGCTGTCTCAGTCACAGTTGATGAAGGTAGCGTTTCAAATTCTGCTAAAGATAATGACTGGATGGCAGATATTGTTGCCCCAGGAGAGTAACTCTGCGGTGACAGACTTGCCGTTAAGTCACAGTTGCTGGATGGGGAGTACTGGGTGCCAGTTACCACCCTATTTAGAGGTAATGGCAGCACTTCACAGGTGGGAGTCTTGTCTCCAAATTCAGCAGGATCTTCATCCAATAAAGTCTTAACAGGTGAGTCTAGGGATGAACCTATTGGCTCAATGCCACTCAAGGATGAGCCCTCGTCAAAACTGTCCAGCAACAGTTGAACTGGCCTCACAATTCGACGTTTAGAAGCGCTGGTAGCAGTGATTGGTAGACCAGTGCCAGCAGCTTTATCTGTTCGACCAGAAAGCACCTGAACTGCACAACCAAGATTTAAATAACGTTTTTTTGGATTGGTGACAATAAATTTATCAGCTATGGATGTGTCAAATGGATCGTAATCCGCTGTTGTCTCTTCTGTTGGACTGTCGGGTATGTAGGCAAGTTTTAATTCACCACTAGCAACTGCGTCCACATACGAAGTATTAAAGATGTCCTCTTCTTCTTCTTCTTCTTCAACAAATTCCTCTTCTTCGTTTTCTACTTCAAAACTGATTTCATCATTCTTCTCACCTTCGTTGTGGTTGTTATTGTTGTTGTTCTCACCTTTGGTGCCTTTTTTTTTATTTTTATCAACGCCCTTGTCTACAGCATCAAGATTTCCACATTGATTGTTACCTGTTTCCTGTTGCTGCAAATTTTGAGACGCAACCTCAGATGCTACTGGTTTTCGTTGAAAAAAGCTGGTTGATTTGATACGATCAAGATCCTCTTGGGTTTTTTGAAGAACGCAATCTATACCTGCAGTAAGTGCCTTAAATTTTTGCCATTCGTCACTATTTGCTGAAGATTGAGATTCATTAGCAATTTGATCCCCACTTTCAAAACCCTGCTGTTGCTGCTGTTGTTGTTGCTGTTGGTGTTCCCTTCGATATCGCTCAAGCTCCTCTTCGTCAAATAGGTCGTCCTCTTCTTTACGTTTGTGCTTCTTATCTTTTTTTTTCTTCTTTAGACCTTTGTGAATTTTCAACATATTCTGATCTGGACTTGTGCAAATCGTACCTGTGAAAATATAAGTGAAAAAATGGAGTTAGTTTCCAAATAGTTGGAGACTATTTCTGTTTTAGAGATGAAGCTGTGGTAGTGCCTGAGGGCGAGGCTTACATAAATTTACAACGCTCTTTCTCTCCTAAACAATTTGAAAATAATGTACAGTTAAGAAAAACAAAATAAAAAAATTGAATTGCTTTCATCAAGGGTAAAACATATTCCACTCAGAAGTTTGATCCTACTTTCATATATGATTAAAGAAGCTTTAAACAGATAGCTGAGTTATTTCAATTGAGAAAGGTTGAACTTGCAATTCTTCAGCATTATTATTAATTATTATTTTTCTAACTGACTTAAAAAAAGGAAGTGGTTCTACATTCCTCCATATATTATGTATGAGCTTTAGTCAGTAACAACTTGGTTGATTCTGATGATTCACAATTTATTTGAATTTTTGATTTAAAAATACCATGTCAGAATTTCAAAATTCAAAATGGCAGACATATGCACCGACTTACAGAAACATGAGGTACAACTGCAACGTGGAAGTGATTGTCAATATTGCCCTGCGACACTAAAAATTCATTCTCCCAACCTTAAAATTATTTTCTCCATTCTAATTAACAGTTTCCACTCATTTACAAATTACAATAAATTACAAAATTTGGCAACACTGAAAAAAAAAAGAAGTAGATCCAATATGGTACTTTGAAATTCTAAATTAAACCAATCTATATGAGATTGGTGCATAGGAATAATGGCAATAGACATTATAGGTACTATGATATGATCTCATTTTCTTTCATAATATTTAGAAAATTGAAACTGAAAACTGGAAAATAATATAACTTTAAAAAAAAAAAATTACTTAAAAAATATAATCCAGCATTAAAGAAATTACTAAACTAAAACAAAAATAGGTACCTATTTTTCGTTGAAAATAAAAAAATAATTTCGTGAAGATGTTCTAAAACTATTGTTTTTGTTACAAATAAAACTTAGGTAGGTGACAAATTTCAAACAAAACATTAAACTTTGTAATTATAATACTTTGGGCAGGCATTGAGAAACGCTACCTTTTTCAATTTTGTTTCCATTAATCAAATTTCTAAAATTTAGCATAACGTTAGTTAATTTTTCTTTCCATTTCACCAAAATTTCTCGTTCTGTTTCCATTTCCTTTTTTTTAAATTTTCCTGTATCTAAAATTTTCCAAATCCTGTTCAAATATTGATATATAAATTTTTTTTTTTCAATATTTTCCCTAAAATATCTTTTTTTTTTAAATTTTCCAAAGAACACTGATATATTCTTTTAATATTTTTTCAAATTTTTTCTTCGAGATCAAAAATTATTCAAGTGAGAAACTTAAATGAAAATGATTCATTACTTTTTTTCTAAAAAGTTGAGCAAATGGAAAAACTTTGCCATGGTTTATACTATTTCTCTCGATTTATTCTCTAAAAGTTAAAATTTACCTATTTTATAGAATAAGTACACGAAGAATACTTACGTAGGCCTACCACAACTGAAATTTGTTCCCACAACTTGGTCGAGGAGTTGCGATATGATAGCTGTGATCAATATGACGAGGAAAAGAGCGAACTATCTAGTTATCTGAGGTTACATTGAGTGCACTTTTCTAATTTTGTTTTTGTTTGTTTCATTAGGCTCAGGCAATGCAGCTATTTTATTAAGTGTTTGGAGATAAATGATATGGATGCGGAAGAAGAAGCAAAGTAGGTGGTAGGAATCCGAATACAACGCCATTTTTGGTTAATAATATGACTGAGGCTCTCTCGAATCTACAACCTTTTGATTGTAAGGCCAAGTACTAAACCATTAAGTCAGGCCAAACACTAGAAAGGTTTAGTCTGAGACAAGTTATCTGTTATGTTTAAAGTTGACCTACTTTTTACCTCTACCCTACGGTAGTAGTTCTGTGTCAGTTCTACAAAATAGAGAAACACAAACAATTGAGGAAATAGAACAATTTTTTGTTTTGATGAAGTCATGTAGGCCAATACAAATATGCAGTCATATCTATAGAAACGTATTTCCCATGGGTGTATCCAAGAGGCAGGGAGAGGTGTTGACCCCCGAAATTTTGAGCAAAAATATTTTTGCGATAGCCAACTGAAAAATAAATTTTTAATGCACCTTGATTGAACAAAAAGTAGCAGATGAAATATTGTTGGGTGCGTGTGCACTTTCAAGTCGACATTTTTACAAGGCTCGATCACTTTCATTTATGGCTCAACTACTTTCTCTGTTTTTTATAATTTCTAAAAGGCCGCCGCTGGGGTTTGAACCTAGCACACTTACATGAGATCAAGTAGGAAAAATCGACAGTCTTATCTGTACTGAATTATTATCTAAGTTGAATTATTGTGACCAAAAAATGAACATTAGATATCAGTATTCCTGTTTTTGGGATTTGACCGCATCAGATTTTTCATATTTTTAGTCGTGGTTCTCTCCTTACTACAGAGGGCTGTATCTCAGGACTGACAAGTCCAATTAAAATTTCATTCAAACAGCATAAGCATGGGGTGGTATGCTAGGGCAGTAGCACTCTATGTAATTAAAGTATAAACAAGAGCGTAGATAGCTCGATCTTGAGGAGAAGATCCACATCTTCTCAATGGTCCTTTCTGACTCCCCTCCCACCACCAAAATACCGCCAACATCACCGAAAAACACCTTATTTTTTTATATCAAGCTTCTTTTTCAGACCTGAGGGGAGTTTCGAACCATCAGGACCATCCCTATATCTTTGCGCCCAAAGAATGTGAAGAAACTGTTAATTGTTATTCCATAAGACATTTTGAAGACAAAAGAAAGATCTGAGGATAATAGAAAGACTTGATTCATCTCAAGTACAAGACTTTCTGCCGACAAATATTTCATTCTGAACAAATAAATTTTACTTGAATTAAACTCGGTACTGATTTTTAAACTGTGTGCCACGGGACCCTGTATGGTTCTCTGTGGCTGGCCTACAGGGTTGCCACAGAATATTGCAAGTTTTTACAATACAATTTTTCGAATTAAGGAAATTAGCCTACTATTTTTACCTAATTAACCTCACTTGGTATTGTTGGTACATAAATTGATAGGTACATGTGCGTTCTGACAAATCCTGGTGAGGATAAATCCTCACTTGATGGGGGTGCCATGAATTGAAAATTTTTGGGAACCACTGCATTAATGATTGTGACCAAAAGTATTATGAATGAATTTTGGCCTTGTTTTAGGGACATACCTAACTCTTGAATTTTTCCTAGGGGACTAAGCCCTTTCTTCACATGGTAGAGAGCTGAATCTTAGGACTGAGAAGTCCAATCAAAGTGTCGTTAATATTTTTACCAGATTGTATGAATGGTGTCATATACTAGCACTGCATTGTGATGTTTGATAGAGCCACACAAAAGTATATAGTGGGAAATCTCCTCACAAAACAAAAACTGATTTTAGATTGTATTATACCTTTGTGGCAAAGGAAAAAAGCCATCTTTACTTATCAAGCCGTGAAATGAAAATTGGAATGTCATAAAAAATTGTGTTTAGGGTACCAATTTTTGAAAATTCAGAGCATTTAGGATTGGTTTCTGAATCCCTTAATCCCAAAAATGTAATTTGTCATAAATTTGAGATTGTTTTCCTCATTTTTTCTCTAATTTTGATTGAATAAGAGTGAAAATCGATCTTCCACCACAGTGACCAGTTTCACTATTTTAGCTTTACTTTGTTGCATGATAAGTAAAGTTAGCTTTGTATGTAGCAAATGTAAAGGCCAAATGAGATAAGAATTAATCTGTTTACCTACAAATAATTTTTCATATACCTATTAGGTAGACCTACAATTACTTCATAATTTTAAACTAAGCATCGCGAGTTTATACTCAACCACCAGACTGCCAACATAGTGTAAACGAACAAGTAGGAATACTTAATAAATAAGTAGGTATGTGTTGGTCCACTTATTTAAAGTTGTTCTTTCTAGAATTTGTTCATGCTATTTGTATGGTAAACAGGTACAACCTGACACATAGTATACAATGGCACAGACAAATCATATAAAATACTGTAACAGTTCCAAATATGAAATTCCAGCGTTTTGTGAAAATTTGACTACTCTATCCAGAAAACTACTTCCTTATCGTATCCAAGAAGTTATTTTCATGTTATGAGGAAAAATTATTTTTTCACGGCAAAAGTTACAAGCCAAAAAAATGTCAGTTGTTCATAATATCAACAATTTATTATTAAAATTCGTTGATGATTATCACTCCATTGTAAAGAGCGTGTCTTCTAATTTCTATTTAAGTAAAAGTTTTTCAATCTGAATAAAACTGAGCCTCAGAATTGAGTCAAAAATGCCAAAATTCAGGTTGGTACACAATGACACATCAGCACAAAAATTTATGGTAATTTTGTATTGGTGCGCAAACGAAAAAATTATAAATTAATAATTTGTACAACAGAAGATGTCGAGAAAGTCAATGTGAAAGACAACTGTAAGGGTAACTGTTTCTCAGAAACCTCTATGAGAGATGCTGTCAATTATGGTTTTAGGGGTAACGGTGGTTGTCAAAAGACTGGTTTTCTTCGGGCCATTAATTTGTTAGATTAAGTGTCAAGGTGTGGATAATCCTACTTCAGATTATATTTTCTTTCAGTGTACCAATGGAAAAAGAGAAAAAGAAGTTACTTATGTCACTGGGTGCTAACTGGTACACAATGTCGCGCAAAAAAGTAGTTTTGGTTTTTGAAGGCTTGTACATGATTTAATGATTCAAAACGGTTGAAATTTATTTGAAATGTGCCTAAATGATTTGTCTGTTAGTAGTTCCAAGAAAAACAAGAAAATAATGATTTCTAACCGATGTTGTGCGTTAAAAATATAATGATTTTTTTTGCCATTGTGCACTGGTTTATCCTCATACTTAATTGTACTAAATAGAACTGTTCAAGGTTCGCGTAGACATTATGATAAGCTTGCTATTTCTATTTATAGGACACCAATAAGATCATTATATGTAAGTACAGGTACAATATAACATCAAAATCTGCTGTATTAGTGAATAATTTTAATTTGTTTCTCATTTGGGTTAAGTACGTGTGTGCAGGGAAAAATTAGGATTATTAGGCACGATACTTATTCTATCTTCTCCGGTTGAAAATTAATTTGTACGTATATTTGATTGATTAAGAAACTACACACCACTGTCTTGTACGTAGTACAGTAGCGGTATAAGGAGGAAATTTGTCCTGTTATTTTCTAGGTGATGCACTTCAGAGGGGGGGCTTAGGACGGTACAAATATGAATCACAACCCAATGACAACTTATTGTATTATGTATATATGGCAGTGGCCTCGCGAAATTCCGTTGGGGCCACTGTTTACATTAGAACTTATTCATATCGATCACATTGTTAGGTATACGTAGGTATATATGATTCGTATTATCATACGATAAGCTTCTTGACATTTCTATAGAACACAGGAAACTGTATATATCTGCCTATCCGGCCTCTCTTGGGTGGTCTTGGCCTTTGTCCTCGCGCTGTCCATGGGCTATGTGTGCTTCAACTCGGTATGTAGAGTAAATATATAATTTATGGATTCGTGAAATGAAAATAATCAATATTTGGTTGCTCCCGTTGAGAAAGTTTTCATTCGCTTACGTATAACTTGTTTAGTTATCCCACCCATCAATTAGGCAAATTAAATTTTTTAAAGACTATAAATAGTGCCTAAATATCGAATAGAAGGCTACTTTTAAGCTGCATACCCACATAGAAACACGAGTTGCGAGCCAACACACGAATGAGTTCTCGGGTATGCAGCAGAGTTTGAGAGCAAAAATAATACCTATCTATGGAACTACGCACCTAAACCTGTACTATATAAGTCAGGCGTGAAAAACAAAAATAACGTGTCGTCGACCCAACGCCCTGATTCCGCCATCAAACAAAACACACGATACCTGTATAACGCAGATTTGGGTGCCGTGCCGTCTGAAGCAATCAAATGCAGTCGCAAGTATACACGCCTAGATAATCGCGTCTCTCCACTAGACTACGTACATATACACGGATCCTTACAGATCATCGTGCTATAACTCACCCGTCCAGCACTGACATTTGTTACGCCAATGTGCGCGGCCAGCGAGAACGTAAGCTACGTCTGGTGGCTCCGTTTACGACCAGCTGCAGCGTCCACCGCTGGAAAGCATCGAACGATACCTTTTGGCGACCTATTCGACGCGCACACCTACGAGCAGACGACACGATAATTATATTATTCGCTCCGCCAACGAAATCCAGTCGAGACGATCGCGTCCTTCTTCGTTTTTCTTTGTTTCTTTTTCGTTTTCGCGCAAAACTAAAAACTACAAAATAAAGTAAACACGCACTGTACGGGGGTAGGTACCTACTATAATTATTTAAGTTTGTATCGATATACGTATATGTGGGTACCGTATATATGCATGTACGCGCGTATAAGTAGCCTATATAGACGCGTCGACACGACGTGCGACAAAACTAAATACCAAAAAATTCAAAAACCAAAAAGAAAACCACACCACACCACACCGCGCGCCACAAAAACCAACAATCAGCGAAAATATTCGTCCGAGTAGAGGTCGAACAACAAACGCGCGAACGTCGATTTTTTCTGTTTGCGGGAAAGAGAAAAAATCGCACGCGAAAAAATTACACGGAGATATTCGATAAAAGCGTGACGACTGCGAAACGGCGACGTGAAAAACGGACGAAGAAAAAAGTCAAAATTAAAGGCAGCGTCGGCGACGGCGGCGGCAGCGGCAACAGCAGCTGCAGCGGTCGTTTGTAAACGCTATAGACGGAGACGCGCGCGGTTAACTACTTTTAAACTATTTTTTTTTTTTTTTTTTTTTACTACTATACGCCGTGTATTGATTTTGTATAGCCAATGAAGCGCAGGCGCGCGCCACTCGGCGAATGCGCGTATTTATGTTTTATAATTTTCGTGGTGGCGCACCTTTCCGCCTTTTTACGCGGTTTCCTTGCAAAAGGGGTATTAAAATTGACCTCGTTAACGGATTCGGGGTGGCGATAATGAAAATTATCCGTTTCATGAGAAAAGATAACGATTGGTTGGGGCAACTGTTGTATTTGTGTCCCATGTAGTATAGTGTGCACATCTGCAATATCTCAGGAACATTTGAGCTCCATTCACGAAATTCGGACTGAATGTTTTGTATCAGTGTGTACCATACGCATTGATTTACTTTACATCAATATTACTCGCTTCTCCTCATCAGTAATCAGGTACAAAAAAGCGTTTTCAGTGATTAAAAGTTGAAATTTTTCAATTCCGTTATAAAATTTTGGTATCAATAACTCAAATTTATATATATATATATATATATAATTATATATATGACTTAATTTCTTGTTCCCTCGGTAGAGGTCGCAATTTTTGTCCGATAATCCCGAAATTTGGTAAAAACGTTCGTACTAAGCCAAAGGCCAGACATATTGATTTTGGTACGGATCAGTCGGACGGTACTCCGGTACCATTATTTTCGTTTTTATATTGGTCATGAAATGCGGAATTTTGGAACCATATGGATGAAATTAAGAAAAAATATTCGTTATATTTAATTGTAACATGCTACCAATTTTGTTGCGGATCGACCGGACGGTACTTCCGGTAAAGATTTTTTTTCCTATTTTTGTTTTTCTAATTTCTTCTTTTTACAAAAATTAACCGCATATTTAGGTTTTCTTTATTTTTTATTTCATAACATTATTATATTTCTTTGGTTTTATTTGAATATATGATTATTTACCATACCCTTTCATCATAATTAATTTTTCATTTCACGAAATAATTCTTTTAAGTTTCACATCGTCTAATATGTTTTCAGAAGCAAACAAATTTCATACAATCATAACATACCATTAACGCATATAAACTTACAGACAATTAATGTGATTATCAAAATTCATAATTCTTTTTCTCGAAACCTACTTTTTCTAGCGAGGCTTGCTGCGCTAGAGCTTTTTTTTCTTATTTAAAACTATAATTTCGTTCAGGGAAAATAATATAAAAGGTACATCAAAAGAAAATCCTTTTAAAAGCAAGTCTAATGATATTTTAAGTTTTAGAAATAGTTTATTTTTGGGTGATTGACATGCGTCTGAATGCCAAATGAGGGAATGTTGTAAAATGTTTCTCCTTGGCTGTTGTAAAAAGTCATAAGGCAAAAAAATGTTACAAAATAAAATTTTTGAAAAAACTTTACAGAGGGAATAAATTTACCCTTCTGTTGGTTGTCAGTGACATGGATATTAAAATACCTAATTAGTTTTAAAAGTTTATGCTCCGAAAATTTCTTCATTATTGTTTCATAATTTGTTCTTTGATTAAGACAAGTTTGAAAAAATGGAACGAATTTATATTTAAATAAAATTTGGCTTAAAGAGTAATTCTTTATCTGTTGTGACACTTAACAATATGGCTGTGACTTTTTACAACACCCTTTTGTAAAGGGTAACAAATTTTTTTTTGAGTAATTCTAAAATTATAAGGTGTTGGTATATGAAAACTGAAATATTTGGATATAAACCTTATAAAATATGACCAAAAGAATTTTGGTGTGACATAATACAACATTTGCCCATACTATTTTCCCATTTTCACTTTCTTTTTTTATATAATAGGAAAGGTTGGTTACTTCGACGTTGTCCCGTAGAAAAATTACATAAGATTTAAGTTTTCTTGATATAAAATGATATAAAAAGTGGCAAGTATGTATTCGAAGATTAAAAATAAACTTTTCTGACCTGCAATTTAATGAGAAATAAAATGGTATTGGTTTGAAGTAGTTACATATAAAATTAGCGGAGATAAGAGTTGAATATTAATCATGAAAAGTTAGTATGTATCTACCTTCGACTATTCATAATTATTAATTATAGTACTGGACCAGTAAAGAACAATGATTTCAGATTAGATATGCCAGTGTTAAATAGGTAACCACTTCGTACCACTTGACGTATCTACTTTAAAATACGTTTATGTAGGTAGGTTTTCTATGTAAATTTAAGGGATGACCCTTAACAAATGTATTCTAAATTAGTGAATTCAAGCAAAATATCTGAAGTACGCACTAAGTACACTTGGGATTGCCTACTGTTTAGTTTTCATGTCTTAACATTAAAAAGTACAATGCACTTATGGAGCTTTACGGGTCTAGTACAATATAGTAAAAAGTATTTACACCAAAAATAAAATAAAAAGTAAACATAATGAAATTCGGTATGTATCGGCACATCACAAATGACAAAACCACATAAAGACTAGGTTAAATTATGAGAGGTGTTCAAACTGTTTTCCTTCAACCAAAAAGCAATGCCCCAAGTGGTTGACTTAGTTGTTGAGCATTAATATTTCTACAACAAAACGTATTGGCATCTTGTAAATCAGTAATAGTTTCATAGGATTGTAAAAAATGGTAGATTTTTGTTTTAATACGTCCGAACAAGAAAAAAATCACATGGAGTTAAATCGGGTGATCGTTCAGACCCCCTACTCAATATTTAATCTGTCTCCCCCAATTTTGTTTATACCCACTTCAAATCGGCACTATTCGATTTATTGTTGTATTTCAGGTCAGTGGAGTTTGTTTTTAACCTTCGAATACAAATTGAACCCTGTTTAAACTGAGAAAACGTAAATCCTATGTATTTTTTCTATCTGAAAACATCGGAATAAGTTACCACCCTATATGTATGTAAATAAGTATGTGTGTATATAATAAGTATTGCGAAAATTTTTTGTTCATGATTTTGAAAAAAACTCCATAACTGATGAGGTCGAAATTTTCACGAGAGAAAACTTAAATCTTATGTACTTATTTTTCCTTTGCGGCAACATCGAAGTTACCACCCTTTATGTACCTATATTTATACATGTATGTCTGTATAAGTGTGTATGTACATAATATGTATCGCTAAATTTTTTGTTAAATATGTTGTATCTGGCCTGATAAGAAATTAGCCAGGGCCGTATCAACTGGGTTTGAATGTCAAACCACTCCAGAAAGCTCAAAAAAAAAATCCGCTAAAATACATATTCTAGTTCTAAAACACAAAAAAAATAAAAATATTGACTTCTAGAATTGTAAATGCCCTCTCGCAGACAAATCAAGTATACGGCACAAAAACTATAGATTATGTTACTGATTGGTTTCTTTTCAAACTGGAAGCAAAATGTAATAATTAAACTGCAGAAATTTCAGCATGAAGAAGGAATGACGCAATTAATAATATTAATATGAATACATGTGTGGGGATTAGACCATGACTCATATGAGGAAATAGGCTCGGCCTATCGACAACAGTCCGACAGGTATCAACAAACCCCTCGTGCGCTCGATGACAACAAAAACATCGCAACATATATCTGTTATTAAACAAATAAAATAAGATAAACAAAAACGTCCATCTCGCCGATGACGTCAGAAGGGGAGATGAATTTCTATTCATCTCGAAAAACCTATAGCTTCAAAATAATCAAACACACCTAACTTGGCAGAAAATGAACAAAATTTTTTGGGAAAACTGCAAACGATAGAGAATTTTTATACCTATCCCCTCCACGGACGTACACGCTCAAATAAAGATGACGTTTTGATGCAACGGACAAAAATAAATCTCACCAAGTCCTCACTCGATTTTTTCTACTGTCACCTCGACTGTCGACTTTGCTTCTTTCTAATTTATTTCCTGTGTTTAATTTTTCGATCCTTTTTTCCTATAATGTCGTCCAACCAGAAACAATTAACCGCCAATTCTCACCCCCAAATACCTTCATGTTCCAAAGACAATGTTGTACATATTAACAATATGCAACAACAGTGCCTAATGGAACATGAAAGAGACTTGGCCAGAATCGAAGAAGAATTGTTGATGGAGACTGATCTATCCCTGGTAGAGAAAATTGTCAACCACATGACAAAGGAACTGCCACCCCTTATCTCGCCTCCCAAAACACTGGTTAAAGACTTACCACCTTTGGCAACCCCAAAGATGGCAACCCTGAACCGATGATGTGGGAGCGGGCTAAGTTTCTGTTTGCCAATGAGGACCCTTTTTACCCGGCCACTCCTCCTCCAGCTCCAACTCCTACCCATACTCAGCAGTTTGTGGCCCCCTTAAACTCAAACTCGCCACTGCTGATCACCTCCAGACAATTCAATCCTCACCCCTCTTTTCCCATCCATAACCATCTCTATTGTCATCCTCAATACCAACCACCATGACCAAAGGGACAAAAGAGCAGGCCCAATGCATGGAATCCTACGAGTGCGTTGGAGCTGCCATTGGAAGTGCCCTTGCCAAGTGGGAGAAGGAGCAGAAACAGCGCTAAAAACCACTAATCCCCCAGGCATGCAATTAATTGTTTTTATGGCGCAAAAACTGGGGGGAGTAGCCATGGGGATCAGACCATGACTCGTATGAAGAAATAGGCTCGGCCTATTAAAGACAGTCGTCACCTTTGGTGACCATTATTTGTGCCTTGCACGTTAAACCAAAACAGAATGTTTGTACTTGTTTATTTTTGCAGATAGACAAGTTACAAATCTCGGACCATGAGAAATTGATAGATAACGATCTTTGCGATATTCTCCGTACTTTACCGTTGCCATAGCAACCGTAAAGTACGATGAATAATCTACACAGTACTTATGTAAATATTACATAAGTGTGTACGTGTGCGTGTAGGGAGCCGAGTATATAAGACCACAAAATCATAAGCTAAATTGCCAGTGTTTGCCGAGGTCTTGGCTCCCCTATACCTTCTAGGTATTTTGGCATAAACATGCAAATTGTTCTGTTGAACACCTTCTGTTGTTGGTATACTTTCCACGATGTATGGTATTCCACAACATGATTTCTTAGGTGCAGTCATTTTGCATAAATGAGTAGACCTCCATGCAAAAAATTCAAAAATTAATTTTTGAATTGGAAAAACATTTTTTTGGTGGGATTTTTTTTAAAAAAGGGGGAAATTCTCAATTGGTTAAGGGAATTGGAGTACCCCTGCGTTCATTTATGTGCCTATAATCATTTTGTGGTCGTCTACCAACTCTATTATTGTGTGGTATTCCACCCCTATCTTGAGAAACCATCAAGTAAGAGAAGAACAGTTTTTTTCAATATTAAAATAGGTATTATGAATGTTGCAAAAAATTAGGATAAATATACAAAAATTGGGATTGAATTTTATTATACAGATTAAATATTTTACTAATTCATTTATTCAATGGGGGATTCTCCTTGAAAGATCAACTGTGATGTTTGCAGCGTTTCATATAGCTATATGTGGACAAACAAATGAGAAGAAAGAATGGTACCTAAGTATATAGAAGTCTTCAAATACTTCTTTATAATTCTCTCAAAGAAAATTTGGCTTTAGGAATAAAATGAGACCAAGAACAATAATTTTGAGCCCTCAGAAGCCAAGATAATAAAAAAAAAAGGAAAAATTATCTCAATTTCACTGTTTTTGGACCTTTTCATTAGCTGATTGCGTTTGTCCACATAGCTGAACTCTTTTTCCGAGGAACTGCCCGTACCTACAGTGACGTCAAAAATAAAATCCCCCATTAAATTATTTGAAAAACCAAACAAGTTCTATACTTACCTTACAGGAGTGGCCAAGTGAGGACAAAAATAACAAATAGCTTTAAAAGCGATGCTATAATTTCTGTAACAGTGTTCGGATGAACGTGCGTTTTATATTATTATAATAATTAAGTATTTAATACTCTGAGGGAAATACACATGAGTTAAAAAGATATCAACATTTTATTAAGGTAACATTATTTTTTATAGATAACACAGTAAGAAAAAAAAGAGGTTGGTCAAAGGTTAGGCGGTGTGGCCGAGTGGTCTAAGGCGTTCTATATTATGTTTATTATAATTTCATTATATAGTATTCGCTAAATTATCAAAATGCACAGCAGCATAACTTCCTGCCTGAATTCCGTGCAGTTATTTGCCGGTAAACAATGGGAATTTCTCTCAGAATACATGTTTGCATAGTTATCCACTTTAGAAGTATGCGGATATTAGCTAGATGAAGTAACGAGTGAATACTCTAAAATTTCACTAGGTTTGTTTTATTTTCCATGAAAAGGTAAACCTCGAGTCGACACCAAACACCAACTAGGTTTATTTTGATGTCTTGAAATCGAACTCAATGTCAACATGAAGACACCGACCTGACATCAGCTCACACCTCCTCTTGAGTAGGTGCGGGATAGTGTCACCCCGGGGTAACACTTTCGATACTTTTGTAAAAAAAAAAAAAAAACACAAAGGTGACACCATGGCAAATAAAACGCGAAGTTTGTAACCTGGTGTCGATGGTGTCACCCCGGGGTTGCTTTTCATGAAAAATAAAACAAACCTACTACCAGTCTCTCCGGAGGTACGGGTTCGGATCCTACCACTGCCACTTTTTTTTTTTACCTGAAATCCTATAAATTAAATTTTCTAATTTACAGCAATTTTGTTCTGATAAATACTAAGAAAATATTTTTCACGTCAATTGAATATAGGAACCATGCACCTTATAGTTCACAACTACTGCATGCAATTTTATGGATTTTATATTTTGAAAACGGTGAAAATTAAAATTCCTCTCCGCTAATTTGAACCAACAGTCCGGAATCATAGCTTAATTCTACAATATTTTCACCAACGTATTTCTCGTCTCCGTTTGATTTACTCGTTTCCTAAACGAAAATAACCTTGTAAGTTGTAACTACCTATGAATATTTGAAGATAGTATTATTACCAGGAATAAAAGTTTGGTTTTATCTAGTTTAAAAATAAAATCAAACGTAAGAGTGATAAAGAAATACGATGAGAATAACACACTGAACAGTTTTCTTTCTGCGAGGTTAAGGCTTGCATCAAAACGCAACCAACTGTGTTTGAAATTCTTGGACATTATCAGCAACATCTTTTGCATCGAGATTCCACGACAGACATTACCTTGTAGATGTGTGAGTACAAGTTCTTAGAGTCAACAAAAATTGCGATTATTCTGCGTGTTTGATTTTCCAGGGAATAAATGTCGAAAACAACTTTTTTTTTCTTCAAAATAAGTCACCCAATTCAGGTACTAAATTCTGATGAGAAGTTCTCTTCTGACGATATTATCGTATTTGTACTGTATCACATCCCCTGTGTCCCAACAATTTCTTCGTATTGAAAAAAATCGTTAATACCTTGTTCTATTTGAGATATAAATTTTCAGATTTTTTACATCACACCACTGACACATGACTAAAACCGGTTAAACTACGAACCAAATTTCAACAGAATTTATCGAGAACTACACTATTTCAAGTGTAACTGAGTATCTTGCCATCTGGCACACAGATTAAAAATGAAAACAGTGCTTATCCGGCCACCTCATTTTACAGTTCAGAGCCTCCCTGGGTGAATGGTCAAACGGGCGAACAGGCTAAGGATATGGAAATAAAATTGATCGGAGTAAATAATTTTGGTCAGCTAGAATGCTAGATCGATGCAACTCCTTCCACCCAATTATGAATGCTAATGCAGCGACAGTACGCCAATAACACACGTTAACTCCTTCAACGGTCGAAGCCGTTGGCTGATTCGAGCCCCGTCCATTCTTCGAACTTTTCACACACTGTGTTCACTGCCGTTCGTCGAGCCACACCAGCACACGAACCATTTCGCACACGCACTGGTTGCACGTATAGAACACGAACCGGTTCGTCCACGAACAGCTTCAAGCCTCCTCGTGCACTCACGTTCTCACCAGACGTCTGTTCGCAAAATTATAAATATAAATAAGTAAACGAGGGTTTACGACCGTGTATACGTATATATTTAGAAACGATAAATATATATTTATACCTAAAAACGTATTAATTGGCTGCCGAATCGACAAATTAAAACGAACGAGTGCGCGCACGTTTCTGACACCGCATTACTTCGGCGCCTATCCATCAAACAAAAGTGCACCACTGCACAAGTAGAGTACGCGCGCGCACCCGTTAAAACCAGCATAAAATCTAAATACGTTTTATTTTCTTCCTTTTCATTATAGTATTTGTTTAATATCGTCGAAAGCGAAAATTAATCTTTCAATTTACAAGGAAAGAAAAAAAAAAAGTAGGCGCCCTCGCAATATTTACACGCAAATTCGAGTGGCGCTTAGACACACACATACATACACGCGTACGCACGCGCGCACACGCACATACATACATCGGATCGTCGTTACACAATTAAAGACATATTAATGAAATGAAGAGAACGACAAAAAAAAAACGGTCATACACGATTAAATAAAATTAAAAATACAGGTCGCGGGGGTGGGAGCAAAAATGGGCAACAACGACACGAGTAAAATATGTTTTTAAACCTCACTATATCGATAAGTTTTTCCCACAAATGACAGAGAAGAATGAGAGGGACAAAAAAAAGAACCTTCATCGCGATGAAGGGACGAAAAATCGCGCGCGCGAATAAATGCGAGCAACGGAGTCCGTTGCTTGCCAACACAACAAATATATCCGAAGTACCATAAATAAATGAATAAATAATTAAGACGGGGCAGAAATGGGGAAAAAAAAGAATTAAAAATTAAAATCAAACGAACTGACGCGTTTATCGGCCTATAGCGGTAGCCAATTAAACCCATCCCTAATAAATTTATATAAATGTTTTCGCGATACAAAAATAAAAATGTTAAAAGTAGGCGCGAATATTTTCCGAGTACAAACGTTAAACGAGGGACAAAAAATAAAAGAAAAAGAAACAAAACGGATTACGGTTAAACTTAAATACGAATATAAACGCATTGTCGACGTGTTCGTGCAATTTCATTTTTACGAAAAAGACAAAAAAAAAAAACAACAAAAAAACTTTTAAAAAAGAAAAAAACAGACAGACAGAAAAAACGAATACAAATAATTGGGGGTATAATCTCGGCCGGCCATTTCTTTCTTTACGCATAATATATTGTACATATAAACGAAGAGGAAACGAAGTGACGTGACGTCGGAGAGAAAAAGAAATACAGAAGAAGAAGACGGTACGAAAATTTAGCCCTTCGAGAAGAGATGACGAATGAGTCGGGTATTGTCGCACGTCCAACGCGTGCCGGCGTCTAAAAACATTTTAATCGCGGGCAGCACGTACGGCCGTATAACGTGCGACGACGCTCGAATCCGTTTTCTTTCCATTTCTCTTTCGCTCATTTTGAAGCTCGTCACGACGTTTCTCTTCACACAATCGACTGTGTCGCGGGTCGCTTTTCGAATTCTCTCGGTAGCATTCGACTTCTCTACACTCTACACATAGAACGGAAGACGCGCGTCGTCACATTAACATTATTATACATTATACAATTTCTGATAATTATTATTAATATAGTTTTAAAGCTGTCGAGATGAAACGCGTGGCCGTCTATTTCGTTTGGCGCCGCGTTAACGCGAGAAGCGGCGAATACATTAATTGGTGGTTTAGCGATTGATAAAAAAAAATATGCGCAACCGCGCGTTTTCGGCGTCTCTGGCGCGATCCGTTCGATACGAAGCGGAACATGACCGTCGATCGAAACGGCGGCGGACGCGGACGCCATCTCTTCGTATAACAGACGAACGCCACGCGGCGGCGAGAGTACGCCGGAACGTTCGATCCGCACCGACTGAATACGCGCGTTCCAACAGGTCTGGTCCTCGATTGAACAAAATTGCATGCATTAAAATAAAAAAAACCCACAAACCACTTTGCGAATCCGGTAGCCGTACGCTGGATGTACGGCTAACGCGGAAATGGATACATCGTCCACATTTCTTTCGTTGGCCGGGCCTGCAGCAATTCAGTTCGCCGTTCGGTTGCGACACATCCACCGAGCGTATCTGTAAAACAGATTGAGCGATCCAGTTTACGAAATTGGGTCGCATCGTCATAGCTTGCATCGTCCACCAAAACTCAACCGACGTTGTCGTTGTCATCGTCGTCGTCACTGCCGACAAAGGCTTAGGTTTCAGCCGTGCAACACCCACTTCCACGTTCTAAATGACGAACTCTACGAATGGCGCGCCCAAGTAATACCACTGAGAACCGTCAAAGACATTCAAATATCTCGTTTACAGGAGCAACAAGGAAGAAAGGAGGGGGGAAACAAGCGGTAGCGCGGAAGAGTCGATGTTGGGGAAGCGAACAAAATCGCGTACGCATCGCCTTATGCTCTCAAAAAGTACATAATTACGATAATAATAGCTACGCTGGGCGAATAAGGAAGAGATGTGGGGAGATAGACAGACAGACAGACGTACAAACAGGGCAGCAGAGAATTCGATAAATTTACTAAGCCGCGGTGGTGGAAAAATGGGGGACAGCGAGACACGAAATTCTAAACAGCACTGGCTCAGTGGCTGGCGGCGACGGTGTTCTGCTGCACGTTGACGCCGACATTTGACGACAAATTTGAGGACTCCGCTCCAGCTCCTTGGTTCGAGGAGTTCTTTGCCGCCGAAGGTTTGACGTGCGATGAGTAGAAGGAGGAGGCGGCAACGGGAGCGGTCGTTTGGCCGACAACGCCAGTGGCGCCGCTGCCACTCACTGTTCCGCCGTACGCGTGCTGCGCGTATGCCGCTGCGACGGCCGGATTGTTGGTGGCCGGTAGGTCGTTGCCGCCACCGGTCAAGTGCCGCGATGTTATCAGTGGCAGCGACGACGGCGCTGTAGCGCCTCCAGTCAACGGATGGTTACGATGGTGATGGTTGGAGTTACGAAACTGATTGCTGGCCGCGCTGCTGCCGCTACTGCTGCTATTGCTGCTGGCACCACTGAGGCCGATGCCGGTCGCGGCGATGGCGCCAGCACGATGTCCGAACGGGTAGTGCGTCGTCGGATTAGTGAGCGCCGCCAGTCGGTGGTGGCTCGATTCGTAATCGATCGAATTGTGACGCGTCGTTGAGGCGAGATCCGAAAGTAAACGGTTGCCAACTGCGCAAAAAACAAAAAATACGAAAGTCAGTTAAAACGAACGTTGAATAAAATTGTGCACGAAACGTAGTACTATTGTTCAGGTTATCACGCTTCGTCGGGCGATGAGAGCGGATTTATTAGACCCTTAGGTGCCTGGTCAAATTGGAAGCGCCCAGCACAAAACATTGCTTAAGGGATTGAAAATCACGAGTACATATCGTACGGTTGAACTTTTAATACGAAAAATTTACTCATTTAGGTCGGTAGCAAATGGCCAACGATGAAAGAAGGTAGAGGTAAATATAGGATAGAAAAATGTTGCGAACAAATAAAAACAGGCCTTATCTCGTCGCTAAATAAAACGTAATTAATTACCATCATCGATTAAAGTGTCATTACAAATATAACACAATTGTTTTTTTTTTTGAAAATTTTTAACTTTTTGTTTACACTTTAACAACCCAACGAAATTGAAACAACAGAAAAAAATTCCAAGGAGAATGTTTTTTCACCAACGTATTTCGACCAAAAAAAAACTCGTAACTATTTTTTTTTTTGGTAAGAAAAATTTACGTTTCCAAAGTGTATTTTAAAATTTGATCAACTTTTCATTACTTTTCTAATCCAAGTGATTTAGCTATGAAATGATCGAATTACGCGAAAAATTCAAGGTAAATAATGAAAATATAAACGCGCCATAAGTTGATAATCTTTTATTAGAAGAAAAGTATTTCGATTTTCCCGAAAATATCTTTTTTATCAACTTAAAGAGCGTTCTGCTAGTTTCAATAAACCAGTACAGACAGAATAGTGCTCGAAACGTTAATATAGGAATAATTTTCATCGTTACTTGGATTTCTCAAAAATTTTTAGCTTTTATTCCAAGCTCGAATTTTTGAAATCATGCCGCGTATTTGTTCTCATTGTTTGTGCTTCACTTCGAAAAATAACCAATTCAAAATTTGGCAGCACCACCCCTACAGAGAAACACGCCATCGAATGTAGCCATCAATTTCGACAGATTTTTAAGCATTTTAGGGCAACTTCGATCGAAATATCGATCATCGTAATTGGGAAACAAAATGGCCTAAGAGAGCGTAGGCTCATTACCAATGATTTTATTATAAATTTTGACTGAGCCAAATAACTGATAAAACCCGTGCCTTTTTTCGAATTTTACGTAATTTTTCAGAGTATCTACAAAGAAGCGATGGGTTACGAGAATGTAAGACGTTCACAATGCAGCTACGGAGAATTAACAAAAGAAACCGTTAAAAATTAGTACTACGTGGATGTTTGTTATTCCACAAGAGTTCGATGTAGAGAACGAAACAAAACAAAAATTGTAATCCAGACAGGTAACAATCGTGACAGAATCCTGACTCTCGCTTGCTATCGACCCATTCACTTTTTGATTATTTTATTTACACTTGGGCGAATTACTCTTCAGAAACAAGATTGAGAAAAATAACAATTTGATATGTAAAAAACGTTGCTTTTCAAAACCAAGCTGTTTTTATTCTTAAAAATAATCAATGGTGAAGATTCGTTTTACTCACCAAATTATAACAATAAAATTAACTATTCTAATGAGAAAATGTATGAACTGGTTAACTTTACACACAAAAAATTATATTTCTCTAATAAACGCCCTTTCCTCCAAATCATTTTCGAATGTCTTAAAATAGAAATAAAAAAAAAAAAGATAATAACGTGATAATGAAAAATTTTATTTTTACGGTTGAAAAATGAAACATAGAATTGGCTGAAGAACAAACCACGGTTTTATTGCACTTTATGCAAAAACCCTAAAACGACATAAGCAGAAAAATGCCCTCTTTCTATAAAAAAAAAAAAAAAAAAAACCTCATCTTACCTCCCACAATGGCTTATAGCAACTAAACTGTAGCTAAATCATATGTAATGGCTTTTTATATTTTTGAGAACGAATCAGTCGATTGTTTAGTGGGGTCTGATCAGACAGAAATGGCAAAGTGAATCAAAATAGTTATTTAGTTCTGAAAAGCGTCGCTTCGTGATCATAAATAATTTTTAATAAAGGAACCCATCAAACAATGGTTGCTTCTAAAAAGCACTTTACTATTTGCATTCATATCAAGCAATAATATAGGAAATTTGAGAAAATATCATGGTGAAGTTGTTGTTACGGCGGGAAAGGGAGACAACGTGATGACTTAAAGTGTTCCAGGAAAGAGTGATGACATACGCCACGTTTGAGCCAAAAGATCAAATTTACATTGGGATTAGACTATAATTATTGAAATTAATCAACCACAGTTTGAATTGAGAAATAATTTTCTATTATACAGCTAAACAAATTTTATCAAAAAAGTTCTCCATTTTCGTGGCAAATTGAATCCACTGAATGATGAAGAAATAAAACAAATTCCTCATTACAGTCCGTTAGTTTCTGTTTGTTTACTTTTCTTTTTGGATCAAAAATGGCGTACGTCATCACCTAGGGTTATCAGGGTTCTAGTGACGATGACGAGACAAAACGCACCTGTCTGATGAATATTAGAGTCCGTATATGAATGCGACAAACCGGTAGATGAGTTCAAGTTGAGAGCGTTAACTGGCAACGAATTGCCGCTGAGCACCGACGTGCTCGTTGACTCGTCTAAAGTGCGTTTGAAAAAGTTGTGTTGCAAAGCGTAATAAGGCGTGATCCGCGTCTTTGGGTCGAAGTCCAACATTCGTAAAATCAAATCCTACAAAAAATAAATCATGACAATAATAATAAAAATAAAAATAAAATATAATAATACATAGGAATATTAAGGTAGGTTTTATTTTTCCTGATTATAAATAGACAAAGTCTGCACAATACCTCATACATTATGACGGATGAGACGAGGGGTTGTTCTGTTTAAATTAAGAATGCATTTCTCCGATGTTTTTTGCATTTGAAAGATTAATTCTTTTTTTTTTGCCCAGTTTTACCTAGTAACTTCAAACTTTAACGGTAAGCCTTTCTAGTCAAAACTAGCGCACTGACTAGTCATAACTCATATTGTTCGATGCATATTTTTTAAACTAGTTTCAAGACTGTCCACTCAAATTATACGAGATCAGTCTATTTGGGTTTTAACAGCAAAATTGAAAATACTAATAACGTAAAAAATAAAGAGAAAGGTCAATGGTAACTTAAATTGGAATGTGGAGGAAGGTTGAAACTATACTTAAGCCGATGCGCCATCAGAAAATATTCTGGCTTTCAGAGCATATGGAATTTGGTAGAGAAATCCCAAGAGGGACTAAATACAGTTCGTTCAAGAAGTTATCAATTTATTCCGCTTTTTTAGGGCCGTCAAATTCTTCAATTCGTCACATTTACAGGAACGGGAAGCTGATTCTTCGGCGTAAGCTTCGACAAATCACTTGGACCGACTACGATAGCGGAGAAATTTACGTTTCATATGGGCAAATGTAAAATAATTTTCGACGTTCATTTTCGTTGGATTTGATTTAATTGCTAAGAATAAAGGCGATTGAGCAATTCTCGAAAATTACGTAGATAGGAAAGATCTCACTGGCGAATACTTTCGAATTTTTAGCCGTGCTTCAACACAACAAATACAGAATACCAGCGAGACGTTGGTTTCTAGAAACAAAATTTATAGATCGCAACACAGTCGACAAATTTAGTCTAGTCAAAATAGATTTTTTTATTTGGAAAAATTTAAAAATTTTTGATTTCTTCCCTAATCGGTCAGTTTGGGTGATAAAAATAACGAGCTAAATTTTTCATTGCTCAAGCCACTTGCATTCGCAGATATGTCCACCAAAATGACTTTTCTCGTTCTTCTACGAAAATATTGATTTTTTCCATAAAGTAGTTCAATAAGAAAATGTTTGGCACAAAATTTCCTATAAAAGAGTTATAATGGTTCATTTTAGTCATCTGACATCCCCCTCCATTGCAAAATTGGCACAAAAGATAGTACCTTTTCACACCAAAGAGTAAGTTCAGCATGTGGCGTTTCCAAATATACAGTAAAGGAGAATTAGTTGGAAAAACAAATAATAAATGGAAAAAATTAAAAGAAAAGGTTTGCTGATTGGAATATATTTGGATTGGTCCAACAAGTATTTAATGAAATGCCATCGCCCCACCTCTCTAATTTCCCACCGAAGGGGGTGAAATGTGATATATTTTCAAGCTTTTTTAATTTTTGGCAAAGAGAAGAAAATATGCATTAAAAATAGTTCGGTACAAAAATATTTTGCATAAAATTTTATACAAAAAATTTTCTCATCGTCGAAGAATAAAATGAGATGCTATGGACCAGCAAAAGTTAAGCAACTTGTATTGTACCAAGTATAAAACAAATATTTATAGTCTAGTACAGAAAGGATTTTTTTTCAGTTTGAGCTAATTAATTAGAAGAAAAAAAAAAATTGATCGAAGCATTTGTATTCTTTTGTCACAGTTTCACTGCCCAGTTAAAAATGAATGTATTTTAAGTATTATGTCATTTTAAGTTGAAATTTCTACGTCAATATAGCAATAGTACTCATACATTTCTTAGTACGTGAAAAGGTACCCATTCTTAGCACCCATTTAATAAAAGAGAGGGACACCAGATGACTAAAATGAATGTAACTTTTTTTACAGAAAATTTATACCCGTATTCTAGAACGATACTTAAGAAAAGATTCGCTACTTAAGTAATATCTTTCATCTGTGACTCCCATATATAAGTATAGGATAAACCTGGTCGAACAAGTACTGAAATCCAACTTAACGTTAATAAACGTTCTAAAATACGGGTGTTAGTGTCAAACATTTTCTCATGGAACTATTTTTTTGAAAGTATCAATATTTTCCGAGATAAACGTAAAAAATTTTTAGGGGAAAATATTCACCTATTCACCCCATATCTGTGAATGCAAATGGCAAAGGCAATGAGACTTTTAATTAATTTTAGCCCTCCAAACTGACCAATGTGTTAAAAATTCAAAACATTTCAGATTTCTTCCAAAAATCTTTTATTTAAGTTACTACTTAACAAAATGTAGTTTGGTTTCAAAAATCTGGGAAGAGTTTACAACATATCTTAACTATAACGTTTATAAAAATTTATGAACATTTTCAGTTGTTTACGAACATTCTACAGAAGCCATCGATGTGGCTTCATATTTTTTGCAAGCAAATCTTTTTTGAAGAATTTCTTATCAAATAAATTCATTAATTTAATTTCGAAGTAATTTTGTTGACCACATATAAGACAAATGAAATTGTGAAAAAACCATCTACTCAACAGAGTTAAAATTTTCTGAATGTTTGGTTGCAATATTGCATGTTTGGTTGTTGAGATATCTCTGAAATTCTGCAACTGATTGCATTTCTAATCTTAATTAGAAATAGTTTGCAATTTCAACAATATGTCGACAACCAAACATGCAATTTCAGCCAAACTTTCAACAAATTTTTAGCTAATTTTAATAAACATCTCAATGAATGAATATCATCACATCATCAAAAATTAAACTGAGCTTCAACTTAATTATTAATTATGTACTTATTTCAATCTACTGTAGTAAGTAGTAATTCATTCATTCATTTATTTATTTATTTAATCTTAAAATCATTCATTCCATTTTTATTTTTTAATAAAAGATGATATAAACTTTGTTATAAATAATGTGCAATGGTTTTGCCGCTCATGTAATTTCATTTTTTCATTTTTTATGGACACACCACGTTTATCTCGTTTTATAGCCACTAATTTAAGTGTATATGAAACTCAATAAAAATTGGTGCATTACAGAATCTTGCGGATGTTTATAGAGGTTTATAGACAACTATAAACTTTACAGGTACGTCGTAAATGCCTTCCTACGCAGTACCTGCGCGATAAATACACAAACACATGTTGTTATTGTTAATTGAATTCACTGCTGAGTATAGCAAATTGCGGCGCATGAGCAACAAGCTGTGACATTGTCTCAGAGGCGCAGGTCCAAATCCCAGACAGATCATTTATTTTTCTCGAGTTTTTTAATTTTTTTGTTTAAATAATTTCGGATACACGCTTGTCTTAAGTCGGCTCCACACATTTGCCAAATACATTTGACAAATAGAGGAATATTTTGCAACCACCACATGAGTCGTACGCTTGCTCAGGTATGCTAGTGTATTTGGCGAGCATTGCCAAATACATGCTCGATGTTCCCGATTGTTGTCGATAGATTTTCCAAGTCAAAGGGAACAAATATCTAAGCTTACCATACCTATACATTTGCCACAAGGGTATTTCAGCGTGATCTTCATTTGGCAATCGGCATGGTGAGCATACATGATTACTGGTTTTCAACCAAATTTGGCAACAGATGAATGGGTAGAGCCGGCTTCAAAGTGGGTGGTAATGGACTATAGCAATATTTTATGAAAGTGTATAATTTAAAAATTCATTTTTAACAATTCATTTTCAACCTTATAACTTATTTCTTTCTCATTTGATTGAGCTAGTTATGGTTATACAGGATAACCTGAAAATGCACTGAAAACTGAACTAGTTTAGTTGACAATGTTGAAAACCACGAACAAGAAAATGGTATTAGGGAATTTTGGACGATTTCCGACGAGAGCAGTTATTACCGCAATAGTTGGCTAGCTAGTTAAATTTAGAAAACGGTGACGTGCCGTTTAAGAGACACGATGTAAACCGAAGATGTTGAGAAGAATCAATAATATGATGTTTGAAAGGAGCTAAATAAAAACGTCTTCATAACACCAACAGAATAGAACAAGCGGCGTTCAATTCAATCGGGGAAGTGAAAAATTCGAACTCGTTTCCTTACCAACGGCTAAGCAAATTGGTCTGTCATGATATCGCGTAAAATTACTGAAACGAAGGTCCAAAAGATTGCAAAAATGACAATTACCGCAATATGTTCGAGCGCTTGACCAAAAGATCACACTGAGGATTTTTTATAGCAGCGACCAGAGCCGAAATGGTTAATTTTGAATGTGAACTACGATGCGATCTCATAGGTCAACATCCGTAACTGACGAAAAATTGACTGTCTTGTCACCGGTTCGAAAAACTAATCGTATTATAAAGTGGCGTAAGTAGCGTGGAAAGTTTTTAACAAGTGTCTCTCACAGAAATAATGCCAAATAGAAGAAAAATATCAGATGTTTGGACGAACATATTTTTGCATCCGTTTTAGTCAGCCCCAATTTTGTGACATCGAATTCCATAGTTACAACCACAGAAATATATTACGAATACATTTCTATGGTTACAACGGACATTATTTAACTCGTCCCGATTTGGTGGCCATACTACCATTGTCATACTGAGCGGAAAGTCGTAAAACCGTTCAATCCGTGCAATCAACACCAGATTCAATCAAGTACATAAAATATCATAATGTTATAAATGAGTTATAACTTATATGGGTAGACAGACGACAGTATTCATCGTTATTATTTGGAATCCATAGCCTCCCAAAATTTTAATTTTTAAAATTCCTTATTGGCGAATAGGCAGAAATTAAATTTATAATTGTCACTCACTAAAATTAATTTCCACACTGGCTTCTTAATTCATTAGCTGTATGAGACCATTGTAAAGTATATACTGAAAGTAAGTAATCTATTCTGTATTTTCATCTATTTAAACAGATGAGGAGATACTCAAAGAAACAGTGACAAGTATAAAAATGAAAACTTTACGTTAATATTTTATAAACTGTGAGTATCTATCCAAGTATATAGTATATAAATAATACATATCGTGGACTGGCATTTCTCCAGATTTACCATTAGGTTTACCCTTGCTAATATAGATAGCTTCAAGAAGTGAGTGTATCACATCTTATACATCTAAATATAAGTAATAATATACTGTATCGATATAAATATGCATCATCGTGTGATGGAAAAATAACATTCACTCACTGAGAAGGGCAATTCATTCGCAAGGGTGAATTAGAAGAAATTTTTCTCCATGTTACTCATATTAAATGGGAACGAGTGAAACTATGAAATATCAAGAAACACAATGATTGGGACGAGTAAAGTAATCCCCGGTTCAACACTTCTCTCTCTCCTTCCGCCTAACCAAATAAATAAGTTTTGCTCCAATAACGAACGTGACGTGATTCGGATCGACCAAGTTGCATTAAAAAACTGAAGACGACGAGATTACTTGCCTTGAATTTTAAGTAATCGGCTACGGAATGGCCCGCTTCGCCGATACGACGTCCAGACGGGCCTCCAGTTTCGACGCCCAGAATGTCGTGCAGTCGTCGCGTGCCGGGCGATCGATATTTTTTGCCGTCCTTCGATTTCTTCATCACGTACGAACTGTCCGGTAATTTGTCGAAGTACTTTCGTGTCTTATGCGCTTGATCTAGAAGATGTTTCGGCGGCATACCCAACACTTCGATGATTTTATTCATTTGATCGATCTATGGACAGTAGTGTGCGTAAAGAACGTACAACCGTTAGAAAAAGAGGAAAAACTGAATGGGAACAAAAAAAATTTCCACGAATGTCAAACGTACTTCGTTAGCGCCGCTAAATAACGGTTCGCCGGTGTGCATTTCGACGAGAATGCATCCCAAACTCCACATGTCAATGGCTAGGTCGTAAGGTATGCCCAGCAATACTTCTGGAGATCGATAGAACCTCGACTGTATGTATTGGTAAATCTGCGGAAAAAGATGAAATAATTAATATATGAAATACGCATTCGTAATCATCGATGAACAATCATACGATACTCTCAGTTTGCCATTTTTTATCTGAACTATTTGGACCAGGTGTCGGATAGAAAGCGTAAAAATACACGGAGAAATACTTTTCCGCAAAATTTTCGATAATAAAATAAAATAAAATTTTGAAAACAGAAAATTATTGAAAGGAAACTAATACACAAGCAATTGCTTTTTACAAAACATATAATCAGAGTTATCTTGTAAATACATAGATAGATAATCGGCCTCGTCGACTTTTGTATATTCAGAATTATAGCAAATATGAAACAACATTATTTGAAAAGAGCAGAAGGGTATTTACATTCTTCAGACTCAATAAAATATTTTATTTATTTCGCGAGAAATGCGAATTCGAGCAGCACACTAGGATGGCATTCAAACGTTCGATTGAGAAAACCAATTTGTAACATGAGAAGGGTTGAAAGTTATCGATGTCGGCCACTTACCCGTTGTCCTAGCTGACAAGACGATCCGAAATCGACGATTTTAATAGCCGATCGTTTCGGATTGCACAGCAAAATGTTCTCCGGTTTGAGGTCGCAATGAATTATATTGAGCTCGGGAGTTGAAAGGAACAATAGGGCAGTGCATAACTGCTGAGCAAATTTGCGAGTTAAATTTAGAGAAACGCCGCGAAAATTGGTGTTTCTCAGTAAATCGTACAGATTGTACGATAATAATTCGAATACTAAGCAAAGATGACTCCGCCACATGAAGTGCCGTTTCAGTCTCACTGAAACAAAAAAGAAAAAAAAACAAGCAAATCGTTACTTTTCGAACTTTAATGACAATTATTTGAAAGTCAATTTTCGTTTATAATAAGTTTTCTACAGAATAAAATCAAACTCAAAGGTATATTTTTTGCAATTGAGCTTTTTCAAAATGATTTCGATTCGACATTGAAAAAGAGAGAACCATAGCGGTATGTCAAACTTGAACCACTGGTTCGTTGACATGCCTGCATTGTGAACCTGTTTGTCGATAAGAAAGAATTCTAGATGCCACCAGAATAACTTCCACCATTATGCTTGCATTATTTTCTTTCGGGTAGTAACGAACGTGTTTTTTGGATCACCCAAGCCTTTTCAAGATTTCAACACGTGAATGTGACATGGAAGACAGAAAAATTTTTGAGCAAGAACCAATTTTTGACTTTTTACCCAACCATAAAAAAGGAGTGTTATGTTGTTCATTTGTTATGTGTATTTTTTATCAGTAGATGACTAAACAACGAATGGTTGACGCGATTTTCATGTACAATACATCAATCAGTTCGTATTGTACTGGCCAGTGTTACTGAATGTATAATTATTCAAATAAAAAAAATTATTTGATTAATATTTAATTTCTGAAGATTTTTTGTTGTTAAAATACGTATCCCTGTCGAACTTTCGTAATTCGTACTCGAAGAATAAATACATTACCACTATAAATAAAAATGAACCCGTAATTAATGTTGGATGTGAAGTTGTATTCATTTAACAATAAATGAATAATTTTACAATTTCTAATTTCTCGTAAAAGACTTTTGATTCCTATACTGGGGCTTTCGCTCACTTCAACGAGCTAAAGCTTACATCACTTCCAAACAGGCCTAACGAATCCTGTATTATAAAACTTTTCCTACACATAAAACCTCGATACTGCACCTGAATACAGATACGATTTTCAATTTTTTGGAGAGCCCTTAAATTTTTTCTACCCTAGGTCCGAATTTCCGCTCTACGGCCCTGCTCCCAGAACTTAAAGATGCGGAATTAATTTATGAAATTCTCATTAATGTGTGTCTCTCTAACCATTAATTTACCCGTGAGGATCCCCTTCCCCAAATAAATGAGTATTTTTCACTATTTTAAGAAAAACATCTAACAAAGATTGACTCAAGTTGAATAAATGGACGACAAATTTTTTTATGTTCTTCAATATAACAACACTGTTAAATGAGTGAAGAGCCGAGTAAACCAATAATTAGATGCGGAAACGAGAGATACTCATGTTGTATAAAAACATAAAACGTTTACATTCGAAACTAGTGGTTTCATGACGACTATTCGCTCAACATCAATGGCAGTTAACAAAAATGTAAATTACATTAACAATATAACAATCAAGGCAACACAATTGTGAGAATTGCGCTTCAAACGCCGAACACGAACACGCCGTTCGTTTGCTTCGCACATATCAAAATATGTGACATCGCGTGAAGGAAACGTAACGCTTACCTATATAGTATTTGTTTTCGACGTCGGCTTTATTCATCATCTCCAGTAACGTCACTTCGATTTGAGCTTGATTCAAGAACGGTTTCTTATTTTTTATTATTTTTATCGCCACCAAGCATTTGTCGTCCAAGTCAAATGCTTTCACTACCTGTCAATCGAGTTAAAAAGGAAATTTAGAAAAATTAAGACGGAAAAAAGACATAAATTGATCCATGATCAGCTAATGTGAACGTGGTGCTGGCCTACTAACTCACCTGTCCGAAAGATCCTTTGCCGATAAGCGAATCGATTTCGTATCGATCCAAAAATTTCTCACCAGCCCGGATAATGTAATCATGGTTCTCGTCGTCGTAACCGTCATTGTACAGTTTACGTTCTTTCTTGTGGGCATTATCTTCGCTATGAGACTGTTGCGCTCTTCGTTTCTTTTTCGCATAGTATACCTACGAACAAACGAAACAGAAAACAAAACCAACGTGCCAAATTAATAATCACAACATATTTGCAAGTCTTTTCGAATAAAAGCTGATTCGAGTACGGTCATAGACAGGACAGGTGGGGCACCATATGACGAACGACTAGGAGGAAATGACACCGACTGGCTCCTTTCTCAATCATCTTCACTGCCGTCGTAAGCCCGCGTCTAAAAGCCTCCTCATACTTTGAATTGTCAAGTTTTTATGTCGTCGACTGTAGGACAATAAAAATTCAAAGACGGAAATGGTCTAACCTTGCAGTAGTTTTCAAAGTACTTTGATTTTGTAGTCGTTATAACGTGAATTCATTTAAATACAAGCTCTACAAGTACTGATCGCCTTTCGAAACCAGAGTCGAGAAACTGGTCAATTTTCTCCCCAAAAATTAGCGGCTCACGATCATGTCAACCTGCGTTACATTCGATAGGCACTTAGACGCAATTTTGATGTTAAGACCTAAGACTACGCCTAATACCTCTAATAAATGAGGATATGAATACAACATTTGGCACGACGAGATCCGAGGCACCGACTGTTGCCAACCGAACATGGTGCACGCATACCAACTTCAATCAGCATAACGTAATCTACACACGGTTTCTCTGCATCAGAGAAAATAATACTTTTTTTTTGTCAACAAAAATCGCTTAAGAATATTATGACGAGAATTTCGAAATAGAGAATGGCAACAAAAAAAGCGGCCATCCGAACCACCCACGAAATAATTGGTAAGAAGAGCTTTCGAAGAGCCCACCTTAGTTTCAGCTGTAAGGTATTGCTTTTTGTTTCGATTCGATTATTACGTCTTACTACGGACGTATTTGTCGACCGATCTTGCTAGACGTTTCGCAGCTCCAAGAACCGAAGAAAGCGTACAGTTGACGCGGGTGATTTTGAAAGCCGAGAACCCTGTTGCTACCGGCTAATATCACGTAAACGTGACGAACGTACCTCGTTTATATGCTTGTAAGTCTTTATCAAATCGACGCTCAATTTACGTAGAGGTCCAGTGGCCGGATCGCGAAAAAGTCGATGATTTGCGGCGGCGGCAGCCGCAGCAGCGGTAATGGCGGGTACTCGAGCTTGTAAAATTTGACGATCACCTCCACGTTCGTCGTTTGGCACCGCTATTGAAGTGGCGGCCGCCTGCTGCGCTAAAGACGCTAAATGTTCTTCGCCAACCAAACGTCCGTAAAGCGGAACTTGATGCTGACTGTTGGGACCGCCACTGCTGCTCCCACAAACGCTTCCTGCGATAATCGTAAAGCACATGAGTTAAAATACATATTGTAATCGAGTCGCACGGATAATTACAATCTTCGACGACGCTACCAATCCATTCGCCCGTGGAATCAACGATCGCCCTTTTACGTCGATTCTCGATAAGACGCTAAATTTAAGGCGAGCGCGATTAACGTCGCTATTTTTATACTTGGCACGGGACGATCGTCGAAAATATGTCAACTATTCTGGCTGCGGGAGTCGGCCGGCACGCATTAATCAAAGGGGCAAGGTTTTAAATAAAAATCTGTCTGCTTATTCGAAAACCATATTTTTCAGCGCGGCGCCAATTCGATCGCGACTCGAAACGCTAATTTCAATTTCATTTCGTAACAAATAATCTACAAGAGAATTTTCAATCTTGACCAAGAAAATATCTTCACGGCTGACACATCGTTTTGAGAATTAGCGTTTCGAAAATCGCGTCGGCATTGACAAAAATGTTGGTTAAACTACGGATTCGTTTTACTCAACAAACGAAAGCAACGGCGCTAATTTCGATATTTATCTTACGATTCGTGTGACCTCAAAAAATGATCTCTGTATAACCGTTATAAGTGAAGGTGGCGGCACCGACAACGTTTGGGAGCGACGGATCCAGAACTAGCAATTATCGGGAAAAACGTTGCATCACGAGCTACGTAACACAGAATGATTCAAAGAAAGCGAAGAAAAGAAGCTGAGGACTAGGTAACTTTTAATTAGCCAGAAGCGTCGACCGATCCGATCATATCAGCCGTATGAAATTCAAAAGTTCAGAGAATGCGACGAGTTCTCCTCAAACAGCGCTCGACGAGCAGAAAGACTGGAAAAAGATGTCGTGTCGCACATTCTGCATACAAATCGGTTAACGTACCTTATCAAGATACGCTTCAAGATTTTACTGACAAAACGGTTGAAATAGCAGCTTCGAGCAAATAAAATAAAGATTGGGCACTTGGACGATAATTGCTGTGTTCTATTATCGCCGAGCGCTTCGTTATTGAAGGTTAGCAATGTGACAATGGTTGGTTACCTAATTTAGATTTCTGCTTTTCCATCGCTAACGCTATCTGTTCGTGTTTGTGCCATGAATCGAGTCTTTTGGAATTGACTGCCGCGACCGAGCTCTCCATTGCTCGCGCAGCTGAAGCTGATACGGTTTCCGCATTCAACAGCACCATGAGATTATAAGTTGTGGCCGCATTTGGCTTCGAATTCCATCGAATTAGTAACGACTAAAGAGCCATAGCCGAAAATATGAACCTATCAGGCATACGTAAAACACGGTTAACGAAAATCGAGTAAAACTGTAAGGCGTAACTCGATACAGAAAGCTGATGATAACCCTATGCTCAAAACTTACCAAAAATGAAATGAACGAGATAATATGCGAAATAAGTCGTTTCCATACAGTGAAACGACGCCACCGCGTTCCCTCGATTGATAAACTGTAATTCGCGTTTACGCCAAAACTCGTTCTCGCATTCCTCTTCGATAGAATCCGTACAGCAGTCGTTCTTGTTTTCAATTTCTGTTCGGAACGATTAACGTGAAAACTTCGGAATGTCCGCCACGACTTTGCTAAATAATTAGGTAAGTAATGAATGTACAATTTAAGAAATTATTAAACGACGACATGAAAAATAAAATTCGCAATACAGAAGACTAACGAACGTTCAAAAATTAATATAACACCCAACGACAGAGAAAAAATGTACGATCAAAATTTTCTCTTTATAATAATAAATAAACACGCCACAAAAGTTTATCGACGAAATCAGGCGTGGCTAATAAATTTATAAGTGTTTAACTGTAGTACTGGATAACATACCATATCTTTGATAGGTAGCATTAGCTACGGTTTAGCTTTGTTTATACCATTTACACCAAGCAAAACCGGTGTTGAGAGTATTGATTTTCTTTGCTATAGAACAAACCTAATGTTCGATATGGCAACCTTATGACGGCAACGTAGTGAAGTTCGGAGCTCTCGACCTTGAAAAAACAGTCGTGCACTCCCGTCTGCGTTCCGTTGTTTTGAGTTTTCAATTTCAGTTTTGACGGATATCAGAATTTCAGGGAAGGAAGGTTTTCTCTTTACCTTTAGTTAGTCTTTTGGTTATGAGCGAGTGGTATGTTTACGTCGTTTGACGCGTTGATGTTTTGGAATTTGATCTGGTTTTCGTGTGAAGATGTACTGTTTTCTTTGTAAATTCGTCAAATTTCGTCGCATTGAGTAACTTGAAATAATATTTAGTGCAAAACATTCGTGTTCGCGGTAACGCTCTTTACCCCTTCACCGCTGTAATTTGAAGGTAATGTCAATCTCCAAAATTCGAATCAATTTTTGTCAGCTGTTGCTTCGCATTGCTTGTTGACGTTTGTTACTCTTTTTTACATTTTATCAAATTTATGATTTCGGTCAAATTTTAGACATGTTGAAAAAACGATATTCGACTTCTCGTTCATCCACCACTGTTCGTGATGATGATGTCGATGATGATACGTTTTTGAATGCTGCTCGATCTCCGAAACCTACCTCGCCGTATGGAAACGCGACTGCTTTTCCGTGTGAATCCCCTAGTAGAAGCACATTTCAACAGCGATATGATAGTCTAGAAGATCAGAAAACACAAATTCTTAATCGTAAAAAGGAAATTGAAGCTAGAACCCTTGAATCTACGCAGCGATCGTTGAGTCTTTTACGTGATTCCGAAGAGGTTGGAACCGCTACAGCTGAGGTATGATCGTTCTGCAAATACATGGGAAACATAATCTTGGTCATTCTAATTTAATACGTTCGTCAATTTTTGCCCATAGGAACTGGCCAGACAACGAGAACAACTGGAAAATACAGATTCTCGTTTAAACGAAATAAATGAAAATTTGCACGCCAGTAGTAAACATATTCAAGGAATCTCGGTACATATTATTCGAATTTTTTCAACATTTTTTCATTACTATTTGCTAAATTTGTGTATTTCCTCAGAGTATATTTGGAAGTATAAAAAATTACTGGTCAAGCCGAAAATCGTCAGATGACAAAGGGAAAGATGGGAATGCTTCTGCTGTAAATCGTTCACCCAGATCTGTGTCGATGGATGCTACACCTCGATCAAGACGTCAGTTGCAAAATGCCTTGGAAAGAGCTAGTACAAATATTGATGCAACTGATGATCATCCAGGTTTGTATGTCGTGTTATTTGTTTGAGCGAGTGAAATTGTAAAGCTTAATTTACCTTGTGGGAGATCTAATTGATATAATTTATTTGCGGTGAAAGTGAGATAATGAGGTACCTTGATAATTTTTGATAATCTTAATTGGTATACCTTACAACACCAGAATGACGATGTTAATTTTCGGTGACATTGAATGCAAGTTAGCCGTATCAAGAGCCGTCTGTACCATGTCACGGATCGCAAAGCAATATTTAGAAAATAAATTCCGCAATAATCAAAGTGATGGTTCAGTAACTTAGTGTTGGCTGGTTATATATCGCAGTTTTCGTCTGACTTTTCAATTTCGTCACTAAATTACTCATAAATTTAAAATTGAATTAACATCAAGAAATTATTCAAAGTTTTAATCACTTATTTGTTGTGGGTTATTCTGCGTGAAGAGAAATAGAACAGTGGTTATTTCTATTGTTCCCGAAATTTATAATTTATTATGGCTGTCGTTAGCCAACTATTAAACAAAAATTCGAGCCATGCAAGAAAGTCAGTTTGCGAGTATGCATACGTGAAATTATATTTCTTCACGTCGTATTGAAATTGCCTATTTTCCATTCTGTAAAGGCGCCCAAAAAACGTACTTTTCGGGTGGGTGTTGCCAAAACATATTACGTAATTTATTTCTATATTAATTTTAGCTGTGGCTTCGCTCACAGTTATACATACGCTTAAACGGTACAAAAGTTACCATAATCAAGAATTGTATGCTGAAATTCATCACACTTTGAAGTTTAAGGAGTCATGAAGCTCGAAAAAAACATGTATTTTCAATTTGACTTTGTTCAGTAATTGAAGTACATTTTTAGGTATACTTTTTCTCTCCCTAGTTTTGAGCCGTTATCGTAGACCCATTTATCTTTTTCTGGATAAAAAAAAATTCTGGAATCTAAAGCTAAGAACGCCTATGCCAAATTTCAACCTTCTAGAACAATAGAAAGTATGTGAAAACGATGTTCACGAAGATTCGAATGTCTGTGGATTTTATATAATAGATACCGTTGTTTTAATGCCATGAATTAAATCAGTACTATTTAACTAAATTTCCAAGAATTACGTGTATGAAAATGCAGGTTTTTCAATCGTTTCTACAATTTTGTCTCAACAATTCGATGTGAGCCTTTTTTCATCTCAATTTTGTCACATGCGTCATTTGGTTGTTCCATGTATCTTAATTTAAATATATGATGAGGTTTTTCTGGTTGCTTTGGTTTATTTTATTAATTTTTATTATCTCATTTAATTTACTGTTGATTTAATTCATTTGTTACTTTTATTTTTTTACATTCGTTTTTTCCCTCGTTTGTCTTCTTAATTGTTCAAAATGAATATTTGGTTCTATTACAGGAATGCGAATCCGAGGTATTTCCACTTGTCAAAGTAAGTCTTCCACCGAATCCGCTGAATTTGAAGGCATTCTCGATCGTAACTTGGACGAAATGGCCGGTTCTATTGCTCGACTCAAAGGTAAACCTAATCATTGAGTTAATCGTGTATCTCTTTCACCTAATCATGTGATTAATTTTATTGGAAAAAAAATTTTAATCGAATAGGTATGGCCGAATGTTTGGGAGTAGAGCTGGATGGCCAAGATAAATTAGTGGACGATATAATCTCTAAAACGGAAAAGGCTGATATAAATATCGAACGGCAAAATAAAGACATCAAACGTTTGCTGCGACCCTAAAAAAATATTCAAACAGAATATTTTTCTGTTCTGCTTTACCGCTTCGACATTCTTTTACGAGTGTGAAGGTAAGTGATTTTTTTCCCTTTGTCAAAGTAGATTTTGTTGATTTTTACCCGTAAAAGCTGCTTAAAGTCGTTATTGGTATTTTGTGTTCTGTTGACATTGTAGTTTATCCAACCGTTACTAATCCGTAGCATTACGCGAGAATGCGCAAATAAGCGTGGAGCGTACGATTATCGAAAAATATTTTCTCCTACCGTAATCTTTCCTTTTTTTATTTTTGTTTTTATTTTTTGCCACCATTTCGCCAAAAGCTGTGTAGCGTATTTTTTGGGATTCGCAAATTCGATCAGAATCGCTGACAAATTACAGGAAATTTCGGTTTACTTCTAAAAAATTAAAATGCCGTTTTGTCTCACTTCTGTCGTATCCGAATATCCGATAAAGCCTTTTACTTGACTATTATGTGTATAGAAATATTGGTAAAAACGTAAATCTCTGTCTCATTCATGATTTTAAGCTCAAATAATTGAGAAGTTGTACTATGAGCGTTAATCATGTAGATTATTTTTTTGCTGGGCTTGCCACCTGGCTATTTTAACACTACATCTTGATGATATTCGATGTCGAAGTGGGGAAGGGGAATGGTAGGTAACCGGTTAGCAATAGTCTGGCAGCATGAATTTTTCAATCAGTTATTATGGGCGTTTCAATTGAATGAAAAAGAACATACCGCCATTTTGAGTCAGGAATGTGACTGCGACTAGTTTCTAACCTTCCGATTTTAAGGCCAAGCATTTTACCACCGCCCCGTGCTGACCCCAATCGTATAATTTCAAAGCAAAAAACTTAATACGTTGGGCTGAAGAGTGGTGAAAAATTGTTTCAAGTTTTTTAACTTAAATTCAATTACTGGCGTATATATTAAACTTTCAGTTTTCAATTTCGACTATCAGCTTGTCGTATGCTTCCTCCAAAGTCGTGTTTTCAATTTACGGTCTCATTCGTGTTAATGAATACAAGATAAAGAGTTCTGATATTAGGTAGCGAGTTCTGACCAGTCTTCTAAAATCCCACAACTTGATTTTTTTGTTTCTAAAACCATGTTTTTAGCCGAATTTTGTAAAACTGTTCGGGTTTATCCTTGAAACTTTCTATTCAAAATTACTATTTTCTGAACCCCCCAGATTTGTTACCCTATGATTACATTCATTATATTTTAATGGAAAAAATCGGTTTTTTGGTAATATTTTAAAATATTATACCAAATGAAGTACGAAAAATTTACATGAATTACAATTTAATTTATTCGAGGAGAATTATGGTGGCAATGTTTTACGTGTACTATTGAAGGTTTCTGTTTGAATGGACGAAAAATAGTTATTTGTATTACACATAAATAAAGTTGGTGATTTTGACGCGAGTATCAATCACCTGCTTTACATACCACACTATATTTTACCGCAAAAAAAATTTTTTAGTACCTACAAATAATAATTGATAATTTTTAATTTTTTTTAACCAAAAAATCTCCACTCCTCTCTCAACCTAACTTCAGAAAAATTATTCAAAAATTTTTTTTAAAAACAAATATTTAACTTTATAATTATTTTATTTTGGAAAAAAAACAGAAAATTGAGAAGATTGTCGGGTAGTGCAAGAAAATGATGGTGTGTAAAAAAGTCAGTGCAGAATTCGCATGCACCCAACAATATTTTTTCGCGTTGTATTGAAATTTGCTATTGTTTGTTCAAGGGTCACTAAAAACGTATTTTTGCAACACTACTTTATAAACTCCATTTTTATATGCACCTTAATGATGTATAAAGCCACTAATTTTTGAACCATTTGGGATCGATGTATAAAGTACTTACTTTATACATCGGTCTTTACTTTATACATTGCCTTGGGAGCATGCGTCATTTTATACTTTGCTCTTTTTATTTTTTATTTTTGTAAAAGTTTCTCCTCATCAGAGTAACACCTCTGACTTGGGAATTGGTAGGCTAGCGCCGTAGCCACTAAGCCATAAGGTTTTGTTAAAAGGATGGAGATAGTTTGAGCTTATTTAGTTCCCATTTTCAAAAATACTTCTTTTTTTTTTAGGAGGAGGTGTTGCAAAAAATAATGTGTGACACACGTGTATGTAGTATATGATTGATACTCGTATGATCAAAATCATCTACTTTATACACTTGTATCACAAATAACTATTTTATAACACCTGCTGATAAACTACATTTTTATACGCATCTTGACGATGTATGAAGCAGGCAATTTTAAAACCATTTTGAACTGTTGTGCATAGTCCTTACTTTATACATCTGTCTGTACTTTATATATTATCTTAGGCGCATGCGTCACTTTATACGCTTATCCTTAAAAGCACATGGCCTACATCGTCATTGTTTTTAATTATTTTTTATTTTTTCGTAAGTTTCCCTGCTCTGGAAATTTGAACCATTGACATCTGAGTTAGCAGTCTACCGTACTTATTACATCATGAGGTCGATTGAGTAGAAAGTAATAGTTTGTGCTTATATGTTAACCAATTGCAAAAATATTTATTTACCTCAATTTTTTTTTGGCGGTGGGGTGTTAAAAAAATAGTGTGTGGCACACGTGTATATAGTAGGTGATTAATACTCGTATGATTTGCATCACTTGCCTTTGGCTTGTGCTGAAAAAATCACACTCAGATCAAAATCACCTGCTTTATCCACTTTTGTCTCAAATAACTATTTTATAACATATGCACATAAGAACGAGTTTTTCATGCATTGTATAGTGAATGTAAAAGAACACATTTTTGGCTTGTGAGGTAAACGATAATTTTACAATTTCTCATGCATTCCAATCCTGCGCAAAAATATGTAAAGTCTTTGCACACTCATGTGTATTCCTGCATTCCAATCCTGCACTACAGGTTGTAAAATATTTGAACACCTAAGCATTTTGATATTATTATTAACATTATTTAATGAAGAATTGTTCGTCAAATTGTTACTCCAATTGAACATAAAATTTAAATTTTGGAAAAAACATTTCAAATAGAGAGATCTGGTGTTTGTAATGATCTAACGTGGATAAAATTTACGAAATGTCCACATAATTTTCTAATTATCTTTAACTATTTGACAATAAACAAATGAAAAAAAAATCTAAATTAATAGGAGATTCACCGTTTTTTGAAATTTAGAAACTTCTCTTTCCCTTACTGATTCCTCAGTCGCTATTTAAGATAGAGATATGGAGATGTTACCTCTCAAAATAGGAGAGAATTTACCTAAATTCACTTTTCATTTAATTTTTTAATCGTTTTTAACTATTTGAAAATAGAAGAACAAAAAAAATGCAAATTAATAAAAAAAATTTTTTTGAAATCTGAAAATCTTTTTTCTTTTACTCAGTTATTCCTCAGCTTCTGTTTAAGCCATAAAACTGGGATTAGTATTGCTGGAAAGAGGAAAAGATTTACCTGAAACTACTTGTTGCGAGTGTAATTCAATACTTTTAAATTACCTCAACAAATAAGATAATTTTAGAATATCTATCTTTTATTAATATTACACTTCAATTATTATAAACACTTTAGAATTATACTTATTACTATTTCTTAATACTAGTGATGCCTGATATCCATAACATCGAGTATGGACCCTAACGTTCTACTCGACCTCAAGTTCAGGAATGACCATGTCTTCGAAATGAAGACAAGACATTACTTTCGTTTTCTTTGTTTCAATCAAAAATGGCCGACCAAAAAAGGTGGCGTGACACGGAACATCCGCCAAATATGATGACACTTCATTGTCAGCATATCTGGTGGTGTCCTTCCGTGAGAAGCTAGGTAAAATATAGACAGTTATTATTCCGAGAATTAGGAATAATAGTTGTCTATAATTTGTTCGGCACGTTTTTGTAGACGAACTGAATCATTCGCAAAAATGAGACGGAACACTACTTTCCTTGTAACTTTTTAATCGTTCTTAGCTGTTTAAAAATAAAAAAAAGCAAAATAATGGAAAACTTGCAGTTTTTTGTTTTTTTTTTACTTGTTATAATTTCTGAAATTTTTTTCTTTTGTGAACTTGTTTTTTTATTGGGAAGCGGAATTGTTACTATATTTTTTTTACGTATTAATTGTAAAAGTATGGTGAGTGACAAATGTGTGTGGGTTATTTTAACTCGTCTCAATTTTGAAGCACTCGCTTTCAGCTTGTTTTCAAATTCTTCACACTTGGTAAAAAATTAGCCCACATCACGCACTTGTCACACAATATACTATTTTCGGTTGGGTATTGCAAAAATGTATATGCTGCCATGGAAATTCAATATATTGTGAGAAAAATTAAAATAACCCTGCTAAATAAATCATAACTGATCGTGAGTTCATCCTTTGAATCCTATGTTGCTCCACATTTTTCATTTTCGTTTGTTTTCTTCAGTAATTATCATCATAATAGATTTTTTATGTTGTGATAAAATATTCGTGTTTGATTTTTTTAGTTGAAATCTAAGATTATATTAAAATTTCAAAATGATAACGCAGGGCATACGACTGAGCTCCATCGTCGATTCATGTTTCAAAATTCTTGATTGTACTCAAAAGTTCAAATTTATATATTCTTGTAGTTATCAATCACCAAAAAAAAAAATTGTAAATTACGGATTTATTACAATTTGCGTTATATTTTGCTTCAGACAAATACAATGAGAAGATATCCCCTGTTGTCTTGTTGCATTCTCTCGAAAAAATATCCAGAAAAGAAACATTATATTATCTTTTCCTTCCTTGAAGTGAATTACGTTTTTAAATTGACTTTATTCGTCGTATTTGTATCCGTTTCATTATTCATTCCTTCTGTCCTCTATGGAGGGAATCGTTTTGTTATCTCTTCCCATCCTTCCTTCCTGTTCGTGTATCAGGCTTTCAAATTGACCATGCATCTGTTTCATTGTTTATTCCTTCAGTGCTCCTATCTCTTTATCTCATTTCGGGTCTATCAAACATTTGAAAAAAATTCAAATGTTTCACCTACCTCTCCCCCTTTTTCTCTTCCAAAAATTTATTTGTTATATAGAATATGTTATGGCTTGACCTTTATTTATTTTTTCTATAAAATTCTCTCAGTTTTATAGAGTTTATAACTTTTTGAGTTTTGACACTCTTTTCTCGATCAATAACGCTCGTAAAATGTTTTCTTTTTTACTCTTGCAACTAATCTCCAGAGAAATCATTTTCCTTAAGTAACATAATTTATTTTTCTATAAATTTGCTTTGGACTCCGTTTCATTTCATTCTTCATCAATTGATTACGAGTTATTTTTCAGAGATTCTCTTGTGCGGGAGTTTAACTTAAGCTCACTTGCTCTCGTTTTATTCGGAAATCTTTTTAAGTACATTCAAGAAGGGTTATTTCTTCAGTAACTAGTCTGAGTTCATAACTCTATAAGAGAGAGAACTCTATTAAAATTCATTCTAACGTTTTTAATGCATTAGACCTTTTTGTTCTAAGTTACTAATGTAATTTCAATGTTTTAATCTGTACGATGTTCGAGTTTTTCTGTATTATGCTTTATTAACAAATTTGTAAAATTGCGCATGGGTATTACGAAGTGGGAAAAAGTTGTGTTCTATATTTTGACTGTCGCTATTTCATGTTCCTTATATTTAAAGGCTGGGAAATTAAATTAATGAAAAAACAGTCAAGAAATTTCAATTGAAACATTTGAGGACACGAAATTACTATTTTACTCTTAAAGAATAATTTATCGAAAGTTGTTTGAAAAACTGAACTCACAGAAAAATTTACTGTAAATTGAACTTACGAAAATTTTTTGTATTTTTATTGATTTTCAATCTTTATGAATTTATTATGATTGATTTTTGCCTTGGTTTGCTCGATAGATTATTTTTTCAAACTTGAAGTAGGCTACACTTTTTTTGTCAACCAGTATTCGGAAAAATTTTGAAAAATGTGTTTAAATTACGAAAAATTTTCAGTTCTTTTGTGATGAAAAAAATGTAATTTCGTGAAGTTCGTAATTTGATTAGCGCGAATCCTTTTTTATTGTGAAAAATACATCCTTTAGAGAGAAAGGGAGCGTAACAAAAATCAAAATTCCTAGAAAAAATGAATAAAAATTTTTAAACATTTAAATTTTTTAATTCCTTTTTTACTTTTGGTCTGTATTCCAATAAGTGTATCCAGAGTTACATCAGTGCCAGATTAACACCATCGCAAATTGGGAAAATGTTCAAGGATGCCAGAAAATGAAGAGGAAAAAATGAGAATGAAATATAAGTCTGAATTGAATTCCTTAAGGCCCATATCACACAAGCAATAGGTGTTGCGAGCAAGTAAGTAGTGCGAAATTCTACTGCTCGTTTCTTATAATGTAGCAGTCAAAATAATGCAATAAGATACAAGAGAGTTCGTCCCGTGCAATATTTTACTGCGCAACACTTATGCTCGTGTGTCATAGACCTAACAAATATTTTCAAAAAAAAAAAAAAAAAAAAAAAACCCTGATAATATAAGAAAAAAGCTCTAGCGCTGCAAGCAACACTACAAAAATGAACCGGAAAATCAGAAGAAAAACCACAAAAAAAAATTGAAAACTGAAAAATTTGTATAAAAATTACCTTTAAACTGTAAAGGATATTAATAATGAATGTATTGTCGAGTTATAAATTACCAGAAGACTTGAATACAATGAAATATACTCAGGTTATAATGAGGGTTTGCTTAAAAAATAAAATAACAACAAGCGTTCTTTCCACCCAGCTTCTTTAGTTCGTCTGGAATTTATTTTCTCTTCCTAGCAATAGGTTGAGATTTGCTCAAATCGTCTCTACGCATGATATCTCCGTGACCGCCGTTTTCTCATCCTTGTCAGTGTATAGAAGGTTGAAAGTTGGAATGAGGGTTCTTAACAATAAACTTTGAACCATTTTTTTTATACCGAGAAAAATACATGGGTCCGATATGTCCAAAAAATGTGTACATAGATGTGTACTTTTTAGGTATATTTTTCTTCGTTTTATGAGGAAATATGTGTAGCAGTTGTCGATTGTATCAGCCAAATATCGAAAAACTTAAGGACGTATCTTCTACTGTCATAGTCCAAGTAAATTAGTTTAAAACTTGCCTTAAAAAGGAAATAATTAGAAGAAAGCTGAATTTTGGTATACATGTCGGTTTTATCATCCTTAAAAACTATCTAAAAGTCCCAATGTGAGAGACATCGACTTCTCCCTTCAGGGGGGTTGATATGATATGATGTCGCAAATCAGTTTTTCACATTTGTATCCCTTAATTTCCATCTTAGAAAAAAATCATTGAAACGAAATTGAAAGAAAACTAAAAAATCTATAAATAAATTTTCTACATTTCTTTTTGTCAGGGAATATTCTTCTATGTAGACTAAGAATACATGGTTTGTATCTTACACAAAATCTAATAGAAAATAAGTTGTGAAGGTGATGCTAAACACTGATAAGGGGAAGAATTTCACTTCACATGTCAGAATATTCACAGTGAATAAAATTGTTGATGAATAATAATTGAACTAATTAACTGTATTTATTGTAGATGCATTACACTGCTTGTGGTTACTGTGTTAAGTAGTTATCAACAGAAAAATAAGTACTTTCATCAGTAATTTATCCAAGAAGTATGCGCGTGACAAAAATGATAGTGGAATATTAGCTCTGTTTGATAGGATTACACAAACTTACACCAACCTACATCAGGAAGGCGATTCCACAAATGTAGGAATACTATATGTCTTTGCGCCAAGTTTTACTTGAATATTTGTGGAATATCTCTTATCAGTGTAGATTGGGGTAAGTTAATGTAATCCTATCAAACAAAGCTATTGTTTTTAAATTTTTTAGTTTTCTTTCAATTTTGTTTGAACAAGTTTTTGCTCTGATGAAAATTAAGCAATGTAAACATGGAAAATTGTTTTGAGGAAGCTAATGTCCCTGGCGTTGGTACTTTTAGATGGTTGTTACGGATGGTGAAGCCGATGTATATACCAAAATTCAGCTTTCTTCCAATCATTTCCTTTTAAAATACTAATTTGCCAAGACTATTATCATTCTCATATCCTTCTTGAAATAGATACAGTAATTTTAAGTGTTTATTACTTCTCACTGCCTCCGAACTTCCAATATGTAGTGAATTAAAGCATACCATTCTTGTTTATGTGGTAACTTTTGTATCAGTTCAGCGTACGACTGTGAGCAAACTCCCAGATAAAAAGCTAGTTTTAGAATAAAACATATCAATGTAGACTACTTATAAAATTTTTTTATTATTGCCTGAAAATAATTTACGCATTTCAGAGCCGTTAAACTGCCAAAACTGTAGTGTATTCGGATGTACCAAACGGACTGTATGGACAATCCACACAATATACCAACGAGTATATGAATTATACTAGAGGCACAATTTGGTCATTTTCAGTGAGGTGTCTCTATCCCCACTCCATTAAACCCTTGAAAAGCGTGTAAAGTATGCTCTTTTACACTGATTTTTTGTCCTAGTTCTCTTATTTGAAAAGATAACTACTTTTTTGACATAACTAAAATTTTAGAGGAGGCTTCAAAAAATAAAATGAGTTTAAGAACAAGAAGTCTGAGTCATTAAAAACTGAGAAAATTGAAGATGATGAGACCATATATTAAATGGTTTAATTTAATGTTATCAGTGAACTTTTTCGTGAAGACAACTAATGATAAGACTCAAAAACAGTGAATTCGTGAAAATGAATAGTTTTAATTTGTTGTCTTTAGGATAAAGTTTACCGATAACATTAAATTAAGCCAGTTTGGTGCACGATTTCATTTTCTTCAATTTTCTCGGCTTCTAAGAGCTCAAACTTCTTGTCCTTGAGTTCATTTCATTCTTGAAACCTTCTCTAAAATTTCATTTATTACGAAAAAGTAGCTATATCATTAAATAAGAGAAGTATGGCCAAAAATTCTCGTAAAAACGCATATTTCCTATGATTTTCTAATGATAAGTATAGGTTTAATGGAATGGAATTACCTGGCCTCACTAAACTTCGTGTAAAACATAGTATATTGTGCCTGTAGTATTGATTCATATACTCGTTGCCGTATAAAATAGGCTTCATCCTTGTTCATATCCAAATATGTGTACCAAATTTCGTGGCTATCGAAAAAAAATTACAACATGTACCATGTTACATAGAAATGTATATACTATTGCATATACTAGATCAATTTTAATCAAAAGATTTTCTTCTAAAAAATATTTGAAAATTCATGTGTTCTAGTTGACGATCTGTAATATTACAGGAACTACCCGTAAAAATTTCAATTTTTCTTTTTTCTTTTTTCTAAATTTTGTCATTGACATTATAGTTTTTAAAGAAAAGCTCATCTTCTTTAAACTATAAACGGTCTTTGAAAATTAAATATCCACACAGAAGTGATATTCTACTTTTTCTATTAACTGTAAACTCATTGTCAAAATTTTTAAAACAGTAAAATTTGAAAAAATTTAAATTTCTTAAAACTCATGGTTCTTTTAAAATATTACAAATACTTGGTTAGTTGGAAAATATGACTATTTTTCCTCGTATTTGCAAGTTGCTAAATGTTGCCGCTCTAAAAAAATATTTTTGAAATAATTTTTCCAAAAAAAAAAAAAAAAAATGGCAATTCATTATTTTTCGAATTTTTCAGGCTCATGGCCCCCTTTATTTTAGGAGTGGGTGGAATGTGCTCATGACTTTTTGATTTTACTCAATGAGCAATGAGTAATTCCTCTTACTAAAGTTTGACCTGTCTAAACCCACTTTCTCGGTTGTATTGATTCTAACATAAATGATATGCGTATGCTATATAAAAAGAAAACATATTCGGATAAAATAAGTTTTCGCAGCCTTTGTTGGAAACACATTAAATTGACAGTTACCGGTGAGGATCAGGTCGAAAGTGGAAATTGAACAACATTCATTTTTATGATAAAATAGTCAAATTTTGTATGGTTTCAAACAAACAGAGGAAATTATTAGGTCAACATGAAAAGTTGCATACCTATGAAAAATATTACTCCCATCAGATTGAGCCTCAAAATATCCATATCGGTTGAAAATGCATAAAGATAAGTGTATTGTTTTTGGAAATAAAAATATTCCAACATTACAAGTAGTTTGGGAATGTTTGGAATATTTGGTTTTTATAACACGTTGGATGCACAATTAATCGATGTGCTGTTCATTTGAAAATTGAAAATAGTTACCAGGTGCGTTAAAATAAAATAAAAACCCTTGCGCAGTTAACATCAACTAATTCAAAATAAACATAACACCGTATTTAAGCCAATTGATAAATATAAGAACCCAAGTTAGTTCATTTCCAATGAGTGGTGCGTATTTGTTATGTCATCGTTTTCGAAATAATAACTTTTATGCAGATGAAGAGCGCTGCAATCGACTCTTTCTCTCTTACATTGTGCTTGTGAAGAAGTACCTAAAAATTAGAAGAAATACTTTTTTCTCCTCTTAAAACTACATTTTTGAATTTTTTTCTTATAAAAATTAGAGAAGACACCAAGACATATAAAAGTGTGCCATAACTCTCTCTCAGATTGCAGCTATATTTTGTTTATAAAATGTAATGAAATAAGTGGAGAATATGTGAAATAGGAGATGTGAAAATAAGCAACGTCCCCCTTAAAAAAGTCTGTAGGAAGGGAGGTGGGCGAGGGATGGGCGAAAAATATAGAGGAAATTATGATTTTTTTTAGGTTAAAACGAGTTTTTCTTGATCAAACTTGACTAATGAATTTTTCAGGGCTATTATTTGAAGCGAAAAAAGGGGAAATAATCCTTAATTACTAATAACTTCAGATCAAATTGAGCAATACAAACCAAGTCGATAAGTCTAGTCATCGTATTGAAGGTAATGTTCTTACCAAATTTCGTGACTATTAGACTAGAATTGTGTCTTTGCTCTGGGCTAACATCAAGAATGAGCCCCTCGAACAGCCCCAAGGCATGAACTGTAAAACCAGTCGTAAAAAAATTTGAGTGCATGTTAGAATAATGTCAAATCAATGTGTGTTTCAAATTTGATGACTAGTACTTCAAAATTACTCATAAACACATTAAACGGTTAAAATGTAATGCAACATAATGCTCCTACCGAATGTACCATAACGCCAATCTCCACCTGACTCTGAGGGTTTCTTCCTTGTCCAAACATAAGTATGTGTACCAAATTTTGTAACTATTTTTCACCAAAATTCTGACCTATATCACTTTTGATAGAAAAGGGAATATATAAATATAATAATATGTAATATTCATATGAATTTTCAAAAACAGTGCTAGAATGTTCCTGACATCATGAAACTAAAAACGTACCCATCCTTACCCCCATCATCAGGTCGTTTTATGAGATTTTTTTTTTTTTTAAACCTACTTAAAAAGTAGTATTTCTAACCTAATCTCGTCTTTTTACGATTTTTTGCCCTTCGAAATTTATCGCTCGGCCTAGTTGATCAATGCCTCGTATGTCCGACCGATCATTCATGACATATATCAGTAAAAATATGTAAGCCGACATTTAGAAGTAATAAAAGATCATTTTCGTAAAATTTACATTTTGTGTTGAGCCATTTAACATTTGACGGATCCAACAGTGTTCCCATCTGGATTTTGTTTCCCTCGTATCAAAATTTTTCTAATTATTCTCACTAACAGTTCTTAATCAGTCAGACTAGCTAGAGTGAATACTTTCCACAATTATATAAATTTGATTTCGAATTTGAGACTCGTCAAAACATGACTTTTAGTACACATTCGTATTCAGATTTGTAATAGTAGCCATGGGAGGTTGTTTTGCCTGCATACTGTTGCCTTGAATAAGTTTTTGGCATCTTTTGTTTGCGTATTTGAAATCAAATAGCCTAAACTCATTCAATAAGTTGTGTGCTTTCATCATCATAAAAGATTCTTGCTTTAGACCGTTGATGAAAGTTTTCTGTCATTGCCTTTACTTCGTACACTTAATTTTTCGCACCGGGCAACGTAAAATCTGACGTATATGTCTGTATGTCGGTCTACCAGAAGTAAATCCTGAAACTAATCGATCAATTTTGATGGAGCTTTCATTAGTAGGTTCTCCGCCGCGCTAAAAAGTAAAAACTGGAGCAGGAATCAGAAATGTGGAGAAATGTCGAAAATTCTCTATTTTCGCCTAACCTCATCGATCTTCCAACTTTCATCCTAAATTCAAAGTAAAGAATTATTTGTAAGCCTAGGTTTCTGGAGTAGCGAGGGTGATTTAAAATTTTGAAATTATTTTTTGTCGTATAGTTTATTCTTAACCCCCTCCCCTCCCTAGAGCCTCGCAAAAGGGTTTTTCACCATACTTTTGTATTGCACGTCGATGTTGTATGTTTCTTTAGGTTTGTTGAATTCTAATCTCGTACCTGTGTGGGGCTAAGAGGGCATTATCCGAATCGAATCTTTTTACCTCTTTATTTGTCGATGCTCGTATTTTTTTTAGTTGGTGTGTTCGAATATTGAAGTATATTTTCCATTGGACCTTTTCCCAGCCTTCAGTTGTTGCAAATTAGACCTTTCATTAATACCTCATTAGTCATTAGGCGTAGCATACTTTTGCATTTGCGTTCGATTTTTCGCATGATATCGGTGTGATTCTCATCAATCTTCAAAATGTGGACCAATTTTTAATACGAGCTTATTTTCGATGTTATATCCCCATAAACGTAGTTCGTAGAATATCGGTTTCGAACTTTGGTGTTTTCATTGGACTGTTTCTCAGCTTTGTCCAAATTGATGGCACTATCTGCATGTACCTATAGAAGTAACTAAACATGTTGTGTTCTAGCATTGTGAAATTTGTTTTTCTTTGGCATTTGAACCAAACGTCTGCGTTAAAAATCGAGTTAAATTTTTCCTAATATTAAAAACACGGTGGGCGATCATTTCCATTTCCTTTTGGTCATTTTCCTTTTCCGCGCTACCTACGTGCTTACGTATGTTTTATTTCGTGTTATTACCGTTGGTAAACCCGTGTAGGGCGTCCAGCAGCATAAAAATGGGGTTATTCAGCAAATTTACGACCAATTTGCGATGTTACGTTCTACGTAGCATTATACACGAAGGGCCAGAAGCTGGGTTCTTATTTCCAGATGATAGATAGGCTGGGGAGCGCTACAGTTGCGCGCAAAGCACCTGTCGAGTTGGCCAGTTCCACCGTGCCTATCCCATTACAAAAACGTTACAATTTCGCTTATTTTAACATTATAGTTGCGCTTAGTTTTTATTTAACTTTGAACTACTGTTAGTATATTTCTCGAAGAAAATACAACTATTGCATTCAGCGCAACGACGTGACCTCTGGAAAAAGCACCAATCCCGAGTCTAGATCTTGAATATAATATAGCTGCACATTAGTGTCGATATATTCAGAATTCATTCGGTAATTTTGGAGGAATGGACTTTCAAAAGTTGCCGAACCCTTCATGTTACCATACCGACAGCTCAGGAAAATTGTAAGATTTTTTTCTGAATTTTTATTAACGGCTATTTAGTTTGGTATTGAATTATTGAAAATTCAGTTCGTCGATTTTCAAATGGCAGTCAATAAGGACAAAATTGGACACTTTAAGAAAACATTTTCACTGCGGTATATTTTAGCTCTGTGTTAGTTCTGTGAGTAGTGACCAAATGCAAAAAATGGTTTTCACAAGCAAACCATTTTAAAAAACTTTTTTGAGCAAAAAGAAATGATACGACATATACAGGGCATGTGATATATTTACGATCACTTCTTTAGAAGAGAGCTTTTCATCTGAACTTACGAAGTTAAGTTAGGAAATTAGGCTTGAGAGAAAAAAAATTTTTTTTTATCTTGTGAAATTGTATAGCCTCTTTAAATAACTAGTTCCACACTTTTTTAAATCAAGCAACCTTCCATTAAATAGCGGCTGTTCTTTTTTGAAACCTGCTCAAAGTGCTGAAAGTTCCTCAACATGTTTTTCCTTATTGTGTGAATTGCACTGAACTAGGATATTGAAAAGAGTGAAATTGGTGTACTGAAATGAAGTACATGTACATAAAATAAGGCAGTTTGGTCATTTGCACAAATAAGGCACCGTTCAATCATTTGCGCAGAAATAGTTCAAAACCGTCTGCTGTATTATGCTAGGCAACCAAACTGACGTTGAAAAAAACTGGCGCAACAAGCTACGCTAGAAAAGCGAGTTCAATAATTATCAAAAATCATCTCTTACTTGTTTTTTCACATTCCATTTTACACCTCTTTCTATATCTATCTGAATAGTTTCGGATTTTTTATCAAAAGTTTTTACTGTTTTTCTTTCTTTTTTTTTCTTTTTTCAATATTGATTTTCATAAACATTTATATCGCCGTTCAGTATGTTCAGAGCTCTATCCATGTCTAAAATTTCGAGCCAATGGAATGATAATTGCGTCAGGCCTAATTGGTGGAACTTTTGGCTGCCACCATGACTGAACCGTTTTACCAATTTTCATTGTACTCGATACCAGTTTTTATTATGTTCAGATTTTCAGAATCATATAGTTAGCAAATTTCAGCCTATCAAATGATAATTGTGCCTTAATCCTCATGGCCAAACCACTTCACTGATTTTCATAAAACTCAGTATCAGTTTTCATCAGGTTTAGAACCAACTATCTTCAAAATTTAAGTCCTATCCATACTACAATTGGTAAAACATTCATCAGCCCCAATGACTAATCCAATTGACTGATTCTTATCAAACTCTATACAAAATTTAATTCTATTTGGAATCAACTTTTTGCCAAATTTCAGCTCTATCGAGTGATAATTACATCTTGACTGCCATTTATTGAACTTTTGTCAGCCCCCATTGCTAAACCGCTTGACCGATCATTATCAAACTCCATATGCTAGTTTCCAATTGGTTCAGAACTAGTTACCTGTCGAATTTCAGCCTTATCGAATGATAATTACGTCATTATTGGTGGAACTTATTTTACCCTCCTGAAGCTCAACTCCTCAACCGATTTTCACTAAATACAATTATTTCATCCGATATTATGCCCAAACCTCCTACCCACATACGAAATTTTAGCTCTACAGAAATTTTAGCCCTACTAGACAAAAATTACCACCTCTCTCATGTTTATAAGATAAATGCCTGATATACATACATACATACGATGATCCACCAATTAAATTTATGTGGAAATTCTAATCTTTTAAGTGTAAAACACACTGTTCCCAGATATTTCTTAGTTTGGCCGAAATTCATGCATAATACGGTTGCAGACGCCATTGGCTCCTCAGCTTTGAGAGTAGACTACAAATCTGTTCTCATATAGTAGGCTGTGTGTATATACATGTATATTGCAAGCCCTAAAGCGCCGATTTGCGGCGCTTTGGCTTGTTCTGGCCTGGCAACACTGATCAATTCGTCATTAGGATGGAAACAACAAAACATTAGTAGTTGGCGCATGCGCCTTGAATTTTGTCTGATAATTTTCGTTGAATTTTGTCTTACAAAATCGGGTTTTACGTTTATTATAATGATAATATGTTTACCATAAAGACATAATTATTAATTTCTGATTTTCATGCAAAAAGTCGTGATTTTTTATGGAACGAAAAACTATCATAGTCCCAACCCCAACTTCGCTGACACACACAATCTTGAGTAGGAGGTTTGAAAACCAGCTGAAAATAGAATCTGACTTTTGACCTATAAGACGTGACTTTTGGACCATCCTGTCTGCGTGTTGTTTTAAACGCTAAGTTCAGATTTTTTTACTTCAGTTTTCTCGCGGAGTCCGTTTTCGACTCCAAATCGATTTCCTTGAAATGGAAAACACCTCGGATTTTTATTTTCACCCGGAAGTACCTATGGAGATTAGCACCGAATTTTCAGATGGCGACCAAAACTCATTTTAACTCCTAGAATAGTCGGAATTTGTTTTTTTTTTTGCCCCGTTTGCAGAGGAGATAATTTTTTTTTATGATAAATTATGTGATCAAGAAAAAAAATCGTAATTGTTCGGTATACTATAATTTCGTGTATATTGATTGTAATGAATGAATTTCTCTGTCCATAACGATGTATAAATAAATCGGGTCTTTAATCAGCCGGATGAGAACCGTGAAAAGGTTATCACAATTTGCACGTGAGCCTGTGTGTGTGCGTGGGTATTCGAGAAGTTTGTGTGTTTGAAAATTTTTATCGATTTTGCTATGTTGATAACTCGATGACCGAGTATTGGTGTAATTTTTCCGTTTTGGAATGAAAAATTGCCGTTTTTTAAGTTATTAATTAGCTGTGATACGGCTAGATCGATGATTCAAGTGTCCTGTCCTATATTGGTCTTATTGGTTGAGCAAAAAAAAATAGAATCTTATTGGTTGAGCAAAAAAAAGAGAAAAACTCTAGCGCAGCAAACTCGCTAGAAAAAGTAGGTTTTCGAAAAAAAGAATTTTGATGGTCACATTAATTGTCTGTAATAGTTTATATGCGTTAATGGTATGTTATGATTATTAGAAATTTGTTATCTGTTGACAAAATATTGGACAATGTGAAATTCAAAAGCATTATTTCTTGAAATGAAAAATTAATTATGATGATAAAGTATGGAAATAATCATAAATAAGTTCAAATAAAACCAAAGAAATATAAAACAAAGTTATAAAATGAAAAAAAGAAATCATTCACATGTGGTTAATTTTTGTAAAATGTCAATGCAAATTAGAAAAAAAAAGAGAAGCTTTACCGGAGTACCGCCCGGTCGATCCGCACCATAATTGGTAGCATGCTACAAATAATTATAATAAATATTAGTTTCAAATTTCTTACATATGGTTCCAAAATTCCGCATTTTATGGTCAATATAAAAACAAAAATAGCGGTACTGGAAGTACCGTCTGGCGGATCCACGCCAAAATTAGTAGCGTACGACAGTGAATTAAAATAAATATTTACTCTGAATTTCGTGGTTATTGGTGTAAAATTGAGCATTTTATAGCCAAAATAAAAACTAAAACGGTGGTACCGGAAGTACCGTCCAGCCGATCCGCACCAAAATCAGTAGGTCTGGTCTTTGGCTTAGTACAAATGTTCGTACCAAATTTCGTGATTATCGGACGAAAATTGCGACCCTTTACCTTGGGAACGAGAAATTGACTTTTTTATGTATATATGAATTGGAGTTATTGGTGCCAAAATTTTCCTGAAGTCATGAAACGAAAAACATACTCTGTCCTAAGCCTGGGGGCTAATACCGCACGAAGCGTGATAAACAGATTTTGTAAAGAAAATCTACTTAAAAAGTGTCTATTAGAGATAATAATAAATGAATAATAAATAATATATATCGTTGCGTCGCGTTTGGCGAGTTCATTTGTTAAAGACTGCGGCAGTCAGTTATTGTTTCGTGGGTGGAATGATTGGCCAGGCAGGGAATTGTTCGTGATGTGATTCGGATAATGTGTATAGATGAGGCTGACGAAGTTTTTTTTCGAGAAGTGGGTTTGTATGATAATGATGAACTAGTGTAGCAGCAGTCTTGTGTCGAATTTTTGACTTAATAGCAAGTTGCGGTGCTGCACCCCAAGAGGGTGGCTTGAGGGGCGAAATCTCATCCACCTGGAGACCGAAAAACAAAAAAGAAAAAAAAATTATTCATTATATGAGGACCCAAGACGTTTAAAATGTTTTCTAATTTTCCATACCGATCAACACCACTCCCACGCACGCTCCTACAAAATGAATTTTTCTCAAGTAGACTAGTAGTAGTTATCCATTCAAATTTCCTCAATCTCTATATTTAATTTTCATTATTGAAATTCATATTAATATCAACTTGACTTATGTCAGTATGATTGAAAGGGAGTGTAGGGGAAATAGAAAATTTAATTTTTATATGAATTCTTCTCAGCCTCCTCCAGAGAAAAATGTTGGGTACACGCTTCGCGAGTTGGGGAAATGGCAGTCCTGTTTCGGGGTAGGAATGTCAACGTTTAGAATGGTGAAAACTCCAACTTGCTCACTCTCTTCCAAAATAAATTTCTTTCAAAGTAATTTGACCCTAAGAGGAAAAAATTAATTTTTCATCTCTTCGATGTTTTGTCATATGTTTTTACAAGCCGCTGTGATCTGTCCTTGAAAAACGCTGAAATTAGTTTTTTTAATCGTAATATTGACTTTCGAATGTGGGAGATTTTTTATGATTTACAGCTAAATATTAATTTTTATAAGCTTTTATTATACTCATTACTGCATTTATAAAATATACCACCAATACGGCTGCCAGCCTTCGGCAACGAAGTAATGTTTATTTTGCATGAAGCTAAAGCCAAAAAAATTAAAAATTGAAGCTCATCTTTTAAAAACTCGTTTTTAACCTCAACTTATAATTGAGATTTTTTTGAAAAATACATCTTCCAACCATGGCGTGCCCTTGTTTGTGCAACTAGTGATTTGGAGTGATTCACGTTAAATTTCATGATTAAATTAAATTACATTTTCTAGTTGAAGTTTCTTTTTTAATGCCTTACGAGTGATGAAAAAAAACAAACATTTATTTTTAATCTAATACGGATCTCTGCGGGGCACACATTCATCGATGTGTACGTCATCATACAGCCTGTTGTCTTACCTTTCCCTCTACATAAAATATTAAGATTAATTTTTGAATATCAATTACACAATCTTGAGCGATTCACGTATTACTTCACCCAAGGAACATATGTATTATCAAACGTGGTATTTGAACCAACTGCAAACTGTAGGCCTAGTATCAATTTTTTTTTTTTTTTTTTTTTGTAAAATCCACAAACAGACAATAATTTTTCAATAAGTTATTTTTAAATTTTTTTTAATCTTGAGTTTAAAATTAGCGAATTATACAAGATTCGGCTATAACCAGTGTTTAAAATTTGATAAGTTTTGTTAAATATGAATCGAAACGAGTGGTTAAGAGTTTTTAATGCTTAGTTATCTCGAAAATTTTATTTTCTCAGCTTGTATTGCCTTAAACTTTCATCTGAAAAGGTCACTGTGTTATTCAAGAAAAAGTCTGATAGTACAGTTTTTTACACAGCCAAGAAACGCCCATTTACAAAAATGGTGATGTGAACGACGGTGAAGACTTTTTCGCGAGACTTTCCGAATTGAAATAAGTTATGAGCTACAATAAAAAAAGTTTACCGACAGAAAAATGAATTGAATAGCAGAAATACCACTAAGTGATAAGTATATACTTAGATTGTAAAACAATATTTCCCCAATAAAATTAAAATGCAAAAACAGTCAAAATAAACATTAAAATAATAGTATAAAAACATTTAAAAAAATGAAAAATTGTTTAAGTATTGTAGAAGGAATGGCTTGTTTGCCTCTGTGAGTCTCTCCCACTTCCATTTTATTCCTAGACCTACAGAAACCAATTTGGCCTTTCCACGATCATCAACTAATTTTAATCTCATTTTCATCTCTAGTACATGCTTTCAACTGGAATTTTTGATAAAAAAATCATGACCAAGTTAATTGATTCAGATTAATAGGATTGATGCGAATGAACCCTCCATATATGAAAAACTGAAGTCACCTTAATCAATGGAATATTGCTGAACCTCGTGTTTCTGAAGTGCTCACTGATACCTACGCACTTGTACACGGCTGCAAAAATGTAGATCGCACGTCTGTGAAGGGTATGCAGTTGACTAAACCAGCATCCCTGGTTGTTGACCACCTCACCATAATTCGTTCTTTCATCTACCCTCGTGCTACTATCAGAATGTTATCTTTAACTACCATTCAAATTGGATTTGAAAAAATTAATAACCTGCGTAAAATATTTTGTGGTTGTTTCGAATTGAATATTTCTACCGAGCTTTGCTTAAATTCAATACCAAACCAGTCCCTAATAGTCTCCAACTGTCGTAAAAATTTCAAGCCAAAATCTTCAAATTTACGGGAGTTATTGTAATGACATGGTGAATTTGCAACACTTTGAGAACCTCTTCCTCCGAAACTCGCGGATTAATTTCAAAAATTTTAACACGAATGTGTAACCCATAAAAGGTTCTAACGCTACCCCGAGTTTTATTGCCATAGGTCAAACAGCGGAGGCTCCACAGAGTCCCATAAAGTGGAAATATATATATATATATATATATATTGTGTACAGAAGAATTGGAGTGACATATATTCGTGATTTACGACGCAGAATCGGAGCTTTTCCACAGGTGTCGCCATTGCACTGAATGCAATAGTTGTATTTTCCAATTAATAACTTGTTAATTTAGTCCATGGATTTTTCTCTTATTATAGGTTGCTTTACTACACATTAATTAGTCGTTTAATATTGTCTGTTGTTGAAACACTGTTTTCTGTTGGAATAATATATATTCACCTCAAAAAATTCGCACCACTAAGTTTTCTTAAAATTTATTTTCCACCTTTGTTTGTAGGAAAATACTACTATTGCATTCAGTGCAGTGGCGTGACCTGGTTGAGACCGGTTGAAAATCGCCGATCCTGAGTCGTAGATCACAAATGTATAGATCATTCAAATTCTTCTGTACCCAGTATATAGTGTGTGTGTGTGTGTATGCATATGTATATATTTCCACTTTTTGCTCATTTTGGCACTTTTTGGGGAGTCCGTGGGGCCTCCACTGTTTGACCTATGATAATGAAACTTGGGGTAGTGTTAGAAGTCTTCATAGGCTACGTATTCGTGTTAAAATTTTTGAAATTCATCCGCTAGTTTCGGAGGAAGGGGTTCTCAAAGTGTTGCAAACCCACTATGTTGTCATTACGATAACTCCCGTAAATAAAAAGATTTTGGCTTGAAATTTTTACGGAAGTTAGAGACTATAAGGGACTGGTTTGGTATTGAATTTGAGTAAAATCGATTAACTGGTTTTCGAATGGCAGCCATTATAAAATTGAAGACTTTTGTAAAATACACACATACCGCGGTTGATGCGTGGAAGAGATATTTCGTTTTAATTTGGATATTAGAATAATTGATAATCAGCTAAATGTGTTCCACCATTCACTGAACTTGAATAACTTTGAGACAGTGTGTTTGATCAGATTTATGTTGGAACACCTTCCATGTTGAGAAAAGCCTTGAAAAGTCGGCAGCTCTCCACTCCATGAAAGAAAATGTTTATTGAACAGTTTGCTGTAACGCTGAATGTATTTTTATTTTTTTAAATAAGGCAATTTCTAATATATTTAGCTTTGTATGTGATGATCAATGAAGTTCAAGGCCAAACATCTGATCAGTTACCATTATTATTTACCAGTACTTATTTTCCAACGTGGAGAGTTGTATAATATACTCCTATCCCGAGCAAAGTATTTTGAAAACATCAAATAAGCCTACCAAAGATGAAGGTATACGAATTCTATTTCAAATATGACTGGAAATTTTGTTCATTCCTTTAAATTCTTGGAGATTTTTAACTCAACAGAACAAGACTGCACCTCCGGCAAAGGAATTTGCCTTATTGTATTTTTTGGTTCAGTTTTTTGGAAAAACTTTTCCGTTGAAACTTCTGCATTTAAGTTTCTTTTTTGTTTGTTATATGTTCCTCCACCACTGTTGATGGATCCATCGCAAAAATTGAATGGTGCCCTTTATTTTCCGTAACGATTTTCTTGAAATCATCTTTTATGAAAAATTCCTCCATCTGGGTCTCAAATTTTAATTTTTTTCATCATGAAAATCTGAAAGAAATATCTGGATAGTCTGATTCCTTGTGTAATTTGTTTAGACGTAAAGGTAAAGGGAAATTATTTCTGTTTATTAGTGGAACAATAAGTTAGAAATACATAATTTTTCTGAATTTCATTTATTTGCTGTTTGCGCCCAGTTAACTAAAACGTTTTGCTCTTTTGGTAGGAACTTGGTTTTATTTTCATCTGCTCCGATAGAACATGTTCACGTGAAACCATCAATTTATGCATTGAAAATGTTTTGAAAGCTAACGTTAGATAACATTTTCGAATTTGCAACTGGAGCATTGAACCGTTTTATTGCTTGTTGGAAAATTTTCTCAAATTCTTTATAGCAAGTGGTATTTCTGTACTATGTTTTACAAAATTGCTCGCATTATCCCACCGCAAATAATGGAATTACAATCCGAGCAGACGATCATAAGAAAACTGCATGTTTCTATAGCAACCGTTTCTCTTGAAAATTCACTTAGTCTGTTCTTCCTAAAGGTCAGTTAATTGCGTACACCTGGTCTCGCGCGAATCTCCTCCAAACAAATTTCAATTTCGCTTAACCAACACAGTTTAAAGTTTTTTATAACGTTGAAATAATGATAATAATACGAATAATAGTGAATAATTGAATGAATAATACAAAAGAGGTGTGGGAAACGAAGGTACCTATCTCGTGGATTCGGAAACGTGCCATAATAAATTATACGAATTTAATTGAGGAAAAATAATTGGAAAATTGAATTATCTTTGAGCAACACTAATAGCGGAGAATTAATTGTTATTTTCCCACAAAATTACTTCGTTATCACTTACGAATAGATACGATTTACCAATGGCCATCTGCCAAACTCGACACGTTTATTTAACTATGTTTCAAAACAGATATCATAAAGAAACGGTTGAAACTTCATGGTTTGAAAAATATAACTGTTACATTCATTGTAATGGCAGGACTTGTGGTAAAGCACCGATCCTGAGTCGTAGATCACGAATATATAAGTCACTCAAATTCTTCTGTACACAATATATATATACTTCCACTTTTTGCTCATTTTGGCACTTTTTGGGAGTTTGTGGAACCTCCGCTGTTTGATCTATGACAATGAAACTTGGGGTAGTGTTAAAAGTTTTCATGGGCTACACATTCGTGTTAAAATTTTTGAAATTCATCCGCTAGTTTCGAAGGAAGAGGTTCTCAAATGTTGCAAATCCACCATGTTTTCATCACGATAATTCCCGTAAATTTGAAGATTTTGGCTTGAAATTTTTATGGAAATTGGAGGCTATTAGGGACTGGTTTGGTATCGAATTTGAGCGAAATCGGTGACTGGTTTTCGAATGGCAGCCATTACAAAATTTAACACTTGGAAAATACACTTGAATCGCGATTAATGCACGGCAGAGATTTTTTTTTTTTGCTTTTCAAATATCATTTCAAATTTTCAGCTAAATCGTATTCTAAGTTTATCGGTTACCTTATCTATCCTGAAACAATTCGTTATAAAATTTAATTAAAACGAGTGATGAAAATTAGAAGTTATTATTATGAATTACTGCTGACTGCGAGAAAAGTAAAAAAAATGAAAACAGCCATTTTTCATTCTTTTGTTCGTTTATATTATGAAATCCGCAGCAAAACAAAAAAAAGTGGGAAGATAATTTATAGAAATAATTCGTTGTGAAAAGCTGTCACAAAATGTTGTTTTTTGTTTATGTTTTTTTTTCCGGCTTAATTTAAAATTTTATTTTTCCCGTTGAAGTAGGAAAACGGTTCATCAAGAGGTTCTATTGATTTGTAAAAACTTGGCTCCATTTTTCCTTGTTTGAAAATTTGGTTTTCTCGTTTTTGAATTTACATAATTTAAGTGCGATGACGTATTGAATAATATTTGCTGAAAATAGTGTGGAAGAACTTCGAATGAAAAAAATTCTTTCCAGTCATTCTTTTATTTGAAATATTGTCTTATTGAGAAAAATTATTACAAGTGAAAGTAGACAGATATTAACGTATTTACTGGAGATTAATTTAGGCGTCTATTGTGCATTATAAAACGTATTGGGTTGACGTTGTAGGCTTTCGTCATGAAACGTGGAAGCTATTTATAAGGGAAAAAAATTAGATTTTGATTTTTGACCTCTTCGTCGAGCACTCAGTTTTTGTTAGTAACTATTCAGTTCTGGTTTAATTTCATCAGAACTTTATAATACAGTTTCGATGTCATCTCTGGCGGGTAGTTGATACCTAAAACAAATTGAACGCAGTATTTTCAAAATATCTCTGCCGCGCATCAACCGGGGTAAGTGTGTATTTTATTTTCCAAAAGTGTCAAATTTTGTAATGGCTGCCACTCGAAAACCAGAAGACCGATTTGGCTCAAATTATATACCAAACCAGTCCCTAGTAGTTTCCAATTACCACAAAAATTTCAAGCCAAAATCTTTCAATTTATGGGAGTTACCGTGATGACAACATGATGAGTTTACAACATTTCGAGAACCCCTTCCTCCGAAACTAGCGGATGAATTTCAAAAATTTTAACACTAATATGTAGCCTATGAAAACTTCTAGCACTACCCCAAGTTTCATTGTCATAGGTCAAACAGCGGAGGCCCCACAGACTCCCAAAAAGTGCCAAAATGAGAAAAAAGTGGAAGTATATATATATATATATATGTAAAAAGAACACTCTTCTTTTTCAAATGACTACAATTTTGTATGTTACTCTCGTTCTTTCATGAATTCGTAATGTTTATTTTTGTTTGATCCACATTAAGAAATCGACACTATTCGACTATCTAATATTTACCATTCCGATCTTATTATCTTTAAGTTATGTCATTTCTTGTATTATCGACTCGACCATCCTTTGTTAAATGACATCATTTTTGACCATACTCAACATGACTATTTTCCTTTTGTAACGAACATCGATTTCATTTATCAAATTCATTCATTCATTCATTCATTCGTTAATCGCCGTTTCAGAAAGACAGATAAAACCTTGTTGTATCTTCGTTCGTTTCTTTGTGCATAATAATCTTGAATTTTCTAATTTCACTACCGTATTTTAATCGTGTCAATAAACTCTGCTTTTGATTACGAGTTCATGAAACTTTATTTACGTGCAAATTAGATCGAGTGGAATACCTGGAAACAAACTTACATATATATATATGTATAGGTATATTGTGAACAGAAGATCTCCAATTGATAGAACAGACCGAGTAATTCTGTGCGTTTGTTTCGCATTATGTTTGCTGTAATAATGTTATTAATTAATTAATTAATCGAATTAATTTTTAGTATCATGAATCTCATTTGAAATGAACTTATAAAATTCTAATCAATTCAGTTTTATAAATGTTAAATTGGGCTGTTGCAATTTTTGTAGTACGTTTATAAATGTTGAAGATCTTACTTACAGCTGGTCGTATAACTTCAATGGAAAATCTGTTTTCGATGAGTGCCTGCATTAAAATACTTTTAGTCCATGAAACAAATGAGTCTAATTTTCAAATGCGTGAAAACTAAGTTTGGGTACTTGAGGTGTAGAAAAACTGAAATACAACACTTTTCCTATCATGAAGTGTAGTCACATTATTTTTGGAGAAAGGCGGTTGGAGCATGTAAAATGTTTTTTTTTCAACACCTATCTTAAAAACAGACGTTTTCATGCCCCTTAATTGTATCGGAAGGATGAGATTTCAACACAATTTTTAACATAATTTTTCAAGCATGCGCACTATAATCTTTTAGTGTATTTTCCAAAGGAAAATAGAATTGTTGCATTCAGTGCACTAGCTGGGCCTGAGAGCGGGATTTATGGAAAAGCACCGATCCTGAGTCGTAGATCACGAATAAAACTTAGAGTAGTGTTAGAAACTTTCATGGGCTACACTTTTGTGTTGAAATTTTTGATATTGATCCGCTAGTTTCGGAGAAAGGGGTTCTCAAAGTGTTGCAAACCCACCATGTTATCATCGCGATAACTCCCGTAAATTAAAAGATTTTGGGTTGAAATTTTTGTGCCAGTTGGACACCATTAGGGACTGGTTAGAAGGTATAAAATGCCGATTCTGGTGCACATACAGGGTGTCCGAGTTTTATATTTTTGTTCGTCGACGAGATAGGGATGTGGGGGTAGGAGGGAAGAGGTTTGAAAAAGGTACGTTCGTGTTTTAGATAATTATGATGATGAGGTGGGTAGGAGGGGCAATCGAATATATGTGGTGTCCGAGAATTAAAAAGACTATGAATAAAACGATCAAATTTAAAATGGGGGAGATAAAATTTACAACGGGGGCTGTTAAAATTTAAAATGGGGGAGATAAAATGGTGGAAAGAGGTGGTATATGATAAGAGTAATAATAATAGTGAAAAATTGACGTAAGATAAAATGTAAACAATGAATAAAAATTTTCCCGTAGCCCTATGATTTTTGCTGTAAAACTGGTCGACTAATATAAATTCAAATTTCAAAATATTTTTCCTCCTCGAATAAACATACCTTATACCTATAGCCTATATATAAAATTTGTTCCACCAGGATTAATTTTTACTTGCGTAAACTATTTATCCTGTAACTGGTGAGCAGGTAATTAGCAGCTTGCATTTAGAAAGTGGATATAACCTTAATGACTTTAGCAGGAATGGCATACGGGGTGAAACAAGGGGTTTTGAGGTAAATATTATATGTGTGTGAAATGAGGAGTGTGATATATCGATATGTAAGTTGTCGGGTATGAGGATTTCGAATTTGATATTAAAAATCGAATCCGAATGGGCGTAAGGGCATTAGGCCTAGGGGGTAGGGGGATAATGGTATAGTGGGATAGGGGATAGTGGGGTAGGGGTGTGATATATCGATATGTAGGTTTTCAGGTATGGGGATTTCAAATTTGACATTTAAATTTGAGTAGGGGTGAAAAAAAAAATTTTTTTTTCCAGTGAAAAAATAAATAAATAAAATTAAGAGATGGGTAGGCATACCTACCTATACCTACCTTAATGAGGTATAATTAATACGTGTATGTGTAGATTCTTCGGTAAATTCTGCTTTAAACTTTCTCTTTTTCCTTTGGACACTCTACATCCTTTTTAACTTTCTCCCACACACTATATTTTGGTAATGGTTTAACTTAATACCTCGATGAATAGTTCACTTTTGAAAACAGAGCAGTGTATAAGTTTACAGTTTGATTTTTGTGGTTGAACATTAAGACGTCTACTTTAAAAAAATTTCAGTTGAAATTATTTTTTATTCGCTACATCTCATAGAAATAAAGTAAGTACCAGAATTTTTTCAGTGCTTTTATTTTTTACTTATCCATTAATTGTGATAATAGGTGCCTACATTAAAACAAAAGTAATTATTTTATTTATTAATTTTTTCAATTGTGTACGATCCGATGGCCTCATCCTCAAGTGTGTTAAAACATGGTGCTGGTAATATGGCAAAGGCTTTTGCTGATGAAATAAACATCAAGATTGCAAAGTATAATGAAATTCCAACAAAACGTTTAATCGAACTGAGTTTGGAAGAAACCTACAAAATATTGAAAATACGTTCTATTGAAACCAAATACGGATGTACTCTCATCGCACATCTAAGAGCTGAATCATCTAAGGAAGAATTTGAATCATTTCTTCCAAAAAGAATCGAGAATTATTTGAATACGGATGAAGGTATCGAAATATTTTTACAAAATATTTCTCACTTGAAAGTTTTGGGTTTGAATAAAATGAGGGGTGTTAATCTCGAATTTTTACCTAGAACTTTTGTAACAGATGTTCAGTAAAATAAAGTACATATTTAAATATTATTCTGAGAATTCCAGTGTTTTAATTAACTAATATTTATTAAAAAATAGTCTGTATACATATATTTTATAGAATATGATGATATTATAATATTTTAAACTGGCTATTTCTTTTTATTTAGGCTTTGAAACATTATCATCTACGATAACTGCAACTTTTGGTTTTGATTTCTCATCACTTTTAACTTGAATTGAATCAAATTTGGACTCTAGATTAATACGTAGTTGATTTAACTCATTTTTAAGTAATATAAATTGGGAAGTAGTATACTTCTTAACAAAGTCTATATTGGCAGCATCTCTAGCATCAGATCTTTCATCAGCGAGAATATTTTTCATACGAACAGCATCATTTTCCGTTTGAATTTCAAGTTGTCCAAGGTGTCTTTCTTCAAAGTTGAGCTCAAGGTTATGAATCTTTGAATAAATACGAACATTTTCTTCCTCATCTTTATTACCATTTGAGGTTCTATCACGCATTCGTCCAAATTTATCAATCTCCATTTTAAATTTTAACGCAAATAATAATAATAAGAATTAAATTAATATAAGAGTAAAAAGTATATTTCTCGAGTAGAATTGAAAAATTACCAAAAATCAACTTCGTCTACGCCTTGCTCAAATAAATTTTTAAGCCAAAACTTAAATTTTAGAGCTTGTACTAACGAACAAACTCCACCCTCGTTGTTATCTAACAAATTATTTTTATACGAGCAAATAATGGACTTGATAATTTGTGGTAAAGGTAAGCACTGAGCTTGAGGACAATCCAATTTATCCAGGTCAATGACAAATTTTCCAGTCACTTTTTGCAAAAATAAGGTGCGTTCGCTGCCTTTAATATACAAAATGTCCGCATCTCTAACAGCTTGTCGTAAAACTGAAAACACTTTATGGTACTCCAATTGTCCATCTTTCCAACTAATTTTATGATGATATTTCTTCAACCAGTGAACTTGTTTCTGTTCGTCTTCTGTTAGGCAAGAGATATCGAATGGAGGTGAAACAAGAAAATGTAATACATGTTCACTGTAAATGTTGACAATTGACAATTCCTTTATGATGAAAGAATTGTCATCCAAATTGAAGCCTTGGATATCTATAACGTACTTTGTCATCTTTAAACGCACAAACTCGAGACAATCTATAATAAACGACTAAATTGTAATGATGAAAATTTATTCATACATCATACTTTATAGTAGGTACATCAATAATAAAGAGGAGTAGGAGGAGGAGGTGGGGTATAGTTTGAGATCTTTCTTGTTCTCCCATATATTTTCACTAGATGGAAAGCCGTACCATTTAACCAGACATTTGTTTCCTCGATGTTTAACAATTTTTTCAACTAAATAAATATCACAATGTTTAGCTTTTTGCAGTTCTTGATTATAGAAACCCCCTTCAATTTTATTATTACGAAAATCCCGCAACTGATAAGTAACAGGAGTAGTTGGAAGGATTTTATTAATGGTGAATAATTCTGTAGACCAATTTGCAGTATAACCTTTTTCAAAAACTCCTTTCAATTTGCTAATACGTACACAATCACCCTCCTTAAATTTAACACGTCCTCGAGGACACTTATTTTTATTGCTCTTATGAATGTGTAACAAATATTCTTCATCACTCAGAGTTACATCAGCAGGTTTCATCTTAATTGTTCTATGTGTGGAATGATTATATTCATGAATTAAATCGTCTAAAATATGAATCCATTTATAAGATCCATTCACTGAAAATTCACGCCACATTTTTGTTTTCAAAGTTCGATTAAAACGTTCGACAACAGCAGCTTTCTTATTACTATATGTACTGTATAATTGTATATTATACTTTTCCAACATAGTTTTGAAAGTGTTATTGTAAAATTCTTTTCCCAAATCAGTTTGCAGATAACGAGGAGGTTTAAAAATGACACCATCTCTGGAATCCAGTATATTTTTCATGGCAGTTGTAACTGTAGTAGCCATTTTATTCTTCAGAGGTCTTGCCCAAGCATATTTGGAAAAAACATCGATAACAGTCAACATTTAACGATTATTAGCATTTTCATCAGCATAAGGCTGCATTTCAACAAGATCAGCTTCAAATAGATCCTTAAATCCTTTAACAAAGGTGGGTCTTCTCGAATAATTTTTACAAGCTGGATTATGTAATTCAGTAGCTATTTCTCGAAGCACCATCTTATTAGAACTTGATACTTTCTTATCTACAACAGGATCCATGAATAATGAATATATCCAGCTTCTCGTAATTCCGATTCGATGCTTATAATCTGATTAATCACATTATTATTTCTAGCATTTTGGGAGGCATGCAACAAACATAAACGATCAACCAACTCGTTAGGGTTATCCCAATAGGTATATAAATTTTCAATTTTATCCTTTGCTTTTATAAGCTTCACCCGCATACCTTGACCACTTTCTGAATTATCAGTATCTTTATTCGTTGTACTACTATAACTTGGTCCAGCTTTACTAAATAAAGTAGAAGGGTATTCTCTGTTGAAGAACTAGAGGTTGGAGAAAATAAGTTTCGTCTTGTTGATAATAATTTATCTAATCGATCTTGTTCTATACGCATATTATTGAAAAATGGTTGGAACTGTGGAGAGTTTAGAAAAATCATTTGATTTTCTCCCTCTTCTACACTACCCACATCCTTGGTTTGAAACAATTTTTTAATAAATTTTGATTTTGCTCCTGGATTTGATTTAATTTTACCATCAGCTTTTCGCAAATGTGCACCAGTATCAATCAACATTTGTTTGTAAGACACAATATCTTCGCTAGTGAAATCATGAGGCTTCTTCTTCGTTAGCAAGGATATTAATCCTTTAGTCTGTTTATATTCTTGATCAGCAACTGTAATTTTATCATTGGAAAATACAATTGTATATTCTCCCAGATAATATGTACCATCAACATGACGTTTAACTCCAAAGATAGTATCCTCGCTGCTAATTATATCCGATGTAATTAAAATTTTTGACTTTGATTGCTGCTGTTGTTTTAACTCATCTTTTTGCAAATTCACCAGGGGCTATATTTTCTCTCCATCTGCATCCTATAATCAGCTTCTCCTTGACGATATTTATCAAATTTTTGACGCAACACACTCGCTAATTCAATTAAACGCTTTTTATCGTCAATTTTGTTCGAAGCCATGATTGCAACTGAATGGAAATTAAATTATTTGGCAATTATAAATTTGTCAAAGCCTACACGATAGCGACCATTGTTCAAATCGCTAGTTTTATCAATGACAATACAGCTATAATTTGAAGAATTCCAACAATGTTGACACATTTCACAAAATTTATTGAAACTCATATCAGTATTCTCATGATCGTAGAAAATATGTTTCAAATTAGTGAAATCCTGTTTAAATAGCACCAATAAATTTGCATTATCTCGTACTAAATGTTTCGGAATGCGAGTATATGTTTGAGCCAGGTAAAAAGAATCTATATTTTTGTGACGACCCATACAAAAGTATGCTCGAATATGTTGTTGTTTCTCGCAGGCTACATCATCAAAAATGAAGATGGAATTTGGTTTAGCCTCATTAGGAGGAATGACAGACTCATTATCATCGTAAGGAAAATATTCAATTTCTGGTACTAATTGCAACACATTCTCCAATTCTTGGTATTTTGGTTGATAATGGGACTTTGAATATAAGTAGATATTTTCAAACGATAATCCATTTGGATTGTACAAGTTCATCAAGAGATTCGTTTTTCCACAATTACTAGGTCCACATATGATTGCTCGAATACTGTTTGGCAATAGAATTCCATGTCTTTGATTTACAAGTGAATCATCATCAGATTCACACTTGATTTCATCAATAGGTAATGAAACTGTTTGCTTAATAGTCTTCATCTCGAACTATAAATTAGCTTTCAAATCTTGAAATGAAGAAAAAACAAATGTGTGTAACGTATTTATAGGTTGTGTGAAAGATTTGAGAATAGGAAGAAGAGAATAGCCAGATGGAAAGATACTAAAAATTATGGACATAAGTTACAATAGCCAAGTGCTCTGCAATTCATTTATAAAGAAGATGTCAAAGAGTAATAACGTTTATGGATTATCATAATCAGTCTAGTGGTAATGATTTATTTAACAAATTTTTAAATTTGAAATTTATGCCAGAGTTGCATGTCCCATCCTATCAGTATTTGGGACCATTTACAGATTTAGAAAAACGTTTGAAACGAGGGGATCCTGGCATAAATCTGTTAGATCAAGCTGCTATTCCCAACATAAAGATACACCCTCCTGACATTTGGCTGATAGAAAGCTTGAGAATAAAGCTTGGGAAAGAGTGAAGGCATCAGACTCATCAATTCCTGAAAAAGTATTTGCTTATGCGACAACAAATGCGATGAAAATTAAATGGAAATTAGGACTGAGCTGTCAGAAGAAGAAGTTGAAGAAGATGAAGAAGAAGTTGAAGCAAATTGGTGGAAATGTATCTTTTGGTTCTCTCGTGCGTAAAGCTCGAAACTCATTAAGAGGTACCAAAGCCAAGAGTATTAATGATAATTCAACTTTACAAAAGGCGGTGCAAACTGCAATGAAATCTATTGGTTCGTGTAATGGTGTTGAAAAAGCTTTGAAGAAAAATAAAAATGGTAGTAGAATCATTCCTATACCCAAAGTCAGTGGTATCCTACCTCTTATACCAATTTTAGCTGGAATATCAAAAGTTGGAGCAATAGCTGGAGGAGCGAGTGCTATTATAAATGCTATACGAGATATTGTTAATTTAAGAAAAAGTATGAATAATAATTCCACAGACCCTTCAACTAGTTATAAAATAGGTAACGGACTATTTCTAACTCCATATTGTAAAGGATATGGCCTTTTCTTAGCTCCTTCCTCTTCACATTTTCCAAAAAACTAAAAGAGTTTGTGGAAATATTACCTTGGCATAAGGTGTTAACTGATTATGATATCGTGGATATTGTATCAAGAACATGTATATTCCCCTTATTTCAAAGAGTATTTTCACGAGATGAAATATTGAAACGTAAAAGCCCACTCAAAAGCTACGAATGTGGAGTAATAAATTTGGATGAAAAAGCTGGTCCTGGCACTCATTGGACATGTTATTTTAAACACGGTACCACTGTAAACTATTACGATAGTTTTGGTAATTTACCTCCACCTAAGGAATTTGTAAAATTTTTTGAAAATTTTGATATTTATTACAACTGGGAGCAAGAACAAGATTATAATATGATAATTTGTGGTCATTTATCATTATGCTTTCTTTTTAATCAATTTTGTGTATACGAAAGGAAAATAAGCAAATAAAAGCATTAAACTATCTATCTAATCATCACTTGTGTTCTTCATTTTCTTGTGTAAATACCTACAATGGACCGTTTATTTACACTTGTCAGTTACAGCAGCGAATTGTCTCAAGATTATTTTCCTCCTTTGGAATTGGATAGTGACGGCACTTATGCCCTTGGGCTATACAGTTTAAGTACCTTCAATTCTATTCCAAATGTAATAAAGGATCAAAATGACTTGTTTCACTACTTTTTGATTAGAAAAGATCATGTCTATGTTGGACGAACTATTAGAATACCAGAAGGAGCGTATGAAATAGAGGCTATTGAAAAATTACTGTACGATCTAACATTTAAAGATCATGAAATATACCTTAAAGGTGATTTCAAAAAGGATAAATTCAAATTTTCCATAAAACTTAATGTGAATACTCAAAAAGTGGAAATTATTACGTCATTTCCAATCAGTTTTGAATTAAGTGGACATGTTGGAAATATACTCGGATTTGATAAAATTTATGTTGATGAAGGTGCGATGTTCACATCCAATACTTTGGTTAAAATCACATCTGTAGATATTGTCAATGTCAAATGCAACATTGTTAATGGATCCTACACCAATGGTGTGCCATCTCATACATTATACTCATTTTGTCCTAGTGACGTGTCTCCCGGATATAAAATAAGTCAACGTCCCACCAATGTGCTCTATTTACCAGTTAATACCAAGAGTATTAGTAATATTACCCTGCGTTTAGTCGATCAGAGTGGAAAATTAGTCAATTTCCGAGGTGAACAAGTTGTAGTTCAATTAAATTTACGGAAGATACGCTAATCATCACCATCATCTTATCAACATCATGGGTTTTGTTTATAATAATAATAATATTGGATGTTCTAGTGATTATAACAATTTTCTTTTTGCTCTTCATCATTCTAAGCGTAAGCCTCAATATAAATACTCCTCCAAAATTAGCAAAACTCGCACTTGCCAATCAGTAAGAAAGAAGTTAACACGTAAGAGCTGCTTGATTCTCGATTCATTAGGTTATAAAATTTGTAAAAAATAGTTGAAGTTTCATCATCATGAATGCTGCTCAGATTTTAAATGTTGGCTCCAATGTAAATTTTGAAAATTTAATCTCAAAATTTGTGTATCAAGCCCATCAACCCCTAGCTTCAACTTGATATGCTTTCAACGATGAAATTCGTATTCCCATTCAACAAAATGATATTTGCACATTGCCTAGTTGGAGTTTCTTGCAAATTTGAGGAAAATTGAATAAAACAAACGCATCTATAGCTCAATTTATTCAAAATGGTATCGCTTTCCTATTTGATTATATTCGTTACGATTTAAATAACATCGAAGTGGATAAAACCAGAAACCTTGGATCAGCTACTTTACTCAAAGGATTAGCCTCGTTTACCAGAGAAGAATTTGAATGTTCAGCGAATTATGGTTTTGCAGACTTGAATACAAATCAACTATTGGATAATAACGGTGAATTTAGCATTTGTGTGCCTCTAAGAAACTGGTTAGGATTTTTTGAAGATTACTATAAAATTATAATTTCGATGAAACAAGAGCTTATTTTACAAAGATCTAGTAACTGTACAGATACATAATATATTATATTGATTTATCTACATTTATAGATACATAATAATCACAATATATTTGAAAAATATATAAATTTTTATAAAATCATTCGTAGATACTTAATAATTTCAAAAACATTTACACTTCCATTTCATTTTCTACGATGGAATTTTTAAACTTCGATACGAGTGACTTGACAAATTTTGCACATACATGTTCATAAATTGAATATGTAGCTCTGAGACGAATTTCAGAGTCGATTAAAAAACATACAGTATAATCTAAATTTATATAATCACAACTTAAATTACTACGGGGCAGTACAGAAGTTTTGAGATTAATCAGATTATTTTTTAAATATTTGATCGTAAAACATAAATTATCCTCCTCATCTTGTAATCGAATAAAATAATAGTTGACAATTCTATCATGCACAATACAAGCATATTTGCAATATTTTTGGAGAAATAAAACTTTATATTGAATCGCAGTCTTATAATTACACATTAATTTTTGCCAATGTTCAAGACCAATATCTAAAAGTGGCTTAGAAATCATAAAGAGCCGACGATCTGAGAAACGTATAATATTTGTTAATTTAAACATGGCGACGGTATACTTGCCAACTTCAAAATCAATTTCATTTTCCTCCATTATTTCGGCAGTTGTTATAAACTGATTAATAATGTACTTTAATTTTGAAAAATCTTCGATATTAAAACTTATTTTTTCTGTATTTTGAAATGAAGTATATGCCAATACAATTTTGATGGAATATTCTCTATTGTTTTCTAGCGAACACATGCCTACTTCCATAAATATTTGTTCGTTATTCAAACAGTACAAATCAGATATTATTAAAGAGGAAGACATTATTATTAATTAATTTTCAAAACAACTTCGGTTATCAAAACAACATATATGCGCACTCTCACAAATGACTACACTCTTACACGAAGAACTATGGATTAATATGAGCCAATTCTTCCTCTAAATAGTATATGCGATAGAAACCCCCACTTTTTCTCAAAACTAAGTAAGTAAGTAAGTAAGTAAGTAAGTAATAGGTTAGTTGTTAATTGTATTTACATACCCTTACTCTTCCACACAACCATCTACATCGCCATCTTCATCTTCTTCAATAGAAGCAAAATTGTAACGATCAGTAATGTCATCTTCCAGAGGAATATCACGATGACCCCATGCCAATGTATGAATTCCATCTGGTAAGATGAATCGTTTATCATCCATCATAGAGAGGGCAACTTTATTCTGTTGAAGAGTGAAGATCTGATGAGAGAAACTTCGAATACTTGTCACTATTCGATAGGCATGGTCCTTATTTATTAAACAATCATGATACTGCTGGAGAGTCAAAGATTGCTTGATGACATTCTTCCTAATACCTTTCGCCTTCTTTTTCTCAATCCCATCTACTTCATACGCATACAATTTTGCCTTCAATGCACAGAATTGACTAATAGTCTTACCAGAAACCTCATCTTTCATTTTGCCAAGGACACCTTTATTTGTGAGATGGAACAGTGGATGGTCTCGAGGATAATTGGAAAAGTCAAAGTGAACCTTATGGGGAAGAAAAAGATCAGTTAAAGAAGAATTAGTGGGAATGTTGTAAATAAAGCTATCTGTATCCGTATAGGCAAGAGAGAAGTTGGTATCGGGGAAAATTGTAGATTTCATTACTTTGTAATGAAAATCATACATTACAATTTTGGAAATATCCAGGATGGCACCACCAGCCTGAATAAACTTGTTAAAGAATAAGGTTCTTTGGGATTTCTCAATGAGAACTAGATTAGTTTCCTCATTAAGAATAATACGTCTTTTGAATGTAGGTTTTTGGATATTTTTAAGAATTTGGGATTTGTTATTTGTGACGATATAGGAACGCCTTTTACGGATACTTTCAAGGAATTTTCCAAAACAGGAGTTATTCATCAGTTTGTGATAATCCTTGGCAAAATCTGTTGTGGCAACTGTCCTCCTATCATTGTTCAAGTTGATGTACGGCTGCATCCATCGTTCCTGATGGAACTTAATGCCTCGATGGATTTTCTTCAGCTTTAAACCATTCTCCAAAGCTGACTGAAGATAATGATAATGCGTAATATAATTACGTTTATTGTGAAGAGTGGCTATCAACTTTGGAAGCATATTCTTACTATTCGAAGTTTTCACCTGTTGGGGACAATATGGATAGTCGTTATGTTTAACATGCAATTCCTCTGGATAGTCGAGATCAACCTCTAGAATATATCCCACTGGATTATCCTCGGGAATTGATGGAACATCTAACGATTCTATTTCTTCGGGTTCCAACCATTGAAAATCTCTTAATGGAAGAGGCGCACTCATTCCATAACCATACAAGTTATTGGCGTCAATATAAAAGAGGTAATTTTGCTGCTGGCTTGCATCATATCCAGCAACATCTGGATTGTTTGCCTTGACATAACGATCACTAGCAGCGCAATAGCCTCCTTTTATACTCGCCTCTTAAAACAAGAACATGTTGTAATCTGTCAACAACTCTAATTTGACTTTTGTGAACTTTAGCATAGCGTTCCATGCCAAACCTGGAGCAGAGTAGTTCCAAGCGGCATCTAAGCTATAAACTTCTAGACACAAATTTCAAAAATTTTCAAATACATCAGCCAATAACAAAACATCTACTGTTAAATAGATGTCACTGTATTTGCCGAGCGACTGACAATTGAATGATTCAAACACATTCTGAGCATGAATGTAGTCCTGTTGAGAAATACTCTCACCAGTTAAAGTACTGAAAAACAAATTGATAGGAGGAAGTTGCCGTTCTTCATACTGGTCAAAGCCTGTGATACATTCATAAGGAAAGACGCCCTTACGTTTTGCCAAATCAAATAAATTTCCTCGAAAGAATTTTCCGACATGAAGAAGCTGGTCAGAATTCAGGTTAGCAGATAAAGTGCTCAATGATGAGGCCATAAAACGAAAACTATTGATGAATCGAGCACTTAATGTCCTGGTTATATTTACTTCAAATGAAATAAAATTTTCACCATTCTTTGCAATAACCTTAATTTCACCAACTTTCTTTCCTCAAGTCATACTTTCTCTATTTCCTGAATTTTTACCAATTTCTTCTTCTTCATTTTCTTCATCCTCACTTTCATCACCACTCACACTTGCCTCATCTACAATGAATTCACAACGTGGTCTCCTTCTACCTCTTCCTGCTGCGCTAGAATTTCGAGAACGTTTCCTTCTCCTATCCTGATTAGGCCTACTGTTATTACTTTCATCAAAATCTGAGTAAATTTCACGTATTATCATTTTGAAATCATAATTTGATCCATTGTGTAGAACAATGGGTACGAAGGAAGGCAACTTATAATTAATATTACATTCATAACAAGCCCACCCCCGTACTTTACCAGTTAGATGACAATGATCGACAACAAAATTTGCTTCTTCAGCAGTTGCAGTAGAGGGAATATTACCACAAATATGGCATATCACCTCTTCTACCAATTGTTGTCGATCATTCTCTGTTATATTTATGGGAACAATACGGTTATAAATATCAGAAATTTTACCTAAGTCAATACGAAGCTGTCTCCAAAAATGTTGAACAGCATTTGGACCTCGATATAATTGAGGTATGTACACTGTTTCATCAGCCTCGTTGCTGCAAACGATGTAGTAGCAATAAGATGTTGGTAGATGAACATGGGTCTTCTCAGTAAAGGCTCCTACTGCATTCAGATCACGATTTGCTGTTGAAAATGGGACAAGGGCACATTCAAAATCTGCGTAGACAATGTAAGGTATCCTCTGCTGGAAACGGTGATTTTTAAGTCTGGATTGCACCGTCTCCTTCAGGCATCAGTGACCTCACAGGTTCATGTGTTTCGCAGAATTTTTCATGATCAGTCAAACTAATTTCTCTATAAAAACACTGTAAACACCTATGGCAAATGTGTACCTGATGTCCGTGTTTGTTATTTTGAGTACTGATAAGTCGACTCAAATTTGAGATGTAACAATAATGGCCATTGACAATATCATTATTATGAGAGAAAGACTGTTCATCTTGTATGTATAGCAAGTTGAAATGTTTTTCTTTCACATAGTTCTCAGTTATTCGTATTGGATATACCAACAACTCTCCTTGATTATTGTCAAAACCACCATTGTTCTTCTCAGTCAGCCCATACACATTTACAGATGCTTGATTATTTTTTTCAAAGATTGAGATGTCAGATATTGGGGTAGGAAATCGGATATTTGCAAAATTGAACAAGTTTTTGTATTCCTCTGTGTATCGACTAACTCGTAAATCTTTAATTTTTGGTCGTATCACATGTAAAATTTTTGAGAGGATTGCGTATTGAAAACAAAACTCATCATGAAAATTTTGTACATTTATTATGGCCTTCTTTTGCAAGTAAATTTTTTAATATTGAGACTTAGCGAACAGTGAACTTTAATGGCATCATGGAAGACAAGAGCCTCTTCTAATCTTCCAATAATGCCTCGATGGAAATTAGCTAAGAACATTTCAATCATTGATTGAGCAGCATGAAGGGTTTCCTCCAGACCTGCTTCCTCAACTGATGTGAGTAATGGACAAGCAAAACCATTTTCATCGCTAGATGCGAATAAGATATCGTACACTGAGTTATCAGCCACCTTATGCCAAATTACACCAAATTCAAAAACTTTATCACCATTAATACCTCTTTGGCAAACTGAATTTTTATGCACTTTTGATAAGAGCTGGCGATACCAAAATGTTTTGATATGACTTGAACCACACGCGATACATTTAATAAGATCATTCTGGCAAGAATCTTTGTCTTTGTCCTCAGCTCCTCTTCTTCTCGGATTTACCTACGTATTAATAATAATAAAACGTCCATTGTAAATATTGCAGAAGAATGATAAATATTTTGAAATTTGTATATATATCAAATATTTTACACTATTTATCTATCTATCTATCTATCAATCTATTTATTCTGAACTACCTATGTATACCCCCAAAATTAATTGATAAAGTATTTATTGAATGTTATGGGAGAGACTGGACGTTGTGTCCTTTAAAAAATTTTTGAATATTTGCAAATCGGGTAAAAATACGAATAAATTTTGATTCTATTTCATATATGAAATTGTAACTTACATTTCTGTAACCATTGCCACTTGCACCACTGCCTCCAGCTGCTTCGAAAGAATTATTGCTGCTAGATTCCATCTGAAATTTTAATTTTTATAATTGATTTGTGATTTAATTTTAAAAAATATTATTCGTGAATTTTTATAAAAATTTTAAATAATTTTACTTACTTTAAGAAGAATATTTGCGAATATTTTATTTAAAAAAAATTAAAACACAAAACAGAAAGTTTGCACGTGTATAGACTAGATACCCACGGATTGAAATGTATCAATAGTCATTGTAAACTCTACCGATGAAAATGTGCTAGAGTCATTAAGGTTATATCCACTTTCTAAATGCAAGCTGCTAATTACCTGCTCACCAGTTACAGGATAAATAGTTTACGCAAGTAAAAATTAATCCTGGTGGTACGAATTTTATATATAGGCTATAGGTATATAGGTATGTTTATTTGGGGAGGAAAAATATTTTGAAATTTGAACTTATATTAGTCGACCAGTTTTACAGCAAAAATCATAGGGCTACGGGAAAATTTTTATTCATTGTTTACATTTTATCTTACGTCAATTTTTCACTCTTATTATTACTCTTATCATATACCACCTCTTTCCACCATTTTATCTTCCCCATTTTAAATTTTAACAGCCCCCGTTGTAAATTTTATCTCCCCCATTTTAAATTTGATCGTTTTATTCATAGTCTACGTAATTTTTAATTCTCGGACACCACATATATTCGATTGTCCCTCCTACCCGCCTCATCATCATAATTATCTAAAACACGAACGTACCTTTTTCAAACCTCTTCCCTCCTTCCCCTGTCTCCCTATCTCGTCGACAAACGAAAATATAAAACTCGGACACCCTGTATGTGCGCCAGAATCGGCATTTTATACCTTTTCTGGTTTGATGTTAAATTTGTGCAAAATTGTTTTGCTGATTTTTCGAATGGCAGCCATTAAAAAATTTAACACTTCTGGAGAATACACACTTACCACAGTTGATGAAAGGCAGAGATATTTTACAATATTAAACCTATGACTTTCATTTTTTCATACACATGCTCACTAAGTTTCATGGAACATTATAATACACTTTAATATTACCCTTTTTTTATACCCTATTTTTTTATTTTTTTATTTATTAATAAAAGTTTTTCTTCTCCGGGGGATCAAACCTCTAACCTCTTCGTTTGAAAGCTGATGACTTTTGGTTGCAGGAGTTGTGATATTTTACACTAAATATTTGACAGTTATCAAAATATTTATTTTTCTCCATTTTTATTTGTTTGTTTTTTGGGGGATGAAGCGTTGAAAAAAATAGTATGTGATACTTATACGAAGTAGTTGATTGCGATATAAGTGTGATTCTTGCAGCACGAGCCGAAGGCGAGTGAGACTACATTTTTGGCCCTTATTCACATGAAAAACAAGTGCAGGAATCGATATGAAGCGGAATCGGACCTTAGCCTTGAAATATCCTCCTTGGAGCCAAACACTCTGCAACTGACATCTCTGAAACAACGCCAGGAGGCTTCACATTTATAAGGTTTAACTTTTATTTTTGCTTACCTACAACCATTATGTCTTCTTTTTTTCTACTTTTACGCATAATTACATTTCACTGAAGATTCACATTTTGATGATATTAGTAATGTAGGTATTCTGAAATTTGTTTAAATGTTTCATTTGCATGAATGCGCTCGGGGTCCGCATAGACGTGTCCTCTGCGCTGAGGGGTCCCGAGCAAAAAAAGTTTCGAACCCCTGTTTTAATGAACTTGATAATTTTAGCCACAAAATAAAAATTTAATGACGACACCCTACTTTCGTTTTCTATAGATGAGTACGTTTGTCATATTGAGGAATTCGTGAGAAAGTTCCTTTTTTTCCATGGAAAATAATGAATAATAATGAATATTAATGAATGCAATAATTTGAACTACTTGTTAAATCACTCGACTGAAATTCGAAGTCATATTTTGGGGTACATTGTTAGTGTGAGTGCCCCGAGTGTAATCCTCCCTCTTGAAAATCGAATCAGTGAGTACCCACAAAAAGTTTTTGATTTTATCGTAATCGTCGAAATATGACAGCTAAGTGTACATATAGGATTCCTTATGTTGTAAACATTTGAAATATCTCTGCCGCGCATTAATCACGGTAAGTGTGTAATTCCTAAAATGTTAAATTTTGTAATGGCTGCCATTCGAAACCGATTTCGCTCATATTCAATACCAAACCAGTCCCCAACTGCCATAAAAATTTCAAGCCAAAATCTTCAAATTTACGAGATTTATCGTGATGACAAAATGGTGGATTTAACACTTTGAGAACTCCTTCCTCCGAAACTGGCGGACGAATTTCAAAAATTTTAACACGAATATGTAGCCCATAAAAGCTTCTAATACTGTCCCAAGTTTCATTGCCTTTCACTCGTTTAGAGTAGATCATTTTTAATATCTGTCAGTGTGAGAATTTTAGCCTAAAATTTCTGATTTCAGTTGCTACTCAATTTTCAAATTTTAATAAACTAATTCGTTTTCTTTGAAATTGTCAGTTTATTTTGACTGCAAATCAGCAAATTTCATAGTTCCTACCTACTCTGAAAATAAGCCTAATTTGAGAAAACTCTTCTATTTTAAGCTATTATTGGAGATAAAAAATAAATCAAATATAAAAAGTTGTGCAAAATTTCAGTTTTTCCTTCCTGATGGTAATCATTGATGTAGTAAATCGAAAATTGTTGAAAGGTATGGTAGATGAACGAAGGCTTCGCTTCAGTTTTTTGTGTATAGGAAAAAAACCAACTTCAGTAAGGAAGAACGGTTGTAATAGCCGTTTTTGTTAGTGCATTTAGATTGCGATCTACAATTTCGATCTATTCGGAAAAAAAAAAAAAATCCCAAAATTTATTTTGCCGACATATACTTAATTTTAAAATCGATTGTTCTGTCAAATTTATGTGATTCAGTTCTGGTGCACTTGAGCTGTAGAAAGGTACTGCAATTAATACCATTTCTGATTTAAAAAGAAAATTAAAACCTTCAATGAAGAAGTTAGGTACACCAAATTCCGCCCGTTTGGCTGCTCCGGTGGCAAAAATATTGTATAGAGTATAAACTTGCCGGCCTTAGTTAATAAAGACGAGAGAATTTGTGCTAAAATACGTTGTATTAAGCAGTTAAAATGAAATTTTACGTCCATACTAAATCGATATCCAAAAAAAGAAACAGCGCCCGACTGAAGTTGATGTATGTACGTACCATAAAAAAAGTATCGATCGATAGTGTCGATATTATCGAAATTTTTCAGCACTGTCAGCAGCGAACACGGTTTAAAATTGGGCCTTTCGTTTACCTAGAATATTTTTTACTAACGACTACTAATCTCGATGTGTACGCGGTGCTCAGTACATCGAATTGGGCCCTCGGATGATATACGAAAAATATTTATTTTTGATAACGCAATTACTCACCTCGGTTTAAAAATGTCGTTGCGTTTACGTGGCGCACCACAAATATGCAAAAACTACCGTACATTTTCCGATCCGTCGTCGATGGTCTATTTTGAGTGCAATGCCATTTTCGCATCATCAATCAGAATTATTTACTTGACGATGGCGTTGACATCGTTGGCGTGTACTTTGAATGGATATCAAATTAGTTGTGGCTGTAGTAGCAAGATCAAGATCATAAAATCCTGTGACCTTTGCGTGTGTTTGTGTTGTCCCTGAATTCATGGTGGTTGGCCTTTCCGTAGCATCATCTTTTTTGGACATCTTACGGCTGGCGAAGAAAAGAAAAACGAAATTTCCTCATTTGATCATTTACTTTTTTTTTTTTTTTTTTTTTTTTTTTTTTTTTTTTTTTTTGTATAAATACAAATGTGTGTGATGTGTTGGAGTGAGTGAGTAGTGATCTCGACGAAGTTTCAATGATAACTAAGTCGATGAAATTCGTTTAGTGGAAAAATACTTCGCAAAATGAGGCGCATCGATTATCAGTATTTTTTTTATTCATTATATGTTGGGTATATATTAAATGGTACCTACCGAGTATTTATAAATGCTTATCAACGTTATTACCGTTTAAAGTATACAATTGAATCGTGTATTTCACGTGTTTGATTCAAACGAACGTATTTTTTAATTTCATTTTTCTCAACTGTATTTTTTAAATTTTTTTTTCCTCTATGCATACCCCATTACGATGGAAATGTACCGAATTACGCAATTGCGTGTAATTTTGAAGATGTGCCTTTGGGAAAAGCTAATGCGTTATATTTAACCGCGCTAAAGATATTGTAACGTTAATCATAATAATGGAAAGAGCGACAGGGAAAATAATATATATATACGTGTGAAGTTTTTTTTTCTCTCTCGAAAATGATAACTAATAATTACTGTCGGTAAAATTTATCAGAAGTACGTAAACAAAAGCGATTACCAGAAAATGTGGGATTATAGGCATAAAAATGAAAATTCGTATTTATTCCTGTCATTGGTGCGAATGAAAATGGAGCCATTGAGTGAATGATTTCACGACATTTTTGTGGATGACATTTGGACGTTTTGATAATCGATTAGAGGGGATTGGGGGAAATTAGGGGTTTAAATTTACCCCATTATCGTATCGTAAAAACGTTAAACTGTACTCTTCGCCTTGCCCAAGTTCCCACAGATACCATTTTTTATAATTTAAAGGCGAAGGAGGCGGCTTTATTGTAATTGAATTACTCGCTTCGAAATATTTATTATTGTTTTTCATTCTGGACATAACGCGTGGGTATGCAAAAGAGAGGACAATGTGTACTTGTCCCCTCCCTTAAATTTATGAAATCTTCCCTCCTCCGCACCAATATTTTTTCGTCAAATTTAGATCGAATTTGATACGAACATCTGAATTTTAGTTTTTTTGGTTACAGTTATCGAAATTATTTGTTCTTCTCAAACGCAAGGAAAGAAAATTGTAAGAATTCACATTTTTATGAGTTTATAATCTTACTTTTATCAAGATGTCAAAATTGAATGATTTTCTTCTGAGTTTTCGAAAATTTTGAAGGATAATATTATACGACTTAGTAGATAGTTCTGTTATGGTGTTAGACCAACCTACTATTCAGTATATTTCATAGAATTTTTTTAGTAGATGTCCTAAAATCTACTTATTACCGTAGATGGCATGTCATGACCTCGGGAAAATTTCAGTATAGGTTTTTCAATCATGGTCCTTCAAGTCTCCAAAATCACCCTTACCCAAAAGTTTATACATATATATATATTATATAATATGTATGTTATTCTTAAATTGTAAAATTCAATTAATTAATGAAATCACTAGTTATTCTAGAAAATAACAAAACATTTTAGAAAGTGTATATAATCAATTTTATTTTTATCGTATTAACTAAGAAAATTCATAGAATTACTAGTTATTTCATATATTAACGAATTAACGATCCGTTTAAGTATGAATTGAACAAAAGCATTAAATTTGGAACTGTTGATCTAAATTACATAGTTTAAAACCATATACCTCTTTTATTAAAACAAAAATGGATTTTATGGAAGTACCATCGGCCAATCCACACCAAAATTTAAATCATGTTACAATAAATTATAGTAAATATTATTCGAAAATTTTTTAACTATTGATTCGGTACTAAGCATTTTATAGAAAAAATAAAATCAAAAATAACTGTAACGGAAGATGTTAATAAATTATAATACCTAAGTGTGGTTTGGTACCCAAAAATTTTTTTATCGAAACATTTTTTGTTAACTTATTTTATCTAAAAAAAACAAATTCAATTATATTCTAAACCATTCATATTAATTCCGATTAGGATGGATTAGTTATTCCTCTTTTTAGCAGGGTTTGAAAAAAAATAATTTTTTTAATTGATAAATTCAAGAAATTAATGGAAAAAATGGGAAACAGTGACATGAAACTGAACCGGCTAGGACTCAAGGACGATCGCCTCAGACTAGGATGTAGATATGGTTAGCCTGTAATCATGGAATTTTTTATCTTCAGCCTGAATTTTATACTTTCCGTATCGGCTGCATGTTAATTCATGAAATAACTAGTTAAAATAGTATACGTAACAAAATTTGTGTACAAGCTGAAGTTCGTATTTTTTTGCGTATCAGGACAAAACTTTGCATGTGCATAGATTGGGTTTGTATCTCAGTCAAATTTGAAATTGGCGGATTCTCCCATTAATTTCAAAATGGCGGCTGTATGAAGTTGAAATGGATGAGCTGGAAGGCGTAATTCTGTACATATCAAGATGAGATTTTGCATATTCATACATTGGGTTGATGTCTCGGTCAAGTTTGGAGATGGGCCTAATCCCCCGATTGGTTTCCGATTTATTGCTTTTTGAAGTTTACTTTATAATGCAAAATTCTTAAAATTTATACATTATGATGAACGCAACCTGCAATACACATAATTTAAAAACTTGTCTATTTTAGTCAAAATCTACATACCAGTCAGAAAAGTACATTTCACCCAACGAGCATATAAATTATATTGGAGGCATAATTCGGTCATTTTCAGTGAATTCGCTATCCCCACTCCATTAAACCCTTGAAAAGCATAGGAAATATGCTCTTTTACTTGAATTTTTTATCCTAGTTCTTTTATTTGAAGAGATAGCTGGTTTTTTGACATTAATGAAAATTTGGAGGAGGCTTCGAGAAATAAAATGAGCTTAAGAACATGACGTTGTAGCCATTAAAAACCGAGAAAATTGAAGATGATGAGATTATGTATTAAATTTGTTTAGTTTAATGTTATCAGTAAACTTTTCCGTAAAGACAACTAATGATACGGCTCAAAAACAGCCAGTTCGTGAAAATTAGTTATAGTTTTAATTAGTTGTCTTTGGGATAAAATTTACTGATAATGTTAAATTAATCCAATTGGATGAACAATTTCATCCTCTTCTTCAATTTTCTCAGCTTCTAAGGACTCAAACTTCGTGTTCTTTAACTCATTTTATTTCTTAAAGCCTCCTCTAAAATTTCATGTATGTCGAACAAAAAGCTGTTTCTTTTTTTAAGACAATTACGACCAAAAATTCGAAGCCTTTCCTATACTCACAATGCTTTTTCAATAGATATGGTTGGGTTTATGAAGGAGAGGTGTCTCGTCTCATTGAACGCCGTATAAAACGTGTATAGTGTGCCTCTAATATGATATTCATATGCTCGTTGACTTCATTTAGAATGAACAGGTTTTCAAATCACGTGTATTGCGGGTTGCGTTCGTTATAAATTTTAAGAATTTTGCCCATAAACTTCAAAAACTCTAGCGTAGCAAGCTTTCTATAGAAAAAGTAGGTTCGAGAAAAAAGCATTTCGAAGTACCCACCCCCGACCCTGAGGACTAATATCACACCAAGCGTAATAATTGTAGATTTTCTAAAGAAAACGTACTTAAAAAGCCGTAATTGAAAAACTAAAGGGTGGATTTGGCCTGTCTTACTTAATTCGAAACTCCATATGCCATAAGTTTTTTTTTTTTTTTTCATACAAAAGCATTTTTACACTCGGTTTTTTGCTACTTAATACCTGAGACATATTAATGACGATCAATTTTACTTAAGCGTTCGGAACAAAAGTGGACTAGTTTCGAAACCCTATTGTGAGAAAAATGCATTTGAAGTTTACTCTTATGAATTGATTTGGTGCAAATTTTTAGAAATTAAGCCTATTCTATCGGAGGAAAAGTGAATTATGTTTTGATTCATTATTGCAAGGAAAAATATTAATTTTCGACGCACAAGACCAAAAAAATGCTACAATTATTGATTTATCTATATTATTAAATTCAATCCCACTTTTTGTATATTTATCCGCGTTTTTTGCAACATTCACTTTTGATTTTGAAAAAAACTGCTCTCGCACTTCACGATTTCTCAGATTTTATTTAATCTACAAAGTCGAGGTTTGTGCTGTTGAAAAGAGGAGAAAATTGGCATGAATTCTCTAATGAAATTAATTTTTTTATCGCCACTAATTTTTCACAAATCGGCCATAAAAAAACTGCAAATTAATGAGAAATTTGCCGTTTTTTAATTTTTCATTAATTTCAAAAACTATTGATGGCAGAAAAAAATTTGCAGCGAAGACCCCCCTGTTTTTCCACAATAAATTCAGTTCAACCATAAGATATCACCTAAAATGAATTAATCACGAGATAACGGCAAGTGAAAATAGAACAAAACTGAATGTGTATATATATACAAAGGGCTTTCTGCATAATATTGCGTCACTTATCGGACATTAAATGTACACGCACATGTATAATTATGATTTTAGTCATCTAGGATTTGTGAATGGAGCTAGTGGAGAGGAGGCATAGACCCCTCCTCCAAAACTAGTTCGCCATCAAGTTCATTGGAAGCGCTTATTTTGGTCGTTAGTGCATTATTAAAGAATTGAAATATCCATTTTTTATTGTGCCCAACTGATGGATAAGTTTTACTCTCAGTGGATTATGGGACACTATGTATCGTAAAATACTGTAGTATTGTTGAATTCAGTATCTTAAGATCCGCCCCAATTAATTACGTCACCGCCGTAGTGTTAGTTTCTGAAGCAACCGGCAAGAAAAAAAAATCTCGTTAATTTCATCACTTGATTCTCTCTTTAAAAAACGATAGTAGGTAATATTCTCTTGTAGGATTACACTTCGGATGAAAATTTGACGCTTATGTCAGCATCCTACTCTCTTAAGGGAATATTTTTAAGCGTCGGAGCATGATGCTTAAAAATTGGTTGTTGAAAACGAAACACTCTTGCATCGAAGTCTCTTAGAAATATGAATTAGGCCTTCTTGTGAAAAATTCCGCAATTGACGCCGTGATGGATAACACCTTTTGGATTGCCATTCACTGATCAAAACCACTTCGAATTCAGGTTTCTGGATAAAATAAGTCTCAAGCTATTAAAAATTCTTCTTCAAAATCGCTTTTACTCGTCTAACTTCTTCATTCTTTTTTTTCTTTCTAGTAGCTTTGACATATAGAATTCAACCACCACCACCATAATCCAATCTTTTCTTATTTCCATTTCATAAATCAGTAATTCATTCGGTGCCCATCATTTTAATGATGTGGTCGTGAGATGGTCTCTGCTATAGAGCAGTTCGAATGGACAAAGAAAATTTTTCTTTTGAAGATCGAATTTCATTGCGAACTTTCAAAATTACCCGTTCAAGTTTTCCGTCTCGAATCATGAAGTCAATTCATTTTTCTCATGAATTTCATATTTTGTCGCTGAAAATTACGAAGAATTTTCAAAATCGATAAAGTTGGGTACGAACGTAATAGGAAATCAAAGAACATTAGACATTCTCCTTTCACGTTGGTTGGTCGATAAATTTTTAATTCGTTTTAACTAATAAAAAATTAACTGGTATTAAAGGTAGAAATTCCTTCCGAAAGAAATTTTTTCTTTTATTTTAATCTGAAAATGGTTATACTGGGTGTCTCATGAGTTTCACGTATATTCTTGGCTAACCTGTAAAACTCTTCGAAATAAACAAGAAATTCTGTTCGCAATAACGTCAGAATCTGGGCAGATGTTGACCTACTGCATTTAAAAATACCTAAGTATAAACTCGTTAAACTTTATTTTTCAGTAGACTTGCAGTAGAGCATAACCCAAATGTGCTAATAAATAACTAAATTGATCTGACAGTGTTTGGGAATTTCTGCCTACTTAAGGCATTTCGTATTTTTAGGCTACTAAATGTTTCAAATTGTCAACTACGAAATTTGTTTAAACGAAATATGCTCCGAAAGACCATAGAATTGGTTTGATTTTTCGAACGCATATATTATGTTTGTATTATGGTCCCCTGCTAATTCTCCAAAATTCGGTTAAAATCTAAAACAAAATCAAGAATCTTTGCCTTATTTTTTGGATTTTAGATGTTACAGGTCAATATCTCGCCACTTTAGGACGTTATAGTCTCTTAAATTTATTATTTATTTCGGCTAATTCTTCAAGTTAGCCAAATACTAGTAAAACTCGATTGGACATCCTGTATTTTATTTAATTTTAAATCGGATCGAATACGCGTGAAGCTTGAACTGTCGTAGGAAATGGACCGAATGTTGAGAATAACGTTTTCAGTTTTCATTAAATTCACTAATTTTATTTTCATAATGGAACTTTAATATTGTGTAATGAAGTTTTCAGAAAATTCTGTTTTTAAAGTGGCGACATATTTTATTGATAGCGGAAAGAAAATGAGTTGGTCAAGTATACATGATGCAAAAACTGATTCACATTGTTTTCTCCACTTGGTTACTTCGCCTTTCAAGAATCATTTTAATTTGATTCGCTTTCTGCTCTCATGCAGTTACGCATTGACCATTTTGATACCGGATCGCTTTTAGAAAATTTATATTTTAATATTTTCCTGGGTTGTCTGCCATAAAATGATAGTTTTATTTAATCCATGTTTCGTGTAATTCTTTTCTCGTTAAAGAGCACTATTTTTTCAGTCTCCACTAGTGAATATCATGAAAACTTGAGGACATTACATTAATATGTAAATTGTACCTACATATATCATCTCCCATTGAACTCGGTGGCAGAAAATTGAAAAATCGTGACCTGTTGCGTACAAATAATAACAAACCTGATGCCTTTCAATTTTTGACTCTTCCGTCTATGTATTTAATTAATTGAACTATAATTTTCATTTATGTCCACGTAAATTATCGATCATTCGTTCTTTCGAATAAAATTACTTCTGAATTATGTATCCAATTAGGAAACTCTCGAATGTTTTCATTTTCTAATCCACATTATTTTGTTTTCCAAATTAACATCTTTGAACGTGTATTCAGTGAAAATGGTATTTAATCATTATATTGGGGTCCGTTATTTAGGTATTGAATGTTTAGTTTTGAAGCTGCACAGGATCTAATCCCGGATTTGGAAACTGTGCGTTCATATTATTTGTATTTTTAGTCACCTATTATTGAAAACAGAACACTGAATCAACCAAAATAACGCAGTCACAGCCTCTCTATCCAGCCTACATTCCTCACTTTATCCAATTATTTTCATAATTTTTCCCCATTTTATGCATTGCTTTCCTTAATCAAGAATTGTCAGCTTTATTTTTGAAGTTAGAATTGTATTGTTTTTTTTTTGTTTTTCTGTTCATTTTAGGTTACTTCGTTTCGCTTTCATTTGCGCATCCACAAATTACGATCTGTACGTAAATGGAAGCTCTTCGTATGTTTTCTTGTGATGATTTTTTTCTTCGAAAATTATAATAACCATATTGCTATTAGATAACTAGTTTTAGTGTAATACCTTCTTAAATATACCTAAACCCTATAATACTATTTTTTTCCTCTTTTTTTTCTCGTGTCAGGGTATAAAGCTGCTGTTGCAATTTGTCAAAAATGCTTCGAGTACTTATAGTGGTGGCGCCCACATGGTGTTTCAAGTGTAGCAAATGCTTCACTTCATTTAGGGCGGGTGGTTCGAATTATGTTGGGGTCGGCAGGGTAAAAAATAGAAATAAATATTCTCTATACTTTCAAAGATATTTTGCCGCCTATTTTTGTCAGTTTTTCGTAATTGGTTATACTTACATGCATAAAATATGAAGTTCTTATTGGAAACAAAACCTGTATTTTTGTTTCGTAATTTATCTCGCGGGTCACAGGTAGGCTGCTGAAAACTGCTGGTTTAAATCATCTATTCCTTAAACAAGACGCCCCTCAAAACGCTCACTCTGCTCCTTAAAATTTCCAAGTCTGTAAGTATGATGTCATCGCCCCCTTTCTAACAGAAATTGGGAAACATTATCACCGCCTCTAAGTAACTCCTGTCCTTGCACCTTGTCAGGACATCCATCAAGCCCCTTTCCCATCACCAGGATGCCCCTCGAATACCTTACCTTCCCCTTAAAATTTCTTCGTCCACAATTACGACATCATCACCCTTTCTACAACTGAATTGGAAGAGAAAATTTTGAATGACAAAAATTAGATCATAGACGTTTTTTATTTGTTCTGAGGGGTTCATATTTCTATCAACTATTGAAGTTTGAATAATTTCTTAAGAAACTCAATGTGCAGATCATGTAATTAAGAAAAATTTATAGAACGGGGAGAAAGCATACAGTACGAGATGAAACGTTATTTCCTATCTCTTTGTAATTATGCAGTATTCTCGTATAATATTTTTGATTAATGACACTGTTACTTTTCTTCGGAATAAAATCATTTAACAAATCATCTTAAAATAGCCCTATTAAACTTATCGCATGAAATTCATTAATTTAGTTGATTAAAATGCACTTATTTTTTTCATTCGATGTTGCATTACCAGTGTTGCATGAGAATCACATTGGAAAAACGTCAAAAAATCCGCACGTTGGCTAATGCTAATTCGAGGTACGGTACTTATACTCCGTCAAATACATATAAAATGATCCCTGAAAAACATCAAAGCAAACATCGACCAGCCTCTAAGGTTGCTTTAAATTGATATATAGTTGCCATTTATGGATAATGCTGGGCATCTTGATATATAAAATAATATTCAAAGTGTATTTTTCGGCAACATAGCGTTAAAGCCAGGAATTAACTTATATTGAACGGAGTATCCAGAATTATTATTAGTTTTTATCTTAGAATTTTTACAAGAAAATTGGAGAAATATTAAAACGTTGAAAAATTTAAAATCTTGCATCAACATTTTTTATTAATACATTCAGTCGTCCAGTATAATAGTCTAATAATTTTTTTAATTTATGGTTCGTTATGTAATTGACAGACTGTTTTCAAAATGCAATTTCTTCGTTTGTTATCTACAAAAAACAATTTCTGTTTATTTCCAAACGGAATTTTTTCGTTGATTTTTCTTGAACAATTTTTTTGGCGTATCCTCATAGATATTTATGTACTTTTATCGAAAGCTTCTCATATTACTATTTTTAGCACTTTTCAAGTTTTATAGCCACTCCTTCTTAGAAAATAATTTAATCCCAAAATGGTCTGTGAATTTGAGTTTAGGCCCTCAGAAAATAAAAATCCTATCGAGAAAAACATGAATAAAAAACCCTGACCCTACCCCATCAGAGCAAGCCTCAAACACCACCCTGCCCCTAAAATTTCCAGGTACCTGATTACAGTGTTATCAACCACCTCTGAACATCCCCTCTCTGTGCCCCTCATCATAAGGCATCTCAATCCCTTCACACGCTCCTACCAATCATTAGGGTGTCCCTCAGAACCTTCACCTTACCCCTGAAATTTCTAAATCAAAAATTATGACGTCATCTTCCCTTCTGGATGCCTCTTTTCACTTCCCCTCACTAAGATGTCCCTCAAACTCCTCACCCTGATTCTAAAATATTCAAGTCCATAATTATGACATCATCCCCCCCACCGAAACGAAAATCGGATTACAAAAATTTTGGATAGACCTTCATCTACAAGACCTTATCCGTGTCAATAAAAAGTGGTTTTGGTATTCACGGACCAATTGCAAAATCAATTGCTTGCACCAGAAAAAATGAGTTCGGGTAGGTAGCCCTGGTTGAGTGGACGGCTTGCTACATTTTGTTGAAAATCTGTGAGCGCCACTATTGACTCATTATGAAAATTATATTCGTTTCCATTTTAGAAGATTACAGTTTAGCAGAAATAATTTTAAATTAGGCCTATCTATATTATAAACAGTCGTTTTGTAATTCTCGTGTATGCGATAGTAGTAAGTTGAACTAAGTCTTCCGTTGTGTATTTTACGAAGAAATAAAATTTTAAAAGTACTTTAAGAGGTGAATGGTTAAATTTTCTCGGGGGAATTCTAAAATCGTCGTTCGAATTCTATCCCTAATTTAATTCACGCCAAAAGGGGAATTAGCTTTTTTAATTTCGTCGTAAATATCCGTTTCCGATTGTCAAGAATCAGGAAATTTGATTTTTTAATTGAAATGTATGGAGAAGTTTTTCTCAACTCATGACTTCCCTGTTGCGCCCCTTTTGGCTTGTAAATAGAGCAACGTGTTTGTTCCTGATTTTTTGTATTAGAAATTTCGAATTCGACGATGGTAATCAAGGGTGTGGATATTTTTTTTTCCCGAACAAATCTGGTAATGATAGTAGCTAGGTAGAGTACGTTAAGTAATAAAGTAATTTTTTTAGTTATCCATTTTATTCATTAGATGCTTTATATTTTTTAATCATTAAAAGAGCCATGTGCATTCGTTCATTCCTTCCTCCTTTAATGGTAGCCGTTGAGGACACCAAACTAGTATTTAAGAAATTTATTCGTTTGATGGTGGAGCTGTACATATTATACTATTGTGTATTTCTCCTGCCTTATAATATTATGCGATTATGAATTTTATAGTATCTAACTTAGAATATCGCGACTGCAATTTTATACTGTTAAAACCATTTCCAAAAAATAAATAAATAACATAAACTAAACTAAACTTTTAAGTATGCGAATACTCATTGTATTCATTAAATTAATCATTCATCGAAAAACAGTGAGATGAACGTAAAAAAATTTGAATTCGAAAAATTGAGCCAATGACAATAAAAATGTATTATGTTACCGAGTTTTTGTTATTTTTTCTTTTCTTTTTCAATGTAAAGGTGATTTTTAAAGTAAAAATGGGAAAAAAGTTCGAAATTTTTGTCATTAACTATATACCTACCATTATGATTTTTAAACGATTTTCTTTATAAAAATTTTGTTAGCTTTTTAACCTGTTATCATTGTGAAGTAGTTGGTTCCTCTTTGTCGGCTCGATTTAAATAATTGTGATTTATATGAATTGTTTACCGAGTTCCTAACTTTTTTTAAATATTTTCTCCGGAATGTGAGACCAACTCGTTTTTCGGCACTCTTGTTTGATTTTATTAGAATGCGTTTTCAGTCAGAATATACCCTGTTGCTGTTCGAATGACGACAGCAATATTTAAAGGGAAAGTTTTGATTTTATTATACTCGAGTCGAAATTTTTTTTAAATAATGCAGAGATAGAATTTCTATTGTGTGAAGAATTCGAACCGAAATGGCGGTCCTCCGTTCCATTAGTGTATGAGAACGGTGTTTTTCATGGTGAAATTGTTATCTCGTAGAGCTGAGGCCGTGTGGAAATTTTGAAAATGGTTTTTTATTATTTACGCATTATTACTTTGAAACATCGTTCAGAGCAATTCAGAAGGATGACTGAATATTCAAAAAATTTCCTAATAATCAATTTGAAGACAGGTTATCAAAAATGAAAACTTGACTGTCAACGCATTTGTTTGGTACCGTGAATATTCGTTCTTCTGGAAAATACTTTTTTGAAGGGATCTCTTCAATAAACTATACCTAATTTTAAAAAGAAATAAAACGATTGGCCGTAGTTGTAGTGTGTCGTCAATAATTAGTTACTCTCATGTGACATAATTGTTGACATTACAAACGTTTTAAATGCCACTTTTAGTGTAACATTGGCGTGACATCAAAGAAAAGATTTATTAAAATTCGTCTTCCTCTCTGCAGTGAAAAGTTATAAAAACGCATCGATGAGATATGACTTAGGGTTAGGGCTTAAATTTTTCTTCAATTCTCAACCAAAAATTTATCTTTCTCTGCGGTTTAAAGTAAGTTGTAAATTTGTATTAATGGAATTTAGCTCTTACGTTAAATTTTTCTTCAATTGTCAAAATTTCTATTCACTTCGGTCTTCGGAAAAATAATTTTAACTTGAATTTTTGCCCCATAATTTGGTTTAAGATTCATAATTCTTCAAATTTTTTGGGTAAATACGCCAATTTTAAGAATAACCCGTTTCTGGTAATGCGCCTGTTTTACCTTGTTTAATAAATTCTACGAGCATATGGTTCAATTCTTCACGCTTATTGTATCATTTTAAAACTTCAGTGTTCTCTTTGGGGTTGTGTCACTCCATCGGAAGAAGTCAGTCATAAACTCATAACTGAAGGAAGATAATTTTTGAGAAAATAAAATGAAAAACATTTACTAAATTTGTATGTAGAATGCCTGATCTACAATGAAATGACTTAAAAAAATACAGGTACACAATTTTTAATATTTGACTTATTGTCTTTTAGAAAAAACAAACAAAAACAACGAAAAAACTTTGATTTAACTCAAACTATGAAAGTCTTCCCTCCCCTCCAAAAAAAAAACAAAGGCACATTTCTAACAACAAAAAAGCTACATAGGTGTCTTCAGGAGCCCAATAGTAAAAGTTATCATATTTGATCTTTGATCAAATCAAAGTATGATGCAATATAAAATAAAAATGGAATAATTTTTGAGTTATGACAGTCTTCTTTCAATTTAGCGTTAAAAATTCGGTGAAAATCTTGTTATAATGGATGTGTACTAGTAACGAATCAAGTTGTTCCCACATGTAATTTATTCAATAATTTGTAATGACTGTTTTTTTTTTGTTTTTTTTTTTACTTTAAAAATGTCGTACGTTTACCTTCGGTAGCATTTATACGACTCCAGCCAGCTGGTTAAAATTTCCGTCGCGGCGAGAAAAAATTTATTAACTTAACGATTTTCTATATAGTTTTAATTGGATTTCGTATCAGCGCTGAAAATCGTCCGACCTTTCGGCCTGTCGCAGTGTCATAATGGCCAAATATTCCGCTCCAAGACCGAACGATATCCTGCAAGATTTACAGGTACGCCATTGCATGCCATAAATACGAGTTATTCCGTACAGTCGTGTACCTTTTAGATGTTTGTTGGATCGTTTTTTTTCCTACGATTTCGCCTTTGTAATGGTATCTGAATGCGAAGTGGAAAATTCATTGTCGTCGTCTTGTGTTCGTATGAAACGAAGGTTGTAGGAGCTACCTTGACCAGAATAGGTTTACTATTTTTCGTAATACCCACGAAGTCAAAACGCTCTTCAGTTCTGACGGGGTGAATGGTATACTGGTAGTATTGTGACAGGGTTGGTTGGGTGCTCAACTGTAACAAATTCGACTCTGATTCTAGCTCATTCTTCATTTTCTCCTCTTTTTCATCGTGTTGCTGCTGTTCCGTCTTTTTCTGCAGCTCCTCCTTTTTGTCGCCGTCTTTCTGCTCGATGTCCGTTACTTGCTGCTGTTCCTTGACCGGCTGATTCTTCTGTTGCTGGCATTTTTTCTCATTCTGCTGTTGCTCTTTTCCTCGATTCTCCTCCTCTTTTTGCTGCGGTTCCATCTTCATTTTCTCCGACTGCTCTTTCTCCTTTTGCCCTTGTTTCTCTGTCTTATCTTGCTTCTCTCTCTGCTGCTGCTCCTTATTTTCTGTTTGCTCCTTCACTTGCTGCTCCGTCTCCTTCTGATGCTGGTATTCCTTCTCTGGCTGCAGCTGGTGTTCCTCATTATTCTGCTGCTGCTGCTGACGCTCCTGCTCGTATGCCTGGTTTTTCTGCTTTTTCTCCTGCTCGTTTAACTTCTGGCGATATCCAACAAACGCGTGATTTAGTCGCCTGAGCAAATTTTGCGTCTCGGCCTGTTTGTTGACCGATATCAAACGTAAGCAACCCTTCTCCTCGTGATATACATAACCATTGGAGCACCGTTCGAGGAGCGGCACTACAAAGATTGACTTGGGCACTTTTACAGATTGCCGATTTTCTAGTAGCAAGTAGGGCCAACGGAATTTTACGTAAGTAGTGTCCACGGAAAAGAACAGGCCTATCAGCATGGCGAATGTCAAATACATCTTTGAGTCTGTAACAAAACGAATGAAATGTGATGAGTTAGCTTTAATTTTTGGCTGTCGTGTGTTCATAATGTTCGTCTTGTGTCTTCGACTTATTCAGTTTTGTTTACTCAACCCGAGGCAGTCGATCCCTACTTTTGCTAGGTAAATCTAATCAATTGCAAGTGAAAAGGAAATCCACTAATTTCCACTGTGTTCCTTTGATTTAGGCTGTTGACTAGAGTGGAGATCACTAGTCATAGTTTATTGCAATCATAGTCATTGTCACAGGTGTCGACTGAAAGTTTTTTGGGAGTGCAAGCCACCCTAGTAATTGTGTTAGAAATTCGATGTCTTGGTCGAATGTAAACCAACAGATTTTCACATTCTGTCTTCAGACCATCCCCCAATAATGTTACCTAGAAATATAGTTCTCCTTAATTTAGGTTTTATTACTCTTGAGAAAATTTTTTACAATTCACTCTTTCGAAAAATAGTAAGTATATCAAAAAACCGGGCTAAAAGAAAAATTGAATTTTTGAAGGAAACATGTTATAATCTGTTGGATGCTTTTGCCGGGCTTTCCTCCTCTCACTTCTATACTAAAAAACTCGTTAATTCTGTGAAAAACATTGCTTGTGAAATGAGACAGTACTCTACTAAACTTAGGAACACAGCCTTTTAAAGAGTTCTTGAAACCACATTTAGACTTGAAAAATTGATCGATCTATGCATCAGTTATCGAATGATTGCAATTTTTTTTTAAATATAATCCGAGTATCCTAAAAATTTATGTACCTATTACAAAAACTTTTCCGTATATTAAGTAAATTATTCGTGGTTTACAAAAAAAATTTTTTTTTTGTTTTAACTTTTGTATAACTTAATATTTTTAGCCAATGAAAACTTCCGATTTCTGTTAAATTTATTAATTTCTAACTTTCGACGAGCGAAATCTACAACTGTTTTCTTTTCGACTCTATTTCGATAAATTAAAAAAAATTTAAATCCCATATTGGGAAAATAATGGCCCATAAATTTTCTGAAGTCTGTTTTAATCTGAAAAATGTTTTTCAGTTTTTTGAAAATTTCATTAAACTTGAAAATTTTTATTTCGTCGGTGCAAATTTTCACTTTACAAAATTCATCGAAAAACCGCAGTAAATTCGTTTTTCGAAATTGTCTTCAATGGCGCTTAGTATTGTTTGTACTTACGTTGTGCGAGTCCGAAAGATGCTATTCCGTATTAAATTTGAATTTTATGGCTCAGACATGTTTTTCTTACTTTCAATGATCGTCTATATTTCGTACGTTTTTTCGTAAGTTTTTGTGATATTTTGAATCGCCTGTCAGCTTCTATGTATTTTAAAACAAATAACCATAATGAAAATACATCTCCGAAATATTAATCGAAATTCTCGAATTTTGGCGTTCCATTGTTCTGGCTCGTTGTTACTACTTCAATTGTGATTCCAACATGAAGTCAACGGGAAGTAACGAGAGGGGTTTGCAAAACTATCAAAATATTCAAAGAATTTTAAATTTGACAAAAAAACAAAAAAAAAAAACAAAATCATTCGTGAGTCTTTGTCACTTTTTTTTTTGTTCGCGTTCGAAAGTTTTTATGAGCGTGCCATTTCTCTACTTTTTCTCTTGAACATTCTTCTTCGCAGAATTTTTTTTTTTTATTTCAGCTTATCGTAAGAAAATATTATCCGTGTTCTGACCACTTTCCACCCCTGAAACATTTTATGGGTCTTCCCCTGGCATGTATCTGTAAGCTTTTGTAGTCCCTCCTGTTTATCTGCTTTTTTTTTTTTTTTTTTTTTTTTTTTGCATTCTTCGATAACTACACGAATAAATCTGCTCGTTTCACTTCCCTACTCTCCGTTAATAAACCTTGCTCATCTAGCTAGTTGTGACTCCTTAGCCTTTTTATTCGCCAAAATTGGCGCCATAGTTTTCTCTTCTCCAATGAGTGAATACAAACCTTCTGAATATTGTGCTGAAAATCTTACCTTACACTTCGCGTGGGACCGTGGTAAACGTTGAAAATGTGTTGAAGTGGCGCAGACAGGATTGACCACTTTTAGGGAGAGGGTTTGACGTTGAAACATTAAGATGATAAAATTTGATATTTTCATCTTCTCCAGTTTTTGAGAAATATTTAAGGAAATGGTGTGAGACGAATCGAAGGATGTGTCAAACCACTAAAACTTGATGAAATCCCGCCGGAAAAAGTTCGATAATGTACGCGCCGTTGAGAAAAACAATAAAAATGGTAATTCTAGGGTACCTGCTTATTTTCATTTGAAGAATAAATGACAGGACCCTAAACCCTCCCGAAGCTTTAACTCTAACTTCCCCTTTGGAAACGGTTTTGTAAAATTCCAGGGGAATTCTAATGCCCTTTAACCCCTTGGCTACGTCGTCGATGTGCCCCAAATCAGTTTTCGAAAAAAATTTTCCATCACTTTTGATTCAATCTGGAAATAGCTCTATAAAAAATAAAAATATCTGAACCCTTGAATTTCTGCAAAAAATGTTACCCATAAATTTTCGCCTACAATGCTGAGAATATGTTAGCCGAAATCGATATTTTTTGTCAACTGCTGACTGTCCATATAATTCCCAATTTAGCTGCTCACTGGTGAACGAAGGGTGCGATGGCAGAGTTGATTCTTTTTAACATATTTGAGTTCTGTAACATCATTTGGCTATGGGAACAAGAACAGTGATCGACAGCTTTTAAAAAGAAATAAAAAAGGTATTTTCGTAGAAAAAGTTAAACGAAAACTGTCTGCTAGTTAGACCCACGCAGACTTTTTATTCGACAAGACTAGCGTCCAGGTTTTCTTTGCACTAATTAATGAGGTTGAACCTCGTAAAGAGCCGGATTAAAATTACTGCGAAGGCAAATGTGAAAAATATAACGAATTTTTTTTTCTTTCTTTTTTCATTTTGTGACTATTAATTGTTTTATTAAAAAAATATCTCAGTAAAAAGATGTTTAGAACTCGATTTTCTACGTATAAAGATTGTCATCAATCTTGTAAAATGCACTGAATGGCAGTAAAATTAGGATAAAAAATACTGCATTATTTGTATCGAGTTCTCGAGGTGAGTTGCTGCAACTAACAGCTGGGAAATTAATGGGTGACGAAAAGAAATTATTTTAGCAAACATTTCCGAATTTGGGGTTGGATGCGTTAACCGGGAAAATTTTTTTTTACCGGGCTATTTTTACGATAAAATCAATACTGACAGAAATAATATGCTTAAAATACTAATTTTTACGGCGTATCGATCACAGTGGTACCCACGCGAAATGGGAAACGAGGTTCTTTGTGTTTTATTTTGGAGGTTTATCCCTACCTTTTATTGAAAATTTTATCGAATAAACATTTGTTTTCGGACTAAAATACCTGCGTGGACCGATGATGGACTTCGTGCCGTCGAATTATTATCCCCTAAACTGTATGATATCAGACCAAGCTAGGCGCATAATTTCGTTTCATCATAATATCAGCTGTGGTCTGTTATCTAAGCGTCGAATCCAAGTGCAACCCTTCACCGGCTGTACACACGCTCACCTTTTCAGGAGTTAATCAAACCGAGGTCGGCCCTACAAAAACCCTTTACTTATAAAATGATTTTTTTTCTCTCTCTCTCTCTCTCTCTCTCTCTCTCTCTCTCTCTCTCTCTCTCTCTCTCTGAAGATCATTCCCGAAAACTGCTCTTAATCCGTAGTTTACGAGCTCGTCAATGGATGTAAATATAATTTTCACTTACCTGAAACTTCACGTTTTGTTACCATCTCCTGAGGACGACTTTAATTACTTTTTAACACGACTAACCAACATCGCGCCGCGAATATTCTCCTCTTGCACATCCACTGCTTGCTATCTGCACAAATTGATCGTCCAGATACCATGTATCTCGCTGGTCGTTTCAGGACCATGGTGTTGCTACATTTGGTTTGAATTTTTTCCTGTTTTCTAATTCGTTTTCATATTTTTTCTTCCTTTTCATCTGCATATCCATGCATAATATACCTACTGCTTGGAGAGAATTGCAAATTGCATTATCTCTTCGTGCAAAAGGGATGGTTCGTCGAAGTGGGAACATTGTGTTTGTAGACAAATTGATTATGCGTAGTTATTCACGCTCGTCACTTGACGTTTTTGTTTGTTACTTTGGTGGACAACGAATATCGCGGCGTCTATCAGAAGATAAATTTATTTCGAATGATTTTTGTGGTGGTGTTTCGCGAATGCTCGACCACGTACGCGGTATCTCGATGGGTGTTCGAAATCCTTTTTAGCTCGTCTTCAGCTTTTTTGATTTCGTATTTCCAACTGGCGATAATCCTCACTACAATGAGGTGAAATTGCGAAGTCGCGTTAACGGTTTGGCAAAAATTCGTCTCGTCGGTGTAGTATGATGAAAAAAGGCGGTCTTTTGAGGTAAAAAAAAAGAAAAATTTTCAGATTAAGAATGACATTGTTTTAATACAACCTTCAAAATTTTACGTAGTGGCGTTTTCTCTTTATAAAACGAATTTGAGTCCGATTACCATATAAATGCTTTGAATAGGGATAGAAAAGGGGAATCCTGTGACATTGAGCTTGTTTCATAAAAGTCTGATAAGAGCTAAATAGGATTATGGTTCAGTTTTCGATAATAAAGCTGCGAAAATCAAGCTGAATAAATTGGAACGACTACAAAATGAATGTTTACGGAAAATTTTCAGAGCCTGCAAATTCACTCATATTTCAGCGTTACAAGCTGATTAAAGTATTTGTTACCAAAAACCATTATCAATTTTTTTTACTTCCGTATCCTTATACCATTGCACCTATCGCATCCACTTCATTGCAGGAAAATGTTAATTTGACAATACTCAGCTTACTGAAATCTCATTTCAAAATTTTCTTTCTTCTACTTTTAATTCTCGTGTTCCTACCCCTATCCAAGATGAAACTTCTTTTGGAACTTCAGTTTGGTTTCTCTCTGTAAGAATTGTAAGGAAAATATGTCTGTCTCCATTTACCTCAATAGAGACGGGAGAAGCCCTAACAGTTTAGCAAGCATTGAAAAGTTGAACACCTACACAAAAATGGGGATTTCCATAAAGTTATGATTATTTGAGATTCAAAGCAGGCTATCAATTCAGTTTGTACCCCACGTATAAAAAAATATAGAAATTCTCCACCTTTTAATCACTCGAAATTACTTAGGTCCGTGATATTAATTTGCATTTCTTTTAAAATATTAAAAACATGTTCGATGGGTTCCCAGTCATTCTGAGATTACAGGCTGATACACTAGCCAAGTGGGCCAGTACTGAAGGTTCAAAATTGAATATTTAATAACATTCAAATAAGTTCCATCACATATGAAGGAAAAACATAAAAAAATTTTGAAAATTGCATTATAAATTCACTATTTTAGATCCCCTTCATTTTACTCTATTCAGCCTTACCTACGAGAAAAACTTTGCTGGTCTATATTCTACCCAAATCCCCCTCTCAGTTTCACAAATATGTAGGCTTCGATTTGAACCCAACTACTTTCCAAGACATCTTATTTGCATTGAAATACATATTATCCTCACTAAACCGTCCCCTTCTTTAGAAAGCCCTATTATTACCCATGTACAAAACATACACTGAGCAGTTATTTTTTGAATTTTTTTTTTTAATCAACTTTGATATTTTCATGTATTGGAATGCTGGTTGAGGTTTTTTTTCGTTTTTTTGAATTTTTCATCATTCTTTCAATTGGAAAAAAAAAAAAAATGCCAAAGCTAGTCCATGACGTCATTATACCAAACGAATTTTACTGTCCATCCGCTTTCCTTATTAATTGGGTTCAGTCAAACAAATTGAATTATCATCATAAGAACACGTATTGTTTGGAGACTAATAAAACGAATATGATAATTCTATAAACTTTTTCCCCATCATCTTAACTATCATGAGGAAACTTTTTCTTATATTTTAAATCACGTTTTTTATGAACAGTTTCAATTACTTGTAAAGGTGGAAATTTTTCTAATGTTTCCTCATGACAGCACGACCTTGAAACTTTCACCTTACGATTTCTCGTTAAATTTTGATTGCGTAGAGCTTGCTCAGGTTGCTTCGCAAAAAAAATGGAAACTTTTCAAGTCTCTAAAACAAAATTCACGTGTATTTTCCTGTGGGACTGTTATAAAATGAACTTCTTATGTATGTATTCGCGTACATAAACATAGAAAACGCAATTGGAACTCGTTGGTGATTTTGAGGTCGAACACTTGTTTGTGAGTGTGACATTTCGATATTTCGTTCCTTTAGACAGAATTTCCTCCATCATCCATAAACAAATGCTTCAAAAGAAGCGTAGCGTGCGGCCATGTTCGGTGGATTTTCAAAATAGTTTAGCCAGGAGGGGGGAATTCCCAATTTATCCGACTTTTTTACGACAGAATTTTCAACTTTCGAAAAACAGAAAAATCAAAATATCCAAAATTCATCAATTCGCGTGATATTGCCAACAGAGATCGACCCTGAAGGTGAGACACCTTCCACTCGAAGAGCCCTTGGCCATGTTTGTCCGTCGCCTTTACGACAATTTCAATCTCGTCGCCATATTTAAGGTTCTTCTCACTCTCACTGCATGTATATAGCACGACATTGATAACCAAATATAGTGACACCAGGTGCGACTGTGGCGTATTGGAGGCTGGAGGTATTGAGTAGGTATACCCAATAACTTTGCACCTATTTTCGTTTTATAGTCGGCAGTCCGCGCGTCCCATTCTCAGCCCCGAAAGTGTGACGAACGAAGGGGAAGAAATTAGGGTTGAGGGACGCGGAATTAACGAGAGCCCGAAATTATTTAGAACGAAAAAAACGTCTAATGAACGTACAGCATATCCCTGAAAAATCCACCCATCGTGAGTTTATTGACGAACTGTCATCCTCCTCCTCCACCTGCGCCCCTGCTTAAGTGCATTGTTGTTTTCAGCCGTCGTCGTATCCTACGTCAGAATGTTTCACCAAAAACACATTTCTCTCAAAAATCCCGGAGAACGCGGATAGTTTGCAAGTTTCTTGCTGGCGGGTGATATTTTTCTCCACTCGTCTTCTCCAACCGCCGTTTCATTCTATTTCTAACCTTGAACTTACTCTCTCGGCCTTTTTTTTTTTTTTTTTTGCTCCCTTTCCATCATCGAAAATGAGTACAGCCTAATAGGCCGTACCTATCGTATCCTAAACATCGATGTGTCTGTGTACATCTACGAACAGTGTTTGAGTATACAGTTTCTATTTTCTGTTTACAAGTTAACTTTCAATTTTTCTTTTTAAATTTTTTTGGGGGCATATAATGTAAGTGTATGATTTTTGTTTCTATAAAATACGGTCGAGTTAAAAGCAATTTCTTGCGGTAATAATTTCGAAATCGTGAGTAAAGAAATTGAAAAACACACCAAAAAAAATGTTTGAGAACCACTGTCCTAGATGGTACTTTCTTCAGTTTCTTGGCAACTATTTCTGTATTTTCAAAATTTCAGTTTTTTGCACATTTTTCTTCCAAAAAAAGTACAACATTGCCGCAAATTCTCAAATTAAAAATATTTTTTCTTAATAATACTGGGTTTTTTCTAATCATGTTGTAGGTCTGCCTCGTTGTTAGTAGCGGAAACTAACATTAAAACTGAATTCTACATTCAATGATTAATAAAATGGTACCCATATTGTCATGGTTAGAGAGGAACGATTTTGGACGATTTTGAGTTTATGGGTAGGTACTATTTATGTTCCAATAAGGAACTTTAACAGGGTGCTATTTCGTATTTTTTTAGGGACTGAAAACCCTAGCCCTACGAGTCATAATAAATAAAAGCCACCTCTTTAACGCTGTCACATACACATGATCAGTTTTACAGATATATTTAGCTGTGCGTATAATCGAGTCCAAATAAAAATAATTTTTTATCTTTATAATATCATATTATTGGAATAGTAAAACATGCTGATTGTACGACCATAATATTATATACACGTGGAAGACTCGATGGTTTTTCATAAAACATTCTAGAAGCTTCTGGATATGTCGATGTTATATCGTTACAACTTCAATACTTCCCAATATCGTTATCAATATGTTCTGCACATGTATTAGTTTTGAGTTCTCTCTTAGGTTGCGTAATACTCGTAGTGATATCATTCCAACACATATCAATTCACCGGGTTATTTGATGTGTCTGACTTATTTATGTAAGTCTGTGTGAATTATTGCTGCTTAGCAGCATCGAGTACTCTCTAGTTGAAAAAAAATTATGGGTGTTTTTTTCTAAACTATGGTACAAAAATGCTAGTATGTCTAATTACTGGAAATCAATTTATTAATCCTCGAATATGAAGAATAATCTGTGTTACGAGACTTGTTGCTGATTGAAAAGAGATTCTGTATTTGAGAATCATGTACTAGAAAAAGGAGTGTAGAATTTTACTTTTTTATGTCTGTGGTTTCTTTTGGTATGAAATAATGCACTGATTAAATCGTAGCTCCTCCTCCACTACGAGATCAATTTTAAATAGCAGATAGTTTCCTTGAAAATTTGCGGAAAAGGGTTTTTTTATTTGAGATATGTAACTAAATTCGACGGCGAAGGAAAAAATCTTTTCGAGTAATTTCGGCCTTCACTCCGGTTTTACCTGAAAGGGAAAGGAATCTCTTTGGCGTTTAAAAAAAATTAATTTATTCTTCCTTAACGCTCTATCAAATGGCGTCGAAAATGATACGGTCTCTGAGAAAAGCGTTCGAAATTAAAGACGATTTTCGCAAAATTTTTCCTTAAAAGTTTCTTAATCTTCGCCCACTAGGTATTGAAAAGAAAAAATGTTTCATCCGAATGACGTGTATTTTGAGTTACAATAAAAGTCCGCCAAATTTCATCGGAATACAATTCACTGATTATACTGGGAAGTTACGTCAAAGTCAGAAAAATATTATTTTCTGTAGAGACAAAAGATAAAAATAAAATGAAAAAAATCACAAATTAATTGGTTTCTCAGTCGTCAAGTTCATCTTAAGCACTTTTTCTTCCGCTACCGAAGGTATTCTATACAGTTGAATATTATCGAAAGACTGAAAAATTAAATTTGTGGTCGAAGAACATTAATTATCTTACTGTGAAATTTTGTTCCAGACTTATAATCGAGTTAATTATGATTTCTCTAAATTTTTGCTCTCCTAAAACGTACCTACATTTAATTATAGATCGGTGGTTTTCCTTTTCTTCTCCTTTTTTCTTTTTTTTTCTTTTTGTTTTGTAACTCAAGCCCCTATGATTAATGTAATTTCCGGATTCAATTTGCTACATGAAAAATATTTCAATAAAAATTTTCATTTCCAAACCATTAAAGTAGGTTTTCTGATTGCTGAAGAAAAGTACATTGAAGAATGTGTTTGTTTTCTGAAACAAAATAAAAATCTTACACCTTTTTGAAGAAAAAATTGTTAAAATTACACTGTTATTTACTTTTCATATTACCCACCTGAAAAATAGAAATTTTTGTGCTTTTGAAGTGTGCGAAAAGAACCTAATTTCAACACAATGCGAAAAGGGAAAATTGGCGCATATTCACTGGCAAATTCATTCACTCTTTGCTTCGGCTTTTTGATCGCACTTGCGCCTTAATTTTAATTTGGCTTACATTTTGCACTTCTTTTTACACATATCTTTCTCGCACCTTTTTTTCTTATTTTTCTATCTTCTTCATAAATGTTTTTGGGTTGGTAACTTGTAGGCTTTTATAAAAAGTATGTGACGCATTGCTACTTGTGTGATTTACATCAGTTGCCTTCAACTTATGCTGCAACAATCCAACTTATGACTGCATCAAGTTTTATTCAATTCTGTCGGACAGAAGTATAGAAAAATTCATATTTTTTCATCGTGCAAAAGATACCCCTTTCTTTTTTATTTTGAAAGTATGAGTAGAAAACTGTCTCATCACCGTTAAAGTGGAAATTTTCAACAAATTAAAGTGAAGCAAAAGTGAAAATAACAATTTTTTGCGACACCTACCGATGAACTACATTTTTATATACATCTTGATAATGTATAAAGCAGACGATTATAGAACCATTTTGAACCGATGTATTAAGTCCATAATTTATATATTGGTCTTTATACGTCGTGAGTGCATGCATTATTTTATACACTTGTCCTGAGAAACACATAGCTTATGTAGTCATTTCCTTTCATTTTTTTTTCGTTTTTTTTTTTTTTCATAAAAGTTATTGTGCTTTGGGGTTTTGAACCACTGTTTTCTGAGGTATCGAGCTAGCTCTGTACCCACTACACCACAAGATCTGATTGAACAGAAGGTGATAGGCGTTTATATGTTTGCCAGTTGCTGAAATATTTATTTATCTAAATTTTTGTTTTTTAGGGAGAGGGGTAGTTGCAAAAAATAGTGTGACACACGTGTTTGTAGTAACTGATTGATATTCGTGTGATCAAAATCATCTACTTTATACATTTATATGACAAATAACTATGTTGTTTGGACTTTTGGAAATAATCAACATCCGTTGTAGCAGTTCCAAGTATATGTTCAAAGATGGAACAAATTACAACAACGACCAAGTCCTTAACATGTATGTGCAGATTTACGATTTCTGAGTGACCACATACGACAAAAATAATTAAATTATAGACTGAGATAATTAGAAGTGAATGTTTACAATATATTTTAAGAATCGAAGAATCAGTGTAAAAGGTGCAGAAGCATTGTATCGCAACACCCTCTGACAACTTCAGTGGATGTAAGGGATAGAGAAATATGATTCCCGGTCATTTTACCAAATCCAAAACACCGAATGGAAAACTACCGAATTACTATTTGATCGAATTCCGATTTACTATAAGACTTTTCACCGAAACATATTTTTCCCAAATACTAATTACCATTTTGAATTTTGATAAAAAGGAAGAATGGAAAAATGCAATTCCGCAGTCTTTTTTATTTAAAAAAAAAACAATCTCACCTAACAAACGATCAAATGGTAAAGGAAAAGAAAAATGCCAACTTAAGTCTTCTTAATAATTAAGGAATTATTTAGAAAAGAAAAAAAAAACACCTCACCTTACCTCGCACCATACGATAAAGGAATAGAAGTATGCCCATTTTCAATTATTTGAAGAAAAAAAATTTTTTTTAAGTAAAGCTTTTACAATTTTTTATTTTTCGGTAGAAGGGTCTTTCGGTAAAATGGATTCGGTATTATTGATTTCGGAATAATAGCCATTTTGTGAAATGGTCATTCGATAAATAAGGATTCGGTAAAACTTCGGATACCGAGAAATATTCTTGTGTTTTTAAAGTCTGTTTTCTTCAGTTTTCTCATTCCCAAGAAAGTCAGCTGTTGAGGTTGGTTACCTTTACTCGGAAAAATCATCTTATTAAAACTCATAGAACTATCTATCAAAAGAAAAACTGAATTTGTTAATTTTGTGCTTATTTAGTTTTAAGTAAGGTTTCAAAGAAAATCTGGGTATTAAAATTGTTTTATGTAGTTTTTTGTTGTGATTACAGCAAATTCTGCGTTTCTTTCTAATTTCATTGACGGAATATGAAAATCACTAGATATCTACGACCAGTGATATGGTTTCCTGTGCGCACTCGCATATTGAGATCTAAACGACACTTATAACGCCAAATGTTCTCAAGCATGATGACTTCTATTTGGACATGTCTAAACTGAGTGAAAAAAAAAGTTTGCCTATAACCTATTGAGAACACATCATAACGACACTGAAACTCCGCTTGTTTGTTACGATTCTTCATTCTTTAATACCTAATTTTTACGAGCGATGGTATTTTCGTTTTATTTAATTATTTTAATTAGAATTTGTAGATACTCGTTTCATTGGCTGGACTGATTTGTAAAATTTCCTCATCTACCTATCGAATTATAATACCGTTTTTACAGATTTCACGCTTTTATCTTTATAAGGAATCGAGCAATTTCGCGCACGATTTATATCGCATTGGGCACTTGATAAGATCCTTTTTTTTATCACGTGGTCCGAATATTCTTTTTTTCTTTTTTTCTCCTTTTTTTCTTTTTCTTTCCGCAGTCTCGTGACGCAAAATCGATTTGAATTTTTTTTTTTTTGTTGTATAATTCATTATTAATTTTTATTTTCAATTGTTCCGAGCGATTTTATATTAACGAAACAAAAAAATGAAAGTAAAAGAAATAACGATGAAAGCGTTGTAAACGATGAAAGTTTTCCAGGAGAATAAAAGAAAAATTAAAAAATTAAAAAAGCAAGAAAAGAAAATTAAAAGTCCCCGTTGGCTTTTGTTTCATGTTTTTCAACGCAGGCTTTAATCGTCTATAGATTATTGCTTCTGTGATCTTTTGTTTTATTTTCTCATGTTTTCATTTGACTTTTTTCCTTTTTTTTTTATCATCTGTACTGAATAAGAGGTTCTATTTCTCCAAAATAATAAAAATAAGAACATCGATATATACCTATTCTATTTCTGTGTCAATTTTCCATTCCTGTGTCAATTCTTCTTATATATCTGGTTTTTTTTTCTTTTATTTATATATTTCTTGTATGTTTTACTGTTTTGTTTTGATTTTTTTTTGTCATCGCCAATGTTATTGACTAAACATCATCAATCTGTACAATCATTTCTATGTTACCTACCTTTTAATAAATGTGTGTCAATTAATTTACCGTTTTTTTGTAACTTTCTTGAAAAAGCGTCTACGCACAGTATTATTTTCAGAAAAAGCCCCTTTGGTGGAATTACAAGGTGATATTGGAGAATTTTTATCATCGATTCGGGAGACCACCTCATCACATTCCCGAAGTCACACCTTTGTGAGATATTAGGTTCGACTATCAAAAACTAATAGATATGTTAATTTTATCAACATCAACCAATATTGAAAAATGTGAATATTATCAAAATGAAGAAATTTGTCAGTTTTTGATTGAACCCAAATGATAATTTAATTTTTTAAACCCCTTGTACTTCTGTATATCTGCACTTTAATTTTGTAACTTTAGGGCCCTCTGTATTTCAAGAAATGGGTGTCGTAGAAGTATAAAATTTTATAGACTTATTAATAAGTACTACTCAGGGCAGTGTCTTTGTTGAGAAGGGGGAACATCAAAAATATTTTAAAGGTGGTGAAGCACAACTTTTTTCCCATAGACACTACAGACTTTTTTTCTCTTTAGTTGGCACATTTACATAGTAAGATCTTTTTTTTTTTGACGTCTCAGTCATAAAAATCGGTCCTGTCATTTTTTCTAACTTTGTGCCACAGAAATAAAAAAAAAAACCTTGTGAAAATTAAGATATACCTAGCTATCATAATTTTCGTTCAGCAAGAAGTGAGGATCGCTTGTTCAAGAATAAGTGAAAATATATATAAAGATAAAATTATGACGTAAGAATAATCTGAATTTGGTGTACCTTCTTTCGAAAAAAAATTAATAATGGACAGACAGGATGTGCGCATTATTAATTAGGAAATGATGAAATATAAAATATGTATTATACAGATTGTAGAGATACGATATGAATATGAATATTGTGCTAGTGATACAATAATTATCGTCACAAATGGTATGTCATTATGCTTTCAATTGATCCAATTATTTTATTCTTCAAAATAAATCTTGTCTTGATTTCATGGAAATAGGGTAAGAGTCAGGCGGCAGTCTTTCAACATTATTTTTTTATTCCTTATCGTATCAGCTTTAATAAGAAGTAATCTAGTGGTATTTAATCCAACTGCTTGGTGATTTTTAGGTGTCTTGAGATTAAGGAACGTTCCTGAATCTTCAAGATACGTGATATATTTTCTGAATCGAGTTTTTGGAATTAAAGTTGGCGCCTAAGTCTTATCTTGAACCTCAGAGAAAGAGTAAAAGCCTTGATTAAGTTTATCTGTTCACAATTAACCCCGAATATTCGCACATTGAAAGCATGAATAACTCACTCAAACTTGTGAAACGTAAGGTTAATTATAAACGGTATTGTTAATTAGGTAGGTATACTTAAATTTATTCATGGACCAACGCAGCTTGAACTTCGATTCAAATTATCATTATAACAAAAATGTTTTTTTTTTTTTCTGCCTATTTATTTCACCTTTATCAATTTGTTCCATAATTAAACTCGTTACCTATATAAATACGTACTTGGGTACTTTGACTGGTATATTTTTCCATTGTTACTGTTTTTTTTACCCAGTTTGCTTTCAAACTAGGTATTAAAATTGACCTCACAGAAGTTTGGTGGTGGTGATGATGAAAATTATACGTTTTATGAGAAAAGAAAATGATTGGTAACATTTTTACATTTTGTGCTAATTTTTTTCTCATGTTATTAGTATGTATGTAAGTATAAATAAATGAGTGAATACATATAATTATGTATTGCCCAAAATTTTGTGTTTACAGTTTTGAGAAAACTATAAAATGAATAGAGCTGAAATTTTCACAAGAGATTTTTCTCATATACCTCAGAGCAGGTCTGAAAAAAGTTTAGTACGCATTGGTTCAGTAGTAATTGAAAAACTGAAAACAAAAATCTCTGGAAAAGTGGTTTTTTGAGATAAAACATCGACAGATTGATATTTTTGTTACAAATATGGATAATTGTCGATAGTTTTTTGTAATTTTTTCACCTGAAACTAGCAATGAAATATCAATACATCGATAACTATCAATATAAATATCAGTCACTATCGATATAAATATTGTTGAGACTACCAATCCTTCTCCCCTCTCACTCCTGCAAACATTCGACTATCTTTATAATATAATTTTACATCTTTATTCGCAGCTACGCTGTAACACATCTCTGCCACTCACTCGTTAATCTCCATATACCTTTGTTTATCTCACTCAGGCTGTACTCACTCTCATCATATATAATTGATGTTAAATACACACGCTTCTGAGATGTTACTTTGGTTAATTCTTTATTTCACGTTACAAAACATCTTCTTCATCGATTCATATCCTCTATAAATACCGAATGATATCGATATAAATATTGATTAATATTAATATCAATGTAAATATAGATTACTAACTATATTATTTTTCAATTTTTTTAAGTAAGCTCTCTCTCCATCTACATCTTCATCTCCATCTCTATCTCATCTCCACCTCTATCTCTAACTTCATCTCTATCTTGAGTTTTCTAGCAAAGCATTGCTGCTCTAGTTTTTTTTTATGAAACTTATTGGAACCACCAATCCTCTTCCCCCCATACTCCTGCAAACTCTCGACATTATTCATTTTATATATTTTTCACATTTATACTTACAGCTTCACTGTTACTTACTTGTTTTGCCACTCATTCATTTGTCTCTAATGTCTCTGTACATATTTGTACACTTCATACAGTTCATACTCTGTACTTCATATAATATGATCTGCTTCAGTTATACACTTCTGAAATGTAACTTTGTAAAGGTCTTTATTATTTTCCACAATAATTGTGATTGTGTACATCTGATTTACAACCTCTATAAAACTAGCAATAAAATATCTATACGTTTGTCAGATATCGATAATTATCGATACAAATATCGATTACTATCGATACTATTTTACAATTTTTTCCAGTAATTGGAATTCGGTTTTTTGAAATATGGAGGAAAACTGGCAAACTGGATTTTATAGGGAAGTACTGCTGCGCTAGAGCTATTTTGTCTCGTCTCGTCTATGACGAATGTAGTCTATATAAACAAGTCTCGAAGAATGAGCTATAGGCTGAGTAAATGGTTTTAAGTATTTTTCCTCTAATAACGGAAATTTAATAGTGCTATTTATCAGTCTTATCCAAACTGATTTTTACGGATAAAACTTGATTTAATATATTCGTTATAGCATCATTAACTAGAAAAGAAAGAAAAAAAAGTGAGGAAAAAATTAAATAGGTACTCAGTAGCATACGTATGGAAAATTTTCGGATTTTTTTCATCCTTTACGCAGATAATCGTACTCCATTCTGGGCGTATAATTTTGTTTCACGTATTGGTCGTTTGGTTCAGTCAGTTATCATTAGACATCGAAGAAAAATATTGATAAATATTGATAATATTACGTAAAAATAGCAGTTTTTATACGTTGAAATACGAGTAATTGAGGAGCGTCACTTCATGTCTAATTTGACTTAACCTTTTTTTTTGGTTCATGTTGATTCATTTAGATATGGAAACAAATTTTTAGGAAAATTAAATTTTTCATTTCGTTGGTGAACTTTGAATAAGTTCTGAGGGCCATCAAAACCAAGTTAATCAGCAAGTCAGCTGCTCGATTTTTTTCTTAAAATTGACCTTTACACTTGAGAAACCCAGGTTCTACTCCCAGCGCTGACTACTTTCCTGACGTGAAAATAAATGGTCTGCGGCGATGATGTTGGCCGATTGACTGCAGCTGCAGTACGTGACCAAATAATGAGATCTGTTTCAAGTCATTGTCTGGCGACAAGAGTGGCATTTTGTTAATTGTTTTCGGTAATACTTGAATCACTAATTTCCCTAAGACCCCAATACAGACACACATCATTCACCAACATGTCATAACATATCTGGTATTACACATTCTCTATGCCCTGGTACAATATAACCCAATTAGTAGCTGAATGTAGAGCTCGTAAATAAACTTTAAAAAAATAAAAAGGTTACCAGCTTCCTTCATTGAAGCTGATAAAGTAAGTTATTAATTCACTACCAAAATGCATATCATTGGTTTTTCTTTTTATCTTTCATTGTGATATCGAGCAAGACGCATCAGCGTTGGTTTCTAAGTGGAGGGAGCATCTCCCCAGGAGGTGTGTGATCAACTCAAGGCAGCCAAGTGGAGTTCAACGTATCTATGCATTTTAAGATAGCAATTATTGAAGGAAATTGTGATATTTTGAAGCCAGGGATGAGTCAGAAAGGAAATGAGAGTCCAAAAGAGTGTGAAAGGGTTAAACCATGATTAAGGGGGTGCCATTCACCAAAGGTTTGTAACCACAGAGATAGAGGTACTCAAGAGGAGGTATCTATGGATGGAACATTTGTATTTGTTTATTGTTAGCAACAGCCTGGCGAGGGGAAAGTGGTTCACTGTGGCCGTAGCCCGTATATATATAAGGTAAAATATGGGTACACAACGTAAAAATTGTACATAAATTTATAAAATCACTCCAAATTAAAATTTATGGTGGAATCAAGATCAGTGGTTCTTGATGTTATTGTTTGTAACATTGAACAGTCTGTAGAATCGATCTTTGATTTTACATGAATATTTTTTTCCCACGACTCAAAATAATGATTCCACAAAAATTGTTCCCAAAATAGGGTATCCTCTTCACTGATATGAAAAAATAAAATATTATAAATATATACTCCATATACCTAATATGGGATACCACCTTTTCCTGATATGAGGTACCTGAAAATTTATGCAGAACATCGAAATTAGAGTCATAAAAATTAATTATTATTTTTTATAAAGGTTAAAATTAATCCCACTTACAGCATTCTCATACCAGTATTTGTAATTTTGAACATGAATAATTGTCACCCTCATATTAGGTTCATCATGTCAATTTTGCATTTAAAGCGCATGCAGCCGCTCATTCATTTGCCTTATTAATATCCTATTCTTACAAATAAAACCTAATAGATAAAGAACAAGGATCTGATTTAGACAATAGATTTGTCCATCAGAAAATTTTTCTCTCCCTCTCAAAAAAATCATAATATTTTTACACTTAATAATTTGTAATTCCCATTTTTATTCTGGTTCACTAATAAAGCACTCAGTTTTTTAGAATTTTTGATATTTACCAATCAAATTAATTTTGAAAAAAATCTATTTATTAAAATTGCCTGAGTATTCGTACTAGAGGGTAGTATTGAATACGTTTTTCGTTACATGATTTTCTGAGCATTTTGGCACTATTTTTGAAAATTCTTTTTTTTTATGTACCCTCTTTTACGTTGCGTCCATTTCCAAGCGTAATTTTGATCGCATGGTTTCGAAATTTGAAATACATATTCGAATTTACCTAAAAAAGAACCCTATTATTTTTGGTTTGAATCAGGTACATAGTCCGTTCGTTAGGTCAGATGCATTTTTTACTGAACAGTGTACAGGTCGCAATTTTTAATCGATAAGCCTGAAATTTATGTGCTTTAGATCAAGGACAGTACCTACCAATTCTGGTGCGTATAAGCTTTACGACACGTCTGATAGGAGTGATTTTGTTGCAGTTTTGGCAGATTAATAGCTCTAAAAGGAGTGATTTTCAAGCTATAAACACAAAATTTGGTACAGGTATTGATTTGAAGTATATCTAACATGATTCCAAATTTAGTTCCTATTGGTATTATGGTTCATTCCCTGGGGCTGTTGGAGGTGCTAATTTTGAAGGTTATCTCAATAAAAATTGCAATTCTCTTTCAATAGCCACGAAATTTGGTATAAACAGTACCTGTCATATAAGGACCAGACCTAACAATTTTGGTTTTAATTGGTCAATATTCAGTGTGATTTTCCCTCTTTTACCCTTCTGATAATAGTCCTGAAAAATTCATTTTCTAGCCTTCATCGAGAAAACTACTTGTTTTAAACTAAAACCAATACTATCTCAGTGAAAGGTCAATTTTCGCCCTCTCCTCACCCGCTGCGGACACTAGATTTGAACGTGGACACTAAAATCTTCACTAATATTTTCGTAACCAGAACGTAGACAACTGCTCTAAACTTCGTTTTATAATTTGGGATATCTTTTTTCATATAAGCATTTTTTTGTTTTTTTATATGTATATATAAAATAATCCATAATTTTCGTCACTGCTGGAAAGAAAATCATCGAATTATTTCCTAAAATTGTGCCTGTTCGAACTTGGAATAATTTTTCATTTCACAAAAAAATATTGATTTTTGACACATTCATAAAATATTTTGAAAACATGATGCTTACTTAATCAGTATATTTTATCGCATGCATCGTATTTGTGGGTTACCGGTAATTTTTTGCAAAAAATATAAATATTTTATATGTTACTTTATTAGAAGAATGTTGGTGATATAAGTGATTTTTGAACAAAGAAAATCTACTTTTTCTTGCAAAGCTTGCTGCGGAAAAGTTTCTTTTTTTTATATATTCATTTGTAGAGAAACAGTTTTTTTTTCAACATATCGAAAAAATATTTAAAAAATTTCAGAAAAATAGCTTGCTCTGTCATGAAAATCTTATTGAATGAGGTATATTTCTTGTCTAAACGCAATCCATGAATTTGTACTCTAATATTAGATTCTACAAACACTTGTTTCAAAAATTATAAGTGTAGTATTTACGCTTATATAACTGCTGCCAATTCCAAACCAGTCTGAGTTTTTGACTTGCCTGATCAAGGGAATAAAATACTTTTGGGTTTCTGAACTAAAGTGGTTAAAACGTAAAACTTTTTAAAAAAAGATTTACTGTATTTAAGGTGGATGGATTTCTCGGAAAATATCAATAAGCAACAATCAACAGAATTTCTATAATAAAAACCTCAAATTTCAGAGATTTTTTTGATAATGTCGATTTGGCCCTTGAATAACGTTTCGCTTGAAGTCAAGACAATTCCTTCACAATCTACGCGTTCAAATAAATTATTGAAAAAATTTTTCTTTTTTTTTGCATTTGGTTCAGTCTGTACGTCATTTGCGAAAAACGTCATTTTGACGTATAGGTTTATAACTTACCTATAGGTTGGTTTGGTACTCATTTCATTTATTACCTACTTACCTCTTTATTTCGTTCTCTCATCATATTTCGTTCATTACTGACGTCGGTACGTACCTGCAAATTACAAATTTCATATTTACGTTTTCATTTTTGCGTTACTTATTATTTTTGCTTCCTCTTTTTTTGTTTTTTTTTTGTTGTTTTTTTTCTGTTCAAAACCTCATACAACAATATTATCGAGATCGACTCGTATTTACGCATGACTTGCATCCCTCGCGTCAATATTTTTTTCAACATCGTTCGATTTTTTGAATGATGTAATTCGGATAAAAAAGTAAAATCAACATCAAATTATTTCCATTCTATGATTACACTTCTTTAAAAGACAGAAAGAGAGTGTGAGAGAGAGTGAAAAAGTGAGTAAAGGGAGAAAAAACGTTCTCGTTCGACGTAGGTATATAGGTGAAGGTGAGGTGGGTACCCAGCAAAGATTGGAGCAGAAAAAATATGAGACTGCATATATGAAAAAATTTAAGCCAAATTAATCTACCCTGTATTATTATTATTATTATTATTTTTTTTTTTTTTTCTAAATGAAGCCAGTTGAATGAGCAGGAAAGGCGTAATATTCTAAGTCGAGTGCATTGAAATGCCGCATTTTTAAAACGCGAGCAATGCAGGAATGTTACTGGGAAAATAATCAGTTGGGAGGAACAAAGGACGTATATGTATTTGAAAGCAAGGTTCTAACTATATATTTAATTAAGACTAAGTCTTGGCTAGTCTGTTTGATACCTCTGGTCTCACAAGGTTGGGAATATCGTTATATATTTATATACGTGGTAACCATGTGATTATACCGTTTATTCTCGCGAATCGAAAATTACGACAGCCATTTTCACGACAAAGGAATATAACGAAGATCAAATTTCCCAAATAGGCATATCGCATCTATTTTCACGACTTAAAAAAATAAATAAATAAAAAAACTAGCGCAGCAATACTTCGCTTGAAAACCCAGTTTATCAACCTACATTTATAAAAGCCAGTATTGCATAAAACTCAGTCACCAGTTAAACAACAAATGAGTTCAAAATTTATAGAGGAAACTGTAGTTTGACTGGTGACCGAGGTTCAACCTGGTTTTATGCAACTGGCCCTAATTCAACCAACAATCCTGAATTTCAAATGCGTGAAAACATTTCAAAGAACTATCGATGGTTATTGATATCTAAGAAACATATCGATCAGTTTAAATTTTATTGTTAGGCTACAGTTTTAAATAAAATGAGTAAAATAAAACATACTTCGAGCAATACAGGCAACTTGCTTTTCTCCAGAAATTTTATTTTCTACATTTTTCTTGGAAATTACTGAATCAATATACCATGGTTCTACATAAGAACTACATTTCGTGAAAATGTCAACTCTTTCCCTTTTGTAGTTTCCTCAAAATCCTGGAAAAACCACTTTTCCAGCATTTTTTTATTTTTCAGTTTTCTCGGAAACTACTGAATTAATAAACACAAAACCTTTTTTTATCAGACTTGCACATATTATATAAGAATGACGTATCGTGAAAACTTCAGCCTGCTCCGATCTGTAGTTTCCTCAAAATCTTGGAAAAACCACTTTTCTGGGAATTCTTCATTTTTCTCGGAAACTACAGAGCCAATAGGCATTAAACTCCTAACAGACTGGTCTTACATGAGGACTATCTTTCATGAAAATTTCAGCTTTATCTCTTCGTAGTTTTTTCAAAACCGTTGTTACCAATCGTTTTCTTTTCTCATGAAAAGGATAGTTTTCATCATCCCTACCTCTAACCCCTTTGTGAGGTCAATTTTGATTCGCCGTTTGCAAGCAAACTGAGTAAAAATTATCCACCTTATCTACCACCCACTAAAAACAAATTACCCAACCACTCCTAAGCTGCCGCCAAAAAAAGTTATCGTTTTTCGTAAAAATTGCTGTCAGGATAGTCGATTGGTGAGAATAAGTGTCGAAATGATATTCGGGTTTTTTGATTCCTGAAAGCGGATGGTTACTATGTTATCATACTTACATAAGCTTACCATAATTAAGAAGTTACGAACTACGACAGGAGTGGGTGACTCGAAAATTTTTCATAAAAATTTTTTTAACAATTATTATTTTAATAATCTTTAATTCTCCAAATAATTTTCTGAGTAAGGCTCTTTTTCTTACCATATAGGCTTAATATATGTCAATTCGGTCAAATTTTATGAAAAAACTTTTTAATTAGCGCAGACTTCAATAATTTCAATCTCTAGACCTACATCTTGTAGTAGAAATTTTAAAATGATTATTTTTCTCTTTTTAGCAAATTTTTTTTTAAAGTCAGTTTTACTTTTTGAAAAAAATTATTTATTTACATGTTCCGTCGTATTTAGACAGACGAACATATTCGCTGACCTAAATACTCAGCAACAATTAACGGCGAATATTTCCTCTAAATATTCACCGTTACCTCCGTTAGTAACCCAATTAACAGAGTTAACAATTATGCAGACGTACAACTAATCAGCATAACTGTCAGCACTATTTTGGCATGTACCTGAGGTACCCTTTTGCGAAAGTAAACCATATTAGACACGAAAAGAAGTCACTTGGTAAATCGATTTACACCAAAACTTCACTTGCCTTTCTGAAGAGCTTCAAGGTAGTTCTGCTACATTGAACTCTAAAGTCTGTAGGTGTTCCTAGACACCGCCAAGTTAGTAGTCCACCCTATGTAGAGGTGAGACGACGATAGATAGAATATTAATATATATGTGTTTTTACGTACGATTATCCGCAAAGTGAGCGAAGTAATTTAAGTATAAGAATTTATTGTGACGAGGTGTTAACCGTAATTTATTGTGACTTTAATTCTGTATTAAATATAGTTTAATAGAAACACGTATTTATTTTGTGTGTTTGTTCACAACTATCCGGGATAACAAACACAACATTACAGTATAATGTTTTTTCATAATTAATTTTAATTCCTGTAGATTTTACTAAAGAAATTTAAAAATAATTTTTTTTTCAGAGCATTTTTATTTGTTTTTTGTTTTTTGTTTTTTGAAAAAATTGGCTAGATTTTTTGATGAAAAACTTGTTTTCAATGATTTTTCATTTCTAGCGTCAGCAGCAATATTACTTTAACACTAACAGTTTTTTTATTTAAAGATAACTCTAAAACTACCTCATCGATTCTAAAAAAAATTTAATGTAACCACCATGGGATCATATTCTATCATTTAGAAAAAAGTTCATCAAAATCGGTGCCTAGGTTGAGAAATTAGGTTGGAAAAAATATGAAAAAAACAAAAAAAAGTATAATATAAGGATCGAATTGATAACCTCCTCCTTTTTTGGTATTTTGTTAAAAATTATCCATAGTAATTTAGCTTATATTGAAAAGGCCAGCACTAGAGTTGTTCAGTTAAAAAAAAGTCGTCGCATGTTTTTATTTTTCACAAAATCTTTTAATATTTCAATTTTTCTGAAAGTTAGGTAATGATTGAAAGACTTGCATCTTATCTTTCAGTGCACTTCAAACACAAGTTTTTGGTTCATTTGTAGTAACCATTAACGTAGGCTTTTTTCTTTGTTTTCAATATAATTTATTTGTTCATGGATAAATTCGAAATACTCTCTCGCGCGCATTATGCCGTCTATTAAAAATCTACGAGAGGCTATAATTATAATTTGACGGTCGAAAATTGGCTACAAGGTCGGTCTCGTTTCTAAATACTCTTACAATGGAAAAATTAAAATAATAAAACAAATATCAAGTCAGTTGTACCAACTTTCGCACCCTGGCCACAGCTCATGTAATACAACTTCGACTACTCGCTTGTAAATTATCGCCGAAATTTCGTCAATATTATATCCGTGAACTGATAGAGTAATAATTTCTGCATTTATGAAATAGATAACTGCTCTCGTGTTCGTTTGTTTTTTTTTTTTTTTATTACGGTCCACGTGCAAAATATGAGAAAGTTGACCGATTTAACCTATAGTAACGTATAGGTACTTGAACGATTTATTTGTTCGAAGAAAATCGCAGTTCTCTTCCCAGTCCGCCAATTTTCATTTACAAATTATTCAAAAACAAAAAAACAAAAACAAAAACAATAAAACAAAAAAAAAACAAAACCTAAATCAAAGACTCTTGTAACCCCTTGGGACATAAATACGAAAGAGATACTTCAAATAACGCAGACGATTTGCTTTTCTTCAGAAATTTTTTTTTATTACATATTTTTCTTGGAAACTAATTAATCAATAGGCACTAAACTCTTATCAAATCAAATCTGGTCTGACATAAGAACTGTATTCGGGGAAAATTTCAGCTTTATTCTTTCTGTAAATTCCTCAAAATCCTAAAAAAATCACTTTTCCAGTTTTCTCAGGAACTACTTAACTAATAAGCATCAAACCTCTATCTGACTTTCGCATACATAAGAACAAAATGTATCGTGAAAATATTAATCCGACCTCTTTTGTTGTTTTCTCACAATCCTGAAAAAATCACTTTTCCATGAATTTTTTTTCCTCCAGTTTTCTATGAAACTACTCGACCAATAAGCACCAATATACTTCTTACAGATCTGGTCCTATAAAAAAACTATCTTTCATGAAAATTTCAGCCTTATTCCTTTCGTAGTATTTTCAAAAGAGTGAACACAAAATTTTCTCCAGTAATTTTGTTTTTTGCGAATAGGCGTCAAACTTCTATTCGACTTGCACATACATAAGAACAATGTATTGTGAAAGTATCAGCCCGATCCTTTTTGTTATTTCCTCGCAATCCTGGAAAAATCACTTTTCCAGGAATTTTTTGTTCTCCAGTTTTCTAGGAAACTACTGGACCAATAGGCACCAAATTTCTTTCAGATCTGGTCCGATATGAAGACTACCTTTCGTGAAAATTATCAGCCTTATTCCTTATGTACTTTTTTCAAAACTATGAATCAATAATTTTTCTCAACAATTTTTTATTTTTCAGTCTTTTTGGAAATTACCGAACGAATAAGCACCAAACTTCTAAATCAGAGTTGCAACCACATGAGGAAAATCTATCGTAAAAATTTCAGCCCAATCCCTTTCGTAGTTTCTTCAAAATTCGGAAAAATCCCATTTCTTGTAAATGTTTGTTCTCCAATTTTCTCCACAACTACTGGGACAGTAGGCACCAAACTTATCTCAATCCTGGTCTTACATAAAGACTATCTTTCGTGAAGATTTCAGCCTTATCTGTTTCGTAGTTTTTTCAAAACCGTCGAGAAAAAATTTAGGGAATACGTACATACATAATTATCGTGTTAATTTTGGCAAGTTAAGGTTTTTGTTCATTTTGTTAGAACATATTTAATTTATAGCAATCAGTAATTAAGTAATGCTGGGAAAAAATCTTGCGTGCAAGATCAACAATAAGACTTGACTAGTCCAAAACTAGGTAGCGACGAATTTAGAATATTACTTTCACATCAGTTTGGTTGATTTTTTTTTCAGATATTACTTTCTGAATAATATTCAATTTTGCGTATCTACTAGCTACTAAAAGTTCATTTTTGGCATTTTTGCTGAGAAACAGTTTTATGAATTTTGACGAAAATTTTTTGTTAAAAAATTCTATTTCGAATTACATGGAATGGCAATATATATGTAATAAAATTTTTCTGATACTGCATACAAACAAATAATTCGAACGTATTTATTCGATGGTTTCATTACTTAGCCAATTTCTGTTCATTAGTTCAAGGGAGAGAAAAATTAATAAGGTTTTTCAGAAAATAGAACCCACTTCAGAAAAAAAAGAAAAAAAACGAAACGAAACAAAAAGAAAAAGAGAGTAAAAACTCTAACGCAGCAGCAGCTCCGTTAGAAAAAGTAGGTTTTCAAAATTTATAAAATTAAGTAGTCACTAAAAAGTTATTAATAGATCATAATAAATATTTGTTCCGAATCACGTTCATATTGGTCTGAAATTAGGCTTTTTATAGCCAAAATAAGAACGAAAATGACATATGTTACCGAAAGTATTTATATAGAAAGTTATAATAGATCATAGTACCTAAATATTGGTTTCAAATTTCGTAGCTATTGGTTGAAAATTTAAAATTTTATAGCCATAACAAAAACGAAAATATACCGAAAGCACCGTACGGCTGATCGGTAACAAAATCAATGAGTTAGGTACCGTGGTAACAAGAAATTGGCTTATGTATGTATTTAATATGGATTTGAATTATTAATGCCAAAATTCTCCTTGAGTTATGAACGAAAAGATTTTCAACAGAAACCCTACTTAAAAATGCTCTAAAATGAGAAAAATAACACTTTTTAAATTTCTCCAACATCTTAACAGAATTTTTAGCTTTCTAACCGAGTTAAAAAAAAAGATTATCCATTTGATCCACGTGTGTGTTGCGAGAGTAATTCAATAGTTTTAAATTACCTCAACAAATAAGATAAAATAGAAATATTTATCTTTTATTAAAACAGAATCTCAAATTATTACAAACACTTCAGAATTATACTTATAATTATTTCTTATTACTAGTGAAACCTAATATCCATAACAGCTAGTATGAACCCTAACATTTCTACTTGACTGTAGGTTTAGGAATGATCATGTCTTCAAAAAGAAGATACGACATCACTTTCGTTTCCTTTGTTTCAATCAAATATGGCCGACCAAAAAGGTGGCGTGATATAGAACATCCGCCAAATATGATGACACATTATAGTCAGCATATCTGGTGGTGTCTGATCGTGAGAAGCTAGGTTAGATATAGACAGCTATTATTCCGAGAATTAGGAATAATAGTTGTCTATAATTTGTTCGACACGTTTTTGTAGACGAACTGAATCGTCTGCAAAAACGGGACGGAACAAAGGTCCCCGGGCGAAAGAAAGCCCGAAGCTCCTGCTTCGTCAAATTTTGTGTTCCTAAAAGTTTACCTTTTATTAATTATATTGTTAATTCTAGTTACAAAACAATGTTATTTATATCACAAATATTTCTTAATCTTACGTTGCGGAATTGATCATCGCCTAAAATATAAAATTTAGCATTTGAGCATAGAAATTTATTACTGCAAATTGACTTAACGGATATAATTTGGCATAATCAAATTTATTATGCTTTTTAATGTTAACTTATTATATTTTATTACAAGAATAGACTTAAAATTATGGACCATTAACGATGTATTGCTCCCAATGCCAAATCGTTTATCTGATTGTGCGCATTGATAGCAACACAATTTACCTTAAGGTTTTATGTAGACCAATATGGCTACTACAAGTGTTAATAAACCACACCAACCTATTAGCAGTAGGTGTACAGTGTTTATTGTATCCTGATATCCCAAATCAGGAATTTTCAGTTCCTCTGATTTTAGTCTCTCTTCGAATTTGTGAATCGGAGTTATTGGTGAGATGTACGGTACGTTGTCATGCCATTTATTATTATAGGCAATTGAAATGTTCGGGAATTTGAACGATTGATGTAGTCCAAAATCAAGTTCCATAAATTGATACTTCGTCCAAACTAGCGGTAGATGATGTTCAATAAGGATTTTCTTCTCTGGATTATTTATACAGGGGAATCCTGCCGGGATGATTGTTTCGGCGTTGTTTTCTCCTTGTAACTGTTGAATTTCTACTATACACGGGACTGTTAGTAGAGTTGCTCCAGGCCATGAATCATTGATAGTTATACTTGTGCTCGTTTTTGTAATCGTATTGACTGATATTAGTGGGTTTTTTGCATTTGTGATCGCAAACTGGTTCATTTCGATTTGTTTGATTACGATCTCATCATGATTTGTTTCGCATTTAAACGTGCATTTCTTTATTATCTCTTCATAATTCATTCCTTGAAATAATGCTCTTGCACAATTGCCCTTGTTGTTGGTTGTACGGTCATGTGGGAGAAAACATAATAGGCTATGTTTGCCACAAAGGTCGATATCCGTTCCCGTTATAATTCTTATGGACCTGTCGAATTTGTTGTGTGATAAGATCGAAGGTTCTTGATCCCAGGAGTAAATTTTATTATCATGGGTACGAAATGCTAATGGAATGAAGTTATACAGGTCGTATTTCGCGTGAAGATTTTGGAGTGGGATTTTTATTTCTGTCTCTATTTTATTTCCTGTTACGTAACAATTTACTAATTTTGTTCGGTAATAAGACTGGATTGATTTTTCGTCTAGGATTACTGCGAAATTTGATTTTTCAGCTAATTTCTTTATTTTCATCAGGTCTTCTTTTAGAGTTGTTTTGTTAATGATCGCCGCTGGTAGATGGTTGTTTTTACAAGAGAGGAATAAATGGCTGAGTTTAGCATTTTCAGTAACTAAACTAGCATGAAGAGTTCTGGCTGTGTCGAAAATGAGTTCTCTTCTGGCTTCAATGATTATTTCATTATTCTGATTCTGGATCGCATCTTTTAATGCCTGAACGTTTTCTTTTAAAATTTTGGAATTGTCAAATTCTACCTTTTTGAAATTTTTAATGTCTTTTGTGATATTTAATAATTCGGCATGATTTTCTATCACGGATTATCGTAGTTTTTCATATTGGGTTTTTAGGTTTTTCTCATTTTCAATGAAGTCGTTTCCTTGTGATAGTGTCATGACATTGCAACACCATGTCTCAAAGTCACCGAGAATCTGTATGCCACGTTTCGTTTGTTTTGAAGGTTCTCTGTCGAATTCCTTGATTATGGCTTCGTTAATTTGCTGAATTTCCGTAATCAAGTCTAGGATTTGTAATATATTTTTCTATCTTTGTATGCACCATGTATTCTCTCTGGATGTGCAACTTTGCAGTTTATTAATTTCTTCTAGCCATTCCAGTGTTTCTATGGTCTGTCTTCTTGGAATTTTCAGACTATACAATATAGGAATTGTTTTCTCATAGGCCTTGCTGAATTTGTTCAGCTCGAAATAAGCTCCTGACGATGCACTAATCTTCATTTTTAAGCTTGTGTTCCCTGTTTCGATTGTAAGTGTGGTAAATATGATAAAAACGATAACGGCGTGATTTATCATCTTGTAGTCTGAAATCATTACAAATCACATGAAATTTTGCTGTTAAACGCAGTATTATATTTGTCGGTACATTATTTAGTTATCATTTTACGCGAAGGAAAGGTAAATTGCAAAAAATGTATATCGATGCACAATATTTTCTTGATTTTTATTTCTTTCTCATAAAAATCTACATATGTGTGGAAATTACTACATCTGTGTTAGTGTGGGACTCCGGAATTTGGTTTGCACTACTACCATCAAGGGTAGGTCTTGGGAGATGGCGTACTCCAATATATTTCGATTGTTCAGCAAGAATTCATCTTGCTTTACAACTCGGATATATATGGAGGTATCGCAGTCTTCTTGGTGTATTCGATCTTTGGGTTCGTTTCGATTTTCTTCGTCCTCGTCTATCTTTAGCTGTATAATTTTGAGTTCCTATTATTTATAAGATTTATTGTTGTTTTTTTTTTATTTTTTTTATTTTTTTTTGTTTCTTTGTTTTTGCGTTTTTATGAAACTTAGTAAGGACTTATTTTACGAATTTAATAAGATAATGAGTCTGGGTACTGATCGCACTAGTGAGGACGTCCTTCAAGATGTCCCTATGTATCCAACTCCGGCTGAGTTGCACAGGTTACCAAAATTCATGGTTCCAGATAATGGGATGGTTGAGACTTCGGAAAGTTTTATGCTCACGCAAGTTTCTCTTCCATATCTGCGTTGCTGGTCTCCACGCTGTCCGTGTCTTTTTACTGGGGTGGTAGGCCTCTGGAAAATTTTCAAGGCTCTACATTCCTTTCTATCCGCTGATTACAGTCCAACCGGAGTGGATGCATATCGGAAGAATTTTCCTGGCGACTCCTTAAATACCTCATTTGGATCGTGGAGGCATGTGATGCCTCAGAGTTTGTGTGAGTGCTGCCTGCAGTCCATGGTTCAATTGGCTTCCCAATTCAGTTTCCTCTTCCCAGAGGCAAGCCTGTGGAGATGGGAAGGATCCGTGGTTTGTTTTTCGACTTTTGATGTAAACCCTTCTGATATTACTGGGTATGCCGTTGGTTTGAATCTTCTGACTTCCATCATACTGTCGAAGCAACCTCTCAATTTTGGTGCTAAAGTTCGTTTTGCCGTTACCAACACTGCCTATGCCAATACTATTATGGATAGGTCGCAATTTCAACATCTGGTCGACTACTTTGTTCGTTTCTATCGGCGGAAGATTGAAATTAATGATACTCATTATATTGAAGTTTTGCGCCTTTTGGAGCCGTCGGAGAAACTGACCATTTCACATGATCGCCGAGTTCTGCGAGGGGCTGATCCGAGAAGTGAGCCCAGTGCTGAACCAAGTAAAATGATTGTGTCCAATCGGTGCATGTTCCTGGTTCCTCGACGTCAGCGTTTCAGGCGTTGCTCCGTTTCTCCGGAGACTGAACCCAATGATCATCTCGAAAGAGCAGTGCAGGGTGAGGTCAAGCCAGAGGCTGAAGAGACTTCTCCTCAAGATGTAGATTGGTAGATTGGTGAGTAAAAAAAAATTTTTTAAATATGTTTTTTTTTTTGTGGGAGAAATAATTACGTGAATGGTCCTTACAATATACCTTATCTATAGTTATTATGAATTAGGTTACAAATATTATTATACAATGGTTCGGGTGGTGGTTCAGAGTATCTTTTTACGTATTCCTCCAAACTTAACTCACTCGGGTTTCTAATATTTTGTGAAAAGGGTTGGGTAGGTAGAGACAAAGGTTGTTTATTACTTTTTCCCTCATCACACCTACTGAACAAGTTGATTTCTTCCAAATGTTGTTTTTGGGTAATCAATTGGATTTTTCGTAAAGTTATTCTTTTCTTTTCTGGGTCTTTCAATTCAAATTTCTTTCTCCATTCTGAACTATCTTTTCCTTTTAGTAAAGCTTCTTCAGTAAATGTTACCTTTTTATTGTTTTTATATTTATTGCTAGATTTCTTTAAAATTCCTTTTCGTGGTCTTCATCTTGGACGTTTGACAATGATTTTAATTTTGTCTTCTGATTCCTTTTCTTCAGAGCTCTTTTCCTTCTTTGGTCTACCTCTTTTTCTCTTTGGATTAGAACTAATTTCTTCAGATTCTGAGTTATCGGATATAGTGGCTTCAATATTTGATGGTAAGTTAGCATCACAACGGGCATTATAAGGTGTAAGTCTTCTTATATGCACTGTGTCGTCTGTACTATTTCCATCGTTGGAGATTATACGAACAATATAATTTAGATCTGAAACTTTTCTCACTATTCTATATGGTCCTAGAAATTTTGGTTTGCCTTTTCCGTAATTTACCGGTGCTTTCAAAAGAACTAAATCATTAGTTTCATAGGAGATTTCTTTTCTTCCCTTATTATAACGTTCTGAATATTTTATTGCGTTTTCTTTATCGAAACTCGGGATTGTTTTTCGTATTTTATTTGCTTCACTTATCTGTTCTTCTCTGTTTTTGCTGATAAGTGGTGATGGGATAATTAAATTTATAGGGGGTTCTCCTTTATAACCGTGCATAAGATAAAATGGATCGTGATTATTTAATCCTTCGATAGGTGTCATGTTATAGGTCAAGGCTACGTTATGCACATGGTCTGGCCATTCTTCACTATCGGTACTCTCGTATTTTGCTAACATTTTTTTTATCGTTCCGTTCATTTTCTCTACTTGTCCTTGAGTTTGCGGTGAATATGATGTTGAGTAGTATATTTTAATACCGTTATTTTTACAATAATTTTGCACGTATTCGTTTGAAAAATGAGTTCCATTATCACACGTAATCTTCGTTGGTTTTCCGTAATGACGTACGATTTCTTTCAAGAATTTAATCACTGAATGCGCGTTTGGTTGAGTTACTGCTTTAGTCCAACAGTATTTTGTTGCTTTATCTATTCCTACTATGACAAATTTCTTTTCGTTAATTGTGTTGAATTTTCCGATAAAATCAATTTGGATATGTGCGAGTGGTATGCATTCTTCAGGATTAATTGGTTTTAAATATCCAAATTTTTCGTTAATGTTTTTATTAACTTGGCACTGATGGCACGAACGTACATGTCTCGAGACTATTTTAGGCATTTGCGTGAAATAGTATCGAGCACGCGTTTTGGCAAGAGTTTTACAAATTCCAAAATGTCATCCCCCGCTTTGACTCTCATGACATATATTTAATATTTGAGGTATGAGGGAGTCTGGAATTACTGGTATGGCATAGTGATATATAGAGTTATCACTATTTTTCCATAGGATTCCATTTTCATCAAGGAAGAATGGATTCAAATTGCGTGATTTTCTTACTTTTAAATTCTTTCTGTCTGCAAAAATGGGACGGAACAGTGTGCATATGTTTTTTTTTTATTTTTATGCTTGATCCACCATGAGCACCGATTTTAATGAACTCTTTCTTACATGATTGAGTTTGATCCGACGACGGTTCATTCAATTTTCTCTAGAATCGACGAGATAGTTTTCGTGTTTTCTTTAAAAAACTATTTGTTTTATAACAAAATCGCCGCTAAGCCTAATGTAATTTTCAATATTTTTTTCAGTGAACCGAAAAAGTATAATTACTAAAACATTTTTTTACAAAAACAAAAAATAAAAAATAAGTGCTCCAAAATGAGAAAAATAATGCTAAACTGACGATTATTTTTCAAAAAGTAAAACAAACTTAACAAAAAAAAGACACATTAAAATACCGATGGCACGCCAGTTAGAAAGGTAGATTTCGTCTGGAATAGACAGAGTAAAATTTCAAATTATGTAAGATGGACCAAATTCGCTCACTGTTTCCAAATAGCGGCTATTTGAATTTCAAAGTAGACAGTGTGGTCAGGACGTAATTTTTCAGGGATGGGGACGAAATTTAGCTTGTGCGTGCTTTTAATCTATATCTCAGTTAAGTTCAAAGATGGGTCAAATCGGCCCATTCGTTTCCGAATAACAGCTTTTTGTAGTTTTCATTATGTACAAAATTCTCAATACATAACTACATACATAATGATTAACGCAACCCGCAATACACGTACTTTATAATTTTTGTCTATTCTAAGCGAAATCTACCTTTCCGAATGGTGTGCTATGCGATTTTTTTTTTTGTTTTTTGTTTTTAAATTGGTTCTATTTTTTGAAGGTAGGTATTTTAGAAAGAAAAATAGGTAACTGCCTCATTTTCTTACTTAGAAGTTGAAAAATGAATATAGAAGTCAAAATGTATGAAAAAAAAAAAATTAGCATACCTATCGTACCTACCGATATTTTTCATCAGTACGTAATTTAACTGCAGGAACTATGTAGGTAGTTTGTATTACGTAAGCAGACCCCTGCATCATATTTCATGCTCGCTCGAACATGGTGCCCCAACATAACAGTGGAAATGATCTTTCAACTTATATAATTTCTTCATCGTTTAAATTGCACAAATTCGTTCGCTCATGAGTGAAAGAAAACAAATTAAAAATTTTCCCGCGTATGGCTTTTTTGCGTCAGAAATGTTTTTTTCAATCAAAAGTTTATCGAACGTTATATGTTTTCGGATACAGAGTGATGAACGTAGGTGATCTATGTTTTTGTTTTTTATTTTTCACTCGGTGAATATCTCACGTGAGTAGAAGGGAGTCCCTCCTCCAATGAAAGGGGTCGAAGGTGACGAACGATGGTTATCATTGGTGGAAATATTCGATCACGATCGACTTGAAAATAATTAATTCGTGTGTCTATCCATTAAAAGTTCTTATAAATAAGACGTGAACTTGCGAAAAAATCGCAAAAACTACTACCACTTACTGTGAAATGAAAGTAGTAACGGGAAAGATAACGAAGTTTTAATTCATTACTCCTTTGAATACATTTCGTACTTTTTAATACGTTCTAATCTCGGTTTTTAGTCAATTTTTTTGTTAAATTCATCATCATGGTTCGATCAAACATCGAAGTAAGTTTTTTTCACACGTGCTTGTTTTTCTTTTTTTTTTTTTTTTTTTTTTTTTTTTAATTTAATGTAATAAATTTTTAAGTTTATAGTGTGAGTGTAATTGAAGGGGTTCAAAGACTAAAGAGATGTACATATAAGTGAAAAAATTCGTTATAAATCTATGCAATCGATCGTTTCTATTCGCTCCTTTTGAAATAGGAACAGTTTAATTAGTACTCGATACAATAATTTCATCTATTTATGTCAATTTAGTCTATTTTGTCACTTATATCCATAGGCTTCTGAACCTTTTTAATTCAGTCCAGCAGGAAAACATAAGAAACTTATAAAATATATTCTAATTTCTGATGATTCCTATCAAAAAAATCGATTTCTACGTAATTTCGGAACTCAAAAATAGAACCTTTTCGTATACTGTGTGCAGCTATTTTTTGAAGAACTTGAACAAAATTATTTATATTTTTCAAATTTGAAAATGCTTTATATCGGATATTTCAAAGAATGTTATTAGTCCAAAATTCAAATACTCTAACTTCTTTTTTTTTTTTTTCAAAACTATTATTCCATTTCTTTAGACTGTTTTCCTTCAGTATGTTCCCCCTCGCCGATAATGACGAACTCGGCATAAAGTAGGAGAGGATTAGTTAGGTATTTTCTCGAAACTTAAACTATGCGCAAAAAGTAAATCTTTTAAACTTTTTTTTCTGTTTCGTTGGCAAATTTGTATTCTACTCACTCCTATAAACCTCAACGCTAGTTCAAAATCCCCGAAAAAATTTCTGCTCTCCCTATTTATACTGAAAATAAGAATTTTCTTTTCTCACTTCATCTAAAAAACATTTTGTATTACATGCTCTGAAAACTTTTCTAATCATGTCTTCACATATTTGCTTCTCGATGAAACTATTCATCATTATATACATACACCAGCCGCCCCTTTGGGGCTCAAGGACAGTCTGGATCTAGAAATGGACATTAAGTTTTAATTCGTGTGTATATAACTATAGATACTACCCAAAAAAATAGACATTCAATTTGAAATGGGCAGCTTAAAAAACCCCAGTGCCTCTATTAATTTCTTTATTTCAATAGTTTGAAAAGATATGCATAGCCAGTGATGAGCTCATTGCATACACGCAACATACTCTCAGGAAAAATCAAAAATTTTTAGAATAAACGTGACAAACTCTCAACAAGTTCTTCAAAACAATTTTTGGTTCCAAAATTTTAAATGTTCAGCTCTTTCTGATTTTGATTATTCTCTAAAAATAAGTATCAGATTTTCTTTTCCATTCCTCTCAAGTATGTTTTAAGATCATGGATGTTTAACGGGGTCATAACTGCATACAGCAAAGATGAAATGTGGTATTATAGAGCGAGAAAAGAATGAGACAATCGTGAAAGGAGAGACAGAAATGGAATAGTATATTACACGACTAGGAATAAAAGTGAATAATTTCTCAACAAGTGCAAGGACACAAGCACGAGCTGCAGAGAGAGCGATGATTGCATAAGTAGATAAATTGCTCGCTCCTATCAAGTTGTGTATAATATTTTTTGCATCGAGTGCATGGAATGCTGTATTTGGGTCAGGGGCAATAAAAGCTGCAGATTGCTGGGTCGAATCCTCATAATAGCCGACAGAATTTTCAAGAAAAAAATAATTGATTTAATTTAAGTGAAAGAAAATTAGACTTTTAAAGGAGTGCGATGAAAATTGAGGAACCAATTATCCACGAAAAAAAAAAAAAAACGAAAGTGCGAGAAAAAAAATTAAAGAGTAAGAAAAATAAATTAAGGTGCGTAAAAAGGAAGAGATTCCAAAATTGGCCACTTCTATCACTCTATACCTGCTGCCTCAAAAGTATAACATTTTGTGCACGTGTTGCAGAAAATGTTTTTCGTTTCTCTTTTATTCTATCCTTTGTTAATTTTTCAATACACGCCGATTAAAGGCTTCAGCACTCTGGTACGTTACTTAGACGAGTTATCGAAGTGGTCAAATTTGCTGGATAAATTTGAACGCACGCAATGCCTTAATAATGCACCTAAGTAACGCATCAGTGTGCTGAGCCTTAAATGTATGATGTATTTTTGTTCATGAACAATACGTTCATTTTACTGTATTACTCAGACATTATGGACTGATCATAAGCTGCCTATTTTTACGGGTAAAAAGTGAGCTTTCTACAGGACGGTATATATACTCGTTGATTTATTCTTCATGATCCAATATGTAAAAAATTTACTAAAGAGAACCATTGCGTTTGGTTTATACTTTCTTTTGATCTATTCTCCAAAAATTGAAATATCCAAACTTTAAAAAATATGCAGATTAGAGATTAGAGAATTGAGAATTGAGTTTAAACCCTCCTTAATGGTAAAATAGTCATTTCAGATTGGTTCAGCAGTTGTCAAGTTTACCCTTTCTACACCAACATACTGAACACGTTTGTATACGTTTAGTATAAATTTAGATGCTCTTGGTGAAGTAGGTCAAGTACATACGTGTTAGAATGGTTGCATACCCAGCTGCAAATTTAACATGGGGAGAACAATGAGAATTTTTCCAAAAATTGGTACCTATTTTCTGTCCTTCCAACTGAAATAACTCAAAAACTAATGAGGATTGAGGCAAAAAATTCTAAGCTTTTCTAAAAAAATGCCTTTTTTTCCAACATTTTCCGTACGAAATATTGTATTCTTTATTCGACTTTTTTTCAATGCCACAAGGGAATGGCACATTAGCATAACAACATTTGTGCCGCGAATTTGAAAACAAAACTGCAGCTAGGTGTACAACTACTCCAACAAGCATATACTCAAACTACAATGGTATACTGTACCACCACCAGGAATTCTAACGTTCACACCGCTAACACCTTGCAGTCTTTGTAAATACAGATGTGTACATATAGTACATATATTTTCATGCGATATTTAAAATATTTGAGATGCATTTCCTTCCACTCTCACGGCTCACATTCGTTTTGTTCCATATTTAAAATGTAAATACGTCCCCAGTGTTTCCCCTTCATTCGGGAGAGAGCGAATTTTAGGAATTTTCACCGGAAATTTTTTCTTTGTCACCGTTACCTCGTCTGGAATTTTACTTTAAATTTTTTTCCTCCTTTAAAAAAATGATTCAGTCGCCATAGTAATCTGCGAATTTTTCGTTGTTGAAGGAACGTCGACGAGGGAGAGTTGATTTATTTCTCTCAGTCTCCGAAAAGAATGCTGACTGAAAAATTCATTGTACGAATCGTCCGCAGTATCACTTGCATCCTTCTCGAAAACCGCAGGTCTGAGACGTTGCTAGTGGTAAAATATCGTCTCTTATTTAGTTCACTCGATGTATTGTTTTACGCTTCGATTACGAGCAAAACTTTTGAAGAGAAATTTAGCGACTGAACTTCTTTTTTTCTCGCATTATATAGGTAACAGCGCTGCCAGATGTCCGGATTTCTCAGGAAAAATCCGGAATTTTGATGTTTGAAAAAAAAGTTCGAAAATTTGACCTGATTTCTTCGAAATCCGGATTTTTTTTTATCCAGTCCGGAATTTTGAAAAAATTTGGAAGCCTATTTTAAGACAAAAAACAAATATCTTATTTATTTCAAATTCTAAGAATACCTAATCACACCTACTACCCTCTGCCACTGCATCTTCCTCTTCAGTAAAATCAGTATTAATATCAATATTATTATTAGAAGAACTAGAATTCATTTTGAAGTTGGAACTAGTAGTCTAGTAAAAATGTAAATTACTTTGACCATATACTAGATAAACTGGCCCTGTACGATGCTTCCCATTAAAGCAGTGATAAATACGGAGTGTGACGTCACATTGTGACAAGAAGTTGTTTTACCAAGGTTATACTGTTGTTATTTCCAGGTTTTTGAAGTTGATTTTAACTAGGTTGGAGTTTTTTTTTTTTTTTAAATTGTACGTAATCATTTCTTTTTTTTTTTTATTAAAAAATTCATTTCAGAAGAAAAAATAAAATATTTTTGATCTATTTTTCTTCAAAAAACCTTGTGGGATTTAACATGTATTTTCCACATTGTGACGTCATTTATGTGTGCTTCAATTTCCATTGCCATAGCCAGTCTATCTAGTATATAGTCGAAGGTAAATTACTTGTTCCTTTTTACAAGAAAAAAACTTTCATTTAAGAACAGAATGTTAATTGATAATATTGATAATTAATAAACTGATTATTGAATTACTGAATGCAATCATAAAGCAAACATTGGAAAAACCACAAATCGCTGTTAATAACCTTTTTTTTTTTTTTTGGTCATGAGAGGCAAACTGGCACATTCGGATTTGTCCGGAATTTCATTTACGTCTTATCACTGTCAGGAACCGGATTTTTGAAAAAAATTTACATTAACCTTTTAGGCTAGGCTTCCAGTTCCTGAGTTCACAGGTAAATTACCAATGAAAAGTTAAATATGATGGATTTTAGATTTTTTTACCGCGAAAAAGATGCTATTGTTGAGGAGTTTTCAAAATAAATCTGAACATTAGCACGGTGAATATTGTTGCTTGAGTGTTTGGTAACTGAGAAAGATGATCGAACGTCTCTCCATCAAGGGAAGTGATATTATATTTTTTCTTGCAACGCATACACAAAAGAACGAGTTTTACACGCATATTCAGCAAATGTAAACAAACAAATTTTTGGCCTGTGAAGTAAACGATAAATTTACAATTTCTCGCGCAGTGTGTAAAGTACACTTTACACACTCTTGCGCATTCCAATCCTGCGCAACAAGGCGTAAAATATTCGAACGTATAATCATTTTGATATTGTTATTTAATTATTTTGTGAAAAACTATTCGTTAAGTTGCCAATCTAATGAAACACAACATTTCAATTTTCAAAAAAAAAAATGTCTCAAATGATTTCTCAGCGTCTAATTAAGTTTATGAGCTGGGATTTATAATGATCAAAAGTGTATAAAATTTAAAAAATTTCCATATAATTTTTTAATTATCTTGAGCTATTTAACAGCAAATAAATGGAAAAAACGCAAAACAATAGGAGATTTGCCATATTTTGGAATCTAGAAACTTCTCCTCTTTCCCTCAATGATTCCTCAATCGCTATTTAAGCTAGAGATCTGAAAATGGTATCTTTGAAAAGATGAGAAAATTTATCTGTATTTAGTTTTTGTTTAATTTTTTAATCATCTTTAACAATTTGAAAATAAACAAATGAAAAAAACGCAAATTAATGGAAAAAATGTTTTTTTGAAAATAAGAAACCTCTCCTCTTTTACTCAATTATCCCTCAGCCCCTGTTTAAGCCAAAAATCTAGGATTAGCACTACTAGAATGAGGAAATAATTTATTTGAAACTACTTTCCTTATAATTTGTTAATTGTTCCTAGCTGTTTGAAAATAAACAAACAAAAAAATGCAAAATAATGGAAAACTTGCCATTTTTGTGTTTTTTCAGCCATAATTTCTAAAATTTATTTCCTTTGAGTTTTTTTTCATTAGGAATGAGGTTGTTGCTATACTTTATTTTTGTGCATTAGTTGCAAAAAGTATCGTGTGTGACAGGTGCTTGTGGGCTATTTTAACTTGTGTCAAGTTTGCAGCACTTGCATTCAGCTCGTCTGCAAATTCTTCACACTCGGTAAAACAATAGCCCACATTACACACTAGTCACACAATATACTATTTATCATCAGATTTCACTAAAAACGTAGGTAGTCATTTTGAGTGAGTTGGTGGCAAGTGAAAATATTAGAAAAAAACTCAAACTCGTTTTTTCAAGATAATTTTTTCCTTTTCAATTTTACAATACAAATAGGTCTTTACAAAAAATAAAGCCTGTAAATTTCTCTACAAAAAAGGTTCCCTACAATTTTTTCATAGGGTCAACAATAATGTCGTCGTTGCATAAAGTATATACGGTGTGCACCGAGGAGGAAATGTACTATTGTGGCATATTTTAAAACCTTATTTTGTGGAGTGAGACTTTTCCAGCGTTCATTTACCGAAAAACAATTATGTTGACGTTCTAAAACATTTGCACCCATATTCACGAACGTCACTTTAACCTCCCTTTACTTAAACTTCTCTTTAAAACGATGTGCTAAATAATTTCGTTTTGAACAATGAGGTACCTAACGTTGTATTTTTATATGAGGAACCTCATAAGAGAATCCACTGTTACCACATTTTTAAACACAAAATTGTGTGAGAAATGGTTTTAAAGTAAGGTTTAAGTAAAGGGAGGTTAAAGTAACGTTCGTGGATAAGGGTGCGTTTTCTACAACTTTTCAACCGTCTTTATGTCGTAGGCCATGAAGTATATACAAGTTGAAAATTAACGATCCCTTCATTCGATTACCTAGCTAAGTCGAAATTCATTTTTCTGTTTGTAGTTATAATTTTATACTATTGCAGTCCTTGAACCCTACTGCTCGTGAGTTTTAATCTAGATACTATTATTTATTTTTTTTTTTTTATATTTTAAATCCAATTAAGAAAGACGTAAAGGGGTGTAACAGTGTAAGGATGTCAAAACCTCGTGGGAAGGACGAGAATAAAAATATGAGGGGGAAAATTTCAAAGATTTTAGAATGATACCTACTTATCCTTTAATCCTTTTCTAAATGGTAATTTAGAATGTTTTAGATTTTTTTTTGGGGGGGGCAATGTAAGGATCGGAGAAGGAGGAGTATTTTCAAAAAACAGTTTCCACTCTGCCTTTCCAAATTCTTGCCTAAGTGGAATTTGTGTTAAATCGAATTGCATAGCTGATGATCAATTGGCAATCGGGTATCATCAAACATTTTGGTATCTGTTTGATGATATTGATCAATTTTTAAAGTTCCTTATTCTATGAGATCTTTAATTTTACAAAAATATATTTTGAAGAAGTTGAATTAGCATTCAGAAATTTAATAAATATTTCATTTTTGGGTTGAACTGTTCGTTGACAATATTGTAGAAAGCATCCCTGAAAACAGTTTGGCCTAAATATTTCCTCGTCCTTCGAGAATAAAATTCTCTTTTAAAATTATTCCAAAATTTTTGGTTTTTCAGCGAAAATTAAATAAATCTTTTTCATTCTTCGATTAAGAATACTTTTCTTTCTCAACAGTCATACTAAAATTAATTAGTTTACAAAATTTTCAGTTAATTTTTTTTTTTTTTTATTAGAATAAATTAGTCACATACGTAAATGCAATTCATATTTTCTTGATTTCTGTCGAAACTTTTTCTTCCTAATGTTTGAGAGCATTGTTTCTGAAATTTTCGAACGAATGCAAAAACTTCCATTAATAAAGTTTTGTTGCAGAACGTAGATACTTTGGTTTTTAAATGCCATTCGATATAAGACAAAATTGCCCTCGCTCCCGTTGAAAATTTACATTGGTAGGTACTCTGAAATACACGATTACTGACAAAAACTTCGACAACACTTTTCAATTCAATTAATTCTTTTTAAATTTCATATTATTGGAAAATCTTCGAACAACTCGTAGGAATTTTCATAGTTCCTCCTGAGAGATAAGCATGAAACTTTTTAATTGATGGTCTAGTTAGGTTCTTGTAAAAATTTTTAATAAATTTGTTCATCAGTATATCATCAACTAGCAGAAGCGAGAATAACATTATTTTTATTTTTAGTCACGACTGTCCTTTTAAAGGGACTTCTATAAAAAAAAAAGTAAAGACAGCGTTTTTGTTTTTTTTTTTTTTTGTGCGGTAAATGTAAAGTAGTAGGTATCTACGTAGGCATAAAAGTGACAACATTTTATTTTTTATGAGTACCTATCACATCAGTTAACTTCACAGCACCATTAAATAAGTAGAACATTTAGCACAGATGTGGCCTTATCGAGTCAAAGCCTAACCCTTGAGAAAATGATGTTAAGCTTACAAATGTAAGAACTGTAACAGTTTTTAGGGAGTAAAAGCCTTCAGACCACAAGGTTTAAGTTGAAAGTATTTCATAATATACCTACTTACGATATCGAATGAATTTTGGGTGTGAGCTAGGATCCATTTCTTAGACTACCTATTTCTTTCTAGCTAAAACCTTGTCTGTAAATTTTAGGCCACCATTCATAGTTGACGCTAACCCTGAGCTAAGTGTTAACTAACCTAAGGGCCTGTTTTCAAACTGTAGAGAAGCTACGAAAAAAAAAAAAATAGTCAGCATTTGGGTGACAAACTACAGCAAAGTTATGAAAAGTACCTAATTGTGCCGAAAAATATACCCAAGAGTTGCAAGTTTGAAACGCATCTTTGAATTAGTTATCACTTAGTTTAGGGTTATAGTATGTACTGTGAATACCGGCCTTAGTTATAATGCCTGAAAACGGACTCCAGGATTAGTGATGAAAAATTATACATTTTCATGCTGCACAAACATCAATTATGGGAAAGTAAAGAAATAATATCTTTTTTTTTTTTTTTCGAATTACCTAATACATTGTCAAGTCAATGTTATTTAACTCACTTTAGCCCTGCTGATTTCGATTTTATAGAAAAAACTATACCTACTTCCAGTGTAGAAAACTTTTCAGCCTCGTGATTTATCTTTGACTCACGAGCCTTACTTTTTTTGAGGGAGAGGAGGGGTCGTCGTCCGTCGATCCTACTTACTACCTTTTCACTAAAATCAGTTTTTCTGTCCACCACGAGGCCATAACACCGGTTCGTAGATTATTTCTTCTACAATGAGACTTTTCCGGTAAAGAGAAATTTTGTTTATTCTTCTCTTCGGGCAATTTGTCTGTCGTCCTGAAATGGGTATGTCTTTGTTTTCTTCCTCTCCAGTTTGTCATTCAAACATTTCAAACCCTTGAACAGTAAATTTTACATTTGCATTAGTACTTAGTGCATTTTATGAGCATCTGAAAGGCTTCTAGGTACCTTGGTATGCACCGCATATTCTTTTCGATTTTCGTATCAAGTTTATTAGGCTTAGAGTGTTAATTGAAGTAAGTTCGAAATACTGTGTACCTAAACATTTCTTAAGCGACAAAATTCTTTCGCAATGCAAAAATCCTTTGCCCAACAAATAGGGGAAAGTGAACATTGTAGCTATATGTAACCATTTCAGCCTACGAATGTAGGTAAGCGAATTAACATCGAGTTACGTACTTTTTATTTAATGTAGGTACGTGCAAATTTTATACGTAGGAACTATATTCCACGTTTACCGAAGATTTTTCATGTTCATAACTGCTGGAACAGCTATATATTTTGTTTCGTAAAGTATTTGGCCGACTGAGAAACTGCGCCCACAAAAGAGGAACGTCAAATTTTATTCGAATTTCGTGTAACTTTCACGCGAATTGAACTGATTTTTGTGGATTTTACGACAATTTTCCTTAAAATATGTTGAGATTAGGTATTTCGAAAAATGTAGCATTTTTAGAAATTTATGTAACAAAAATTTTGCGGTTCCTTCAACTTCTAATCTGTACGAGTGCCGTGCCTGTGCCTAAAAAAAGATAAGAGCAAAAACAGATAGGTAATCGCCATTTTAAATCATGAAAAAAGCGTCATGAATACAAACTTGGCATTGGCTGGTTGTTTGCAATATCTTTCAAATAAAATTTCCACCCATCGCCCCTCCAATGAATGCTTTCCCGCTGTTTGCCAGATAAATGTAAAAAGAATGTAGGCTAGAATTTTGAACCAACGATTCTACATTCAGCAAAAACAATGTTGAAAGTAAAAAAAACACTATATTATTAATTCTTTAGGTGTGTAGGTAGGTAAGTATTTAATTTTAAATTATTATTATTATTATTTGTGGCGACTTCCTACCAGTGATGACAGGTGTATTACTACACTGGCTGGTAGGTTGTGTGGCTTATCCCCACATCATGTAGGACAAACATATACTTTTGGTCAGGGGCTATTGGTACATTACCACTAGTCTAATTTTATTACTGAGTTAGGCTCACACACACGAGGTCAATTTGTAGACATGTGCATGCGCTAACCTCCATGCTCTGCATTATTATTATTATATTTTTGAGAATTTAGTCTATTTTCACCAACTGGTTTTCGAAGAAAATCTATATATTAAAATTGATTCTATATTAAGACCCAGGGTCGTGGGTAGGTTTATTATTCTATTTCTGGTGTAAATACTAACTTTTCATGCTTAACATTCAACTCTATCTCCTCTAATTTTATTTGTGTTGACTTCAAACTGGCACTGACACCATTGGATTTCTCGTTGAATTTAGAACAGGGAGAGGAAAAGGTGTAGACGCATATTGCTGTTCAACAAAAAGCATCATTTTGTGGAGTTATAAACATCGTGTTTCAAGTAGATATGTGTTGATATGGTTTATGACATCATGCACTTCTTAGTGCGAACAGAGTATAGGCTTGTCTACTTTTACATCGGTATGTCTTGACATTAAAAAATACATCAGTCTTACGGAGTTTTACTACTCCAGTACTATATAGTCAAAGCAATTTACAAATAATTGAACTGAAGATGTTTGTGTAACAGTATTGTAAATTCTATTTTGTTTCTGGTATTTTTTGAAAATTTTCTTTCCTTCCTCTTCCTTTTACAAATGATTGAAATGAACATGTTAAACTGGAAAAGTTAAAGAAAAGTTTAGTGGTGTGGGAATACGGATGGCAGTTGAGGGTCAAATCTAACCCCAAAAATACTCACATGCTGACAAATAATTTATCTACAATTAGGCTCTTATTTAAAAATTTTGAACATCCCTCCCAAAAAATACCAATAAAATTAATTAAGCCACTATTAAATTAAATTCCATAAAAAATACTGTTGAATGTTAGTGTAGTATTAATTCTAAAGCAGGCATCGATGACTGGAATCTTAATTATTGCACTAATGAGAAATTTGAATTTTTTACAAATACCACTATCGAAACCTATTATTTAGGTATGTATTGTTTAGGTGATGGTATTGAGTATTATGAGATATTATGGTATATTGGGAAATAATGGTATTGAGTGAAAATGGTTTTAGAGGTTCCGGTATTATTACATTACTTTCAAGGTAAGAGTTTCCAGTATTGGCGTTCGTAGCAGTAAATAGCGTTTCTGTTATCCGTTGTGGTAGTGGGATTCCATCCTTGGAAATCACACTCGAGTATTTTATACTTAAGTGAAGTGAATGTCTAAGAATATGGGTTTCGCGGGCTTTGTCCTCTGCAAAAGTATTTCTAAATGGTTAAACAGAGACTATACCTACGGTATATATACCTGCAGGCAATGTAAACCTACATATTGTTCATTTTTGTGTTTACAGTGCGTCCACAACGGCGACTCGGATGGCCACCCATGCAGCATAATCGATCCTTCGGCGTTGTTGCGGCCCGAAGGTAAATTTTCGTACAAACCGGTGTCGGAGTATCGCGACTACTCGGTCGATGAGAATGATCCGCTGAAAGAACGCGTTCGCCGAACGTACACCCTCATGCATACGCACCAAAACGTGGAATTCGTTAACAGAAAAATGAACGAGTGGGGCCGTTTCGATAAGTTCCAGGCCACCATTATGGATGCGCTGACAAAACTGAACAATCTGGTCGACGAAAGCGACCCGGACGTCGACATTCCCAACATAGTGCACGCCTTCCAGACGGCTGAGCACATTCGTCGAGATTATCCCGAAGACAAATGGTTCCAGCTGACGGGTCTGATTCACGACCTTGGAAAGGTACGCGTTCCTAGTTAACAGTTTCTCATTTGATACCTGAAATTTAGGGGTCCCGAAGCCCAGTGTCGTTCTATAGCCAAAAACACCTTAACGCAGCACCAGCTCCGTTGGAAAAAGTTGGTTTTCGAGAAATAGAAAATTAGTAACCAAAAAGTTATAAATACGTAGATCATAATCGATGACTGTATTAAATTTTGTAACTGTTGGTCTAAAATTAGGTAGGTAGTTAGAAACAATTACCTCTTTCAGAATTGAAATAAAAATTTATTTTTTGGAAGTAGGTACCTACCTATCTTTCGGCTGATCGGCATCAGAATTGCTAGCATGTTGCATTAAATTATAGTTAATATTTTTTGCTAATTTTCTTAGTTGTTAGTACAAAATCAATTATTTTATAGCCAAAATAATATCCAAAACAGCGGCAGCGTAAATATCGTGCGGTCGATCTGCCCCAAAATTAGTAACATGTTAGAATGGATCATAATAAATATTTGTTCCGAATATGTTCATATTGGTCCAAAATTTGGCATTTTATAGCAAAAATAAAAACAAAAATAGTGTTACCCGATAAATTGATGTTAAAAAGAAGCATATGCTCGAGGGAGGGGGTAAAATACCGCGCTACAACACCTTCAATCTCCCCCTCTGACTCAAAAAAATGAAAAAAAAAAAAAAAACCAAAGAATGAGGGAGAAAATTTTGAGGCAGAGTACCTATACCGTAATCTTTAAGAAAGGAGAATGAAAAAGCCTCAAGAAGGATTGAACACCCTATAAAACCGTCCAAAAGCATGAAATCCATGGTATGATATTGTTAGTACTGGCCTCGATAAGCATAGAAGATTAAAAGACGATTTAAACTTGACACGTCCTTGAACATCTTATAATATGTTTATCTTCTTTTCTTTTGAGCTTCTGAGAAAGACTTCAACCCTGCAAACCACCTCATTGAGTACGCCACTAATTTGTGTCCCCTGTTCGTCCAAAAAAATTTATGAAATTTCATTAAAAAACGGCCAACAGGGTGGTATCCAAGGTTAGGTATTAGACTCCCTTCAAGACTGAAACCCTACCCTCCCCAAAAACAAAACAACATTATTCAAATATCAATGTTTTAAACACAAAAAAGACTTACAAATATTTTTTTACTCGTTTAACTTGCAAAATTAATTTATCCATTTTTGACATCGCCGCCATCGGGTACATCCTGCTTACGACCTTGACAGCCACAGAAATTATCGCAAAAGTTGATTCCTAATTTTTGTCTTACACCACGCTACCCCTTCTCCATGATTTCAATCCTGCTTACGCTCTTGCCTTCGTTGATCGCCCGGTCTCATAATGATATCTCCATGAAGAAAAGTCAGTCATTTTAAATTCTCAAAATTGGTGATCGTTGTTAGCACGCGAACGCGCCGAATTCTATCGTTAGGTATTCCTTGTGTATGGTATACCGTATTCATTACTTAGAATATTTTCCAGAGAAAGTAGAAATATTAACCTAGTTCTTTCTGTTAATTAAAATGGGAAAATTTCGGTCCAAAATTATATCTATTCGACGCTTCTGGAGGGAGAGAATCTTAAAATATCGTCAGGTAGTCAGAAAATGCGCCAAAAAGTTTCTTTATTTTTTTAAAGGAAAATTAGAGAAAATAAAGCTTTTTATGATTTTTATGCAAATTTTATTAATTATGCAGTATAATTTCACTAATGAAATACGAAAAGAAGTAGGTAGGTGTACGGTATCTGCTTTTAAAAGGCTAAATTAAAGTTCTATTAATATTATTATCGAAATAAAAACAACTTTTATAATCCCTATAACCTATACTGAAATATGAAAATCTGCTACAGCGTAATTAAAAGAATATATTTAAAGCTTCCACTCGGAGAAATTTTCAATTTTTCTAGAGGTGAAGAGCGAAAGTTTGAAATTTGTGTTCATCTTACTCAGATGGCTGGTGAAATTCTTTATTTATTATTATATCTACTTTCATTATACATGTATACAGGGTGCTCTCTGAGTGGATCTCCATACTTCGTCAGAGGATGGTACCCACCCTACATTGAAAAAAGAAAAAAAGTCATGTAAAATTTTGCCTTTCTACTTGCGGGTATGCAACTATTCATACAGACATTATAATTAATTGCATACCCAGAAGTTTCAAGGCAAAATTATAGAACCGCCTATCACAATCTCCTTTCATTTGTTGAGTCAAGGTGAGAGTTACAGTTTTCGATTGGTGATGGTGACTAACAGCCAGTAAATTTCTTTTTTGATTTTCTGAATTTTCAAATTTTCATAATTTTTTCAATTCTAAGGATAGACCATAAGTGGAGAGGAAGTTTTTTGTCTCAATCGACCAGTTTTCTTTGTACTACCCCTTATGTTAATAATAAATTTTGAGTTATTCAAAAAATATTTTTAATAATTTTAATGCTCTACACTCTCTTTAATTTTGAATATAGATAATTTGTTGACTTAAAATTTTTATCTTTTCTCAATGTATTATCTACTAATTCAGAATGGCGGACCATTTAGTGAGCACCCTGTATATATGCTGTTAATAATTACTAAAAATTGGGATATTTCTGGGAACTTGGTTCTCTTTGGAATTCAGAATTTTGAAAAACATTTTACCTGAATTTCAACTTCTTTATAAATGACGAGATAGGTTCGCTTTGGGAGTATTGAAAGGCAGTTCAATGAGAATTCTTCTAAAAATTTGCTGTAAATAATCATAAATTTCGATATTCACATTTTGGGCCAGCGATTGTGTGTGGAGCAGTTTTTTGTCTGTTCCAAGGAAATAGAAAAATTCTTAAGCTTTGCTTTTATTACATCTTATTAAGGTAGTCTGGGTGTAGGATGTAATATATATTACTCACAGATCACAGATACAAAATGGAAATTGTTTTGTCTAGAATCTAATAATTCTATCCATCATACCGGGAATCGTGATATTTTCTCTCCCATCACTTCAATGTTCTTAATTATAGTTGGCTCTTTTATGAGAGTGGCAAATTTATTTAGATTTCTATCGAAGTTACTTAATTACAATTTAGCCTACCAAAGGTATATAGGTAGGTACCTAAAAAGATGATTTTGCGAAATACCCAGCACAAAAAGTCGAACCAATGGACGATTTTCTCTTAAAGATCGACTGTGGCGTTTGCCCTGTTATATATAACTATATGTGGACGAACAAACGAAGTCAAGTAAAAGGATAGTAATGTATATAGCAATCTTCAAATTTGCTTCGAATACTTCATTGTAATTCTCTTTAAAGAACATTTGGCTTTTCATTGAACCTACCAAATTAAAAAGGAAACTCTAAGGAATAAAATGAGACGAAGAACAATAATTTTTGAGCCTTCAGAAGCCGAGATAATAAAAAAAAATAGAAAAAGCAGTCTCAATTTCACTGTTTTTGAGTGTTTTGATTGGTTGATTGCTGCTTGTTGTTTGTTTGTTCACATAGTTGAACTCTTTTTCGAAGGGGCCACCCGTACTGTGATGTCAAAAATAAAATCCCCCATTAAGTTTAAATTGTAAGAAGAATCAGGAATTTATAAATTTTATGTAAGTGCGTACAAAGCAGAATGATCAAACAGGTTGTTTGCATGGAGAATGGGGCGTTTTCTTTTCATTTTATGTAGCTTAGGAGAATTGTAAAAGTTCAATCTTGGTAGTCAAGCTCCCTTTTCAGTCTAACATCCCATGGGTAGGTACTTTTGTTGCATTGGATTTAATAATTTTTCATTAGGTAATTGAATATTTTATCAATAATTTCCTGTACTAAATCAGATTTTAGAATCTGTGCTTTACAAGAATTTCTTTTGAATGTTCTTCATTATATATATATATATATATATACATAATATATGTATATTATCAAATTTATGTATCTTGTTTGCAGGTAATGGCCCTCTACGGCGAGTCGCAATGGGCTGTTGTCGGTGACACATTTCCAGTGGGTTGCGCTTGGTCTGAATCTATCGTTTACAGAGACACTACATTTGAAAATAATCCAGACACTTATAACCCCGCCTACAAGTACGTAATTAGTTTTTTGCAATGACTAACCTAAAAACAGACGTTTTCGTGCATATAACTATATACCCATTATACGCGATGTAGAAGATTTTACTCCAACCCAATCTAAAAAAGTGTAATTTCGCCCGGAGTTTGGGACTTGGTTTAGTTATTAAATGACTGTCCTAGTTGCGCATGCGCACTTCGTCTTATCCAAAATTACAAAATTTATGCGCTTCCTGAATATGTAATAAATTCATTATAAAGTTGCTACTTCAATTGAGCATAACATTTGAATTTTGAAGCAAAACTCTCTTATTTCATTCAATGAATCCCCATCCTCTATTTAAACTAGTCGAAAGCTGGGGTTGGTTTTGCTGGAAAAATATTAAAATTTACTAAATTTTGTTTTAATATTTAATGAGTAAACGTCCTGGATTTTGTTTAGAGCTATGTGAGACTTACGAGCATTAGCTGGGTGGCGTGTTTGGAATAAGGTAACAACCACAGAGTATTAAATACTATAATAGAGGACACATGTGAAACGAAAAATGGGACCATTTTCACAATCAAAATATGCTGTCCTCTTAAGGTACCAACAATTTTTAATCTCATTTTTATCTATGAAATTCGTGTATATTGTGATTTCTAAATTAATAATTATATTGACTCATTCATTTTATTAACTAATTTTTAAAAAAAATTTCTGATTATTTACACTCGGTTCGAATGAGGGGAAAACAAATTTGAATTTAGTACTGTAGGAGTGGGGACAATGGCCTCAAAGTGGTGTCATTTCTCGTTACAGTTTGTAGGCTGTGTGTCCTCTATTAAATTTAATACTTTGCGGTTATAAACAAGTAAACAGAGTACACCCAAACCATTCAGAATAAGACGGTTGTTTACCCGGATGAACCTCTCATCGTGTTTAGAAGAAGCACACTTCTTTTACCTGGGTACAAATTTTGTAACCCACTCTCAAGATGATTAATTATTATCCAAATGGTTCTTAACATATTCGAGAAAGTTGGTTGAAGGATTTAAATTTACCATCACAAAATGAACCCATCAAATCATTGTTCTCACACAAACTATTCTAAACTGTTCAGAATAAAAGTAGTGAAACCAAACAACCCAAATGTGACTGAATGAATTTATAAGGAGGTAAGGTTAACCAGGCTTTTTTATTCTGAATGTGCCTTTGTAGGACATCAGATTGTAAGTTTTGTTGATATGTCTTTGTGTGTGTAGATGTGTAGTTGTGTGCATGCCCTTTGTAAACTGAACTCAAAATTTCAATTTTGAAACATGTCTCTTAAGTATCTATTTTATTCAATGACTCCTCAGCCTTTATTTAAGCTTAAAAGCTTGGAATTAGTGTTACTGAGAAAAAGCATAAAATGTTTTAAGGCGGTATGTGGTGAATGAAATGCATACTCTGGGGTGTGTTTAGAATAAACACCCAGGTAGCATCTGGGTAACGTTAACCAAAATAGGTACTACAACCGTTCAGATTGGACGGGTTGTTTTACTAGAGTAATCACCCAAGTTGTTCAGAATAAGTTGATTGTTTTACCTGAATAGGGTAAGTTTTATTCTGGTAAATAGTTGATGAAAAATTACCCTAACGACTTTCGTTAGTGTGGTATTATGTTGATAACAATGTAAAATATTTGATAAAAATCTATCATGTTGCAGTTATTTACCCCGACATTAGGAAAAATTGTTAGTTTTGAACTGGGTAAACTTGGGGTCATGGCTGGCAAGTTTTGTGTAGCGTGTGTAGTGATCGCTACACATGAGAAATTCCCAAGTGGTTTTCCCTACACATGGGAAATAATTACGTTTACACACAATTACTCTTTATTCTGTGCAAAATTTGTATAAAAAAAAATTTTTTTTTCACTACACATGGGAAAATGAAAAGTTGCTGGCCCTGCTTGGGGTAATATTTCAACTTCTTCCTAACAACCATGGTTGTTTTGGTTGTTCATTCGGAATGTGTCCCTGGCCTTTACTTTACCCTTCCATACTGGTTGTAAGCTTCCCAAATTCACGCATTCAACCCCGCACTCACCTGTTTTCCATTACCAAATCTAACCTTTGATAACAATTCTATCTAAATTTTAGCTTTCAGCCCTGTTTTTCTTGAAAACTATCTGGTTTTTAGATTCATTTTTAATATACCTATTTTTTATTCATGAATAAAATGGTGGAACTCATTTTTGGTATATAACGGGGGCTTAAAAGATATGACTATTTAAATGGAAACAACCTCCTCTCTCCTCTCCTTCCAAATGGGGGTAAAACTTGAAAAGTAATGGAAAATGAATAATAATTTAAATAGGTACCTATACTTGCTACTGATCTGTACCCAATTTTGTTCGTGTTTTTCAATTTTCGGAGGAAGTTGTATTAAATTTTTTATTTTCCCTCATCTCGGGTGGAGGGGTCTGTAATTCAGAAAGGAAGCATTTCTCATTATTTTATGAGAGAAATTTTTTCACTTTTCTTTTTTGAACAACAGAAGTCTATACTGGAAGTTAGCGTGTATTAAGCTATATTATTCAGCGCATACCTAAACTATGAGAGTAAAACCAACTTAACGATTTGAGCCTTGAATTAGGGGTATAAATGTCCAGGATCAACTGCGTAGGGGCACTAATTTGCACTCTTATTCGTTAAATTACAAGTAGAGAAAAAATGAAAACGATAGCAAAAATTATGACGAATTACAATTTTGGGAATAAGGAATTTAAAAATCTACTTGAAAAACTAATTTTCGGATTTCAAAAATGTGTTAAAGGATTAATTTTTGTGACCTTGCGTGATTTTAACTTTACTGAGTAAAGTTGGCTTCGGCACAGCTAATCGAAACCTGTAGGCAATTACAGGTAATACGCATTAAATATGACTACAACTTTTTTGTTCTTCTGCAGCACCAAATATGGTATGTACCCACCGAATGTCGGATTGGAAAAAGTTCTAATGTCGTGGGGACACGACGAATACTTGTACAGAGTGCTAAAAAATCATCCCGAGTGCAATTTACCCGAAGAAGCTCTTTATGTTATCAGGTAGGTACCCGTGTACATAAAATTCACGCACAATTCGCTCGAATTCCGTCGCCATTTTAAACGTCAGCTAAGATACCTATCTACCTATTATTTATCATAAATTCGTTTAAATTCAGATTCCACAGCTTTTACCCTTGGCATACGGGTGAAGATTACGACTATCTGTGCTCGCCTAAAGATTTAGAAATGAAGAAATGGGTACAGAAATTTAAGTAAGTGTTCTTCAAGTTATAAATTTATTGACGAGAATAAATCGTACGCCTTTCGTTGCAACACCTAGGTATATGTACTATAATTAATTTATTTTTGCCGTTTTCAGCAAATACGATCTATACACCAAAGGAAGTGATTTACCAAATATGGAAGAGCTGAAAGAATACTACAATACCCTTATAGCTGAATTCATTCCTGGTGTTTTGAAATGGTAGCTTAATTTGCTGTTGCAGCAAGATTAAAATCTTATAATTGAATATGCAACCGTCGTATTGTCAAAACTATTCCTCGGCTACGTGTGCGAAACGTTAACCAAAATATTTTGTTCTATGAAATGATCCCAGCAGATTGACCAAAGTAATGTGTGGAAAAAGGGTTTGAATTTAAGAAACTCATTATTGTTCCGAGTAGATTGTTTTTTAAATATCAGTCAGTCTTTGATGCGATATTTATCGAAGGAGGGTCAAGTTCAGAAGAAAAAGAATCAGATTAAATTTCAGTGGGAAAGATCAGAATTGAATTTCTTAGTGTCACCTCTCATGGCAATGAAGGAATTTAATAATAATAGGTCTAATTTCTTCTTTGTTTAGTATAGGATATGGGTTCATTTTTAGAGCTGATATTGTGAAAGTCAAAATTTGGAAATTTGCTGTGATAAATACTGAGGTAGTCTAGGTAGAAGTACCTACGTAATAGTGTATCGTTCTTATTTATCTCAAAAAAAATCATGCCGTAAGGGTGAAAAACTAGAGTTCATAAAAATTAGCTATCATCTCTGATTGTGTTCAAAAGGCTTGCTTCTTGTTCGATAAATATACGATCAATATAGGTAGGTACCAGGAAAAAGAAAATATCATATTTCATGAAAATAACGGAAAATATAAACTTTAAATGGTCAATTCACTCATAAATTTTGTCATTTAAATGCATCTATAGGTAGACTATTTATTGAAAACTTGTAATCTTTGAAAGAATGAAACGCAAATAAATTGCAGTAAAATTTCAATTTCGCCCATTTGTCCAGTCAATTCCATCTGGAAGACTCGAACTAACCCAGTTTTGCGCTCATATAATACACTACAAAATTTTCCTCGATCTCCAAGAATTTTTCGAGAATGACCAAAAAGTATGAGATTTCTGCTCTCCTTTCACCGTCTTGGTATCGCTCATATTTTCATTTATAAAGATTTAAGATGGAGAAAAATTTTATTCGTCAATAAAACAATAACTTACGGTCATTAGGATTTAAGATGACTTTGTTACTTATATTCTTTTCTAAAGTTTGTGATAAATTAAATGATACTCCTCTTTTTTGTACAGTAAAAAAATTGTTTTTATAAATTATATTATAACTAAGTATCAGTAATTTAGGTACGCTACCTGTATTCCTTATGTAGGTACCTACTTATTTGAAATTTCTTTTTTTACTTCGGTTACCATTTTTGTTTTGACTTACTCAGGTAAATTAAAATTATTTTATTTTTAAACGAATAACTAACTCGTAGACTTCTTCAATTTGGGCTTTGTCATAAGCGTAATATTTTTTTTTTTTTTCGTTTTTACGACTGTTGAATTTGAACAGTGTAGTTGTACTTGGAGAAAACATAATTTTAAAGTTGTTAAATTTAAGAAACTGTTTTTAATTTGTAAATTTATTATGAAAAATTATTAATTATAACGATGAAAAAAATAACAATCTAAATAATTATGACGAACAATTGAACTTTTATACTGAAATCAGTATAACAATTTATTAATAATTACTCAACTTGAAAAATTTTATAAACATTAAAACCGTTATTACTCGAATTTCTGCTAGAATGGATTTATATTCATAATTCATTTCTTCATTAGGTATATAAAATTCATTGTTTTAATGGTTTATAATGAAAAAAATTAAAACTTCTACTAATTTTCTCTACATAATGCCTAAAACTTTGTAAAACTTTTGTCTACTTTTATACCATTACCTTCGATTTTCCGACACTTTCGATTCGCAGAAAAATTTCAAAATTTAAATGTGTTCCGTCCCGTTTTTGCAGACGATTCAGTTCATCTACAAAAACGCGTCGAACAAATTGTAGACAACTATTATTCCTAATTCTTGGAATAATAGCTGTCTATATTTTCACCTAGCTTCTCACGAATGGACACCACCAGATATGCTGACAATGTAGAGTCATCATATTTGGCGGATGTTCCGTATCACGCCACCTTTTTGGTCGGCCATCTTTTGATTGAAACAAAGAAAATGAAAATGATGTCGTATCTTCATTTTGAAGACATGTTCATTCCTAAACCTACAGTCGAGTAGAGACGTTAGGGTCCATGCTAGTTGCTATGGACATTAGGTTTCACTAGTATTAAGAAATAGTAATAAGTATAATTCTAAAGTGTTTGTAATAATTGAAGTGAAATATTAATAAAAGATAATATTCAGAAATTATCTTATTTGTTGAGGTAATTTAAAAGTATTGAATTACACTCGCAACAAATTGGTGCCCGAACAAAAAAAACCTTCGGAAGTAAAATTTAAAAATAATAATTCTGTTCAAATAAAAAATTTTTTTTTCATTTTTTTTTTCGTAAAGTAAAACATTTTTCACTCGTGTGAAAAATATTCTAAACCACTCGCAAATGATTAATTTGATTTTGCTGGAGCAAATATTTTCGTGTAATTATTAAATAAATCGTGGCTAAAATAATTCAAATATTAAAAACAAAATTAAACAAACGTTTACGAAATCAAATCTTTATTGCAGAAGACTGCAGACATTTGATTAAGAAAGATAAAAATAAAACATTTAAAAATAAATTAGGTACTAACAAAAAACAAATCTAAAAATAAACTTAAAAATAAAACGAAGATCCAGACCCAGTTCTTGAAATACAAAAAGAATAAAATCAGCCCAACTGGTATCCAAAACCACAGCGCAGAGAACGAGAAGTCACTTACCAATAGCGTCGATCCAAGCAAAACTGGCAACAAACTACAAGAGACTACAGTAAACTACTCGTCCAACTGTAAGCAAATCATAAATTTATCTTCCATTACTCCAGAAAAATTTCAAACTATTATCGATATCGTTAATAATATTGTAAAATGTAAAATCTCCCAACCCTCGCGAATGTCTGAAAATAGTGAAAATACGAGTGCCTCTCTCCCGGATATTTTAGATTCAAAATCCGAAGACAATATTTTAGAATTTGAAAATCACCCTAAAAATTTGTATGAAAACTTATCTGAAGAAGAAAATTACCCACTCCTTGGTAATCATTGGGGAAGTCGAGTATTCACTTCTTTTCTTTATCGTATTCTAAAAACTGCAAAAGTTAAGAGGATAGAAGGGAGAACACGAATCAAACTGCAGAAAAAACTATACAAAGGTAGATATCCTAAACATTGGTTGTTACATATATTATACTCAAACCCCAACACCGAAAAATTTGAAAGAACGAGTAATTTTGATAGATTAATCGAAGAAAGTAAAAGTTATCGTAGGGTAACAAAAAGTATAAAAAATAAAGATCTTAGCGAAGCAGAGGAAATCTTCTCCGATACAGAAGAAGAAGATCTAGAAAATAAAGGAAAGAAATTAGAAACAGAGAAGAGAAAAAAGGAAGAAACAGAAAGAAGACTAGCGAGATGAAGTCTCAGCTCCAGTTTTGAAAAACTTCTGTCTAAGGTATCACACCACGTATCACCTAAGAAATCGATTTTGGTTACACCTGATTTCTCTCTCCCAAATGACAAAGACGAAATCTTCCTTGGAGAGGAGTCAATTCTAAACCAAACTTTTGTCAACAAACCCTCACAGTCTAGTGCTGATCTGTCACCATTAGTCCCTCAAGGACAGGGAAAGTCCTCACAAACCGAAATCCAACATTCAATTCAAATTCACGTAAAAAGTCCAGAAAATTTAGAAAAAACAATAAATAAAAGTCAAAATTTAACTGCCAAAAATCTTTTCGACCCTATTAATTTATTACTCCCAGAAATACACGTAGAAATTCTTGATCAAAAAGAACCCACTTACGTCAACATAGTAAACGTTGAAAATAAAAATAACCCATTTCTAAAATTGGAAAATAAAAACATGACCCCGGAAGACATCGCTGAAAATAACGTGCGATTCCTTTTACAACAACAACAACAAGCAAGATTCGCGGCAGCAAATGACGCCTACACACAACACAACCTAGCGATGAGTAATTTCTGGAAAAGATCAGAAAGATGGACTCCGAGTCATTTTTCAAATGGCCCCGACGATTACAATCTTGAATTCCTTTTTGAATACGAAACTCAGGCAAAAACCTTCGAGGCAACTGAATATGAAATGATAAGGAATCTAAATATAGCCCTCCGTAGTACAGCTCTTGAACTGTTCGCTGCAGAAAATGAAATAACCCCAGAAACCTCATGGTCAGAAGTAAAGAAAATCTTAACACGTATCTTTAAAAAGGATAAAGATACGGTAAAAAAACGTATCAAATCATTGAAATTTGACGATACATATTTTAGTACGAATGTACCAAAATTTTTCCAACTTTATAAACAACTCGATACTACAATTAGCGAGGAAAAAATCTGTGACCTCTTACTCCCAAGACTAACAGGAGAAATGAGGAAATTCTTTGCATCCAAAAATCTCCAGACACAAAGTGAAATCTCAAAAACATTTACAGATTGGAAGGAATTTAAAGAAAAAGCATTAGACTTAACTGATGTCCAAAAAACAGAGGAGATGTTAAATAAAGCAACAAAAACTATCGCCAAACTAACGAAACATATGGAGGAGATGATGAAGGGTAAAGCTCCCGAGAAAAAAGAGCCAGTGAAACCAGTAACCTAGCCTATATCTCCAACAGACCCTGTTATTGTAGCATTAGTAGAGGCAGGATGGAAACCGCCGAATGCCAATAAACAAAATCAAAATCAAATCAGGAATCAAACGACAGAAAATGAAAACACAGAATCTAGACTACATAGAGAAAGAAATATAAATAATAATAATAACAATAATGAAACGAATGATAGCAACCCTAGAAGAAGGCAGTCTAGAGAAAGAGAATCTAATCGGTCGCAGAATAACTAAAATTCCTATAGACCCCAAAGAAGAGAAACTTATCGCGAACAAAATAATAATCGATATCCTCCTAGAGAGATAAATTGCTTTAATTGTGGAAGAATGGGGCATTTATCAAGAGATTGTAGGCTACGTAATCGTAGTGGAGTTTTAGACCACCACGATTCAATAATAACTTCGCATCAAATTTTGATCAGCCATTCAACCCCTATGGACCACCGCAACAGAATAATTATGCACAAGCATATAATGCACCAGTTATAAATCCACAACAATGGGCAAATGCAGCAAATTATGCATTACCCTCGTTCAACTTACATACTCCTGATGTAGTTCCAAGTATCAAACAGCAGAATTTTCCTCAACAACCAAAAAACTTGCAATAGAGCCCGTTTGCTCTATACCATTTTATGGCAATGACTTTCGGCACCTAGTGTTAGATCCACACACGCCGCATAATCGGAAAATTCATATCCATAGTGCATCAATGAAATTAGTCAGGGCGAGATGTAAACTAATCGTCCCCTGCAACATTGTGAGCTGTGAGGAGTATGAAACACAGGGAACAGTTGACAGCGGCTCTGAAGTGACACTTGTACAATACAACCTTGTAAAGGATAATGTGATCAGACCTGCAAGAGTGTGTATGGTAGCCTCCAACGATAGTGCTATAATCGTTAAAGGAGTCGTAGAAATCACCATAAAAATGGGTGACCTCCTCCTCGATGTGGAAGCATACGTAACCTCTGAGGTGACCACACCTTTACTTCTCGGATACGACTTACAACTTCATTCCACTAGCATTCCGAATGTATGACAATAAAATTTGCTCTTGGGATCAAGAACCTTCGATCTTATCCCACAACAAAGCTGATGGATCAATACGAATCATAACTGGAACGGACATTGACCTTTGTGGCAAACATAGCTTGTTATGTTTTCTTCCACAAGACCGCACAACCAATAATAAAGGTAATTGTGCGAGGGCATTATTCAAAGGCATGAAATATGAAGAAATAATAAAGAAATGCACATTTAAATGTGAGATAAATCATGATGAAATCGTAATCAAACAAATTGAAACGAACCAATTTGCAATAACAAATGCTAAAAACCCCTTGATATCAGTTGACACTATAACAAAAACAAGCACCAGTATAGCTATTAATGACTCATGGCCTGGAGCAACACTACTAACAGTTCCATGTGTAGTAGAAATCCAACAATTACAGAAAGAAAACAATGCAGAAACAATCATTCCAGCAGGATTCCCATGTATAGATGAACCTGAAAATAAAATTCTCATCGAACATCATTTACCGCTAGTTTGGACAAAATATCAATTTATGGAACTTGATTTTGACTTACATCAATCATTCAAATTTCCGAACATGTCTATTGCTTATAATAATAAATGGCATGACGACATACCATATCTTTCACCAATAACTCCTATTCATAAACTCGAAGAAAGATTAAAATCAGCAGAATTGAAAATTCCTGATTTCGGATACCAGGACACAATAAACACGGTACACTTACTACTAATCGGTTGGTGTAGTTTATTAACATTCAAAGTAGCCATATTGGTCTACGGGAATTTAAAAATAAATTGTGTTGCTATCAATGCACACAATCAAATAAATGATTTGGCATTGGGAGCAATACATCTTTAATGGTCCATAAATTTAAGTCTATTCTTGTAATAAAATATAATAAGTTAACATTAAAAAAGCATAATAAATTTGATTATGCCAAATTATATCTATTAAGTCAATTTGCAAAAATAAATTTCTATGCTCAAATGGAAAATTTTATATTTTTAGGCGATGATCAATTCCGCAATGTAAACTAAGGGATATTTGTGAAAAGATAATATTGTTTTATGATTAGAATTAAAAATATAGTAGATTATAGTAGTAAACTTTCAGGAACACAAAATTTAACGAAGCAGGAGCTTCGGGCTTTCTTTCGCCCGGGAACCTTTGTTCCGTCCCGTTTTTGCAGATGATTCAGTTTGTCTACAAAAATGTGTCGAACAAATTGTAGACAACTATTATTCCTAATTCTTGGAATAATAGCTGTCTATATTTTCACCTAGCTTCTCACGAACGGACACCACCAGATATGCTGACAATGTAGAGTCATCATATTTGGCGGATGTTCCGTATCACGCCACCTTTTTGGTCGGCCATCTTTTGATTGAAACAAAGAAAACGAAAGTGATGTCGTATCTTCATTTTGAAGACATGTTCATTCCTAAACCTACAGTTGAGTAGAGACGTTAGGGTCCATGATAGTCGCTATGGACATTAGGTTTCACTAGTATTAAGAAATAGTAATAAGTATAATTCTAAAGTGTTTGTAATAATTGAAGTGAAATATTAATAAAAGATAATATTCAGAAATTATCTTATTTGTTGAGGTAATTTAAAAGTATTGAATTACACTCGCAACAAGATGTCTTATTTTTTTTTAAATTAAGATTAATTCCGTTTTTCATAGACGCAAATACGGTTGAGAATTTAAGGGGGCTCAAGTCTCATCGATTAAAAAATCGTACAACACCTAACACTCCCTTGAAATACTTATCCCCGAACCTTCACATTGAATTCAGAATTCAATCATCTTTACTATTCATCTTTTGAAGAATAAAAATCAAAAATTGTAGCTAAAAACATTGACACACACACACACAAAACTATACTGTGGCCTGACTTTGCCAAAAACCAAAGTTTTTTATTAATCCACCATTTAGCCCAGATAGAAAAGGGGATTCTACCAGGCCTAAGATTCTTAGGAGCCCGGCATTCTAAAAAAAAAGAGAAAAAGAAATAGATTTTCATGGAAAATCTATTGAAACGCCTTAAAAAATATTTTCACTCATGAAATAGATTTCTCCAGTATTATAAAACTCCTTCCACAGATAAATCGTTGATACTGCAATTGAACATAGATGCAATTTTCAATTGTTTAGGGAGCCCATAAATTTTTTTTCCTCTGGGTCCAAATTTCCTCTGAAAAGTTTTAACACAAAAAAAATTCACGAATTTTCACCAATTTAATTAAAGAAGATCAAATTTAATATTGTGGGTATATAGTCTAGGAAAATTACAGCTTTAATGGTCAATTGAAAACATTATTCTCTAACCTAGCAAGATTTTGATGTAAATTGTTGGTAATGGACAATGGTCTTCGGACCAACATTTTATGGATAACACCCCTCACCCATTAGGCTTAATTCTATAGGAGCAAGAAGCATTCCTAAAAATCCTCAAAAATGTTTTTGTTTGTACACATATCTAAAGCTTTGTTTGATAGGATTACACTAACTTACACTAACCTACACCGGTAGGGATATTCCATAAATATTCGAGTAAAACTTGGCGTAAAGACATCTAGCATTCCTACATTTGTGGAATCGCCCTCCTGGTGCAGGTAGGTGTAAGTTGGTGTAGTTGTGAAGAAATAGGAATTATCAACGGATCAAACTGAACAAAAATAGCGACGAAAGACTTTAATTGACTGATGACATCGAATGAAGATCAGACACACATATTACAAACACATAAATAAAACAGAAATATTCACTTTCACAAACTTTTTATTTCCACATAAAAATGGTGGAGATGTTAATTCATCAATGTTTGATGAGCGACAAGAGGCACACAAAAATATATTATCACAGTTGGGTTTCAAACATAAAATCACAGATTACAAATAATACTAAAAACAGTGTTACCACAACAAATGATATGTGAGAATAATAGGCTAGTGTATAATATAATTTTCTATCATTCTCACACGCCTCCTCAAATTATAATTATACGATTTGTCAATATAAACAAATTACTGAATTAACAACATAAAACAATAAATTGGTCATTACACAAAAATGACAAAAGTCAACAACAACAAGAATTACAACGTGAAAAAATATTAACATATATGGTAAGGTATACAAAAAGTTACAATAATTTTAACATCTCGCAAAACATAACAAATTTGGGCCTCGGGCAGCCCTTTGTGAAAACATCACCCAACTGTCGCAAAGTTGGTACGTACGAATATTTAAAGTCTAAATTTACATGATCGCATACAAAACGGTATTTTACGTCAACGTGCTTGTACCTGCGAGTATTCCATTTACCCAAATGCAGGAGTGCCAAACAACTCTGATTGTCTTCATAAATCGTGGCCTTGTCTTTAATTTGAATGCAAAAATCATTTAGCAAATATTTAAACCAAATAGATTCAGTAGTGGCATCGCATATGGCAATAAGCTCACTCTCAGTGCTAGATAATGCTACAGTTGGCTGCTTTTTGCTGGACCAGGACACCAGTGAGCCATAGACAAAGACACAATATCCAGAGATTGACCATCTTGTAGTCATACAATTACCCCAATCAGCATCAGAATATGTTTCTAAAATATTGTTATTATTATTATGTTCGTTTTTAAATGTTAGTTTCTTGTCTTTTCTGGTTACTAAATATTTAAGAACCCGGAGTAAATACCTAAAATGTTCATCAGTAGCATTACTGGAAAATTGACTAAAATACGATATTGCAAAGCAAATATCGGGCCGTGATCCTAGCATTAGGTACATTAGACATCCCACGAACTGTTGGTAGTCATTATTCAATACACTATCACACGCATTGAGATCCCTGTCCAATTGGAGTTTAGGGTCAATAGGTGTGTAGGTAGGTGCACAATTTTCAACACCAAAACGCTTCGCAACATTCTCAATGAGATTTCTCTGCTCAATTTCCAAAATGCTTTCATCACAATTGTGATTAATGTTTAATCCTAGATATTTATTAATTTTTCCCAGGTCTTTACATTTAAATCTTTTATTAATTTCCTTTTTAAAAAATGTGATTAGTGTTTCATTATTGGAACTGATTATGACATCATCAACATATGTGAGTAAATATGATATAGAATTATTATTTTTATTTGTGAATATGTATAAACAGTCATCGGCCTTACTTTGCACGAAGCCCAGAGAGACAAGGAATTTGTTGAACAATCTGTTCCACACCTTAGGCGACTGCTTCAAACCATAAATTGACCTATTTAATTTTAGTACATTATTGTGTTTATTTATTTGTGTTTCTATACCTTCTGGTATCTCAAGATATACATCCTCTGACAGAATACCATTCAGAAAGGCACTACATATGTCTATCTGTTCAATATAAAATTTTAATTTATTAGTTAATCGCCAACAGTGTCTTAACAGTCGAAAGTTTTGCTACCGACGCATAAACTTCATCACAGTTGAAGCCTTTCTTCTGCTGACACCCTCTGGCAACTAGTCTGGCCTTATACAGAACTTTATTATCATTATCATATTTTTTATTAAATATCCAGCGACATGTGATGGTGGGGGCACCCTTTGGATATTTGGTTACCTGTCAAGTCTGATTGGAATCCAGAGCTTTGATTTCATCTGAAATAGCTTCTTTCCACATCACACTGTCAGGTGCAGCTATCGCCTCCTCAAACGTCAAAGGGATGCCATCCTCAGCAACATATATATAATTTGCAGTGCCATCACATTCAGTCACCTCCTGTGGTAAACAATCCAAATTTAAATCCCCATCTACTTCTATATTCTCCAAGTTAGACTCTGTGACTTCATTAAAAATACTATCATCTTTTGTGTACTTATTACTATTATTTCCTATTTTATTTTCGAAGAATTCAACATCCCGTGACAGACGCACTTCCTTTGCATTTGTGTCCAATAATTTGTATCCACAAGAAGAGTACCCTACCATAACTAATTTCTCAATTTTATTTTTAAATTTATTAGAATCGTGTTTGAATGACAACATATATGCGTCGCATCCAAAAGTTTTTAATTTTGTGTAATCATATTCTTCATTAAACCACCTCTCAATGGGTACAAAATCCTTATTTGTCCGACATCTATTCACTATGTAGGCAGAGCACAATATGGCTTCTGACCAATAGATCTTGTCAAGACAACTCTCGAATAACATTGTTCTCGCCCTCTCACAAAGTGTCCTGTTCATTCTCTCAGCCTTCCCATTCTGCTGGGGACAGCCACCAACTGTAGGTTCAAAAATGATTCCCTTCTCAGCACAATATGACTAAAAGGTTGTGTTTGTGTATTCTGTGCCACGATCACAGCGGAGTCTTTTTATATTATATCCAAATTTATTCGAGACCATCTCATGATATTCCCTAAATTTTGTAAAAGCTTCCGTTTTACTTGTCAGGAGGTACACATAACAAAAATTGGAATAATCATCTATAAATGTCATAAAATATTTCACTCCTTTATATGAAGGAGGATTTATAGGACCACAGAGATCAGTATGCACCAATTCAAGAGGATTTTTAGTTTTTCTTTCATGTCTCAGGAACGGTTTTCATCTCTGTTTTCCCATAACACAGGGTTCACACAACAATCTGCGGTTGGAGTCAACGTTTGGTATTAAACCTCGGTTTGATAACAACTTAACATCATTAATGTTCAAATGAGCAAGGCGCCTATGCCACACAGTCAGTGGGCTCGATTCATCCTCCGTCAGATTGTACGATTGACTTGACATTTAAAAAAAATCAATCGTGTACAAATCTGAGTCCACGCTAACCCCAGTGGTTACAATTTTCCCACTGCAGCGTTGGATGACCTCAACTGATTCCTCTCTAAACAGAGTATCAAAACCCAACTTGCTCATTCGCTTTACAGAAAGCAGATTTTGTGGCAGCTCCCAAGCATACTTTAGATTTTTCAATTCGATTATAGTTCCATTTAAAAGTTTTAATTTTACCTTACCAACAGATGTGACGGAAAGCGAGACTCCCTTTTTCGCAACACAAATATTATGGGGTTTAATTAATTCAATATATTCACTGAATAAGTTAATATCATTTATAATATGAATTGTGCATCCACTATCGACAACAAATGTGGTTCGAGGGATTAAATTATCATCTTTATTATTCTCAAAATAATTAATTTTATCATTATTATTAACTGTGAAACTAAAGCCCACTTCAGAGCATTCGTCATTAACATTATTATCATCGCACATCTGTGCAGAATTCCTATTAGAATTATTACTGCGATCATCAGATGTATTAAAATTATTGTGATTGTGATTGTGAGTTTATTGATTATTATTCCTATTCTTAACAAAGCAATTACGAGCTATATGCCCAATTTTGTTGCAGAAATCACATTTGATCTTAGACTGACCACTATCATTACTGCAATTTCGACCATTTTCATTAAAATTATTATTATTCTGTGAACCTAAATCGTGATTATTATTACTAAAATTTCGACCTTCAATATCAGAAGACGAATTGTGAAAATTATTACTATTATTACTGTGAGATCTTCCTCGACTAAAACTGCGATTATTATTTCGATTTTGCGACCGGCCACGATTGAAACGATTATTAAAATTACCGGAATTATGGCCGACATTGTTATGGTTGCCAAAAAACAGATTCTCTTCCCCAGCAACAGGTACTGATGAAAGTTTTAAAGACACAGAACTTTGAGAATTACCTCTAACTGTCGACTTGCTATCCGAAGATAGTTCATGCTGGAAATTGTTCAATCTCATAAACACACCATCCCAGGTGACAACTTCTGCATCCTCCAGAACAACTTTAATCGGCAAAACTTGGCAGGCAGCGATCTCAGCAACACCAGGATAAACTGCTTCGTGGTTGTCAGGTCTCCCAATTTGGTCAAGCGACGACATCGAGAGCGAAAATCAAGTAGATACTTCTGCAAATCAGCACCAAAAACATACTGTTTAGCATACAATTCCCCTTGAAGGTCCATCAGCGTCTGATCATTTCCAGTATAAATTAAGTTAGTCAGCACTTGAAACATTTCTTTCGCCATCGTGTACGTTTGTATCATCTCCGGGTACTCGTCAGTCACATTATTAGCGATCAGGAACATCGCCTTAGCATTTTCCTTCGACCAAGCATCTCCCCTATTACGAACAGTCGGTAAAGAATCAGTTAGTAAATTACCCAACGAATCCTTCACCAACAGCACCTCCATCCGGAACTTCCAGGTTCTGCCATTTTGCTCATTAAATGGCTCGATACAATTCAGCTTCTTAACGTCCATCTCGATGATAGGTAACGACGATCAGTTGCACCGCAAACAACAATTTCAGCAACTATCAGATGCGCGGACCAACGATTCAACTCAAATGAGATCACAGGAACAGTGAGAAGCGAACATATTAAAAGACAAAAAATAAATTAGAAGGCATGATTACTACTTGGAAGAAGCGATCAATATTTGACAGCACAACATTGACAAATTAGAACAATGGCGACCACATTGACATCCAGGTAATTGGACCCATAACCTGTGAAGAAATAGGAATTATCAATGGATCGAACTGAATGAAAATAGCGACGAAAGACTTTAATTGACCGATGACATCAAATGAAGATCAGACACATATATTACAAATACATAAATAAAACAGAAATATTCACTTTCACGAACTTTTTATTTTCACATACAAATGGTGGAGATGTTAATTCATCAACGTTTGATGAGCGACAAGAGGCACACAAAAATATATTATCACAGTTGGGTTTCAAACATAAAATCACAGATTACAAATAATACTAAAAACAGTGTTACCACAACAAATGATATGTGAGAATAATAGGCTAGTGTATAATATAATTTGCTATCATTCTCACAGTATTCCTATCAAACAGAGCTAAGAACAGTCAGTAATTCATTGACATAAAAAAGTATTTTTATTATTTTTACATTAAATTCCCAAGTTTTTCAAAAGGTTTGTTTTATTTGTCACGTGGTGTCGATATCAGTAGTTAAATACCTTAAAATTAATATTTACATGAAATACACTTCTTAAATTTTATTTGATTATTGTCTGATATCTTTTCAAATGCATTTCTATCAGTAATCCATTAGTCAACTAAGCTTCAAAATACATTATCAATACAGCAAGTTCAAACATAAAATTTTTGTACTGCAATATTTGTTCAATTCAATGTAAGCACATAGTGACAATAGAATAATGAAAATCAATAAATATTTTAGAATTCAAACTGATGTTAGATAAGCTATATACCCATAATATTGATACAACATTTTTAAACAACAATTTTAAAAGAAAAATTACATTTATTAGACATTTTGATTATACAATAATCATGTAAATACACCAATAAATATGGACATCATGTACAGCATCTTCATTATAAAACAAGATCATCTGACAATCGAAGCTGATATTATTATAAAAAATAAAATATGTATATTTAAAATAAAGAAACATCACATCAGTCACATTGTCAAAGATTGTCTAACTGTCTATGTTCATTCAGTAATCCCATTTCTAAAGCTAACTGATTGCAAAATGATCTACCCTCTTCATTTATTGCAGCACCTTGAGTGAATATTTGTTCTTGTTCTGGTGCTACAATCATACGTTGCAGCAAATACACTGCACTTTCAGCCTCAAACCAAGGATGTAACGTATCAGAAGAAATGGTTAAACAAATATTATGTAGAACACACGCAGCTATAATAGAAGCTGGTATGAGGTCTGTGTGAGACATTTTGAGATCCTTAAAATGACAAAATCTACCAAAAAATAAAGCAAAAGTACATTTGATAACTTGTTGCATCTTAACATGTTGATGGTTGAAGTTTTGCTGCCATTGAGTGAAATTACGTCCCTCTCAAAAAGGTTTTGGCTGGTAAGCTTTATTACTTATAATATATTTATGTGTTGAAAATTAAGCCAAAGGATTATCAATAATGGCCTTATAAATTACTGATTGTCTATATATTGTAGTATCTGATACCGAACTTGGATATCTAGCAAAACAATCAATGAACTGACAATTATCATTACAAATTGCTTGCAATGTAATCCCATAGAAACATTTACAATTAATGTAAACTTGTGCATTATTTGATGATGCCTTGATTTTTACATAGGTGTCATCAGCAGCTATGATAACACCTTCAAAACTACCCATACGTTTGAATATTTGAGAAACGATCTTTCCCTTCTCAGAATTTGGCCACAAAATCAATGTTGGAGCCAGACAGTTGAGAGCATGTAAGACACACAAAAAACAGGCATGTAATGTTCCTTTGGATAAAGCACATTGACATGCAACAGATCTGTCATGAAAAAAATGGTAACTTCAGTTAGTATTAGAAATTAAAAATTTAAAAATATTTTTTACCTAAAACTATCTGGAGTTGCAAACAACCACAGTACTGCCAGTAACTGCTTCCTTGGACATGTACATAATCAACCAACTGTCCATTTTCTGGCCAATTTCAATGTAAGTTTATTTAAAAGCCATTTGAAAGCATTCACTGATAATCAAAAATGAGATTGAAATTCAGTGTCTGTAAATCTAGGTACAGTACACTCCACAAATGATCGTATTTGTGATATCTGGGCAACAGTTTGTCTCCTTTTTCTTTGTCTCTTCGGATGCTCCTCATTCGATGAATCTTCATCATCTATAAATATACAAACTCTTATTAATTAATAAATAACACATATTATAACCTACTACTAATCATAATGCTTTTACCGGCTTCATATGATGAAAGAAGGAAGTCTTCATAAAATTGCACAGTACTTTGCACAATGGCAGTCACTATAATTTTTAAACGATCATCCATCTCTTAATAACTTATAATAAAATTCACTGTCACTAATAACTAAACATTTAAAAATTTTTTACTAAGTTTTTAAATAAAATTTTCAACTATATTTAATGAGTAAAATGAATTGTGTGCGTAATATATGTGTAAATAAACAATATCCCTTGTGATAAGAAATCAATTTTTCTAAAATTTAAACTTGACAACCAATTTCATCAACTGGGGTGACAATGTGAACCATCTCCGGACCAGAGTGATGGTTGTCCACGCCCACTGTCAACCGAGGTTAATTTTTGAACGAGGTAAGTGTGACAATCACCGTCAACCATTTTTATGTGTGGAGTCAGGGGTGAATTTTGGAACAGGTAGTTTTTCAATTTTTGATGTTATTGTCACTTGTAGTGAATTTCTGAACACCCTCCAGATGAATGACCAAAGAAACAATCTTTTTATCATACATCATTTTAAGGGAACAAACTATACAAAGTTATGGAAGGCAGTTTTGAGGGGACCATTGTTTATGGAAAGCTGAAATTTTGGTGAAACCAATGTTTGCAAAAAATTCTGTAAAAATTTCAGTGAAATCGTACTATTGGTTCTTGAGATATAGCTGAAATTCTGAAAAGCTCTTCTCCTTTTATTAGAGTACCTATATTAGCTTAAGTATGGGAACCATCTTGTTTCACAAATGAAAAGTGATAGCTTACTGTAACTATTATACCACATTGAAAACTATTAGGATTTACTGTAGTTTTTTGGATAAATTTTTAGTTTATTTTAATTAATGGAGCTTTGTTGAATATCTTCTTGCAATTTTACATTAAAAAAATTGTGACATAAATACGAACATACTTATCTCTTTTATGCTGCCTATACTCTTTCTTAACTATACATTATAAACAGGTGAAATAAAGCTGGAATAACTTCAATAACTGGTCTATCATAAAACTACAATATCATTTCAACTTGAAAATATTTCAAAATTAATTTTAGAAATAATTAAAAAAGAAAATTCTCTCTGACTACCTCATCAACACACAGATGATTATGTAGAATGAACCTTGTTAACTTTTTGTTTGTGAAACAAGATGGCGTATTTTCTTACTCAAGTCTGTAGTATCTTTACTTTTATGTCAAATGTGATTTGAATTGTGGATACAAAATGGCGTATTGCCGTACTATCCATAGGCTCCACTATTACATTATGTTAGCCATGAATAGTAATGCTATCTATGGCTCAGAAATCTCAAATAAATTCAGATCTTGGCAGTTTTTCTCTATTTTTCATATACTCATTCTTTTTCCTTACGTCGTGTGTTTTCTTTTTCTACTCTTTTCTTATACGTTGTGAATGTGCCCAGAGTACATTCCTACCGACCAATTTCGCCGACTTTGTGAATGTAATGCAGGAATTAAGTTAATGAATCTATAGTTTTTACTGGACATTTGTTGATAACTATAATTTTTTTTTGTAGTGTTGATATTTGAAAAGGTAAGCTTTGCTCTACATATAATGTGCATATGTTATTCAACATCCTGCAACTCTGCCAAGTGTTCTCCGTTTATCTTCTCTTCTTTTTTTTCTTGTCTGATTTTTTCAAATTTTCTCTCATTATTTTTGTTTTCCGGACAGTTTTTGGTTGTATTGGTGTTGAAAAATTGATTAGTATATTTCATTTCAGCAGTTATCATCCTTTTTTCATTGCTTTTAAGTACGAATTCACAATGAGTCGTTTCTTTGCCACCGGATCTGACTCTGAATCGGAAAGCTCGTCCGAAGAGGAAGTAGTAGTTCGCCAGCCCGTTGCCGCATTTTCAGTGAGTAGATGGATTAGTATCAAATATAATTTTTTCTGTAGTTATGTTACGTTTGTGTTCGTTATAGTTTAGCGATGACGAAGAAGATACTAAACGAGTTGTACGATCGGCTAGAGAAAAACGATTTGAGGATCTGCATAATACTATCAAACAGATGAGGAATTATAAAAAAATTAAAGATTTGAGCAGCATGTTGTCAAGTATGTTTTATTTTTTCCCGAATTGTACCTATTCATTTATTTTGTTTATAATTTACACAATATTTTTTAGGTTTTGAAGATTTGATGCGAGTATACTCGAAAGCATTTAGCACAGTCATTGTGAAGGAAGAAGGAGGAGTACATCCACGATTTTATATTCGTTGTCTAGTTGAAATGGACGATTTTATAAATGAAGTTTGGGAAGACAGGGAAGGGAGGTAAAGGAGATTTCTATTTTTACTATTCAAATTTATAAGCCATATACTTAAATTTATCATTGTTTTGAAGAAAAAATTTGTCCAAGAATAATTCGAAATCGTTAGCAACATTACGAAAGAAATTGCGGAAGTATATAAAAGATTACGAGGATGATATGGCTAAATTCCGTGAAAATCCAGATCTTCCTGATGAAGATGATGAAAAAGGTAGTAGCGTCTGTTCGTTTTTATTTCTGGCATTTATCTTCAGTAATATTTCGTGTAATAATCTATCAAATTCATTGTTTCCCAGAAGAAGAAGAAGATTCAAGTGAAAGTGACGACGATGATGATGATGTTCCACCAACCGGTACTTCATTTAAAAAATCAGGTTCAGAAGCATCCCAGCCTCAGTCAGCCTACGCCAAAGTAATAGGTTACATTTTAAGTTAGCTTTGATTTTCTGTTGATATTAATTATTCATTTTGTTTCTCCATCAGAGCTCTGCTCATGCCGATGATGATGATGGCAGCGATAGCTCTATAGACTGGGGTACTGACTCTGAAAGCAGTTCATCAAGCAGTGAAGACGAGGGACAATACCAAAGCATTAGAGAACGGTTCTTGAAAAGGTGAATTAGGTTTTTTCTCAAGTCTCGTCTATATCTATAGGCGTTGTTTAATCTCGTTCCGTTTGTTTCTTAGAACAACCCATGACGAAGACGACAAAAAAGAACGTAAAAAGGATCGAAAAGATAAAATTAAAAAACAGAAAAAAGATGATGGGGACAGTGAAGGTGAATGGGAAACAGTCAAAGGAGGGGCTACGATTCCTTCAGTGAGTATTGTTGCGCTAAATTTCGATTAATAATGTATTCGTATATCAACTTTTTCGATATTGCAGGAGAAACCGAAAATGTTCGCTAAAGATGCTGAAATCAATACGGAAGCTGTGCTTAAAAAGCTAACCGAAATCGTGGCAGCTCGAGGTAAAAAGCGCACAGATCGTCGTGAACAGATTGAACTATTGCATGAATTGCAGGCCATCGCCGAAAACCATAACTTGGGTTTGGGTTTGGCTGTGAAAATCAAGTTGGCTACTATTTCAGCCATTTTTGATTATAATCAAAAAGTTTCGGATCCGATGAAACCAGAGTATTGGGCGAAGTATGTTCTGACTTTGATAAAACTTTGAAGAGAGGGGAAACATATTCTGAGGCATTCAACGTGATAATGTTTGATTTTTCATAGACTGCTAGATCGCATCACCGAGTGCCTAACAATGATACTGAGTGTCAGCGAGATAACCATCAGTGATCGAATTACCGAAGAAGATGAAGTGGTGGATAAGCCGCCCTATCGTATTCACGGTTATATCATCACTTTGGTGGAAAGACTGGATGAGGAATTTACAAAATTATTGAAAGAATGTGATCCACACAGCAACGAATACGTTCAACGGCTCAAAGACGAAACAAGGGTTGTCGAGATCATCGATAAGGTGCAGTCATTTCTGGAGAAACACGGAAAGGAAGCAGAATTATGTAGCGTGTACATGAGGAAGATCGAGCACTTGTATTATAAATTTGATCCGATGGTGCTGAAACAAAAACAGGTATCAATAATATCAATTTCTACTTTTGTTACATGACTATAACAAACATAATAATTTTATAAAGTAACTCTGTGTTGTGGGTCATTTCAATCTAAGCCGGTGAAATAAACGACCGCCTTTAGGATATTCCGTCAATTGTTCGGTTGAATTATTTCTCAGATGATGAGCTAATACTTGAGATACCTTTCCGGTTGGGGTGAGGAACGTGAAATCACAACTTTCCGGTTGCAAAGCCGACACGTAACATCTACTTCTCGCAGACTCTTTAACGAACTTTTAGTTTTTTTCGTCAAAACTGATGTGTGTATCCTATAAAACTCAAATTAATAATTTTTTCTGTATAATATCTAAAATCTTCCGTAAAGTTGTTTAGCAAATCAAAGAGCATTCATGAGCTTTGTTTTATTTGCCGAAAATAACGATACCGAGGGAAGCTATTGCGCTACATTCGAGTCGGTTACGTTGTTCAGTTGGTGCATTTATCTTGCAAGAGTGGAATAGCACCCCTTGGTGTCGACATCGTGCGGCAAATAAAATAAACCTGCTGTGAAAAGACTATTATAACTTTAACTCTCAAATCCATTTTTCCTACCATAATAGACAAACTAATTGAAATGAAATAAGAAGTTTATAGTTTTTGTTTGGAAATATGTTTTTTTTAATTAAATTTTCCTGTTTTGATGTGTTTTGTTAATTTGCCAGTGTGAGTAAACAGTTATTCATTGTGATATTAATGTCGAATGATGCGTTCGCAGGGAGAAATAAGCAAATCTGAGGCCACGAGCTTACAAGTTATGGAAAAACTGTGCAAATATATCTACCACAATGATGATACGGATAGATTGCGAACGCGTGCCATATTATCTCACGTATACCACCACGCACTTCATGATAACTGGTTCCAAGCGCGAGATTTGATTTTGATGTCTCATCTACAAGAGTCGATCCAGCACTCCGATCCGCCAACCCAAGTGAGTTGTTTGTGCCCTTCTGCGAATTGGCTCCATCATTGTTCGATGAAATTTTCTCATGTCTACACTTGTTCACATACTGATTTCCTTTTTTGGAAAGCTAGTTCTGCTAATACAAAAATTATTTCAGATTTTGTATAATCGAACAATGGCTCATTTAGGACTTTGCGCATTCCGCCAGGGTAACGTAAAGGACGCTCACAATTGCTTAGTAGATCTTATGATGACTGCTAAAGTTAAAGAATTACTGGCACAAGGTTTACTACCACAGGTAAAACTTAATCGATTAAGATTATATCATGATTATACCATTTGTTCGAATGTTTAGTTTCACAATTTTCAATTTACAGCGACAACACGAACGCAGTAAAGAACAAGAAAAAATCGAGAAACAGCGACAAATGCCATTCCATATGCATATCAACTTGGAGCTTCTCGAGTGCGTCTATTTAGTCGCGGCTATGCTTATCGAAATTCCGTACATGGCAGGTAAGCGTTGTGGCTTCGTGAATATTATTTGATGATGTTCGATTTTTGACATTTCAATTACGTCTTGTTTTTCCAGCGCACGAATTCGATGCTAGGCGGCGAATGATATCGAAAACCTTTTACCAGCAGTTGCGTTCCAGTGAACGTCAGTCTCTCGTGGGACCACCGGAATCGATGCGTGAACACATTGTTGCCGCTAGTAAGGCAATGAGAAATGGAAACTGGGTAGCCTGCATCAACTTCATTGTCAACGAGAAGATGAATGCTAAGGTGTGTATTCTGGACGCCAGTCGATGGACTTAGGCAACAAACGTTTCCCTAAATTTCATCTCGTCCATAGGTGTGGGATTTGTTTTACGAAAGCGACAAAGTTCGAGATATGCTAAAACGTTTGATTAAAGAAGAATCGCTGAGAACATACTTGTTCACTTATTCAAATGTGTACGGGTCCATTTCAATGCAGACGTTGGCCGAAATGTTCGAACTTAATAAACCTGTAGTCCATTCGATTATTTCAAAAATGATTATCAACGAAGAATTGATGGTTCGTGTTCTGTATTCGTAATTACGAGTGGCTGAGGTTTCGCTGGCGTGGTTCTACTACGTTGATGTTTTTGTTGCAGGCGTCTTTGGATGATCCCACCCAAACCGTCGTCATGCATCGGAGTGAGCCTAGCCGATTACAGTCGTTGGCTTTGCAGTTGTCTGATAAAGTTAATAATTTCGTTGATTCCAACGAGCGTATTTTTGAAATGAAATCAGGTTTGTATTTCAGAGATCGATTTATTGTGTTTATCGCTCGTTACAGCAAGTGGTAGATCTGAGAGAAAGGGGGCCATGGTCCTCCTGGTCAACGAGTATTTTGTTATTGTAAAAGAAATTCGTTACGTACGGAGGGGAGTATATGGGTTTAGACAATGAGAGAAGTAAGAAATTAGAATTAGGATTCGGCTCCTGCCTTTTGAAAATTCTGAATTCGCCTCTGATTATAACTGTCTTACGGAATTTTTCGCCCCTTCTGGAATATCCCTTCTTTTAAATGACAAAATACTCGTTCTTACTGCTTGTGATGTGTTTCAGGAAACTTCTTCCAAAGAGGAGGCGGTCAAAACCAAGCCGGTGGTTCTGGAAACCAGAATAGTGGTAATTCCCAAAATACTTTCCGACAAAGTTACAATCGTCAAAATACTAACCAGTCGGGGCAAGATTGGGGTAGACAAAGGAATAAAGCTTATTAGAGGTTTGTATTGTTTGTGTGATTTTATTATGCAGTACTGTTCAACGATCGTGACTGTATTAGTATTCATTTTGTAATCGATGTTAATGGTGTGGTCTGACCTTTGACTATACAGGTAGTAGTGGACTAGTAAGGAACAATGGTTTCTGTTGAGATGTGCTGACGCTAAATAAGCAGCCGAGGTATACTGATTGACGTACTTCAAACTACTTTTATGTACGCTTTCCTTGTGAATTGAATGGATGATGCTTATCAATTGTATTCTAAATTAGTGAACTCAATTAAAACATTGAAAATACATGCATATTGCCTACTTTTATGCCGTCATGTCTTCACAATATGAAATTTTTAGGTGTTCAGGCCGCACGTGAATTCGAACCCGTACCGGCTGAACACCTAAAACCTCCCTCGTTCACCGTCACTAAAAGGCAGCACCGTATTCACTCGGCCACGGTGCCAGGTGACGGTGTTCGAGGGAGTAGCGTACATATGCGCGCAGACGTACTATGGCGGCCGCCACAAAGTTCATATAGCTGTATTCATTTTAATGAAAAAGGTGCTATTCTTGAGTTAATTTTGAGGTGTAGGGTCTCTATAAGTTTTGGGAAAGTAAGTTTTTAGGTTGAAGATTTAAGTTTTATAGTTCAAAAAATATCGACAAATAGAACATTTTAACTAACTTGTGATAAGAATACAATCACATACTCATTAGAAAAAAACTTTTCTTTAAAGCTTGTACACTGAGTCAGGTCCAAACTATTTTGGAACTATACCTACTTGGTGCCAAATAAGTTGAGCTGTGAAGAGGATAGCCGATAGGTATTATGATACCAATGTTTAATGGCCACTGATGACATATAAATGTTGAATGACCAATGAGAAAAAACGTTACATTAATGCACCTTAAACATCGGAGCTCAAATTTTTTAGCACCGAGTATAATTTATTTTTTGAAATCCACCGTGACAAAAATATCATCTTTAGAGAATTAGGTTTACCCATTTCCGAAACCAATAGTGTTATCCAAATGTGTGAATATTTCCACCCTTTTTTCCAGATAGAATATAGCTGTTAATTAGGTTTATGAAACTTAACTGGTCTCCAGCGGTGGGCACAGATATTTTTAATTTATCCAAAAAAACGGATAACAGATAATTTTCAGATAAAATTATCCATCATTCGAATAATAATAATTTATGTTATTTGTTATTCAAGTAACCAGTTATAGAAAACTGATTATCCATGGTCCGAATAAACAAATAATTTACTAAATGGTTTTCGAATTATATTTTGCTTCCTAAATTATAAATTATCGATCATCAATTATTATCAGTTAGCATCAGTTTATCATTGTCATTTTGTTAATGTCAAGTATGCGTCTACAGTTTACAAAGTAAGTACTGCATACATACTGAGTACTGACAATATGACATGTAAGATGTAATATAAGAATAATAAGATATAATATGTAAATCTCCTTCAATTTTGCTATTAGGTCAGATCAAAGAACTTTTTTTATTCATATTAAAGTACACTAGTCTAGCATAGTGCTCAAGCACAGAATAGGTTAATGTAATATAGGCTACTCAGAAGTTTCTTTTCTGGTAATTTTTTCAACTAAAATGAAAAAAACATTATTTGATAAAATTTGATTAAAAATCATTCATTTTTCAATATTTTATTTTCAACTGATAATTATTCTGCTCTAATTCTATAAAAATGACTTATCCACTTTAAAACTATTACTAAACAAATCAACACCAATATTATAAATTATCTAAAATCATCTGAAAATTATTTGGTTTTAAGGGAAAAAATTTTCTGTTATTTGATTACAAATATCCAGATAACTTTATTTATCCGTTATTTAGATTACAAAATCATCATCTGTGCTCACCCCTCCTGGTCCAGTACTATTTGCCAATGGCAGTCAAACAGACTGTAGAGTGTACTATAACTCAGGTACTAAAAAAAGTGAAAACGTTGAAGTGAGATTGAAAAAATTTATTGCCTCTAACAGGATTGGATCAATTTGCGCTATTTCAAAATTACAAATTAATTTGTGCGAATTTCCTTCATTTAAGTAAATTAGAGATTCTCAAAAGTTATTTCATCGTCTTGTCGTGAATATACCTTTTTTAGAATTTCTTAAAGTTGCGTATCAGTAGACAGTGGATATGAAAATTGTATTCTTTAAAGTTGGTGATGTAGTGTTTTACTAAAAATTATGGAAAATATGAAGAAAACTACTTGAAAAAATCTCAAAAAGAAAGTTAACGAGTTCCACCAAGATTCATTTTGATAAGAAAACTATGCAGATTCTAAATATGTCAACAGCTTTAATATAAAAATGAAACTGTCCGAATTACTTAGATTTATATTTGAAAAAAAAAAAAATTCCCCTGTAAATTTAAATGGGGTTAGTAAAAACTTCACCTTTTTCGTTGCTTACAAATTTGGCCATCAGATACCAGCCACTTCGGTTTGACTGCCGAATAGTCAAAGGGTCCGAGTAAGACCTAGGGTGTGTTTAGAATCAGAAACAGGATAAGAACTATTAGTTATAAGCATAGTTTACGTGAAGCTTATTCACTAGCCGCTGGTGTACTGGTTTATTAGCGCCGAGTCAGCAAGGCTGATTTTTATGTTTACACAACGCTGGTGAAAAAGCTGTAAAAAAGTGAAGTTCTCATAAATTTCACCACCATCCTAATTTGCAGGGAGCTGAAGCACAAGCTGGTACACTAACTGCTACCAGCAGCTGGTGTATCAACTCAAAAGTTGAAAATTTTCAACTTCACCAGCTCACCAGTTAGCGAATAAATAAGCGCGCTGGTTCTTATTTACATAAGCTAGTTTACCAGCTACCAGTGCACCTTTTCACCAACCGCTGGTTAATAAGCGTCGGATAAACTATTCTGTGATTAATATCAATCCTCATGTGAAGTTACGTTTACACCAAACGAACGCTGTTTGTTCAAACTTCTTATATTCACTAGGTTACAGGACATTCGTTGCCGTTCGCCCGCCGGTAGCGAATTTGTTTGGTCTTATTGGTTTATTTGATGGCCGTTTACGCAAACTAGCAGAAAAAACGTTCTTTGTTCCTTTGTTTGGTGTGAATGGAGGTTTGACTGTAAATTCGTAGTAGTACTTTCTAAATATTTCTATTGAGAACAAAACACATCAACGGCCGCAATATGAAGATGGATTCACACCAAGTGAACAAGAACGATTTTTTACTTGTTTGCAAATGGCCAAAGAACAAATCAATGAGAACGAATGATATTCGAACGATATTTGATACCCAAGCGGACAGCAGCGAACATCCTGGCCCATATTTACAAACGTTACTTTAACCTCCCTTCAATTAAACTTCACTTAAAAATAGCTTATGGCACAATTTTGTACTTCAGAGTGTGGTAACATTTTATTTTTACATTGGAACTCTCATAAGAGATACAACGTTCCCACATTTTAAAGTATAAAATTGTGCAAAAAAATTTTTTAAAGTGAAATTTAAGTGAAAGCAGGTTAAAGTGAGTTTCGTGAATATGGGCCCCTATATATTCTTGTAAATATAGGAAAAGATTGAATGAAAAGTCGCTGTTCGTTCAGTGCAAATGCTCCTTGAAAAAAAAAAACCACGCAAGTGTACGTCGTTGATTTGGTCCATTCTGGACCTGAAAATGTCATATTTGTTCTTTCACTCTAAACGCATTTTAACGAAAGATATGATCATTAACCACAGATGTCAATATTTTTCTTAATTTGCTCGTTATCATGTTACTATGGGAAAATTTTGACGGTTGTTTAGTGATTGCACATCATTAACACCAGACCTCATTATTTTTCTTATTTTGCTTGTTTTTGTTACTATGGGAAAATTTTTATCTTCGTTTTTTTGATATGGGACACTATTTTTAATTCTATTCGATTATTTTTAATTTGGTCAGAAACTGAATTTTTTTTTCATGCATTATTTATATTTTTCAGATATTTGTTGTGTTGTGCTGATGCGGACGAATTTTTATCCGGGAATTTATTACTCTTATGTTCGTGTTTGATAACTTGCAAATTTCGAATAAATTGTTTACTGTATGTCGTTAGTTTTGTTCTTTAACCGACTTGAAAATAATTACCTCATTATGTTGCTTTCCGAAGAAAATCTATACATCGACATTAATTTGATGTTATGACCCACTGTTTTGACACTGTTAGCTGAAATTTATATACATATATACTGAGACGTCCGAAATGAATCAGCTCATAAAGTCAACCTTAATGTATATTGGTGTTTAAATGTTAATGACGTCACAATGTCTTAAAACTAAGACATCATGTAGTTGAAACACTCATTCGAGTGGTCTTGAGAATTGACTTCTAGACATTTTATTTTTTAACTTTGTCAAAATCCTATGGCTAAATTCTTTTTGACTTGAAATTTAACCTTCTCGGACACGATGGAATACAGCTTACCTTGTCTTCATATGTCAGCAAATTAATGTGATGAATGAATGAGCAATAAGCGTTAAGTGTTGACAGAAGAGCCTAACGAAGTTTTTGATCTATAAGAGGATAGAAACTTACAAAAACGAACAGCAGAATTATTCTGTCGTAGACTACAATTACGAAAGAATTACAGTGTTGACAAAGCGAATAAAGCAAAGTGTACAGAGAAAAAATAAAGTAATAAAAAAAAGTTATTGCAGATAACAAATAGGGGAAACTGTCAGAAAGTTCTTTTGTCTTCACCTAATTGTTTGTCTTCATGAGAAACTGATTTGGTTATGTAGAAGACTCCTATGTAAAACTTCAGGCTTTGAAGCTTTTGGTATGTGAAAGAGAGAGTGAGGTGAGAATAAACTAACAGATGAAATACAAATCCACTATATGCAAGAGAAGACTCCACATGGCCTTCAATGACAGAGCAATAAAGTTATCTTGAACAAAGCTTGTCTAAAGTTTGTCGGCAACACACCACATTTCCCTCCTAAAAGATGTTCAGAACTCCATCTGATCGTATTTTCAACTAAAATATCACCTCGTAGGTGTTTTATAAAGATTGCCTTGAAGTGCGATATGAAATGACATTTTAAGAAAGACTTTTATGTCGTCACTACTGATACTTCCTGATGAAAGAACATTTCCAATTTGTCTTTTTGTCTTCAACCTAACCTAGCCTCAGGTTCAAAGTTTTCTGCATCCCCAGATGGTACACTTAATAAATTGCTTACGCGAGGACTTTAACATACGACTTGAGACAAGAAGGACTGCTTGTTGTGTCGGATATCGTCAGAAAAAGAGTGATTGAAAAATAGAATTTGGTTTTACAAGTCACTTCTGCTTGTTGGCAAAGTTTCCCCATTCATTGTCTGCTTAATGCGATGCTGATAATACATACAAAAAGCATGGAAATTAATGTACAATCAAGCAATATAAAAGGCAGCAAACATACATGTTGACATACAATAAGCAAAGCGTACAAATATAGTTGATAAAACAAGATGAATTTGGCTGCAAACTATAGGCAAAAGTGCAGAGATGAAGTGATAAGACAAGATGAAATTCGGTTGGTTTTTACTCTCCATTGAATTTATATTCATCTGTATTCATCCATGGCACCAGTCAAACAAATTAAGTCAAGTCATTTTTCAGAGAATTGCCCAAATATGAATCTGTCGGCTCTGTAATACAGGACTTAATAAAACGTTAAATTTTATCTGAAAAAGAGTCGAATTCAATTACTGTCGCCTTGATTTGCTCTAAACATGAATTTGAATTTGGACAGTATCTTCCGAATTTGTCTTTTAATTTTATAATGATGTCTTCACATTGTGTCGTCATTATTTGTTCAAAATAATTTTTATTTTGTTGTCAAAAAATCTCGACTTCTCAATACACATTTTGGATTAACTCTGTACAGGTCAAAATTTTTATCTGATAATGGTGAAATTTGGTACCATTATTTGAATGTAAATAAAGAAGAACCCTATCATTTTATGTCCAGATTGGCAGGATGGTACGTCTGCTACAGGCTATTATGTGTCACTTTTGGGGCTTAAATAGTTCTAAAATGCTTAATTTTTAAGTGACAGTCATGGGTGGAGACATTAAATACTTTATATTCTGACATTCTGCAAAATTTGGTTTCAGTCCGCTTCCAACAGTTCATGCGTGGAAATTATTTGTAAAAATCTTCAACTTCTAAGAAGAGAATTACACAGATGAAAAAAAAAACGGTGTGGAAATTAGGCTTTCTTTTATTTTATTTGCTAAGCAATCAGTTTTTTTATAACTGCGCATTACAATTCATTATGAATTACCTTGACCCTTCATTTTGACGTACTCGCCTTAGTTTTAAGCAGCATTTTGCCAAATACTTTTGATATTTTGATTGATTTTTGTATTTATTTATTTACTTTGTTTAAGAAAACCTATATTTCCTGGCGCGGCTTGCTGCCCTAGAGTTTTTTTCGTGTTTGTTCTAGCATAGCATTTCAGTATAGGCATCGATTTTTATGAATTTTTTTTTTATGTTTAAATTATAGAGGGTGATTTTTTGGTAGTCCCATTTAATTTTTTCTTGGATCGATGCGGTAGTTTTTGAGTTATCTTTGAAAAAATAAGTTTCAAAACAAAACTTAGGCTTACGCCTATGTTAAAAAAACGAAAATATTTTTCTTGAAAAATCACTCCAACTGTAAAAAACTACAAGAAAAATAAGAAAATTACATTGCTGCAATTCCCAACCGAAAAGTCGAGAATTTCAGTACGTTGCGAAAAGTATGATTGAGCACATGCACACTTGCAAGCTGACTTTCTTGGTTCACTTTTTTGCTAAAAATAATCAATTTTTTTAACGATAATATAAATTATAAGCTTTTATTTTATTCACTATGGCGATTTTAAATTATACCAATACTGCAGCCAATCTTCCGCAACGAAATAATGTTTATTTCGCATGAAGCTAAAACCAAAAATAAAAAAATAAAAGCTTATCTCTTAAAAAGTCGTTTTTAACCTAAACTTATTTTATGATTTCATTCAAGTAAAATTGATTTATTTCCTGTTTATAACCCTTTTTTTGGGGGCAAGGGTGCCGGGGAAATTATTAAAAAAAAATTGAAACTGTCATTAAATTCTAGAAAAATCAATTATTTTATTTATCTTGAATTTTCTTTTTTTTTGGGCGGGGGTGTGTGTTGGGGGATTGGAACCGGTTGTCGTAATTTTTGGGTCAAAATTATTAAAATAATTATATTTAGTGTTATTCAGTTCGTAAAGAATAAATTATGATTTTTTTGGTAGAGGGGGTTATTTTTTTGTATTTGATTGTATTTTAATTTTATTTATTTAATTTTTTTTTTTGGGGGGGGGGGTATTTACAAAATATGGTGCGTGATTGGCTGATTGCTACTCGTGCGATTTAAAATACTCGTCCGAACCAACTATTTCCCTTTGTATTACAAATAAATAACTATTTTTTTTAATTTCTTTAGTAAAATCTACCAGAATTAATGAAGCCGACGCTGATTAACATATTTTGTGATAAAATTTGACCGAACTGACATAATTAAGAGCACATACTGCAAATAAGGATTCGAGCGGCCGACTTTGATGCCTGTAAATCTTGATGGAGAAATTTGAAAAGGATTTTTTTTTCTCTAATTTATTTCGCGATGCCAGTCCAATTATTCATTATTTTAATAAATGCTCCGGCGCACTTATACCTCATAAATGATGGCATATTCATGCCTTCATGGTAATACTTTATACTTATTTTAGTTTTCATTTGATGGTTGTCTTCAAAAATTAAATGTTTCTGGTACTCCTTTATTAAAAAAAAAAAAAAATTATTTTCACAGACTTGCTTCCGTATTTATTCATTATTGAAATGCTTTAAAACATTTGGTACCTATATATTTGTAGGAAATACCTACGAAGTTTTTTATTACCTACGATTTATTCTTGTGTAATAATTAATATTAATAAAATAGTTTTCGATGTCTAATGAGATAATGAGATACTGACCAATTATTCCACATATCTATCCATTCAAAAAAGTCATTTGGTAATTTGAAAAGCAAATAAAAGAAAAAGAATAAAGAAGTTTCTCACTTCTTTTATTTTTTACAACAGCTTGGGCCAAGGGGCTGTCCCCTGGATTTAGTCTTGGCATGAGTCTAGAAATGTAAATCATTATCCAATGGTATGCAATAATGCTTAATGTATTTTAAAATTAATCGTGTATACTTTGAGAATATGGACCACGAATGGAAAATTTTTTCATCTTCACACAGAGTATAGGAATCGTATCTAACAAGTCAGCTTGGAGTAATATGGTCTGTAAGATTGTGAGAAAAAAAAGCTCTCAAAATACATAAGCGTGGAATCTTTTACGATTGTGACTGAAAACCTATTGGATTGAGGCTAATTGGGACTCATTTAGGTACGAAGTAGTACAAAGGATCAAAAGGATGAGCCGACAAACTAATGGAAATCGATTCCTAGAAACTGACGTGCTCTTGGCGAATGATCATAAATTTTTTCCTTCGGCAGAAGTATGCTTTATTCATCAGAGCCGGGGTGAATTTGAAGTAGAAGAATCAATTCAATATTAACCTCATTAGTGATTCGATAAATTATTGAGGAAGTTTCCAGTTTCTCTTGATTGATCAGACTTCGCATGTTCGCGTAAATTAAAACGAACTTTGCATTGGCCGCATAATTAACAATATCAAAATGAGTTTGCGGTCTGTTCCTGCATGTACCGAGCGTTATCGATAAGAATTGCTAAAACCTCTTTTTGCCGACTATTATCTTTATTCTTTCGCCAATTTTTTTCACTAGTAATTATACAATTATACGAGGCCACACTGTTCGGCCGTGCTTTATAATAACGTTTTCTCTTTTCTCAATTTTCATGGAGAATAAAGAATTATATGAAATGATCGTAATAAATTCCTAAGGTCAAGGTCGTCGAAAGTGATGAAACAATATTGAATTTTCGAATATCGATATGATATGATATTTTTCGATATTTTCATATAGTCGAAGATATTTTCAATATTTGTCAATACATTATTTATAGCTTGTTGTGTGTGATAGGACTGTACCAACTTATACCAACTAGAGTTGGGAATTTTAGTTCATTTTTCAGATTTAGTTCATTGAGTCTCCTTCACCAAAGTGAACTAGTTCACTGAACTAGTTCAATTAGTTCAGTAGTTCAGTAAATTTTTCAACTCGATCACTTCAGACTTCAATCAGCTGATTCATTATTGGCTCATATCATTTAAATCAACTAATTTATTATATGATATTATGATCGACTCGTATTCATAAATTCATGCTAGATCTATTTGTTAATTGTTTGACTCACTCATCGACTGCTAGGCTACTTACTTCAGTTTCAGTTCTATCAACGGATCGAGTATAGTAGACTGATAAGAATTAAAAACTATCAAAAAAAAAGAACTAATGAACTAGTTCATTTAGAAGTGAACTAAATGATCGATTAGTTCACTTCTAGGATTAGTTCAAAAGAACTAACTGGTGAACGAACTACCCATCACTAGTAGGTTGGTAATACCAATCTACTACAGGAGGGTGATTCCACAAATGTAGGAATGTTATATGACTGCGCCAAGTTTCACTTGAATATTTGTGGAATATGCCTATTGGTGTAGCTTGCTGAACGGCTAATTTGCCGTTTTAGAGGAAGGTTGTCGCTTGGTTGAAGTTTCTGAACGCACCCTTGGTGTAAGTTAGTGTAATCCTATCAAACAGAGCTAATATTTACAAAACCTTATCACCATCTAGAACTTGATAGGACCGTTATTAACCTGCTAAAAAGTATTAGTAAAAGTAACATTAAAATACTCTCCTGATGTTTATTCACGAATTAAAATTATTCTATACTAACTACATTATTTCTGATAAGGATTTGTGAGACGGCGAAACGCTGTAAAATGAAAACGAAAAGATTCAAAGCTCTTACTGAATCATCTGTGGATAAATTATTGAACGATTGTGTAAATGTGAGGTGAAAATAGCCTCGTTCTCTCAAAATAACCAAAATATGATTAAATTAACCAAAGTTTAGAAAATATTAAAAAATATCGATATTGGGGAAAATATCGATAATATCGAAAATATCGATACAATATGACAATATATAAATCATTTTAAAAGTTTCATCACTCTATCGAGTATCGAATAATCATTCATCATGAACATGCTCGTCGTATCACGCGCAGCGCACGCACACGCTGGCAGATAATGGAAACTACAAGAACGAAGTAACAAGAAAAAGAAAATGAAAGACAAAGAGAAATGAGTATTGAATATGATAGTATGTGATGGCGAGGTAGTGGTATGGTATGGTATTGATATTGGCATGGTTAGGTATGGTGATATCGATGTGAGTCATTTCGTTAAAATATAATAATGATTACGAAAAAAATTGATTAAAGAACGAAAGAACCTACAACGTATGTCGTATAAAAAAATTGCAGATAAAGATTATCAATATAAAGCGACGAGACGAGCCAAAACTGGGTTCAACAGCGCATACACGAATGATCAACACGTGGTTTTTTTTTAATTGAGAAGAGATCATTTTGACTCTCGTGCAACTTTTTTTATTTTAGTCATTAGATCCCCATAAGGTAGAAAAAACAATAATCTGTTCGAACGTTTCTTATGATTTCGCTAAATTTTGTAGACTGGATTTTAAATTAGGTTTTTGAATTTATTTCAAGTATTTTTCTACAAGCGAGTAAATTTTAGACTGTGCGATACAACATAATCTTCGACATGGATCCTGCGCGACGAAAGTTAGCTGTTTCTTTATTCGAAATTGATTGTATCATATTTGGTAAAATTAAATTGAGCAGTGAATTATATGTAAATGCGTACTTCGATCTTGCTGCAGTATTTTCTCATCCAGCAATACTGGTAAGCCCAATGCTACCGATTTCCTCAACTTGGTTAGTATCACAGTCAGTAAATATAAATTCTCATTTATTAAACTTTTTTGTTGGTGTTCCAGGATCGTATGTGTGATATTGCCTGTGATTATCTTGAAAAAGGAAAGGTATTTCCTTCCAGTATTTGCGGTGTATCGTACTCCGGCATACCATTTGCTGGATTAATATCAAGTAAACTCAAAGTTCCATTGTATTTAAGAAGTAAAGAGATAAATTTTTGCCCAGAAGATCAAAGAATTTTGGGTAATATTGTTCCAAACAACGAAGTGACAGTGATTGAAGAAGTGGTATGCAGTGGAACTAGTACTCTTCAAGTAATTAAGGTTAGTTTTATTCCATTCTGTATTCGTTAAATAATTTTAATCTTAATTTGTTTCTTGATACTATAGTATTAATAAAATGTATATAATGAAGAACCGATAAAATACAATTTAAATCCGTTCGAAGTTTTATTTAATTCGTTATATTTATCTTTCAGGATATCGAAGATGCTGGAATGAAAGTGAAGAACGTTTTTTTCATGGTAGATCTCGAGCAAGGAGGATTTGAAAGTCTGAAGAAACTCGGTTATTGTCCTGTGGCTCTCTTCAAATTGTCAGAAGTGAGTTATAATATGCATAAAATTCTCTTTATCATTACAAATTTTTCAGTTCTTTTGTATTGTGTGAAATTTTATTTTGGAGACACTGGCGGTAACATGTTATTCTATGATCGATAAGTTTTTAATAAAGCAACATATTTTTTTATTGAAGTATCCGTGTATTGAAAATGAAAGAATTAGTAGGAACTTACGCTTTTAGTGAACTAATTTGAATAAATTTAGTCAAGGTTACTTCTATGAATATTCTCCAGCAATTTTTTTGAATAGACATTTCTCCCTTTTTAAAAATCAGGTCGTATATAATTATGCAAAATTGTAAATAGTCATAAATGATTATATATGTTACTTGCTATAAAAGAAGTTTCTTAGAATATAATACAACTTGTATGCAATAACACGGTGGTGTTTTGTCAGGAAGCCGGATAACAATGGGAAAAAAAGTTTTTGGAGAGATTTGAAAATATTTTGATTCTTTTTCATAAATATTCTTAATTTTTTTTGCCATTTTCTTTGTCAAGTTGATGAATTAATTACTTGCCATGTGAATAATAAAAATACCTATACTTTGTTATCATTATGGATTATTCGACTTCATCAGAGCTAAAATTTGACCTATATATATTTGTCTTTCCTCTAGGAGAAATTTTCTTTTTAAAGTGTTGCAAAAACAACCTTAGGACCTTTTATCAAAAATTCAGTTGCAGGATTTGGAGTATTTTTATTTTATATAATGCGCATAATTTCACGATGCATTTTTTCTTGTTAATTTGTTTCCGAGAAAATTGTGTTCGAAAAACCGAAAATTTTTTTTATTTTATAGATTATCGTAATTGCCATTTTGATAATTTCACAGGTCATGTTTAATGTCAGTACAGTTCATATGAAATTTTCAAATACACGTTGAAGATAATAAGGAATTTCTATTTCTTATGTTTTTAATTGAATGAATGGCTAATTTATCTTTGGTCGTTTCCAGATTCGAGATTCATTGTTTGAAGATGGTTACCTAAACGAAGATCGCGTAGAGGATATTCGTCGTGGATGGATGAATCAACACGTTCTCAACGGAGATTGTTTAACCGATACCCCTTTAGGTATTGCAAAAAACCGAACTTAATAGACTCATTTCGTGATTATTAGTAGTATAGTAATTTTAAATTACTTTATATGTACTTAGCCGAACGAGTGTCTACAAAATATGAGTCACGACTTGATGCTGTGAAATTACCCATCGCCCAAAAACTATTTCGCTTGATGCTGGAAAAGAAAACGAACATGTGTGCCGATCTGAATTTGAGTTCTGTTGAAGAAGTTATCGAAACAGTTGATTTAATTGGACCGTATGTTTGTATGGTAGGGGTTCATTTAGATGCTTACGAGAAATTAACTCAAAATCAGATTGATACTCTGAAAAAAATGGCTTCCATTCACAATTTTCTTCTAATGGATGACCGGTATGTTTTATTCGTATTATTTTTTTTATAATTCAAAAACTTACTTTTTTTTTACGCCGATCACCTTATGAATTTGTTGGCAGAAAATTATCTGAAAATGGCTTTATTCTGCTTGATCAGTTGAGAAAGGTATTGAGTGTTGTTGATCTAGTTACTGTCTTACCATTGCCTGGAAATGATGTCTTGAAAGAGATGAATGCGATAGCGGATGAAATGCCCGATAAAGGTATCTTTTTTACGGGCTCTTTACTGACAGAAGATTCGTTTTTAAAAGCGTCGTTCGAAAAAAGTAATTATAGTTTTCTTCTAAATTAGAATGTTTCATGATATTTTTCGCGCCATTCATTGAGTTCTGTTTTCAGATGTAGTTTCGATGGGTTTAACTCAAAATAAATCGATGCTAGGATTCATAACTCATCAGAATTCTTACATTCCTATTAATTACGTTCATATGATGTCAGATATGCGGAGTACTGGTTCTTCGATCGGCAAAACAAATAATCCGTATTATACCTTTGATTTAATGTCTGGCATGTTTGGTGCTGATATCGTTTTATCGTATTTCTCTGACACGTCCAATATTCTGAATTTGGTGAAAGAACAAAGTCGCTTATCCTGGAAAGGTTATGAAAACCGTTTCTGCGCTAAGATGAATGGGGAACGATTTGTTAAAAATTAGGGTGTAAATGCGGAAATTTTCCTGTCGTATTTCTCTTCTGGTTTGCCTCGAATTGTTTTGAGAAGAATATGTTTGCGATAAAGAAATAATTTAATTTGTCGTATTGCGAAGTGGATAAGATTCGGAAAACTAGTTAACCTGAGCCTAAATTTATTACACATCTCATAAAGTATGTCTGATTTCACTGAAACTTATTAGTTCTAAATTTTTTATTCGTGTTACCAATTTAATTTAATATTTTCCTGCATTGATATTTTGTTTTCCCTTTTATTTTTCCCATTTTATATTTTTTACTTTAAGTGAAAATTAAAAATAATTTTTATTAAAATATTTTTATGTTGATGTTTTGTATCGTTGAATTGCAAAGCCTGTGACGAATTTCAACTGTTTGACCGTTACTGATAGCCTATTATTTTGGAGAATCATTTGTTTAGGCCCATCAATGAAATGTATTTCAATCTTTCTCTGAGACTTTTCACAGACGCTTCTGCAAACCATATTTATACTCTGCCATTTATGTTTTGTGCGATATTCCGCGGATTTACTATTTGTCATCTGGCTCGCCAGTGTAGAAAAAATCAAAAATCACAAACTGAAAAACCATATTCTTTGCTAGAGTTAAAAGTTTAATTATCAAAACTTGAGAGATGGAGAACTGATTATAGTCACAACTTTTTAAAGTAAATGTCTGAAAGAACATAGTGGAGTACTACCTATATTAATACATGGTTGGAAACTGGAATAGAATTTTCAAGTTCAATTGTATTTTATTCGAGTTTTTCATTCCGATTTCGCACGGTTGAAAGGTTTTATAGAATACGAGCTATTACCCGCAGATTCACTTATTATCTAATAATGGCTTTAAACCCTTTTTTGTTGACCCAAATGAAACTAGATGAAAAAGAAACACGAAACTGAGTGAGACAAAGAGAATCATATCCACCTCACCAACCATTAGTCATCAGATGATTAACAAGGTGGGAGGGAGAAGTGTTTTCAATTCTCTTTTCTACTCCTTTTTGTTCCATTCAGGAAATGTATTGTCCTTTTTCTGTTTTCACAGATGATAAAAATTGGTAACTTTGCTCCAAGAGGGCTATGGACTTCCTTGATGGAGATAAACTTTCCTTGGATTCTTGGAATAACATAATTTTTTCTGGAAAATCTCATATAAATCCGTCCAGTGGTTCTGGAATGATGGGATTTCCAACAGTTTTTAGCCTCGAGTATTTTATAATTATGTAGACTTGTAGAGACATGAAAATCACAGTCGCACGTATTTGTACTAATGGAGACGCATAAAGCCACGAAGGCATACTGATACTGCAAGAACAACAAAATTGAAGAAGAAAAAAAGACTTGTAGTCAATTTTTTTTTCTATTTCTTACGAAGTTAGTCATCCACTTAGCCTATACACGCTAGCACATTATTGGTGGACGCCTTTGACTCCCCTGCTGTTGTCACCCGAAAGTAGCATACCATGGATCAGCCTCTCAGCATCTGCCTAAAATATCCCACCACAAATGAATCACTTACTTTAATTGTAATTATAAAAACCCTTAAAATGGTGCTGCAGAATACTGGAATGAAGAATATATTATAATATTATTTAATATTCTGTGGGGAGAGCAGAATGCTCTCAAACTGAGGACATGAAGCAGTGTTTACAGTTTGCACCAAACCAGTGTGTGGTGGTAGATCAATCTGGGCAATCTAGATTGCAATCTGCAGATCTTAGCAATATTGCAATCTGTAGATCAATCTAACAAGGCAGTCTAGATCGGGATCCAATTAATTAGATCGTTTCATCGCCTTCCAGGGTGAACTGGTTGTATTTTAGCTGTAGATTGTGGCTCAAGAGGATGTTACAGCTAAATTTGCTGCCAAAATACGGATAATCATAAAAATTGTTAGCTGCAAATTAGCAGTCTATACAAACTGTAAGAAGTGTCCCAAATAAATAGATACTGAATTTAATATTGGTTAGGTTTGCTGAAATTTTGAAATACCTTTAAAATTAGCAATGGAGACTAAAATATTGTAGCATTTCAAAGAAATATCATTTTTTCCAAATCAAGTAGGTATTAATATTGTTAATTTAAGCTAAAAGTTTGGTCTTTGTTTGTAATAAGAAGCATGCAAAAGGGGATTTGAAGGAGTTGCTCACTCCTTCCCATGCTCATTTGTTTTTAGAGGAGGTGGGTTTGATGTTCTCTGATTAAAACTATAACCCATAAATAGGAAAATATAATGGTTCTTAAATGAGAAAATAAGCTACTTTTCATTATTATAATGCCCGACCTACACTACTCATTATAAACATTTTTGCATACTTAGCCTAGAATTAAAATTGAGGAGCATCACCACGCACCAGTGTACATACCTACCTGCAAGGTGCCTCTTTACCAGTGGTTGTATTACACTCTGCTATACTGGGGGAAGTGGAGTGGCAGCTTCCACACAGTTGGCTTAGCAACACTTCTCACTCATTCACTGTCACCCGGTACTATGGCCAAGTGAACAACGGTGCTGATTTTTCAGTGGTGGTAATAAGGGTGAGTTTTAGGTATTCAGTTGGTATGGGTGTTTGAATCCCCGTAATGCCTGAATACCTAAAACTATATATTTAATAACAAATAACACAAAATGACAGTTGATCTATCGTCCTCTTGTGCATACTTGCTGGCAAAGAGCCTCACTCAAGTCAAAGTTTACGTCTTACTTAACAACTAATTAAGAAGTGTTCTATACTTCAAGGATATATATGTGATGGAGACAATACGGAACAGTTTTAACTTGGGGTTGAATGTCCAGACTATAGATGCCGCATGCTGGCGTACAAAGTACCCCAGACTGAACACCCTAACTAATCAGAATCAAAAATCAGTGTAAAAGTGAGGTACTTTGTATTCCAGTGTTTATAAACAAATGTACGTTGCAAGATTTTCCTCTAATCAGATATTTCCTTTCTATAGGCAGGATACCAAAACTGCTCTGGTGATGTTATTTCTACCAGCTTGGGTGAGGCGTTCGTTTTCAAATGATTCAGTGAATTATTCAAAGTGGTATAGAAATAAAAGTCTCAGTTATTAGATTTTTTTATCATTAGAGTTAATGGAGACTGGAAAGTGGGAATTTTTCACTTTTCAATTTACATTTACCAAAAAATTAAGTAACCCAATTTATTTTGTAGATTATTGATGTAATGTCGAATTTAAGTTGAATATTTTATGAAAACAATATTAGCTTGTGATGTCCAAAAAAACTTTGTCATATTTAAAATAGCCATAGTACCTGTCCGACGCGTAGCTTAGTAGATGTGTGTGACAGGTCTGAATTTAATTGAGTAGGTAAGAAGATACCTTTTCAGAATTCATTGACGTACTTTTAGTATGTGATGAATGGATTGAAAATGAAATGCCGGCTTCTTTCAGCTTTTGTGAAAATTTTTCAAAACTTTCTTCACTTTCAATAACTCATTCAATATTTTTATCATCTTCATCAAAACTGATACAATTTTTTTCAAGTTTAGAATGAAATCTTTGTACGCAAACATTGTGAATATTATAAAGTATTAATATTAAAAAATAAATGAAAAGCCGACTTTTTATTTTGTAGTTTCAGCTTTGATAAATTTTCGTATATTTTTCCTCACTATAATAGCTCTATTTGATAGGATTACACTAACTTACACCAACCTACACTAGTAGGGATATTCCAAAAATATTAAAGCAAAATTTGGCATAAAGTCATATTGATGTGAGGTGTGTAGAACGAGGGTCAAAAAAGAACTCGAGACTTTATTTTACTATAAGATTTATTCGCAGACTAAAATATGTTTCACAAGTAAAATATGAAATGGCAAAGCACAGCGTTATCGGTAACCGAAAGTAGGGGAAGCGATTCATGTAGAAAGTAGTTCTTATGACATATATATATATATATATATATATGTAAAAAGAACACTCTTCTTTTTCGATTGACTACAATTTCGTTTGTTACTCTCGTTCATTCATGAATTCATAATGTTTATTTTTGTTTGACCCACATTAAGAAATTGACACTATTCGACTATCTAATATATACCGTTCCAATCTTATTATCTTTAAGTTACGTCATTTCATGTATTATCGACTCGACCATCCTTTATTAAATGACATCATTTTTGACCATACTCAACATGACTATTTTCCTTTTGTAACGAACGTCGATTTCAATAATCGAATTCATTCATTCATTCATTCGTCCATTAATCGCCATTTCAGAAAGACAGATAAAACCTAGTCGTATCTTCGTTCGTTTCTTTGTGTATAATAATCTTGAATTTTCTAATTTCACTACCGTATTTTAATCGTGCCAATAAACTCTGCTTTTGATTACGAGTTCACAAAACTTTATTTACATGCAAATTAGATCGAGTGGAATTCTCGGAAATGAACTTACAAATTAGAAAATTCTTTTAAAACTCGAAACAGATTTTTTTCTTCTGCGATGTCTTCTACCAAAATACAATTGCTGATGATGGCTGAGGGTACCGACAAAACAACAACAGTCAACTTAAAGAAAATTTGTTTGTTCGGTGATGGAATCTGGTTTGCTTTTCCAGAGGAACTTCAAAAGGCCATACTCCATAAAGAACTTATGGCCTTAGGTCCTCCAAAGAGTGCTGCATCAGTACTGCGATCAAGAGGACAATACAGAACTATAAATGTCTCCATCCCTCCTGATGTGGCGAAGCTATACTTAGACACCGATGAGAATTTTGTATTCAAAGACTACCTGTTACCAGAATTTTCACCCTCCAACCAAGCAAAATTGAAAGAAGATTCCGATCAATCTATGACAACCTCAAAGAGAGACAAAGAAGAGTCAGTGACCAGCATAATGAAGCATTTCCTGATAGAAAAGTTTTCTCTAAAGAACAAAAACATCATTGCCTGGTGCGACGCCTTTGAAAGAGAGTCACAGCGGTTCAAGTTAGATGGCCAAAAACAAATCGAAGTCTTCAAGAGCTGCCTAGAAACATCGATGGCTAATTGGTTCACCATTAATCAGAGAAAACTCGGACCAAATACTGCATGGTCCGATTGGAGAGCTGATCTCATCGCCACTTTCGCTGACTCATCCTGGAAGCCAATACGGTATGCCTACAACTACAGGTATTTGAGTGGCTCCTATATAGAATTTGTTGTAAAAAAAGAAAAATTATTATTAGAAATTGATAGAAACTTGCCGGACATAGTAATTTTAGATCTAATAGTTTTGGGACTTCCTGTCCATATACAAAATTCTTTAAAAAAAAAATGTCACGTCTCTCCGTATTTTGCATGATAAACTAAAAAAATTTGAAACGGAAGACAAGATTAATGACCTAAATAATAAAAACATAACTTTTCCTAATAAAAATAAAACTTCTAACATAAATAAATCTGAAATCGTAAATGAAAATAATAATAATAATAATAATAACCAACACGAGAGAAAGTCAGGTGGTGCAGAAAAGAAACCTTGTACTAATTGTGAAAAAGAGGCTTTTCTGAGAGGTACCATCCGGAAGCTCTTTGTTGGTTCAAAAATAAGCCAAATAATCAAAAAACAATAAATAAATTAGAAATTAAAAACCCTATTTCCGACGATGAATCAAAAAACTAAATCACCCCCCGCTGATTAAAATAAATTTATGCCTTAATGATAACCTTTTTTGTAAAGGAATTTATGATTCAGGTTCGAATATTTCTATAATCAATAGAAACCTGATCAATTCCATGAAGATCAAGGCTTTTAGATTCGTTAATAAATCTTTTCGGATGATCAGCGGGTATGGTAAAGTTTTAGGAATAGTTAAAATAAAAGTTAAAAATTGTAGATGGTTTTCAGTTCTCGATATCAATAGTGCCTTCTGGTCCATACCTATAAGAAAGAAAGACAGATACAAGACAGCCTTCGTGACTCAGACTGGACATTACAATTGGAAAAACATGCCTTTTGGATTAAAAACAAGCCCCGCAATTTTTCAAAGAATCTTAAGAAACATATTAAAGAGAAAAGACCTAGATGATTTTTGTGTGAATTATATAGATGATATCTTAATTTTTTCAAAAACATTTGAGGATCACATAGAACGCCTAAAAAAACTTTTCACATCTATATATGAAGAAGGGTTCAGACTTAATCTGACCAAATGTGACCTCGCACACAGTAAAGTAAAATATCTGGGTCACTACATTCAAAATAATGCTATTCACCCCATTTTCGATAATGTATTACCGGTTTGAGACTTCCCAACCCCCAAAAATCAGAAGAACGTAAGACAATTCCTCGGTAAAGTAAATTTTTATCGTTCATACATACCTAATTCATCAATAATTCTGGCCCCCTTACATAATTTATTAAAGAAAAACACACCTTTTATATGGAACGATAAATGCGAGGAAAGTTTCAAAAAAATTAAAGATTTATTATGTTCCGAACTGTGCCTTGCAATATTTAATCCAAATAGGGAAACAATTGTACCAACTGATGCCAGTCTGTAAGGAATAGGTGCAATTTTGAAACAGAAACAAGATGACGGCTCTTTCAAACCAACTGCTTTCTTTTCCAAAAAACTTAACGAGGCCCAGAAAAGAAAAAAAGCAGTTTTTCTAGAATGTTTGGCCATAAAAGAAGCCCTTATGTACTGGAGACATCGACTATTGGGACTGAAGTTCAAAGTTTATTCTGACCATAAGCCCTTAGCTAATTTAAAAATTAATACAAAATTCGATGATGAACTTAGAGAATTAATGCTTTAACTGTCCCAATTTAATTTTGAAATAGAATACGTGCCGGGAGAAACAAATAATGAAGCGGATTGTTTGTCTCGTAATCCCGTTTTGGATCATTTTGAGGCCTCTTCTGAACTCAGAGTCGTCAATCTCATTGAAATAAAAGAAATAATAGAAGATCAAAAAATGGCACTTAATGATTTTAAAAGACTCAAAAATAATAATGTAATAATAAAAGATAACGTAATGTTTTCAAAATATAAAAAAACAAAAGAAAAAATAATAATTTCAAACAATTTTGAGAAAGAAATAATAAAAAAAACACATCTACAATTTGGACACATAGGGTCCAACCAGATTTGGTTAACTTTGTTTCCCCTTTTTTATAATGAAAATTTTAATAAACTTATAACAAACTTCTGCTAAAATTGCACTGTCTGTATCAAAAATAAAAGCCGAATACCTATGAAATTTGGACATCTTTCTCACCTTGGACCAGCTAAGGAACCTTTTGAGTATATGTCCATAGATACTATAGGAGGCTTTGCCAAAAATTACTCTGAAGAAAGATATTGTCATTTATTAGTCGATCACTTTACTCGTTTCGCCTTCACACTGACCTCCAAAACCCAAAATTCTAAAGATTTCATAACTTTATTAAAAATAGCTCTCAAAAAAGGAAATAAAATTTCAAATCTACTGGCTGATCGATACGGAGGTCTGAATTCTAAAGAATTTAAAGATTTTACCAATCAAAATTAGATAAACTTGATTTTTACGGCAGTAGATTGTCCATCTTCCAATGGACTCAATCAGAGACTCAATCAGACCTTAGTCAACAAGCTGAGATGTAAAGTAAACGAAAATATTAAAAATAAAAAGAAATCTTGGTCGTTTTATTAAAAGAATACGTAAATGAATATAATGACACTATACACTCTGTCACTAAATATTCTCCGAACTATTTAATGAACAATGTAAAAATTAAAGTAATTTCCAAATTCGGAGATAACGTAACTGATTTAGCGAAAGACAGAGAAATCGCATTCAATAATTCATGTAAAAACCATAATATAAACAAGAAAAGATTTGGCAAAAATAAAGTTAAAAGTAATTTCAAAGTAGGGGACCTCGTATTTGTTTTACATGGCAATCCTCTGAATAAGAACAAATTGGACAAAATCAGAACCGGATCATACAAAATTCTACAACAAATCTCTAGCTCAATTTTTCAGGTTGACTCCGGCTATCAGAAGCAAGAATCAAATTTTTACCATGTTTCGAAGCTGTATCCATCCGTTATTTGTTAATGTCTTTTGTTTACAGGGTGTGGGGATGTAAAAAGTGTTGGGATACGATTCCCTCACTACCTCACAAACACATAATACCACATTGACTAACACTGTATGTAACATGTTATTACATTCATTTGTTTTACATGTGGCGACACTGATCGCCAACATAATATTCTTTCCGCCACTGCTCGACGGAGAATGTTCTCTGTTCATCAGTCATTGTACTAACGTCGTCAATAAACATTTTCCAAGATGGAAGTCCGTACTTATCTTTTCTGTGTAAAGTGATCAGACCTCACCTCAATAAAAAGAACACTCTTCTTTTTCGAATGACTTCAATTTCGTATGTTACTCTCGTTCTTTCATGAATTCGTAATGTTTATTTTTGTTTGACCCACATTAAGAAATCAACACTGATCGACTATCTAATATTCACCGTTCCGATCTTATTATCTTTAAGTTACATCATTTCATGTATTATTGACCATACTCAACATGACTATTTTCCTTTTGTAACGAACGTCGATTTCATTTATCGAATATTAATCGCCGTTTCAGAAAGACAGATAAAACCTAGTCGTATCTTCGTTCGTTTCTTTGTGTATAATAATCTTGAATTTTCTAATTTCACTACCGTATTTTAATCGTGTCAATAAACTCTGCTTTTGATTACGAGTTCACGAAACTTTATTTACGTGCAAATTAGATCAAGTGGAATACTCGGAAACGAACTTACATATATATATATATAGTATAATGATGATGATGATGATGATGATGAAGAAGGAGATTAGGTGGGATTTCCGTTACATCACATATAACATTCCTTCATTTGCGGAATCGCCTTTCCAGTGTAGGTTGGTGTAAGTTGGTGTAGCCCTATCAAACAGAGCTATTGATAACATGGAAAAATTGAAGTGAGGTTGAAATCCAAAGAAAGGAATAAGTTAGTTAGAGATACTTTAATGCAATGATCGAGAATAAAAATTATAAGTTTGAGGAAGATGAACGATCTCCCTCCATTACGAGATTACAGTTTGCGTGGGAAACGAATTTCAGCGTTCTCGGGTGAACGGATGAAAAAAGTCGTGTTTGTTCGCACAACCTGAAAGTGTTAGTTTACGTTGTCAAAAGTAGTAGCGCTAACAGTTAGGAGGCGAGTGCAGGTGGAGTGTAGAACAACAAAAATAAAGGAACATCCAGGGAGTACAAGCAATCTCATTCATATTTAGTATAGATTGGAGCAACTCCTTACCCTAGCTGGTAGAAATAACAACATCCAAAATGCTCATGTGTTGTCTCCATCATATATCCTGGAAGGTGAGATGGCATTTCCGTATCAGCAGTAGTTGAGTCACCGTCTCACCGAAATCTGAAAATTAGTTGAAATAGAAGCCGGTATATTATTTATTTATCTATGTTTACCGCTTACTAGAGTTTGTAGAATTTGTGTAAGTATTGTCGCATTCCTACTTTAAAAAATATGTTAAAGATGAAAGGGCGTGAAGTATCGAAACCGATGCCATAACAGAACTGATTAAAATAGCATCAGTGAGAACAAAGTAAAATAATTTGATTACATTTTTATGTTACTGGTTATTTTATCGCGACAACAGAACAATATGTCTTCTCCAAGACGAGTTGGACTTCAAAACATTATTCCGAATTCCAATATAGTCATCGATCATTGGGATATGAAATCCTCCAGTGGACATGTAAGTACTTTGTTAGGCATGAATGTCCATTAATTTCAGTATTTGGTAAAAATAAATGTAATCTCAACGATTAAATGTTCACGATGATTTATCGCAGGATCGGCGGATTCGATTTATGACGTCCATCAAGAATCATTCCCCGAAGTCAATATCGCATTTGAGGAAGGCGAAGTACAGTATTCATACATCGTTGTTCAACAAGTGGTACCTGCATCAGTTTTACGGGGTATTTTGTTTTTCATGAAATTCTATCTCTTTGCGTATGATCGAGAGAATTAGAGAACGTTTTTCATCTGTGTCACGATCATGCATCGCAATCCGATAAATCTCGAAAGCTACGTTATAGATTTCAGAAAACAGAATTATTGTCTTGGATTTCGATAAAACTATAGAAATCTTCGACCCAGACAGAAATGAAAAATTTTGCGTCACCACCATCGAAGCCAATTACTGTTCCGGCAGTACGATGTTTTTGTTCCAAGGTTTAGTGATTTTTAATTGCTCGCCGCTATCATTCCTTAATTTACTGTTGGTTACTGATTTCTGGTTGTTTAAGGACCCTTCGGAAACATTCTGTATACTGGGTACTTCAGAACATCGTCCGCGACACAAATTCACGACTCTCCCGCTTTAAAACAACTCATCATGGAAAAAGTATGTACCTGTATCTGCTCGTCATTTTTCACTTACGTTATAATTTTGCCGCATAGTCTTAACCGAATCGAAATTTTTCGATTTCAGAGCTTGCACGTTGCTTATATTGATAATTCCTACGCCGCGGAACATTGCACTTTTCCAACCAGGCACGAAACGATTCAAAACATTATTCGGTTCATTCGGTAAGAATGAAAATGTTAATTTTAGATTTTCATTCAAATTACCGATGGCTGACAATGATTGTTACTTTGTTTTGGATTGGTGTATTTTCGCAGCTGCAGTAAAAATTGTGATATATTTATATCGAGCAACGCGTTGGGGAAAGAAGAAGTTTTACTCGCTATCGCCTCCGAATTAGACGTGAGTATCGATCGATTGTTTTATCAGTGATTCTTTTCGTTTTCTAATTCGTACCGTTAAATTTAGGAGAAAATTCACGTCGGCTCGCAGAGATATGACATATTTTATAAGTTGGGTGTGAGTGATTTTTTCACACGAAACGTTCAAGAAAGCCGAATTCGTGCCCTAGACCAGTTATTAAGTTTGAGAGAGTGTTACCAAAGGCGAGTTTATTACGTTTACCTCACCATGTTTTTCGTTTCTCGTTTCTCGAAAAATAATATATTTTTATGTTTATAGATTCGACGAAAATAAGTCGTGCGTAATTATTTTGTTAACCGCTTTGTACGCGTATGGACCAAAAAAATTTCCACTCAAATCGAAATTTCCGCGTCTCCGTATTATACCATATAGCGGACACTGCAACCATGCTGAATTGAAGCAGTTCGTGTCTTCTCTAAGGCCGCATACCATTTTGCCGATTATCAAGTATCAATCTCACCGACCGTGTTCGGTTATACCTCAAAGTATATACGATTTGTGCTTAAAAGAACGCGACGTACGCGATAGCGGTAAATCGAAATTTTTTGAACCCATCAATGAAAAATATCTTCCCGTCGTTTTGATTCCACGGTTCCGCGAACTACGGGAAACTCCTTCTCGAGTCGTTGAATCCGAATTTACCTCGGTTACGGAAGGTTCATTCGCGGAGGAAAAACAAAGCGAACCATCCATCACTCCAGTTTTCGCAGTAGAAATTGCGAATGAAAAATGCCCGAAAGAATCGTTGGAAACGTGCGAAAATAGTTGTGACTCTCCTCAGCGGATAGGCACTAATCTGCAGGTTCCTTCCGAAGATGTTTCAGCTGAAAAAGAGAATTGCCCTGTGCCAGAGGAACGTCACGCGGTTTCCGCCATCGAGAAAAATATCGTACCAAAATGTATGGCCGAAGAGATGCAACTCGAACGAAAAACTCAAACAGAAGAATCACTCGGGATTGAAGTGTTGTCGGTTGACGAATATATTACAGCGGTGGACGTATCCAATAGTTGTGGTGTTGGTTCTTCAAACTTGACCTTCGTGCGGTCTCCTCTTGAGAATATTTTCGATCGCGTCGAGAGTTGCGACATTTTGACAGATTTTACGCGTCCGAATTCCGACAAAATACCGCCTCAGTCGATGGTAGAGAATGCCGAATTCTGCGATAACGAACAACTAATCGACGAATACATAATTGAAGAGGAAGTCCACAGTAACGACGATGTCGATAAATCTATCGTTTCTACTTTGCCTTCTCCACATGACGGCGAAGCGTGTGTAAATGCGTCATCTGAACTTTCAAGCGAGGTAAATGAGAAACGGATGGATTCCGTTAAAATGGAAATAGATCTACAAGAGGTTAAACGCTCTATACAGAATTCTCTGTCAGAAAATTACCGAAGTATTTTGGAAAGTGGGTCGAACTGTTCGGATAGTCCAACAAAAAAAATAGATAGGTCGCTCCCCTTTCAACCACAAAACGTCCAAGTCGAAGGAAACGAGTTCAGTTTGTCAACATCGCCCAAGTCTTCGTGTAATCGTATCTTTTCTTCGGAAGGACAGGAGGTGTTGACTGTTTCTGTTGCTGCGAATGCGAATTACGTTAATCCGATTTCTGTGCCAACGCCACAAGTTGGTGAAAAAATTAGTGTGAACTGTGTGATTAGCGACGTCTGTAATTTACAGTTGACCTCGAATCATGACGTTAGCGATCCTTTATTCGGGATTGATGAACATTGTTCCAAAAATCAGCGTCCAAATAATGATACTGGGTTACCGATGGTCGGAAGTAGTTTATCTGTGGTTAAGTCTGCTTCCGTGGTACAGTCGGAGAATTGCGAACCGATCAATTTCGATCGGTTTCCTATTAATTGCGATTTGGCATTAAAAAGATCACGTATCGATTGTCAACCTTGCGATGAAGATGCTCCAAAACTATCTGATTCGAGCGATTGTGTAATTGTTGCGGAATATGTTTCGAAGGCTGGTTTCAACGAATGCAATCGTGCGTCAAAAAAATTGCGATTAGACTCGGCGCAACGCAATGACTCTAGAAACGTATTATTTTCTAAAAACAATGATCAGTTCGTTAACGCTATATTATTTCATTTTTGTAAATTGTATGATCCGGGGAAGAATATGCTTGCTTCCGATCAGTGGGATTTTTTAAGCGATTGTAATATTTTTTCTCATTCCGCCTATAGAATTTAGAAGATAGGGAATTTCATTATGTATTTGTTGATCGAAGCTTCCTTCTTTATTTATAATAAAGCTTTTTATGTTTTACTTGTTATAACGTGAACAAAACTGTCGGTACTTTTTTTTTTTGCCTATAGAGAAAATTAGACGAGAGTAACGCATGATTTATTGTAAAAATGAAAAAGCCCTTCTGATGAGAAACAATGTTTCATAGTTTAACGATAAACCAAATACAACTCGTTAACTGCATTCGTCTTGTGATACGACGAACTCGACCGCGGATGTTTCAAATGTAGATGAAGCTGTTTCTTTTGGAGGTTTTGATATCAGTAATAGTGATTCGGATGCGAAATGATTTTAATCAGTTTAAAAGTTCCTCTACCATCACTGAAAATCTCGTAATTCGGGATATTGTTCTGAAGAATCATTAATTATTTTGGCCCATTGATGAAATGTATTCTTTGGCTCCAAAACCTGTTTGATGTGGAACACATTTTTATTTCTAATAGGGATAAATGAAAATGAGAAGGTGGTTGGCACGAATCTCGGTGCAAATTTTGGTGTGAATTGTGGCGCAAAGGGAAGAAGAAAAAATTCATAACCAGAACAATAACCACTAAAAGCATGCGCAAATTGACAATTTTTATTTGGGAATTGATAACCAAAAGAAAAAAATTTCACCTGACCAATGACCTATTCCCACAAAATGTTGAAACTATTAACCAGAACAATAACCAGAAAGAATAGGTTATTATTAATTTTTCTGAAATATCAATATTATTGATTTTTTTTTTCAGCAATTAATTTTCTGGAAAATTATGAATAATGGATAATTTGACCTGGATAAAATTTTTTTTATCTATTTTACTACGAATTTAGTCTCAACTAATAACAAGTAATCACAAATAATAACCAGAAAAGTTGTTTTGGTTAACCAGAATAATAACTGTTGTTCTATACTCCACCTGCACTCGCTCTGTTAATGTCATCCAACTCAATAACATACTGGAACGAACACAGGAGATAAAGGCAATGTTATATTTGCGAGCCACTGTGTGAGAAAGAGAGAGAATGAGACTGGCGATATTGTCCTCTCTTTCTAGCAAGTTATCAGTATAGAGAGTCATTATATTATTCAGTTAGAATTCAAATTCGTTGATATATTTTTTAATAATGCAGCTGAAATTTGAAATTTTAACCATTATGATTGAAGAAATTATTAAATAACGAATTAAATAATATATCAATGATTCATTTATTTTATTAAACTGTGTAATTCCATTTTAAAATGGTTAATTTTTGTTGTGCATTCAACTGTTCAGCTTCAAGTGATATTTGCCCTGATTTAATGTTTCACAAGTAATATTCTTTTTTATTAATTTATATGGTTCATGATGAATAATAATATTATGAAGAAGTCCGCACGCATGCACAGAGCAAAATAAAGAAAAAAACAAAGTGTGGTTTGGAGACACTTGTGACTGGCAATATTTCCCTCTTTTTTTTTATCAAATTATCAGTGTTAAGACTCTTACTATTTACTACGTTCTGGTAGGATTTCAAATTGTTAATAATAACTTAGATAATTTCAGAGCTGAAATTTGAAGTTTTTTATAATATTAAATATATCAGTGTCTCATTTATCTCATTAAATTATGTGGTTCCATTTTAAAATGGTTAATTTTTATTGTACATTCAACTGTTCTGTCACTAGTGATGAATTCATCTAGCTCTACCTTTCATTCTGCAGCTACTTACATTGCCTATTTTCAGGCAAGAAAAAAACCAACCGCAAGAAAAAGTAAAAATAAAAGCATTAAAATTTGCGTTACTGTAATGGGAGATAAAGGGTGTTTTTATATTTTTTGCGCAACTGTTATCCGCTGTATATTATTTGAAATCATTCATCCTCCAAATGACATAAGTTTTTATATAGTTATTGCTGCTAAAACTTTTCCCCAACACCGGAGGCTAATACTGCACCAAGTGGGAAATAATCAGATTATCTAAAAAAAAACTTATATAAAAACAAATGTTGGGATACGATTCCTACATAACCTTGTGACGTCCGAAAACGAACGTACATCCCGAGTATGGGGAATGATATCACGATTCGAAGTATATCAACAAGTCTCGATCAATCGTAGAGTCGAAACCACAAACCAGCTCAAACAGTTAGGCCACCAGCCTACCAGCGATAGCTCCCTAGGCCTACGAAGTATATCGGGCGAATTTACATATGTGGAATTAAATAAGTTGGCCGACCCATTATCACAGTGTATACTTTATTACAATTGAAAAAGATTACTTACAGTTATGGTAACTACAATCAGGTCGTGCAGGTTATTCTTCACATCGCCTCATGGTTCTCGAAGTTCGGTGAACCATCAAATCTCGATCGATTATTCGTTTAAGTTCGAAAGAATAATATCGCGAGTTATTTAATTTCTACTACTGGTGTTCACATTCGAAAATATCGGTGAAAACAATAAATAGGTGGCTTGCTGCCGTATAAAAGAGCTGTATTTGTCGTGAATAATATTTCGTATTCACGACGAACTAAAAACGATCACGTCTAAAACGAGACTGACTGTTCACTCATTAGCCTAAAACGTGAACAGTCAAAGAGATTAGCGATAGTTCACCGATGATCGATATCTTATTATTACACGTCACCATATCATTAAATAATCATCGGTCGATGTGTTTTCATGTTTGTTAGATTTTGGGAATTTATTCCCGGTGGGGAATCGGCGTATCTCCGGTTCACCTTATCATTACTACAAACTTAGAGTTCGTGAGCCGTTCCCTATCGTAATATTAATACAGTTGATGGTGACGTGAAGGGAAGGTTACGGGTAATTTAGATGTCACAACTCCCCCCCCCCAAATTTCGAAACGAGGGATCACCCGCAGCCTTCGGACATTTGGTAACTAGGCTGAAATAAAGCAAAATAATAAGAAAAGGTTGGTCCGTTGATTAAAGTGTTACAATTGTCAAGGAAAAGAAATATATTCCATAAACGAGAACAAATTGGAAAAAAGAAAATTTCGATATCAAAAAAAAACTTAAAATTCAACAAAACGGATTATTCGTTAACAAGAATAAAGTCAACACAAGGGATCTAATTACATCCGAAACGATTAGAATATATATATATATAAAAGAACAAGAATAGAGTCAAATAAAACAACAAAAACTCGAACAAGGCAACAAGAACATTGGTATGATAATGAGTATATATTAAAAAAAAATAGGATAATTGTCGATGGGAGGAGGTAGTAAAGAAAATAACGACGGGTCAAAAAATAGGAACCTCAACCTTAGGAACAGAACATATTACGAATGTTTCGAAGAAAGAGAGAGGAAGAAAAAAGAGAAAACTTAGATCTCTACGACACTTACGATTGGTTAAGAGAAATGAAAGTATGTCGATGGAACTCCGACGTCTCGAGCGATAATCGATATTGAGTGGGAGTACAATAGAGGTTACAGTACTCTTCTTGGCAACTCGTACCGGTGTCGATAGGTTTGATCCTCTTTGACAAGGAGGATCTCTCCTTTTGTTGGCTCGCCTCGTACAGCTCGAAGATACTTTCTGGCGAACGGGGCTCCCAGGACCATCCTGTTGACATCGAGCGTTGGATGTCTAACGAGGTAGAACGTTTCTTCAAATTGGACCCCGGTCCGGCTTACGAGGTTCATGGTGATCGTTTCATTGGACTCCATCGTTTTCGGTACGGACCAATCACACGTCCAAGTAGCTCGGCTTACTATCGTTATCTGCTGGTTGGCGGAGATTATTCTTTTGTTCATGTACGACACCTGTGAACTGGTGTCGAAACACAGCATCTTTTCTTTGCCAACGAAGATTGTTTTTTCCATTATAAAGGCGACACAGAACACTTTCGGTATTACGGCTTTCATTTCTCGGACAGACATAACTCTAACCTCAGTTCCCGGACAATATTCGACCTCCTCTAGCAATTCTTTCGGTAGTTCATCGATGGGAACCGCCGGGGCTGGTTCGTTTTGATTATCATCCTCGATCTCGATAGTTGTGGTTTCGTTGTCGTCTTCGATCTCGATAGGTTTCTCTATTGGGAGGACCGTTGGTTTTTTAGACTTTTTTAGAATTTTTGGAATTTTATAGTTAGTCAACCTCTTACCCTTTTCTTCTTCGTCGATTGTGGCGCTCGATGTTTCGTTTATTCGGACTGATTTTCCGCTCGATGTCGGTCTTTGCCCGTTGTCAACGATCACGATAGGAACCCTCTGAAATTTATCACTTTCTGCTGTATTTTTCTTTTTATTTTCAGGGGTTTTTTTCTTTCTTTGGGGTTCTTTTTCCTTGAGGTTATCCCTTTCCATTTTTCTTTTTACCGATAGTTTATCCCCCTTTTTAAGTAAGGTTATTTTAATTTTTTCTTTTTGGGGGTGTTCTGGAATTCGGGGAGCTATAACGTTACATTTTGGGAGGTTTTTGGCGTAATATCTTGCATTATGCACGCTCACCTTATTTAGTTCGGTATTTAATTCCGTCACCCGCGTCCGTAACTTCTCGATTTCTTCGTTTTGGGATTTTATAATTTCTTCCAAGATCTCCATCCCCTGTAAGATCTGTCCTCGTTCGTTGTCCTCAGACACTATAACACGATTGAGGAAATCGGCCTGCCCATCGATAGCCGTTGCCGTAGCCGCGTGGAACGTTGCTCTGTCGGCCAAAGCTTTCGATGTAACTGTTTGATTGTGGGAGGCGATTTGTAACTGTTCCCTCAACGATTTTAGGAACTGTTCATTTTCGCCTGATATTTTGATGAAGCGTGCCTTGACCCTCTCGGCGACAACTGACGACTCGGGTAGATTTTGCTCGGCCATTTCGACTAGATTAATATGAGAAGGCTTTTAATTTACGATTCAACTATCTTATTGCCTTATTACGAAGTTTGAGTTGGTGTACTTACTTATCGATGTTCGTTTGATGATGAAAATAACGATTAATAATAATAATAAAAAAGAGCACCACATTAATTTTCGAATAAGAAACTGGTATTTCACACGCTCACTTGTTTTCCGTTTGGTTGATCATTGTTGTGAGGTCTGGGTTATTGTTTGGTCATGATTCCTCACCACTCCCCCCCCCGACCACGATGTCATCGATGAATTGATGATCATCGGTGAGTTGATCGGTCAATGACGCGATGTCATGGTTGTTGAACTTTGCGATGAAGGGTGTTATGTTGACGTAAGTGGAATTACCCTACTTTTGTAGTTGAATTATCTTGTGTTTATTTCGGTTAATTTACGTCGTTGATTCTTGGGATTTGTTTTGAAGATATTTTTATTTCGAATTTAGCGTTGTTTTTCGATTGTAGATGGATCTTATCGTTTGAACTCGTGTACGTTCCATTGGAGGATTTTTCCATCGGGCGTACGGACTCGATAACTTCCGTTTCCCTTAACCTCGATTATTTCACAAGGGCCAACGAATTTTGGGTTGAGTTTTGACGATACTCCGATGGCTTTGTCCGAAAGTGTGTGATTTTTGGTGTAAATCATATCTCCAACCTTGAGATCGGTGAGATTTTTGCTTTCGTTATTCTTTTTCCGTTTTTCGAGTGTTTTCTTTGTGTTTTGTATCGCTTTTTTCAGGTACATATCGTATTCTTCGTCGGTTAATGGTAACGATCTTCCCTCATAATCGAATTTTATTCTTTCCATCAACGTTGCTGGTGGAAGCCCACTCGTGGCGTGTTCGATATGATTTAGCCTACGCTCTATCTCGTCGATGTGTTGATACCAGTTGCTGTGTTTAGTTGGGCATTTTATTCGAAGAACATCGCCGATGATTTTCATTCGTGTCTCGACTGGATTCGATGATGGCGTATATGGTGATGTAAACCTTGGCTGTATTTTTAATTGTTTCCAATGGTCGATCCAGTCTTTCGTGGTAAATTGACTTCCGTTATCGGACAGGATCGTTTCAGGTTTACCGTATTTTTCAATAAAACGATTCATCCTATCGATACAAACATTAACTGAAGCTTTATTTATCGTATACAGCTTCGTAAACTTTGAGAAAACATCCATAACGACGAAGATTCGGTTTACGTTCCCACGTCCTGATGGTAATGGACCATACAGATCGACGGACAACAGTTGACCAGGTTTATCAGCGAAGACCGATAGGAACGGGCCTGATAATGTCGTGTTTGTATTTTTCGATTTCTTACATGTTTCACAGCTCGAGCAGAACAGTTCGATTTCGTATTTTGATCCCGGCCAGTCGAAGAATCGTCGCACTAATTCTAGTGTTTTCCGAGACCCTGGATGGGTAAACTCGTTATGATAGAATTTGATCAGCAGTTCGCGGGTTGACTCGGGGGCATATATTCTTTTATCTCCATCGCGATTAACGTAGTAAACGATGTTATTTTCTTTTTCAACTCGCGGTGATCGTCTTTCAAGCTGACCCGTAACCTCTCTGCTTTTCTTTTGTAGGTTCGACATGTTGTTCATCAAGGATGATATTGTGATCGTGTTGTTATCATCAATCAACATTAATACTACTGGGAAATCGGCGTTTCGATATACTACCGCCTCTAGCGGAGAACAATATCTGCTTAGAGCGTCCGCTGCAATGTTTTTACTACCGGGTATATGTTCGGTGGCGGTTATCGAGAAGCTAGTAAGAAACGTTCTCCACCGCGCTACCCTTTGTGAGACGTCGTCTTTTAAGCCTATGAGATACTGTAGGCACCTGCAATCAGTTCGTATTCGAACCTCGTGATCGGTAAGCATATACAAATTTTTCTTCATCGTATATATTATCGCTAACATTTCTTTTTCGAATGTAGGATAGTTCTTTTCGGACTTTTTTAAAAGTCTGCTTACCATCGACAGCACCTTCGGTTTTTCATCTTCGTTATCATCGATAAATTGGACAACTATCCCTGAAATGGCGAAATCAGAAGCGTCCGTAATCACATAAAACGGGAGGTTCCAATTCGGATGCGATTGAAGCAGGCATTTAATCATTTCTGACTTTACTTTCTCAAATGCTTGCTGGTGTTCATTTGTCCACTCAAATGTAGTATCGTTTTTCAACAGATTACATAATGGAGCGATTATATCCCCGTATTTCGGAACGTGTCCTCGATAATAGTTAGCAACTCCAAGGAATGATTGAACTTCCTTTTTTGTCGTCGGAGCTCTAAAGTTGTGGATCGCCTCTGCTCGTTTCGGATCAGGTCGTATTCCATCAGCATCGATGACGAAACCTAAGTATCGAGCAGTATCTCGAAACCACGAACATGTTTCTAGTTTCAGCGTCATCTTGTATTTTACAAATCTCTCTAGAACTAACCTAATATGTTCCAGGTGTTCTTCGTGTGTTCGAGAGTGTACCAGAATATCGTCGACGTATACTGTAACGCAGTGATCGAGACCCCTCAGGACAATTCTCATGGCCGCAACGAAGGCCTGCATCGCGTCCTTCAAGCCGAAGATTATTCGATTCAACACGTATGGTTTCCCTTGAAATCGGAAGGCGATATATTTTCGGGATTCCGGAGCGAGAGGAATTTGTAGGAATCCCCATCTTGCGTCGAGCTTCGTGAAGACTCGCATTTCGGATAAACTTAACTTTATTGTCTCGATGGGTGGGACTGTGTCTCCTCTCGTACCCATATACTGATTTATTTTCCGAGCGTCGAGGCAAGGGCGAATATCACCGTTTTCTTTCTTCGTATATGTTATCGGCGAGAAGTATTCGCTCGATTCAGGGCTTATAATTCCTTGTTTTTCCCAATCGTCAAACAGTTCTTTTACTTTCGGGATCCAAGCCTTTGGAATTATCCTCTCTTTCTCGTCCATCTTCTTCGTATCCGGGGACATATTTAAGGTGTGGGTGTACGCTGCGCATCTACCGATTCTCTCAGCGAAGGCTTCGTGATTTTCTCGCAAAACGTCACCGAATCTTTGAGCTATTTTATTCGATACCTCCATTTCCTTCAATATCTTCTCGATTTTGTTTTCGATCTCGAATGGAGTTTCGTCCGTTGGTCCGATGTTGAGAATAGGTTCAACGGCACCAAACTGGACGCCCAGTATCTCGATCCGTTTTGATCTGTCTCGTGGATCTACAAAATCGACTAGTCGATATCTCACACTAGGTCTTCCATTGTGTTCGTAGAGGAATTCTCGACCTAGTATGATCGGTGCATTGAGGCTCTTATTTATGTGGAGCGTCGTTGTCATTTCGATGTCGTCCCCTTGCTTATCGACCATTATGAATCGTAAGTTTATCGATCCATAAACTCGTATAGCGGGTTTTCCGACAGCATATCCGACTTTCTGCGTTGGGCAATTCACATGCATGAGATACAGATCTGGGTTGTGTTTTTCCAAGAACTGAAGGAATTTCTCGGTTATCCAGCTATATGGTGAACCTTGATCGATGTACGTTCTGTAAACGTTTCTCGCCTTCCCCATAATACTATTTATTATGAAGGGCGGAAACCACGGCCTTGTATCGACGAAGTTACTCTCGGAATCGATTTCTTCTGGGTCCGATTCAACGTCATCCATGATGTGAAAACAAAACGTTCCATACGGATCTTCTTCGTCTATTTGCTGGAGGTCACCTTCTTGCGATTGTTCGATTTCATCACCTTGATCGCGATCATCGTATCCTGAAATCAGGTTGACGTTGGGACTCATTTCGTTGTCCTTTCGATCGACGTGGTCTGCTATTAGAGACGCTAGATTTTCATCGATTAGGTGCGTTTCTTCTTTATTATAGCGGCGTGGGACGGCGTAAATGGACCTTTCGTCCCCGGGGATAACTGCTTTATCCTTGTTCTCGTTTTCGTACTTTCGAGTAAAGATTCTTTCGATATCGAGAATATATACATCTTTGAAATCGGACTTAAGATTCCAAATTCGGCTGTTGAATCTCCGGAGTCGAGATCTATAGAACTGGTTGTCCATTCTCATCGGATCTGGTGAGATTGTCGTGACGATTACTTTTTCAACTCGACGTTTTCGGAGTAAATCGTCGAGGAGGTATCGGAGTTTCGAGATGATCGTGTCTTCGTCCGCATCTGGATTGAGGATGAATTCTTCTCCAAAGCCGATGATTATACGGGTATTTTCTTTCGTAACTCTTCGTATAACTTCTAGGAGAGGGCCCAACCAATTTATTTTCTCGAAGCCCGCTGTCTTATCGATGTTGAGGTTTTGGGCGCTTGATAGACCACTGTTTCTCAACCAACTCAAGATAGTCGCATCACCGAAGACTTGATAGGTCTTCCACTCTGGTATTACGAACTCGTTCTTCATAACCGTTGTCGGTCTATTTTTATCGAATTTTTCGATAGGGCGTCCTATGCGACCGACCATAGGCGCCTTCTTCAGTTTCCCTGACTCTGATGGGAAGCTTCATCGGGAATATACGAATTTGCGTACTTTTGGTCACCGATGTTTAATACTGGCTGTTGCTTTGCCTGTTTATTCACACTATTCTCTTCGTGGAACAGACTGTGTAAGTACTCGAGTTTCGTCGAGAATTCGACCAGATTTGCGACATCAGATTCGAGTATTCGGTCCCTATATGGCATCGGTATCTTCTTCACCAGAATTCCATATATGGTTTGGATGTCTTCGCCACACTCGAGTAGTCGGGTGTATATGTGTATCGCATAGTCGGCCACTGAATCATATTTTCTCAAATCGTACTGGCCATCACAAATAGCTTGCACTTGGGCTTGCTTCCTCGACTTATTCCAATACACGGTTACAAAGTGATCCCGAGCTTGTTGATATCCCCAATTCTCTCGATAGACTGCTCCTCCAGGAAACTTATTTACGTCCATCATTTTCCCGAAGACTCTACCTAGTTGTTCGTCATCCTGATCCAGATCCTAGACGCAGCTCTCGAATTCCCTAAGGAATTCTTCCGGAGTTCGATGATCCCTGTGTCCAGTATACGCCGGCATTCTCGAAGGGTCGAACAATCTCGATGTCTTCTGCAGCGGTGCTACTCTCGAAAACGTTTGACTTGTTCCCGTTTCACGGCGTCTACGTACCGGTGTTCTTTCTCTTTGGTTCGGTAAATACGTAGGGACTGTTGTATCTTTGAGGTGTCTCATGATCGTCGGAGGCGGTGTTTCGGGTCTGAAACCAACTGGCATATCCGACATTTCTCTTCGAGTATTTTGTGATATCGGGTCTCTTGAGATAGGCAATCGATCGATCTTCCTTTCGAAATAATCGAAATGTTCTCTGATCTGAGATTTTGTTTCCAAACTCAGTAATTTTATCTGCTCAAGGATCTCCCTGGAACTCGGACTCTGCTCTCTCTTCTTGATGGCACTTACTAACGTCGAACTAGCTACCGGCTTTCGAGTGGTTTCTACTTGACTCTGTGGAATCGTAACTTCCCCGTTTTCTCTGGACGGTGTTTTTTCGTCCTCGATAGGTATGTACAACGAATCGCTGTAAAATTGCGCATCTTCGAAGTCAACTTTCTTTTTCGTCTGATCCATTTCGATCTCATCTATCCTTTCGCGTATCTTCGATGTTGAAGGGTTCTCGAAGGATTTTTGTTTTGAGATTTCTCTCTCGAGAGCCTTAACTCGATCCTCGAATTCGCTATTCTTTTCAGCTACTTTGACCATACGCAATTCAGCTGCTCTTCTTCTTTTTTCGCTTTTTTCGAGCATCGAATCTCGTACAACACATTCCCTACGATATCGAGCGGTACTTTCGGATTGTCGGAGATACAGGTTCCTATAAAACTCAACTGGGTCGGTTCCCTTAGGTGGTTCGGGTACCTTATTCGAATCGAAGGCCCATAGATTTTTCAACGTTTCTTCTTCCTCCATAATGGCGGATCCCTTAGTCACGTTCACTTCGTCTTCACCCATTGCGATTTCTCGAGTGTTCGTCACTTCATCCCTACTTCGTCTTCTTGGGTGGTCGGGGGTGTCAAAGGGGTTGGGGTTATCGTCATCCCCAATACCGTCCATCTTGGACGAAATCTGCTGGCCTAAGTTTAACAAAAAGGCTGATATTTCTCCTAACTAAATCGATACGTATTATCCTAACAGACTAGCGATCGATGTTTATGGCTCTGCTCGTCGATATACCTGGAACAGGGGGGATTTACGGCTCAGCTATTACTAACAAGCATATCGACTTAATTAATTAATGGGTAGGTCATACTTTTAGGGGAATCTTCCGGAAGTATAGTATCGAAAATATTTCTAGAATCCCTAAATTTTAATGTATGTTATGAATTGGACCAAGATCCATAACATAGGGCAGATAAAAAAATCGACTAAGACTTAATTACTTTACTTTAAAGTCGGTACGTCGTAAGTACGATTACGGGAATACGGGTGGCTTTTAATCTAGCCTATCTTTTTATTTTATTTCAATACACACCCGTACGATGTTATTTTAGTCTGTTAAGAATCGTTAAAAGACAGTTTGTCGAACAATAAAATACTGGGCCACTAAAAGCGACGTACAATAGTTAGGTTAACTACGATAACTATTTTCTACGGCACACTGCCGATAAAATGCTAAGATCAAAACATGATCGGTAGGCTTAGGGCCATAGCAAATGACTGTAACGACTAACAGTCTTGAACACATATATTTATTAAGGAAGCTTGCGCCTCGAACGGGACATTATTTATCACACTAATAATCGAATTAAACACGAGGGACCTAATCCTCGAACACCAGGTTGTTTTAGTAGTTTACGTTAAATTTATTATTTTTATCGAATTTAGGTTGACACGCTTCGTAAGGCATAGAGCTAAACGCTGAAGTCGATGTGGCTTTCACTGCAGTTTACTTGCTGCATTTGCGTCTTAGAACGGAGAAAGACTTCCTCCAATTAGTACACGTGGGAATCAGATGCCCAACAAAAATAAAAGATGGCCGCGGCAAAGCCGGCCAGTCAACGGTCGCCAGACACTTTTGGTAAATTTGGATAGTGCCAATCCCGATATGAACAGGTTGATCAGACCTATCCAGCTTAAAGGATCGCTCTAACGATCATGCTGAGCAACAAACCGATCGGATGGGTTTTAACAAAACTCAGATGGCGGACTTTTGTCTCTTCTCGTACGATCTTTCTACTCTTATTGATAGGATATGGTAAAAAAGAAACCCGAAAAAAAAAATGAATGTAGGAAACGGAAATAATTTTGGACGGGTGGTTCGAGAATATGATCGAAAGAAGGAGGTACACTCTCCACATTCGTTGATATACACCCGCGTAAACTACAGTACCGAGTAGCAATACGGATCTACGAATAACATGAGACTGTATATATCCGCATGTGAAGGTTTTAGATTAAGAATGGACGATTCTCGAATTGCACCCTCATAGCGGACGGAATTAACATCAAGACGGAAGGTTGTGGATAAGGCGTTTGCATTAGGCTCGGCCACAGAACTCGAAAGACAAGTCGATCAAGTCCTGTCACGGTCGCCAAGTAAAACGTAGATGTGACGTCCGAAAACGAACGTACATCCCGAGTATGGGGAATGATATCACGATTCGAAGTATATCAACAAGTCTCGATCAATCGTAGAGTCGAAACCACAAACCAGCTCAAACAGTTAGGCCACCAGCCTACCAGCGATAGCTCCCTAGGCCTACGAAGTATATCGGGCGAATTTACATATGTGGAATTAAATAAGTTGGCCGACCCATTATCACAGTGTATACTTTATTACAATTGAAAAAGATTACTTACAGTTATGGTAACTACAATCAGGTCGTGCAGGTTATTCTTCACATCGCCTCATGGTTCTCGAAGTTCGGTGAACCATCAAATCTCGATCGATTATTCGTTTAAGTTCGAAAGAATAATATCGCGAGTTATTTAATTTCTACTACTGGTGTTCACATTCGAAAATATCGGTGAAAACAATAAATAGGTGGCTTGCTGCCGTATAAAAGAGCTGTATTTGTCGTGAATAATATTTCGTATTCACGACGAACTAAAAACGATCACGTCTAAAACGAGACTGACTGTTCACTCATTAGCCTAAAACGTGAACAGTCAAAGAGATTAGCGATAGTTCACCGATGATCGATATCTTATTATTACACGTCACCATATCATTAAATAATCATCGGTCGATGTGTTTTCATGTTTGTTAGATTTCGGGAATTTATTCCCGGTGGGGAATCGGCGTATCTCCGGTTCACCTTATCATTACTACAAACTTAGAGTTCGTGAGCCGTTCCCTATCGTAATATTAATACAGTTGATGGTGACGTGAAGGGAAGGTTACGGGTAATTTAGATGTCACAACCTTACATTGACTAACATTAGCTCTGTTTGATAGGACTACACCAACTTACACCAACCTACACCAGGAGAGCGATTCCACAAATTTCAGAATGTTATATGACTTTACACCAAGTTTTACTTGAATATTTGTGGAATATCCCTACTGGTGTAGGCTGGTGTAAGTTAGTGTAATCCTATCAAACAGAGCTACTGTATGTAACAGGTATATTACATTTATTCGTTTTACATGTGGCTAAAATGATCGCCAACACAATATTCTTTCCACCACTGCTTGACGGAGAATGTTCTCCATTCGTCAGTCGTTGTACTAACGTCGCTAATAAATCATTTTTCTAAGATGGAAGTCCGTGCTTATCTTTTCCGTGTAAAGTGATCAGAACTCACCTCAATATGTTAGCAGAGCTGCGGATCGGAAAAATAAGTGCGATGATTAAAATGTGATAATTGTATAATTAGTTAAAAGTTAAAAATTCGTGTTTCACTCAAAGTGAAAAGGCTTAGTGCCGTGTGATACCTCCACGCAAAGTGGTAGGAAAAGTTAAAAATTCGTGAACAAAAAGTTCGGTTCAGTGATTAAAGTAACTATCCTGAAAAAGTTAAAAGTTTTAATTCAAGTAAATCAATAAAGAAAAAGTGAAATTTAATGAAAACAACGATAAATTCTTGGGCGCCTGTGAAAACGTCAAAGTCGAGAGTCTGGAGAAAGCAGATAAGATACGAGAGGATTTTGTGGTTTGGTAGACCAGTGCATAAAATCAAAAACGGTTGGCAATTGTTTATGCTGTGTTCCAGCGAATAAAACAGAGTAAGAAAATTGAAAATTCAAAAATGACAGAGTAAAATCGTCGGAGTTTGGTGTCATCTGAGCAAGATAGCAGCAGAAAAACATCGGAAAATTACGAAAACAGAACGAAGAAATAAAAGATAAGTAAAAAGTTTAGATTAATTAATCATTAATTCGTGTGATTTTGCCCCAAATTAATTAGAAAAAATCAAAATTTTGGTAAAACAAAGTTAAATTTTGATATATTTTCATGTAAATTCTCAACCAAATTTCAAGTAAAGTCGAAACTTGAAAGGTGGTATTAATAGCCTTTCAAACTTTATCTTGTTGGTTGAGAATTGTAGAAAAAGGAAATCTTTGTTGGATGAGTTTCATCAAATCCAACAATAGAAAACCTACATTTATGAACATTGACATTAGTGAAAGATTTTTTCCTGTTCACATACAATAAAAGATCTTTTCAATTGATGAAAGCTAACAGATTATTTCCTTTTCAGCAGTAATCTTGTTCATATTTTTATTGAACAATTTTTGCACTGAGTATTAATTCACATTTTAACGTGTTTAACAGAATCATCTGTGTTCTGAAACAAGACTTAAGGCTTTAACCAATTCCATTTCAAACATTTTCGGCGATAAAGTCAGAGTAATTTGATCGCTCAAGAAGTAGAAACAACGGCGGAGAGATCACCAAATCGTCAGCAACACATATTTCGTGAGATTTAGTTTAAAATATTAATTAATTATTGAATGTTATATTATAGTGTATTTAATTTGCATTCCCTATCGAGCGGTTGAGACCGTTTTGTGCATTATTGTGCGGTTGAGACCATGTTATCCCCTAGATTTAAGTTCTCGTGTTTCTGAGGTAGGATCTAAATTCCCGAACATCCCAAATTTATTAATAAAAGTCACGATTTGACACAAAAAAGGTATTTGATGGAAGGAATTATGATGCCTGGAGGACCACGATGGTCTCAACACTCTATGCAGTGGGATTATATCCGATTATGCATGATGTTGAGACCGAAGTGCTATTTTTGGGACTGGAGTTGAACAATTTTTTAAACCCTGACTCTGGCAATGCTAGTTCAGCCAGTCGAATGGAATATTTTTGAAATCAAGAAAAGGGAAAGGCTTTAATCTATCAGGGATTAAACAACGAATTAATTGAAAGAGTAAAAGATTTAAAAACGATAAATCAAATTTTAAAAGTCTTAGATGAAAGGTACAAAAGCTGCACGCAAGTTACATATATTAACGCGAAGCAGGCCTTTCAGAGATTAAAATTTAATAGTGATGGTAATATGAGAAGTTATTTAGATGTGTTTTCGAGATCAGCCCAAAAAATAATGGACTGTGGTAAAACTTTAGATAAACAGGAGGAGATAGAACAACTTTTAATATCATTGAACATGGACTATGACATGACTACTTTAAGTCAGGATCAAAAAACAATTGAAACACTCCACGCCATGTTGATTGAAAGGTCAGATAGGTTGTATGACGAGAAAAAGTCAAGATATAATAATAATAAATTTCGTAATTTCAACCAAAATAATAAGAATCAATGATTTCAATATGGAGGAAATTACAGTAGATATAATTACACAAATAGAAACCAAAACCATAGTCAAAATGTAGATCAGGGGAAAATGACATATAATAATAACCAAAAGTCAGAAATGTCTCAGAACAATAATAATTATGAAAACAGAAAATATAATAATAATCAAAATCAAAATAATTTGCCAAGTTCGAATAACTTAGTATGTTTTAAGTGCCATGGCAAAGGGCACATAGCTAAAGTATATCCGTCAAATAAAGAGGGTGCAAAACCCCAAGATAAATTAGATGGTCCTGCACAAAACTCAAGATACGGACGAAACAATTCAAATAATAATAACAAAAATAAAAAGGAAAATTATGTTCAATGGTCCATGATGATTAGATATAAGGGTCATGAACTGGAAAAAAACACAAATAATAATAAATTAATAAACTTGATCACATCTAAAGACACGAAACAAGAGTTAGACTCAGATTATGTCCCTCTTACTAAAAGAATAATGTTAGATGGTGGAGCTGTTGCTCACGTAATATCAGATTTGTCAAAACTGTCTAACCCAATAATGCTAGAAAAGCCTATCGAGTGAGAATGTGCCATTCAAGACACCCTACTCATTGCCACACATATAGGAACTATATTCATCAGAGTGGAAAATTCAGAGAGAAATCAAAAAGTAATAAGATTAAAAAACGTACATTATGTACCATCTCTAAACGTAGATCTAATGTCAGGGATTAAAATAACAGAAAATAGGGTGCTTGGCATAGACCAATATTTCTCTGCAGCACACATATACGTCCGAGGAACGGACGAGGTAATTTTTTTGGCCCCAAAAATAAGAGGTGTATACATGGTGAAGTACAAAATTGTACCAGAGTCCACCGTTAATATTATAGAAAATGAAGACGATTTAAATAAAATATGTCCTTATAATAACGAATCAAATAAATTGGCATATATGCCTAATATAAATTCCCAAGATGAATGGATGGAATATGAAGTAGAGGAAGAAATTATTGAGGAAAGTCTGGAGGAAAATGAAGAGAATGGAGAAAATATTAATAATAATACACATAAAAACACAATTAATAATAATGTAGATAATAATAGTATAATAAACCCTAATGACGAACATGATAATAATGATCCACAAAATAATGAAACGAATGAAGGTGGAAGTGAACTGAATGAGGATGTAGGTATAAACACTAATAACAATACAAGAAACAATAATGGCATAATAAATGATGATCAAGAAGTCAAAGAGAATGTAGGAAAATTAAAGATAGAAAAAAAAATGATATGGCATAGGAGATTGGGACACTTATCAAGAAAAAATTTAAAGTTCTTAACAAAGGTCTCAAGAGGCATTCCAAACCAAATTACGTTTCGTGATGACGAGTTCAGTCTGTGTGAGGTATGTGTGAAAGCTAATTCTAGAAGATTGGGGCACAATGGAACTTGCACAAGGCCAGAAAGAAAACTCGAGCTCGTTTCATCGAATACAATGGGCCCCTTCTCACCAGGCATATATGGTGAAAAGTACGTTTTGATATTCGTGGACCATGCCACAAAATACACTTTTATCTCCACTATTGAGAAAAAATCAATGGTTTTCCAGGAGTTTAAAAAACTATATATGAAATTAAAGTCGAAATTCCCGGATCACCCAATAGCTACTTTAAGATGTGACAATGATAGGGAATATCTTGACTCGAATATGAAGACATTTTGTGAGGACAACGGCGTAAACCTCGAGCCTGTTGTTCCGTATTCACCAGAATTGAATGCGATGGCCGAAAGGCAGAATCAAACGATTATGGCAAGGACAAGGGCTATGTTGTTTGACTCCAATTTGGACTTTGATTTTTAATCATTGGCTGTTCTGATGGCTGTTTATGTTATAAATAGAAGCCCAACTAGGGCCAACAAAGACCATAAGACCCCTTTTGAGATGTTTTACGGCACAAAGCCAGACTTATCTAATATGAGAGTTTTTGGGTCTCTCGCTCACAGGCATATTCCCATAGAGGTCCGTCAGCAACGAGCCACGAAAAATAAAAGAAAAAAAGCCAACAGTGAACACCCGAAATTAACCCAAAGATCCGATAAAGGAATTTTTGTAGGATATACCAATAGTGGGTACTGTATAAGGGACCCATTAATAGACAAATCGCATGTTACATGCGATGTCAGATTTGATTAAACGAGAAATATAAAACAAATAGATAATACAAATAATAGTAATGAAAATATACAGGATAATAATAATATAATAGAAACCCCTGTAATTTTAAACTTATTTAAATCAAGATATAAAAATTACATTGAGGACCACATCCCTCAAAAATGGGAGGATGTCTAAAACAATCCTTTTAAGGAAGAATGGCAACAAGCCATTACAGACGAGCTGAAGTCATTATCTGATATGGGCGTGTGGGAAGTCGTCCCAAAGGAGAAAAATGTGAGGTTAGTAGATACAAAGTGGTGCTTCACCACAAAACCCAACAACCAAGGCGTTCATATATCGAAGGCTAGATTGGTTGCGAGGGGTTTTAAAGATCTTACTCACTACTCTCTAACTGAAACATATGCCCCGGTAATCCAATATTGGCTGATAAGATGGATACTATCCATTACAAATAAGTACGGTCTAAATATAACACAATTTGATATAAAGACAGCCTTCCTTAACTCACAAATAAAATATCCTATATTCATATCAAACCCTAAGAGATGCCAACTAGGTAAAAATAATTGCCTGAGATTAATAAAGTCAATATATGGACTGAAAACATCTTCCAAGAGTTGGTACGACTTGTTGAACTCAACAATAATTCAAGCTGGATTTATCCAATCAAAGATAGATAGATGCTTATATATCAAACAGGATAATATTGGTGCAATGGTACTACTGATAGTCTACATGGATGACATATTGTTGGCTAGTAACCACAACAAGTGGACACAAGACTTAGTAAATATTTTCAATAAAAATTTCACATTAAAAATAGAATATAATCCAACTTTCTTCGTAGGTTTCGAAATAAGTCAAGATATCCCTAGAAAACAAATAATACTCACACAAAATAGATAAATTGATAAGATTCTCCGGAAGTTTGGAATGACGGAATGTAATCCATCTTCCACACCCATGGAGACTGGGCTTAAACTTAATAAACCGGCTAATGGAATTGATGATACTGAATATAGGGCTATGATTGGGAATTTGCTATATGTGGCAAGACTGACCCACCCGGATATTGCTTTTGCCGTCAACTACTTATCCCATTTTCAGGCATTCTCCAACAATGAAATTAAAAACTATGTTCGTCGTATCATTAGATACCTGAAAACTACACAAGATTTCTCTCTAGTCTTCCACTCCGACCAAACTCATATTAAGGCTTTTGTCGATGCGTTGTATGCACCCGACGTAGACGATTCACCCATCAATATAAATAACTTGGAGAAAGGGTGCTCCACAACTGGCTTTATGATATTTGTAAACGGAGACTTGTTAAATTGGGCCGTTCACTGGCAAAACACGGTTGCAACTTCGTCGACTGCAGCCGAGTTAATTGCATTGAATGATGCACTAGACGACATATATGTGATCTGGAGACTTACGGAAAGTGTTTTCTCTGTAACCAACCCAGTGCAAGTGTATGAGGACAATATATCTGCGTCCCATATTGCATCTGGGGGAGGCCAGAAATGCTCCAGGTCCCTTGCGATCAAATGCTACGCACTGTTGGAAGCTTTCCAACAAAAATTAATAAGTTTTAATGATATTAGGTCACCTGATCGAGTTGCTGATATATTAACTAAAGCACTTGATTGGAAAACCTTCCAAAATATCGTTACAAGAATCCTCCGAACAAGTCAACTTTTCGGCCAATAGTCTTAATTGACATAACCCTCAAAATTTTTGATATTAGGTTTTGGACTGCGGATGGGCGTCGGTCTTTTAGCGCCTATCGTAAACCGAGTGGTCCATATGTTGTTTCACACTTCCCATCACAATATTCAATAGGTTCCCTGTCGCTGCTCTGCCTCTCTTACTGGCATCAGCATTCCCTAACAAATACAATTGATTCCAACAATAGCATATTTATCTAAACCCCACACAACTAATTATAAGGACATATACATAATGATATTTTCTCTCCACAGCTGACAATGAGGAGATATTGATCTCTCCGACCTACCTTTAATATATATTTTTTAAATTAAAATCACACAATATTCATAAGACGTGACACTATAACAGAAGGTTAAATGTATACATCATGTTAATAATTACACGATATATAAGATAAAACAATTGATACATAAATTTATACACATTTTAATTGTACATTATGATACTAGTCAACGACATACTTAATATTTTTACCATTTTTATAGCAATTTTTTTTATATGATATTTATATGTAACAATTTTGACTGCTATTGCTTATTATTTTTTTTATACATACTTTGTGTGACACATTTTTTTACTTATATGTTCGTTCGTTCATTTTGAATCGCAGAGGAGTGTTGGGATACAATTCCCTCACTTCCTCACAAACACATAACCTTACATTGACTAACACTGTATGTAACAGGTATATTACATTTATTTGTTTTACATGTGGCGACACTGATCGCCAACACAATATTCTTTCCGCCACTGATCGACAGAGAATGTTCTCCGTTTGTCAGTCGTACTAACGTCGCTAATAAATCATTTTTCTAAGATGGAAGTCTGTGCTTATCTTTTCCGTGTAAAGTGATCAGAACTCACCTCAATAATAAATTAAAAGTACCTATAAAAGAAAAAATTATAATAACTTGGGGGTTTGAACCCCTATATTCCCTCAACACTATGCCACTGCCTTGATCACATACGTGTACCATATTTCAGGCCTATCAATTGAAAATTGGAACCTGTATGGCTATGCTGTTCAATACAAAATGTATTAATAATGCCAAAAGGCTCCAATCATGAAACAAAAAATGTACCTACTTCCACCCTTGGGTTCGAATATTCAGGAGATTTTTATAAGTAGACTTTTAAAACATGTAATTAAAGAGGTAACTCTTATTTGCCACGAAAAATGCAGGAAAAGAAATAATGATTATAAATAAAGCTGAAAAACAGGGAAGTGCGTCTGCAGCAATGTGCTAAACAGAGAGAGAAATATTGCCAAACTAGTTCTCTCTCTGTCTAACATGTTGGACAGCGTTTCGTGTCGAGTGTTCATTCCAGTTAGTCATTGAGTTTGCTGGTTAATGTACACTTCTGTTGTGGCAAACCTGCGCTCACATAATGTATTATCGACTGACATTCTGACGTCATTATTTAGTTTAAAGACCTCGCCCATCCCTGTACGTAATATATTAATCGATAGTTTGATAATCGGTGTTTGTCATTATTTGATGTACACCTCGATCGCTAAGATATTATTGTTGATATGATATTATTGTTGATATGATATGATGATTTGTCCTTTGTAAAACGTTGATCATGGCAGTTCTCAATGAACTAGTCTTTATATTTAATTCCAACACCAATTACGAACAACTGAGTTCAGATTAAATATGTGTTGTAACAGAAATCCCACCTTCACTCATTCTTCATCATCATCATCACGATCACTATATATATATATGTCATACATACACTCTCACCACGAAGTGCTTTCCCCTACTACTCTCGATACGATATTGCTGTTGCTTCGCCATTTCATATTTTGTTTGTAATGTATTAATCATTCGTGTAATAAACCTCCATAATATCAGAAGTCTCAAGTTCTTTCGATCCTCGTTCTGTACGCCTCACATCATGGTAGCCATCGCTGCGGTAGAACTATGAGGAGAGACTTAGAAATCTAAACGAATGAAATAATTTTTTTGAATTCATTTACTGTTGCGCGAAAATCTTTTCATGTTTTCTGTTGAATAATACACGGAATAGTTACCGTTTTTTTTTCGAGAAGTTTTAACTCGAAATATAATACATTTTTAATTTTTGAAAAATTCAAAATTAAATCATAAATTTGAAGCTGAAGTTCCCAACTTAATAACGGCCGATTCTGGAAGTCATCGAACGCTAAATTCAGGAAGGACCGCCAAAGAGATCGAGTGAACAGCCCAAGGAAACCTGCTCCTGTCGTCGAGGACTCATCGTAGATCCACACATCGAGGACCCAATTTTTCGGCCAACTCTAAACGAAATTTAAGCAGGCAGTACAACGGTGAACAGCGGAGTGCAGAAAACTGAAATTATTCGTCGGCGCAACAGAAATAGTAAAGTACAATATTTTTTCATTTTTTGTTTGTTTGTGTTTTGTAAAGGTAATATTCATTGAAGCTGGTTATTTTTCGTGTTTGCATAAATATTGTTTTTTGAACTGAGTACAAAAAGGAAAATTGAATAATAGTTAAAATTTTTTTATGCCCCCTATAATAAGTTTGTGCGAAGGAAAATTAGGTGAATATAACATTATTCGTGATGGATATAAATTTTTTACTTTCTTCTTTTTTCTGTCGATCTTTTTTATTATTTGATATTTTTCAGATTCAATATTTTTATTTTCTGGCACTTTTTCTTTTTTATCCAGCTTTTTTAAATTCTTTTAAAGATTTTGTTATTATTATTTCAAGAATCTATTTACGAATTTATTTTCTGATTCTAACGAACTATATATTCTATTGGAAAAGTAATTTGGTGTTGAATCAGTTATTTTAATATATTTGAACGTACTAATTTCCTCTATTCTACCTGAGATATCGATTTTAAATGATTCTAGTACTATTTCACCCGTAAAATACGTATAATAAGGAAGATTATATTTCTCTATTTTCAAATCTACAACTTTTTCCCCTTCAAACTTTTTCAATAATTCTTGCAATTCCTCTTTCTCAATACTATATTCACCTATTTTGTTTTCTAATACGTTTACTAAATTTAACATATATTATTAAATGGGGAAGAAAAACAAATTTATATCTCCACCTCAAATTTTCAATTCAGAAAATACGTAAAAAATAATTTTACTACATCTATATTACCTTACAAAATTTAATTTTCTTCGTTGATCCGTTGTTGTGTGAACTTATGTTTGCTTTATCCCAATATCACCGTTGTTGTCTTCGCTGAATTTTGTAGAAGGTTGGCCCAAAAATTTGTGGTCTTCGTAGTTGAGATCTCCGGAAGATTTCTTGAAGACGGGAGCAGAAGATTTCTTCGGTTGGTTCTCTGTGTCGTTGGCGGTCCTTTCTGGATTGTAGTTCGTTGACTTCCAGGGTCGGCCGTTATTGGATCAGGAACTGGTTTTTGGTTACATTTTTATTTTTTTTGACTTCGAAAAAAAATATAATATAAAAAATTCGAGTTTTAATATTCTCGATTTAAACGTATTTTTAGTGTATTTTCACTTCAAAAAAAATTTCAACACAACAATGAATCAATTTCAAAAAAAAATCAGTCTGCTATTTCATACTTTAATATTATTCTTCTCTTACAGTTCAACCGCAGCGATAGCTACCATGATGTGAGGCAGTGATGACGAGGAACGAAAAAGAGTAAGAGAGAAGTATTCACGACAGAATTTATTAGCAGACTAAATTTACATTTGGAAATAAAATATGAATAAGTACGAAATGTCGAAGCAACAGCGATAGCGGATCGAGAATGGTAGGGGAAGCACTTTGTGACGAGAGTGTACGTGTGACATATATATATAGAATGATGTGATGATGATGATGAAGAATGAGATGAGGTGGGATTTCGTATCAACACTTGTTTCTTTCCTTGGATTTCAACCTCACTTCAAAAATGAACGCCTCACCCAAGCTGTAGAAATAACCTTTGACTATATACATACTGGACTGCTAATACTGATAAAAAGCTGTGTTCAAAACAAAGAGGCGTATCCCTGTTCAAAATGTTAATTCATTATCAAATTTATTAATTCTTATTGTCTTTTTCTTTGACTAGGTCTCTTCTTACCATAATTATTGCTTTTAATTACGAATTAAATCGGTAATGTTGTAGTTCTATAAAACTCAGAAGTTCAAAAATTTCAGTTAAATCAATTTAAAATCTGATTTATTGACGCATAGCTCTTATTGGTGGATATGCCTAAATTTATGCCAACAATTTTTTCAATCTTTAAATTCCCATTTTCTTTAATTACACCTTCTAATTTTTCAATTTTCAAATATAAATAACCTAGAACATTTTCCGACTGGTCGGGAACATTTTGAGCCTACCAGTAAACTAACATTTTGAACGGGGATACGGGTGTCTAATTCAACTTCACCGGTTGTTCATTAGACTCTGTGTTATTCTTATCAGTATTAGCAGTCCAGTATGTATATAGTCAAAGGAAATAACAAGACCCTCGTACTCTATGTAAGTTAGTGATAACAACTGATAAGTGATAACACAGCACCAACACCAATAAACTAAAGATTGTGCAATTTGCATAGAGCACGTTTTAACATTAACCGTATTTTTAGGGTTTATGTTTTTATGAAATTACTGTATATTGAAATTGTTAGAGTGGAATGAGATTGAGAACATTGAGAATCAGAAGTATGAAGTAAAAGTTGAAGTGAACCGGTGTTTTTCCATGTTTCACGTTCTTAACAAACGTTTTGTGAGTGGAATGCCATTATTTTTTTGATTTCCCCGGGTTTCCTTGACATTTATTTTCCAGTATGTCAATCAGGAGACCGGAGCATAAAGCTCCACCAGAGATGGTAAGTCTGATCTTTTCGAATATTTTTTTACTGTAGTTTTACAATCGTTACTGTAGGTCAGTAGGAACACTTCTTTTTCCTGGTGATATACTTATTCCTTTGTTATTTCAGTTCTACAATGATGAAGAAGCTCGAAAATATACTCAAAAGTTGGTATTTTCATCACCATGAAGTGGACAAATGTGAATCTTGTAAATAGTTGATGTTAAATTTTCGTATGAATTGTTTTAGTTCCCGGATGATTGACATTCAAGTACAGATGAGTGAAAGAGCCATTGAATTAATGTTGTTGCCCGATGACACTTCTTGCTACATATTAGATTTGGGATGCGGTTCTGGATTGAGTGGGAGTGTACTCGAAGAACAAGGCCACATATGGGTTGGTATGGATATATCATCCTCAATGCTGGGTATTATCCTCTTATTGTTCGTGTTTTAGTTAATTATTCGCAAATTTTTTATTTACAATCATAATGTATTCAATCAGCTGTTGCCAAAGAAAGGGAAGTAGAAGGAGATCTCTTGCTGTCAGATTTAGGAAATGGTTTACCGTTTCGACCCGGTACTTTCGATGGTGCCATTAGTATTAGTGCGCTGCAATGGCTGTGCAATGCTGACAAAACATCGCATAGTCCAATTAAAAGATTATATGTGTTTTTTTCTACTCTGTTTGCTTGCTTGGTATGTAATTTTCAACTTAATAATGTTTTGTGAGTAAATTAGATATCCTGGAATTTGTTAATATTGCAGTCAAGATCAGCACGAGCTGTCTTCCAGTTTTACCCCGAAAATTCTGATCAGATTGAATTAATCACTTCTCAAGCGATGAAAGCGGGGTTTTATGGAGGACTTGTGGTTGATTATCCCAATAGTTCCAAAGCAAAGAAATATTTTCTTGTTTTAATGACCGGGGGAGCTATGCCGTTACCTGCTGCTTTATCTGATGGCACCGAAAACTTGAATCATGTTACATTTACGAATCGAAGGTAATCAGTGATAGTGTTATGTCTTCTAAATTACTTGACATAATTCCTGAAATATTATATTTAACTGATGTTTCATTGTGTAGGGATAATTTTAAAGACCTGAAAGGTAAGAATATCAAGAAAAGTAAAAATTGGATTCTTGAAAAGAAAGAACGACGTCGAAGGCAGGGTAGAAATGTAAGACCTGATTCTAAGTACACAGCACGGCCTCGAAGTACACGATTCTAATTTATACATTCATGTTTTAATTATTAAATGTTATTTGTTATTTATTATTTATTTTTTTCTTTCGATTTAAAGTTTAAAAATCATTTTTGATGAGTTCCTTTGAAATGTATTATTAATGGTTTTTTTGGTTTAGTATTTTGAAATTTGGTAGAGAACACTTATTTTTGGAATAAATTCTTATTTTGATGTGGAGTTGAGTTCTCCCTCGTTCGGAATCCCGACGCAGGTGACCGAAATGCAGCCAGATTATGTTTATGATTATATTATGTTGACTTATCGTTAATTTCCTTCGTAGTATCTAATTTTTTACAAATGTAAGTGATTTTTCGTCTTTAATAATCTAATTTTTTGATAAATTACATTTCGAGTTTTTGCAGATGTTTCCTAATATTGTTGGGAATTGTTTGACTACGACATTGTATATTATATGTAGTTTGAAAATTATTATATTTCGTGGAAAGAAACTTAGAATTAATGAAAGCTTTAAAAAAGGGGAAAGTATCAGTGAAGAAATGCGAAAATTGATCAGAAAATTGAGTAAATCTTACGGAGATTTTCGATTGAACGAATTTTGTTTTGTATTATCTTTCTTGTTTTCTTAATTATTACAATGACTATAAAATATAGAACTTTTCTTATGAAACATGCTAATTTGTATAGTTCCAAATAAGGAAAATTTTCAATTATTTTAGCTATCGGAAGTTTATTCCTTACTTTCACGGACTTTGAACAATTTAGAGTAGGTACCTACTTTCAAAGATTCATACCGCTATCTGACATTGTGTATATTTGAAAGGAATGAAAAGAGGCAAATTTTAGATCAGTAACGCGTTAATACGAGATGAAAGTTGCTTCTATTATTGATGACTGAGATACTACTGTTAAGAAAAAAAAAGACACTGTAAGTTATAAAAGGATGAAGTCCTCGGAAAATATTCACGAACCTAATGAACACGATACCAATTATTAAAATTCTTCAATTCATGTCAGTTAAGCTTTCGTAAGTCAACTCTTTTTATATATGAAAGTAAGCGAAATCGGTGTTGCGTTCTGTTTCGTATTGTTTTGTCCGGATAAGCCCGATTTTTAATGATCACTGTCCAGGTGTATAAGATGAAAAAGTTCTATTGGACCTAGACGCAAGAATTTAAATTAAGATATTGATTTGGAGAATAGAAGCAGTGTAGGATCGATTTGCAACGCATTTTGCAAACTGAAAATAAAATTAGATTCTCTTGTCTCGCACTCGTTAGAAAAATCGGAGTAGGCCTTGTTTTTGCTCTAACAGAAGTCTGTGGGAAGAGACAGTTCGAATTTGTTTATAATCAAGTTGAACAAAACACCCGAATAATTTACTAAGTACGAATTAATTTAAGGAAGATTAGGAACTTTTTCTTTTCCTCAAATCGTAGTTAAATCGCCGTAGGTTATTTCTATTTTTTTTTCACCGAGAAATATTCAGTCTAAGGAAAAATAGCATATCTGTTTTAAAAACTTCCCATTCAGCGTTTTGTTTTCACTAGTTTTTCAGTTGTAAATATGTAACTCGTAATTCAACTCCCACTTTTATCTTGAAAAATATTGAACTTCATTGGTAAAATTATTATTTTTGAAAAATGATACTATTTATTGTTCTGTAACAAAATGTCTGTTCAGCTGAAATTGTTTTTATCTCACTTGTTTTGTACTTGGTCAAATTTCAGCGAATTAATTCAATTATGAATTATGATAATGGATGTATGCAGTTTTCCGAAAATACTGCGTGTCCAAGTTTGAAGTATTACCTATTTAAGAAAAAAAGAACAGATTTCCTGTTTTATTTTCTGTCGACGGTTTTTAATGATTCAATTACATCAACTGAACAAAACTCGAATTGAGATATGGTATCCTCAAAACGTAGAATTTCAAATTTGATGGTTTATAATTTATTCATGGTCCGGGAAAAATAAGGATCGGGGAATTTTGAAATTTTAGTAAATTCCGAGTACCTATAATAATTCAGGGAAGCGTTTTCAAGTTTTTTAAACGTTCACGCGATTAATAATAATTATTTACCTACTCTCCAAACTTATATCAGTTCTAATTTTAGTTCTTTATTTAACTACCTACTGAAAAATTCAGACTGCTATGCTATGCTAGTACCATTAGCGCCTACTCGAAACAAAAGTTAAAAAACCGTTTAAAAACTGATTTTAAACTTTAAAGAAATTTTAAGTTGTTTCTTGCAAGCTTAACTATAATACCATAATTACAAGGTTATAAGTCTACGCCATTTTGACAGCCATATTTATTTGAAAGGAAAAACTGATCCTGGCTCTAATTTGGTGGGGCCCATTATTTTCCTATGTTATTAGTTTTTCCCTCCAAATTCAATATATTTAATTCATTTCGCACAACGATTGAAAAGTAATGTAAAGTATTTTTATTACAAATTTAAACATAAATTTAAAAATCAAATTAGAAATAATGAATTTCTATCATTTTAGACCGTCTTGTAAGGTTATAAAGAGAAGTCGAAATAGTAAGTACCTATAAAAATCCGAATTTTAAAATTTCTCAATTTCTCAATTTCGTAAAAGTTTTTATAGGTACCTAATATAAAAAATTTTATTAAATTCAAATTTTATCTTTTTTCTAATAACATACCGTTTTATTCCAAGGTAAAGGACCATTCTTTACGCATTTTTCGGACGACATTATCGTCGAATTAAATAAATACCCTGAAATACATTTAAGAAATGGTGAAGTTGTCCTGCAGAATTTTGGCATTGAAAATTGTTATTCGAGGAAAGTTTTCGTTGGTGGTTTACCTCTGGATGTAACCGAACGTAAGTACCAGAACCCTAAATTTTCATTACAGCTAAAAAAAAATTAAATTAAGTAACAGTATAATATTTTATCGGGCACAGAAAATGTAATTGAAACATTCGATAAATTTGGACGTCTTATTGTTGATTGGCCATACAAAGAAGATACGAATTCAGCAGTGCCTCCGAAAGGATTTGCATTTCTATTATTTGAGGTAATACGATAATATTGTTAGGATTATGCTACTCTTGAACGTTGTGTTAGTTTAGTTCAAACTTAATTGGCTTTCCACACCCTCACACTGATACTAACCACGTTACTTTTCCATGATGGAACTTGTTTTGTTTTGTTGTCACTGGACTTAAAATTGATAATACTCTTTTACTTGTTTTTGCTCATCGCAGGAAGCGACAAGCGTTGATTTTTACAAGAGAAATGATTTCATTTTAAAGAAGTTCTGTGTTGTATTTTCAGAAAAATAGTGCTGTTGATATGCTGATCCGTGATTGTGAAAAACGACATAATGATTACTATATCCGTTTGTCATCAGCAAATTCAAAGAATAAAAACGTTCAAATAAGACCATGGAAACTGAGTGGCATCGATCACGTTTTTTCTACGCTATCCAACCTCAGAGAAAGATTCACCGTATTTGTTGGGGGTGTACCACGAACTTTATCTGCTGGTTTGTGTAAAATTGCTTATTTTTCATTTTTTAATCTGACTACTTTTACCTATTTATGTATTTATCTAGAGCAATTGGGTATCACGATGAGTACATTATTCGGGAACGTAACGTACGTCGGCATTGATACCGACCCAATCTATTTTTATCCAAAAGGGGCTGCTCGTGTTGCATTTGAAAATTTTGAAAGTGTTGTAGCCGCGGTGAAGAAACGTTTTTTGATGCCCATGGAAACTAAAACTCGAAAAATGGTACCCCATGTTTGTCATAATTACCATACTATGAAATTTTTTACTCAGATTGAATGTGTATATGCTCTTGAAATGATAGATGGAAATCAAGCCGTATATTTTGGACGATCAGTTATGCGACAAATGCGATTTTATGAATGAAAATAAATGCTCCACGTTGTTTTGTCCAGAAGCAGACTGTTTGTTGGTGAGTGCGTAGCTCATGAATAAAAATTATATATGGGTTCTTCGGGAACATTCGATATATCCTCATGAAATTATACAGTCATCACTGTTGTGAAGATTTGAATCTCTTTAAATCTTTTGATGATTTCTACCTACGTGATTCTTTCATAACTTGTCCCTTTTTTCAGTACTTATGCGAGTTTTGTTGGGCGACCGTTCACAATATGAGCCATTTCAGCACCCATAAGCCTCTGGTCAAACAGGGTCTTGAAGACTATATGAATTCTCTCAAGAAACGAGGCTTTCAATGATTTTTCAATTTTAGGAGACACGTAGACCGTTTTTAATTTTCAATTTTATTTATTCTACTAAGTATATAATTTTTTTACAAATTGATATACTATTTATACTTTCCATTATTTATTTCTATTGAAAATGTTCACGTTTTGAAAGAGGATGTACCTATACTTATAGATTTCGCGATGTTTTATTACACTGAGTGTACCTACTTGTTGAATTATTTTATTAAAAATTTGCCGAATTCGTTCAAAATTTTAGACGTTGACTTATTTGGATTCTCTTATTTAAAACGATGCCTCGAGAATGTGCTGAAAATTTTAGTATGTTTCCTTTTTTCAATTGAAATAATTTTAAACCAATTTTAAACTCTGTTCTGGTACATACAAGCTATAACCTAATATTTACCGCACTGTATTCTTATAGGCCCACTTCCAGCAGAAAATATGAAGATATAATTACTGAGAACGCGTATTTCTGGATGGTATACTCAACGAAAACTGAAAATTTTGTGAGTATTCATTATCATATTGTTCTTAAATTTTAATCGTTTTTGTTTGGTTAAAAGTTGGGAAAATAATTAAAAAAATATATTATATTTTATGAAATGATTTTCATGATCAAGACATATAAGTGTTAATTTCTGTTGCCCCAGAAAAGTTGACAGTAACGGAGAAAAATGAGAATTTTCCAAAAAATTTGTATTTTCTGCCCTTTTGAGTGAAATAACGTAAAAAATAATCGAGATAGAGACAAAAAGTGCTAAAGCTTTTATGAAAGAACACATTTTTTCGAACATTTTCCACAGATAATATTATACACTTTATTTGATTTTTCTTAGATGATACATTGGAATGACGCATTAATAAAACAACACTTCTATAGAGAATTTGAAAACAAAGTCACAGCTAGGTGTGGAATTACCATAAGACGTATGTACTCAACCTACTCTACCGCCACCAGGAGTTTTGACATCCACTATACTCATGTTGATAGCCAATTTTGTAAGTATCATTCAGTTATCGTTATTTCACTTTGATGTTTAGATTTGTTATACAAAACAGCCTATCTGACCACATGTATCACTTTACTGGGATCATACCGAAGTCGAGTATAACTTAAAGTCAGCTATTTATAAAATTAATGATGACTGAAAAATATTTCAAGAAACGAAGCGTAATGATTACCTATACCTAAAGATGAAGAGTGAATATATACTGGCACTGTTCCTGAGAATTTGACGATACCATCCATTTTTCTCAGTTTTAGTTTACTCGATAGAATATATTTATAAATTTTTTATATTCGAATTTTTCAAGTTGCTATATGGATATTTCTAACTGCATAGCAATTGTTTCATTTTATGGTGAAAAAATTATGTTCTTTGAAAATTATAAAAGCTGTCGATTTATACTAATTTTAATTCAATGAAAATTTTCCTTATTCTGAAAATCATTTATTTGTTCAATTATTTTATAGTTTAATTAAATTTCGTGTTTGGGGAATTAATATGTATTTTAAACATAAATTTATTACTTCTTATTACGGTGTTGCATGTTATAATTATTTCAAAATTTAGGAAAAAATAGGTATAACTTTTGAAATTTTTGATCGAATATGTGTAGAGTTATTGGAAATGTTTATCATCTCTTCTCACTTTATGGTATACATTTAGACGCGAGAAAAAAACAAATTTTTAATCTTAAAAGTATTTAAACAATAAATCTCGCTGAAATAATTTTTCAACGAATTAGATCTTTTAAAAATCTTGAAACTTCATTTTTCATAGATTGCTGGTAATTATATTTTATAATTTTGTTTAAATTTCATGGCTAAATTTTAAAATACTTATTTACATTCCTTATAAATTGGAAATATTCCTATTTTTTATTCGTATTCCTGGATAATTTATTATTTTTTTCAATATTATAATTTAATTATTTTACTCTCTCGTATGTTCAAGTAGAAATTTATTGAATTTTTTTTTCAAGTTTCTATTGATTATTATTAAAAATATTAAAAAAATATTGTTTGAATTTTTCGATTCTCAGAGACTGATGTTGTGGGTTATCTATATCATAATGATTGTTTTCGTGATTTTTCTCAGAAAAAATCTTGAAATGCTCAGAAAAATTTTTTTTTATAATTTTTAAATTTTAGATAAAGTACGTATACATATCCAATACACCTTCAAAAAATCCCCAAATAAAGTATTTAACTCAGTATCGAATAAGTTGTACCATTAGCGTTGCTCATTTCCAGAAATCTGTTGCTGTCTATACAAATTAATTTTTAACATCCTTGCAACGGTCGTCGAAAAAAATAAACGTTTCTAATTAATGCTCTCGGGTGCTGTTATCGAGTGATTTACACGTTACCTACTCCTTCAATCCGAAAAATACAGCTTTTACCAGCGCGACGTATTGTCTGGTAAGATTATCATTTTTAGTGTCTTTTTTTTCCTCTTCTACGATTACGATCGTGCGTTTAGTACATCTTTCTGAGATTCTTCGTACGGCTGTGACTGACTAATCTTTTTCCCATCGTTAGAAGACATTTGTTGTGCGTGCGGGGCGGAAATAAAGGAAGCGCGCACGCGAACTGCAGTTCTATCGATCGTGAAGCCGTAGAGCGGTAGCAACAACAATGGATTGTATTTGATTGGTAAACAACGACGGCTGCTAGTGAGTGTTCGTGTATATAAAGTATAGTATACCGTGCATATATTAACGGTGGGCTGCCCCCATGTTAAGTGGCATTTTCGTTCTCCTTCACTGGAGAAATTCATTTTAAGAGTCATTACATATCTCGGTTGATGGTCGCTGTAGGTAGTTTAATTTTTTTGGTGGTATTTAATAGTGGGTGAAGTTCAAAGAAAGTAAGAATTGGTGGAGAAATTATGTGGATAGACGAGATGAGGAGGGGAGAACGGCTACCCTTTCCTCGTAGCGTGTAAGTTTGCCGGTAGTGCGTGTTTTACGTGTAATGTAAAAGACGGTATTTTCCTATTTTTCGTTATTCTCGTAAATGTGAACTCGATTTTCTGTATACCTATTTTAAATGTTGATTTGTTTTTGAGTGAGCTGTGAACCGGAACGCCGAAATGTCAGGTGAACCTTTTTTAGCAATTTGTTGGAAAGTCACCCTGCATTGGATTTAGGCTTTGTAATGTCGAATATTCGGAATATTTTACGTAATTTTAGCGATTTTTTTCCTTAATACTATATATGTTGCTGATTACGTCTACATTATATTGACACAGTCACCCATACTATATGTGGCCGAATACCAGTTCAAGATGTACCTAAATATAAATGAAAGAGGAATTATGTCCGTTGTTATTATTACCTTGGATACTATGATCAGCGAGAATTATTCGCTGTTTGACGAGTTTCATTGATAATTCTTCTTCGTTTTATTTGTTGTAAAGACTGATTTATGTTTATGGACAAGAAACTTGCAGTCATAAGGGTTTGAAGTGATTTTTTTCGTTTTAGATGTTGCGAAAATATCAAGTGTTAATCATAAATGACCGTGTTATGAAATGTTTTGATTTTGAAGAATTCTTTGTTGATGGATTGCGACGTTTTGCGCGAAGTAGGTACTTAACTGTCGGTTTTATGTACGTTTGTAAGAACGCCCCATTAAAAGCCATAAACTAATAGAATGTATGTGCTGTTCGTTTTCTAGATAATTTTCAACCCCCCTTTCCTCTTGGCTTGTAAATTTGCCGGTAGTGTTTGTTTTAATTGGTCTCATGGCTGTGTATGCTATTCCAGGGTCAGGAAGGCTTGTTGAATAAGTTTATATGCTCGGTTTTATTTGCTGAGGATAACATCTTGAAGGCCAAGTTAGCCTGTTGACTTCGAAAATTGCCACACCAAAATTTTTAAGGCTCATTGTCTCTAAGAAGATTCATTCATAATTTTTGTTAGTCCAGCTCTCCTAGTTTATGATTTATGAGACAATAATAATGACGCCCTTGACTATAAAATTTTGATTTAATAGGGTACCGGACATGACTCTCAGAATTACTTGAAATTAATGGGAGAGATAGTCTAGAGCCTGTGAATGAAGGTTCTGAAATTTTTTTTGAAAAATATTAAATAGAAAGGAAGATATAAGATGTCAAAGTTGCGCTGCACCAAAAACAGTACCTCGATGAGCACTCTGTTATTGTGATGTCATAGAATTGACATCTTTGTATTTTGCATTATCAGAGGTTGCTGATTTCAATACATCTCATTAATACTTCATTTTTAAGTAGGTTTTTGGTGAAAATTTACTGAACAAAATTGACTTTAAAAAATGACTTTGAAGCAAGGGTGGGCGCACATTTCATTTCAGGACCCAAGAAAACTTTTGGCACAGAAAGCTCAAAGTCTAAATTATCACCTAAGTAAATAAGATTCAATAAGTTTGGATTTCTATCTGTATTTATTTTTTGTACTTCCCACTGAGGTAGAAGTTTGAAAATTGGTATGAGGGTGCTTGAGTAGGTATCACATCTAATTTTTTTTTCTTGAAATCCCAAAAATAAGAAAGGGGCTGCAGATATGGGCCAAAAATTCATTTTCTTGGAACTTTCAACATATATACACTGAAATTATCCAACTCAACACAAAGGTGGTATAATATTGTTTGTTTATGCTTTAAAAAAATATTTTTTGAGGTACTGAGTTCAAACTGGACCTTAAATTTTTTAATTTGATCAATATTTTGACCTAAAGGGACTCAAAAAAGGGCCCAATTTTGTTTTTTTTACATATTATTATGTAATTCATCATTTGTAATGTTTCTTGAGACAACAAGTTCAAATTTGACATTATTTTATTCATTTGATTCATTTTTGACACCCAAGGGGAAATTTTGACTTCTCATATTTTGTAGTGTAATACATCATTCATAATAGTTTTTTAGCTGCTGATTTTGAATTTGACGTAATTTCTTAATTTTACCCATTATGTGATCCCACAGGATCTCTGAAAGGGGCTAATTTTGAATTTCTCTATTATATTGTGTTATACATTATTGGTAATTTTTTTAGACTTGAAGTTTTATTTTGACATGTATTTCTTCATTCAACTCCTTTTAATGTGATCCAAAGTGGTTCAGATATAAGTAGCTAATTTTGACTTGTCACATTTTATTGTGTGATATATTGTTTATAATGTTTTACAAGTTTCTGAGTACAAATACAAAAATCTTATTTTTCTTACAAGTAAGCTGGGCAAGTGGTTTTACTGAATTTTGTTGTTTTTTGTTGGTTTCAAAAAACATGGGCATCCAATACCTAATAAATCACTCAGTAAGTGAAGATATAATTGCAATCCCTTTTTTGGGGCCACAGGAAGAAAAAAAGTGGTTCAATTTAAAAATGGATTGTAAATATAATTTCAGTGCCTCAAAAAACATTATTTATTGTGTATCATTCAATAATATCTAAGAATTTTATTTGAAACCCCTGTTTACGGTCACAGGGGGCTCAATAATGGATTTGATCAAAAAATGGATTGCAAATCTAAACTTAGCACCTCAAAAAATATTATTAATGATATATCACTCAATAATATCTAAGCATAGTATCTCAACCCCCTGTTTGGGGTCACAGGGGGCTCAATAAGGGGTTTGATAAAAAATGGATTGAAAATCTAAACCCAGCGCCTCAAAAAACATTATTAATGATATATCACTCAATAATATCAGAGAATATTATCTTAACCTCCTGTTTGGGGTCACAGGGGGCCAAGGAGGGGTTCAATCTAAAAATGGATTATAAATGTAAACTCAGAGCCTCAAAAAACAATATTATCGATGCATCATTCAATAATATCCAAGAATATTATCTTAATTCCATTTCTTGGACTACAGGGGGCTAAATGAAGGGTTAAATCTAAAAATGGGTTGCAAATATGAAATAACTCCTCAGGCACCACCAAAAATTTTTTCCAAGGCTGTGCTCTAATATAAAAACAAATAAGGAATAATTGGTTTTTGATTTTCTTAGTTTTTATTGTTTTTCAATATTTTGAATTTGTCTATAAATAAGGGAGTGTGGGGTGCAAGTGCACATCCTTTTATCCCCTCCCTCACAGTCACCATGAACTTTCTAAATTGATGAGCTTAACTAAACCAATGTTCAGACACAGGAGAGTGAGGAATGAATGAATGAGAAACCTGTGAAAGAGGTGAAAAGTTTGCTGATTTGTCAATTCTATGACATCACACCCACTGCTCAAAAAATATCACAACGTTTTTTGACAACTCAAATTTACCATTTATTTTCTCCCATTCTATCCAACCAATTTTAATGCGGTTTTTACTGATATTTTTTATTTTTTATTTTTTAAATTTGAAAATATGTTTACTGAAAATCATGTCTGGTACCCCATTGGGTCTAAAAAGAACTTTGTAGGTTTTGTTGGTTTGGGGAATTGAACATGGGACCTACATATTTGCCAGTAAATATGGTGGACTTAACTGCATAGCCATCTCACTGCCAACTATAATTAGCGAATGTATTTTGTATTGAGCAAGGTATGGTGGTTTTCATACAATCCCCCTCTAGAGAGACCCAACACGAGTTGAGTGACATTAGATTCTGTGAGTGGATCCAGAAATGCCTCTTAAACCTATACACACAGGCTTACATTACGTATATGGGTTCTGTTTCCACTAAATGGGCACCATCTATTGACAACTCAAGTTAGGAAGGAGAGTTGTGAGTTCCACATGCATATCCAGCACAGATCGAGGGTCACCAGATGCAGGTTTTGTTTGTTTGAAAAATCAAACTTGGGACCTACATATTTTCCAGCTAAAAGTGGTGAACTTGACCGCACGGTCATCTCACCACTGACTATAACTGGAGAATGTATTTTGTATTAAACAAGTTATGGTGGTTCCCACAAACCTCTTTAAATGTATGCCACACGGATATGCGTTAATGGATTTGTTTGATGCTACAATTTACTTTACTCCAATTTCAAGGTGGTAAAAAAATTCAATTAAGTATAAACTTTTATTGAAGAATTCTAATAGGTCCCTAATTTGAAGTTGTATTTTGAATGCCAACTTTTTTTATTTTTTAAATTATGAGATTAAGACTTAAAAATATTATAATTCATCCAGAGACATATCTGACATGAGCCATCTTCCAAAAACTTGGGTAATACTCCATGCACTGTGCCAATTCTTATAATTTTTAAGACGGTGAATGTTCAGTTTTTTGTTTTCCTAAATTTTTTATACCTCATCAGTAAATTGTCGTGAATGTAAACTTGGCATTTTTTTAATCATGTTTGTACATACTGCATATGCCCTCTCACGATAAACAGTAGGCCTAGGTACATCACCTACTGATGGTAAAGTATCGCGAGGGAAACTTTTCATTTGCCAGTAGCAGCGCAATGAGAATCTATAGTAGTACAAAATAAGAAACTGACCATTTTGAACTCCGTTCCTGCAAAATCAGTGAAATATTTACTTACGATAGGTTATCTCTAAAGAACAAACTTGATCAATTTTTGGATCTCCGCTGATGGCTGAAAACTGACGTTTTTGAGAATTCACTTTAATTACATCGAGGAATACAAAAGGGCGCTTGCTTTCTTCCCCGTCACCATTTTCTCATCTAATTACAGTAAGGTGTGGATTTATTTCCATTTTTCTTAAAAATGAGATAATATTCTCCACTTTTTGTTTCGAAAATTCTTGAAAAAGTTTTTTTGAGTTTGAAAACAATGTTTTTTCCTCTCTGAATTTATGAAAAATATTCATATTTTCAATAGAATTGATTTTGAAATTTTCACATTTTTTCTACGTGTACGTTTTTATTATGAGAGAGAAACTTTCTTAAATTAAGATTTATCTTGATGCACATTCTTATGTTCCTGTTTTATAGGACATTGTGTCATAATTTGAGATTTTCTTTTAAACTTCGTTTAAGCGAGATTGTTTTCCAGTTTAAATTTTAAACTGGGTATGTTATATGTACAAACATATGTATTTTGATTTACTTCTGCTCAAGATTGAGCTTAATCTACAAGGACAATTGCTTTCCTTATTGATTACTCGAATGGAATACGCGCCATTTTGTTGCCTGATACATACGTTGCCTCACCCAAAATGCACGTGCGAAAAAGACATTCGGGAACCTGTTTGAACACAAGAGCCAACATACGAGATGCATGTTTTGTCTAGTTTGAACGAATCGTTCCCGAACGAATCCATGGATGCGTTTTAAAACTGCGCCCAGCAATGAGAGTCACGCATTCGTATTCCAATAGGTTGTGGTGCGTAACCAGGATGCTCGTGATTCTTAATCGTATGAAAAATCGTTTAAGTACGTTTAATGTATACGACGTTATTTTTCTATTTTTTGTTATTTTTGTAAACGTGAATTTGATTTTCTGTATACCTATTTTAAATGTGTGTTTGTGTTTGAGTGCGCTGTAATCAAAACGCCGAAATGTCAGGTGAATTGACCTTTTTTACCAATTTGTTGGAAGGTCGCCCTGCACTGGGTTTAGGCTTTATAATGTCGAATATTTGCAATATTTTATAATTTTAGTGACCTTTTCCTTTAATATTATGTATGTTGCTAATTACGTCTGCATTATATTGAAACCATCACCCATACTACGTGTAGCGCCAATATCATTTCAAGATGTACCTACATATAAATGAAAGAGGAAACATGACTATTATTATTATTATTATTATTATTATTACTTTTGGATATTTTGATTAGCTAGAATTATTCGCTGTTTGACGAGTTTCTTTGACACTTCTTCGTCGTTTTATCTGTCGCAACGACTGATTTATATTTACGGACGAGAAACTTGCAGTCACAATGGTATGGAGTGATTTTTCTTCATTAGATATTGCAAAAATGTCACGTGTTTATCATAAATGACTGTGTTTTGAAATGTTTTCATTTTGAAGAATTCTTTGTTGATGGATTGCAACGTTTTGCGTGAAGTAGGTTCTTGACTGTCGCTTTTATGTAGGTTCTTAAGCCATAAACCAATAAAATGTACGTGTTTTTCGTTTCCCAGAAATTTTTCAATTTTATTTGTTGATTCTTTGATGCCATAAATGTAAATAGCGATTATAAAATTTCTTGTTTAAAATTAGCCGAGTTTTTGGCATCACTGAAATGTTTAAACATTTCTTTTTTCGGGTTTTTCATGACGTATTCTTAATAGATTTGAAAAATCTTCTTGTTTTTCTCTTTTTTTAAGAATGCTGGCCCTGGGGAATCCGCCTTCCTCCTCTCTCTCATCCGGCCTTCTTTCTTCATTGAAGTATATTGCAAATTTTGAATTAGTTTGTTTTCGAAATGATTGTAACTATCTATTCCAAGAATACATAAATTTAAGTCTCTTCTTCCCAATTTTGTTCGAATTAATGCTTTTGTAGGAAAATCTGAACGTCAGTTACAGTTTAAAAGTTTGTGTTTCCGTTTCAGTTTTCCAGTCTTAATAGAATACCTATTATATTAATTTTTAATTCCGATGTATCAGTTTTTTCCAATTAGCGTTCTTATATGCAGCTATTGTACTTACTTTGTTACTTTTTCGTCTCCTGTCCCATATTTTAGATTCGGAAAAGATGTTTTCGTTTTATTTGCTACTCCGAGAAAGTGAACATTTTAATTACGGTATTTAAAGAATAACATTTAACACCATAATTATTATAGCAGTGTTGACCTTTTTTGCCCATTCAAAAGAATATCGGCTTCTCATTTACGAGTTCTTAACAATACACTATATACATACTTACCTACCTACATCGTTTTGAATATACGTGCGTTATTCAGTAAAACTCTCTGTAATCTGTCATATAAAATAGTAGACGGAATGGGCTTTTAAAATTATCATAAACTTTTTAATGATGTAGTTTTATTAGTTAATTATGCTTCATAATATCGGTTATTTTTGTTTGAATTCCTGCACATAGGTTTATTGTGTTGCATTGAACTGAATTATTCGTGTGAAAGTAATTAAATCATTTTCAAATGCGAAAACTCAAATTCTCAGGGATCTTGGAAAATTTTTCCTATGTACTTAGGTCAGGCCTGGGCAACCTTTTCTGAGCCACTAATTGTACTTACTTTTCAAAATGCTTTCACGGACCGAAAAATAAATGTAGACCTATAATTCTCGAATGTGCTCCAGAGGTTTTGCAAGAATGTACCGAAAAATTTCTCGAGCAGAGGACCGAAAAATTTTTTTCATAACATCCAACCGAAAAATACGTTTTTTGCTGCTCTTTAACTGAACAAGAAGTAACAAAATATTGTTAGGCACCTGCGCATTTTTGAATCGACTTTCTCGCACAGCGCGATCCCTTTGTTGTACGACTCGCTCACTTTCTTTTTTTCAAGTAAAATTATTAAATTAATTATATAGTTTTAAAAAATTTGTTTTTATACTTATTTCTTAAATCGGGAGGTAAGGGCTGCGAAGATTTTTTGGTTCAGAAAAAAGTAAAATTAATCATTATTATTTGGTTTAAAAAAAATAAATATATTTCCTTTTTTAAAAATTTTTTTTTCTATTGCGACGGGGTTTCAAAAAATAGTATGTGATTCGCGTAGAAAGTAGGTGATTGATACTGGTCTCGTATGTAGCACTCACCTTCGATTCATTTTGCAAAATTCACACTCTTTCAAAATCACCTACTTTTTGCATTTGTATCATAAATAACTATTTTAGTTGATTCTTTTTGTTTAGAAACATTCATACATATAACATTTTTCTCAACTATTCCTCTTTTTTCCTATTTTTTCTTTGGGAGTTATCTGGGGGAAGGTAACCACCCTCTGCGTACAGCCCTAATGATGTATCTCTTTGTAGATACAAACATGTGTATACATGCTGCTTTTTCTTTTGTAGGCCGGTAGGAGTACATATTAATTTTTTTTTCCTCAAATGAACTTATATGGAGCGTAGGTTCCTCATGTTTCACGTAGATGATGCAAAACCGCTGTTTCCAGGAACATTTTTTCGTAAAGAAAGTAAAAATTGGAAAAGGAGATGAAACTGTCCTCAAACATTTTCATGTAAAGCATTCTACATTTTAGTAGAAACTAGGCGCCACTCTTTTCTGTCTCATATAATAGAAAGATTTCTGGAATGACGAATAATATAGACTAGAGCTGAAAACAATATCTACCAGTCATATCGAGTCTTGATAGTCCGAAAAAATGACAAATATTTGTGGAAGATATTATTGTTGTACCTAATTTAAATTCTTATACTCTGATCATCCTAATAAGTGCGTGACATCAGAATCACCTAAGACGTGACAGTTGGTTGAGGTGAAAGGAAAAGGTATAGATGTAAATTGTTATACAGTGATAAGCATAATTTTGTAGAGTAAACGAATATCGTGTTTTGAGCAATAAGTGTGGATACAGTTTATGATATTTGGCCCTCCTAAGCGTGAACAGAGTATAGCTGATTGTTATATCGAAATAAAAAAATCACTATTAACAAAATGTTAGCATAACTGTTGAGTATAGGAAAAGATTTTATACTCCATTAATTTGTTTCATAAATTTTCGGTTTGCCTAAAAAATTTTGCCTTAAAAAAATTCATTTTTTTCCTCAAGAACTATGTGGAATCAATATAGCTTAACCCAAGAAATGTCTCCATTCCATTACAAACTCTACCTAGTGCGTTTCTTATAAGGTCAAACAGAGTTAACAAATTTTTGAGCTTGGAAATTTATTTGCGTTTTTCTTTTCAAAAAATATGAAAGAGAATAATTATTGTGGGGACAATACTCTTATGAGGTAATAGGGGCTCGCATCCCTCGACGATAGTCGCCGCCCAAAAGCTGGCAATAATCGTCTTTATGACGTTAAACGAATTTAAACTGGTGTGTTTGTATGTTCATACCTGTACGTACGTACAGGTAAGATACATTGCACAGGCCGAGATCAATTACCAGATAACGATCTCAGTGATGTCACAGCCCAGTACCAAACGCGCTGCGTCGTTTCTTATCACCTTGACAGAAGCAAGAAATGACGTAATGCATGACATAATTACGTACATGTACGTATGCATGTGTGTCTGTGTGCGTGTGCCAAATTCTGTATATAAGCTCTCAGAACTGGATCAAAAATTGCCAGTGTTTGCCGAGGATTTGGCTCTCCCATACTTAATTGTATGAAGTGGCAGAACACGCAAATACTGTTGAAAACCTTCTAGTGTGAATATCTCTCATGACAAGGTATTCCACAGTGGTGACCCCGATGTGATTTTTTGGCTAGGTCGTGGGTGTCTAAGAGCGTTGTGCTAATTCTAAAACTAGGCACGGTGCGCTGGCGAGTTACTCGCTTGTGATACAAATTTTTCACAGACCTAGACACCTTTGGCTGTTGAAGCAGAGGTCTGACTTTAAAAGTGGGAAATTAAACCCCCCCTTCCAAATATATTTGCCGTAAGGGAACCAAGAGAAGTAGACCTGGAGGAACAAAGTTGCCCTTATCCGCCAACTCCTCCAGCTTTGACCAGAGACTCTGAAGTCTTTGAAACTCCGGAGAAACAAAAACAACCCCAGAGGCCAGGAGCCTTGCATTTGGGAGCTGTCGTCAACCCAAACGAGACAACAGCTGGCACCCTCAGAAGTGGTCGTCTTTTGAGCCAAGACTTTGACCCTTTGACACCAGACTGACAACCGACAGAGTCTGGTGGAACCTTTGCCAGAAGTAACTCAAAAGAGAAACAGCAGATTGCAATGCCTAACACCAATGGAAGTGGAAATACGACAAACCCGACATCGAACCAGCCTGGAACAGGTGGAAGTGGTCAGCCAAAGCTGACCCCCGAAGTGCTTGCACAGCTACTACAGCTGTTGCAGATGCAGACTCTGCAGAACCCTGCGATCCAAAGGCGGAGGATTGAGATTCCAGAATTTTTGCCAAATGAGGTAGAACTCTAGTTAACTCTACTCAAAGGTCGTTTCAAAATGGAAAACTTGCAAAATGACCAGAAATATACGCCCATTTTCAGCGGCATACTCGCAGAAATAATATGCCGCATTCCTGACATCATGGAATGCCCTCCGGCGGAAGCAGATAAGTACAGTTGGTTCTGCAAGAAAATTTGCAATGTGTTTGGTTAGACCCAAAACCAAATAATAGATGATGTCATGGGTGGAATGAAGATGGGAGATGATAAACCCTCCATCTTCATGGCCAAATTAAGACAGAAGGCCGATAATATCGTATCGCCGTCGGTCATTGGGAACCAGTTCTGTAAACAACTGCCCCAACATGTTGTACAGTGTCTGGCAGCTGTGGGTACCATGGTAATCAACAATTCCGAGGACCTAGACTTTTTGGCAAAGAGTGCCGATAGTGCACTGGAACATTTGAGATCAGCATCCTCGATTTGTGCAGTATCGACAGAAACCGGAGAACTAGCTCAGCTTAGAACCCAGATAGCTCAGCTGACTAGCGAAATAAAGAAGAAAAGTAACAACAATAACTCAAGAAACGGTAGAAGTAACAACCACTTGAAAAGCAGGAGCAACAACAACAGAAACAATAACGATAGAAAATCCAGGTCCAGAGACCGAAAGAGCAATTCTACCAGGGGTCAGAGTCCAACTCCCCCTAGAAGAACATCATCCCCCAAACCCCAGTCTCAAAACTGGGATGATAAATCCTGCTTCTTTCACAATCGGTTTGGCGCAGAGGCCACCAAGTGCAACAACAGATGCCAATGGTGGGGAAAAATGTACAGTAAGCCGTCAAACTAGAAAGAGGGATCGTCTATGCGGCTGAAGATCCCTCAAAAAAGTACTCACGCTGCCTGTTCATCAAGGACAGGACAAACAGGAGACGTTATCTTATAGACTCAGGTGCTGACTTGAGCATTTTGCCAGTAAGTAAAAACCAAAAGGCATTTCCTCCAAAATACTACCTCCAAACTGTGAATGGTCAAAACCTTCCAGCTTATGGAATAGAATCCAGCAAAGTAAGCATCGGTTTACGAAGAGACATGATGTGGTCCTTATAATTGCGGACGTTCCAACTCCGATCCTGGGCGTAGATTTTCTCGCGCACTACGGTCTGGTCATAGACCTCAAAAATGGAAAGATCATAGACAATAATACTGGTCTATGGGTGGAAGGTAAAACGCTAGCGTACCAACTGGACACCAACATATCCAGCTGCACTCAAGTCGACGAACAATTCCTACGGATTCTGTCAGAGTATCCTGGAGTCACTCAACCATCAATTTGCAGGCATCCGACCTATAAACATAACACCGTTCATTACATAGAAACTAAAGGACCTTCTTGCCACGCTAGAGCCCGCAGGTTACTGCCTGATAAACTCAAAGCAGCAGGGGAATACTATGATCGCATAATAGGGGAAGGCATATGCCGCCCCTTGAAAAGCTCATGGAGTTTCCCGATCCATATGACCAAAAAAGCAAGTGGAGAGTGTTGGAGACAACAGGGCCTTAAATGCCAAATCAGTTCCTGATGGCTATCCAGTCCCAAACATAATGGACTTAAATGCGAATATTAAGGGTAAAACGATGTTCACAAAAATCAACATCAACTAGGCATTCCACCAAATTCCAATGGCTGAACAGGACATTCCCAAGACAGTGGTCATAACCCCCTTTAGTTTATTCGAATACCTTCGAATGCCGTTTGGACTCTGTAATTCTGCACAAACTTTCCAGAGATTCATCAATGGACTGTTTATGGATTTGCCATTTGCTTATGCATATTTGGATGACATATGCATTTGCTCAGAAGGCGGTGAGCAACAGCACGAGAGAACCATCGTACAACGTATACACGCTGCTGGACTTACCATCAATGTTGCAAAAAGTTTATACAAACAAACTAAAATTGACTTTCTCGGCTATCAAGTCTCGACCGAAGGCATTTCCCCTCTGAAGACAAAGCCCATATTGAAATTCCCAAAACCCTCAAACGTTGCAGAACTCAGATGCTTCTTGGGGATGGTGAATTTCTACAGACGTTGTATTAAAAACGCTGCAGCCAAACAAAGTAAGCTGTTTGCATTGATCAAAACAAATAAAAAGAAAGATAAAACTCCACTCGATTGGACAGAAGAAGCTGAAAAAGCCTTTGAAAACATCAAAGAAACACTGGCAAATGCAACTCTACTAGCTCACCCAGACAAAAGTCTGCCATTATGTGTCGCAACTGATGTATCTGACTTTGCTATTGGTGCAACACTGTACCAAAAGGACAATGACAAGAAGTTACCACTCACTTTCTTCTCCAGAAAGCTATCAAAAACCAAAAAGAATTACAGAACATACGACAGGGAGTTACTAGGAATGTTTGCTGCGTTGAAGCATTTCAGGCACCAATTAGAGGGTAGATGTTTCACTGTGTATACAGATCATAAACCCCTAACTCATGCCTTCACGCAAAAAAGAGAACCAGCTTCCCCGAGAAGAGCTCGACAATTGGACTACATAGGACAGTTGAATACGGACATCCAGTATATAAGTGGAGAACTCAACACTCCAGCTGATATTCTTAGTAGGATCAAAGCCATCTTGGCACCGTCTCAATTACCTTACGCTGAAATAGCTAAAGAACAGTTAAGGGATGCAGAATTGCAAGAACTGTTGTCGAACGATGACACAGCTCTTAAATTGAGACAACCGAAAATCCCTGGTACTAATGTTTTATTAACATGCGACATTAGTACTGAAATGAGATAACGACTTGGAATAAAGCTGTGATTGAAAAATATTCTCGCAACGTTTTTTACTCACTTTTCTGCTGTTGATCGAATTCTAACTAAACTTTCTACTATTTTTCTTTCCCTTTTTCCAATATTTTTCTGTTCTTTTCTTCCTTGTATAATTTCGTCCTCATCAAACACTCCATTCCCAACTTTAAATTTCCAATTTGTTGTGCCACCTGTTCCCGAGCCTGTAAAGACTCACAAACAGATGGAATGCGAAAAGGAAATCCAAAGGCTCGAGAATGAATTGCTCATGGACACGACCTCGGCTGTGGACATCTTTAAAATGATGTCTGCACCCCTTCCAGCCCTTGTTTCACCCCCAAAGTCACCGGAGAAGACACCGAGAGTGGAGAACCCACCCTCGGAGTCTTCAACCCTGATGGCATTGGAGGTGAAGAGGCAATTCCCGGTGGAAGAGGTGCCTCAAACACTCCCTCCTTCCACCTTTGGTCTAGCCTACAGACCATTGGGGACATCAAACTCCCTAATGTTCAACTAGCCAAAACCAAAAACCCCGTCTGGTCCTCCACCTCCACACTGTCCCCATCCTTACACCCGTCTGGCTCAACAAAATCAACCGCCTAGATGTAGGGGGCAATAGAGTCGAGAGACATACCAGGCCGGATTCAACTCTCATAAGTTATCTTACAAGTGTGTGGGTGCTGCCGTGGGCTCGGCTCTGGCCAAATGGGAGAAGGACCAGAGACAGCAGTAAGACTCGATAAGTCCCCCCAGGCACGCGACTTATCATTTTTGCAGCGCAAAAACTGGAGGGGAGTAGCTGTGGGAACAATACTCGTATGAGGTAATAGGGGCTCGCACCCTCGATGTCAGTCGACGCCCAAAGGCTGTCAATAATCGGAATTTACACTGGTGCCTTTGTATGTTTGTACCTGTACGTACGTCCTGGTAAGATACATTGCACGGGCCGAGATCAATTACCAGATAACGATCTCGGTGATGTCACAGCCCAGTACCAAACGCGCTGCGTTGTTTCTTATCACCTCGACAGAAGCAAGAAATGACGTAACGCATGACATAATTACGTACATGTACGTATGCATGTGTGTCTTTGTGCATGTGCCAAATTCTGTATATAAACTCTCAGAACCAGCTCAAAAATTGCCAGTGTTCGCCAAGGATTTGGCTCTCCCATACTTAATTGTATGAAGTGGCAGAACACGCAAATACTGTTGAAAACCTTCTAGTGTGAATATCTCTCACGACAAGGTATTCCACAATTATATATAATATCTCTGCTGCGCATCAATCGCCTTAAGTGTGTATTTTCCAAAAGTGTAAAATTTTATAATGGTTTCCATTCGAAAACCAGTGAACCGATTTCGGTCAAATTTGATACCAAACCAGCCCCTAATAGTCTCCAACTGCCATAGAAATTTCAAGCCAAAATCTTTTAACTTAAGGGAGTTATCGTGATGACAACATGGTAGGTTGCAACACTTTGAGAACCCCTTCCTCCGAAACTAGCGTATGAATTTCAAAAATTTTGATACGAATGTATAGCTCATGAAAGCTTCTCACGCTACCCCAAGTTTCATTGCCATAGGTCAAACTGCGGAGGCTTCACAGACTCCCAAAAAGTGTCAAAATCAACAAAAAGTAAAAATATATATATAGGTAGTGTGCAAAAGTATTTGAGTGACCTATATATTCGTGATCTACAACTCAGGATCGGAAACTGATAAAATTGAATGTAACTTTCTCAAGTTCATCCAAGACATATTCTTAGGAAAACACTTGGGGGATCATTGGTTCCACTTACTGAGTGAAACTTGTCTGTTTGGAATTCGTAATAGGTAATTAATTTTTTATGATTCACATTTTATTCCCAAAAGGTGCAATACAAGTCGGATCGTCATTAACTCTGTTTGATAGGATTACACTGACTTACACCAGCCTACACCAGTCTGGATATTCCACAAATATTCAAGTAAAACTTGGCATAAAGTCATATAACATTCCTACATTTGTGGAATCGTCCTCCCGGTTTAGGTTGGTGTAAGTTGGTGTAGTACTATCAAACAGAGCTATTGTAGAACGTTGTTTTGTTCTCAACGAAAAATTTTTCAGCTCCATCAATGTTCTAGTCTTCACCTGTGATAATTGAAAAGTATATTTTCTTACTTTTGTAGCATAATTATATGGGCTTTTCTTATTTGAGAAAGCAATATAAGTATTCTGTGTTTTCTGATTCAATTTTTTTGCCTATATAAGGTGTATGAATTATGCAGTAAAGGTAGGGCGATCTGTGGCATGATGAAAAACTTAATTGACTAATTCTTCATTCGTACTCCTCTGAATGGTGTCAAAAATACTGCAGTTGCTAAATTATACTGACAAAATTAACATCCTAGCAGAAAAGTCAGTTTATATTTAATGATTTTTTGAATATTTTTTGAATTCTTTCTTTGAATTCTCTGGTAAATTCGTTTTACAGGTTCTGATGTACCTCTTCTTTATAATAATTTTATGGATTCGTTCTATATCTCCGAATAATATATTCAGGTGAAACTTTTCTTTTAGTGTGCTATTGAAAGAAAAGATATTGTCGAAAAATTTTAAGAAAATCTCTCTGTCTTTTCCCGAATATCTTGTTTTCTTCATCTGAATATCAGTGAAAAAAACATTACCTATCTCACTAGAAAACATATTGAATATTTTGTTCAACCAACAACCAACAATTTCATCCGAAAAGGTTTTACAGGTTGCTAAGATAAAGGATTGTACATCAAGATTGTCTAGCAGAGTTCGAAGAAACTTAGAAAACTTATTGAAAAATTTTGCCTTACGATATTTTGTAGTCCGTTTTTTGTAACTTCATTATTTTTAATACAAATTCGTGAAAACATAAAGAAAATTTGATAAATAAGTGTCTTCTTTTTTTTTTTTTTTTGTTTTACCCTGCGAAACAAATCCCTGTCTTTAATTAATGTCATCTATTGATCATTTTCATCTTCACCTGTGCAACTGAAATCGTTTTCGCTCAATCAAAAAAAAAAAAGGTGAAAAATCGTCACTCATGATACGCCCAACCACCCTTCAGGGTAGTATAGTCTTGCCGCAGAATTACGGAGCTAAAGTGCTATCGTTTTTGCTGTCTTACTGCCGAACATTTTTTCTTATTACAGACACGTGACCGACTATCCGTATTCTCTCCCTTTGTAACAATAAATACAAGTACCACAAGGGTTTGTCATTTGTCAAATTCATCGCTTTTTGTGTCGTTGACTGATGAAGAAAAACTACAAACTAACTGCCAAACTATTATTCACTGTACAACTTTTGACATTATCGATATTTTTGTGGATCGTGTACGCGTTCTTACACTGCACCCCAATAAATTGGCGACCGTACTCCATTCGATTACGCATTCAAATACATATAACCAACCCTCACGTGCTTCTCCAATTATTCACCCTCCAACTTTTGACTACAAAGTTCGTGTTTGGTATAACCACGATAATTTTAGTGAAGGGAATAAAGAATGAATGGTTTCACACTTTTATATTTCGATTAATAAACGAATTATTCGTCGATTTATGATTCACTCAAGTCTCAGCCTACCTTTTTGATACCTACTTATTCTCCGTTTTATAGATACATGAATATTCGTTACTGTTGCGTTAGGTAGTCTTCGTAAATTATAACTGGGCAATTTGGTATTAAACGGAAATAATTTAGTGAATTACCTAATATGAAGATAGGTTTTGAGTTCGGTTCGCATTTTTGGCATACTCGAGATGTTAACATTTTCCATCAAGCAGCCTATATTCTATCGCCTAAACGTTGTTTTTACCGGTATAAGAGGCGTGTATTATACGGATATGACCGTATAATGTGTATCTATGGTGTTCATATCTATCGTATCATAAAATAATTACAGCAGTCGTATTCGGCTCTTCGTGTACTCCATTAATGAGATTGCATATTTTAAAATGTAATTCAGTGTAAATGGCATGTAGACTCGTTATTAATGGCTCATCGTTTTTCGATTGCAATTGCATGGCCTAAGTGCCGGTCTTTTGACGCATATAGATCTATGATAAATTGATAGTAAATGTACACAGCCTTGCAAATCGTATTTGGAAAGTCCATTATCAGTATATATGTATAACAGTAATTCAGGATGGACCACAATATCGCGTAGTCATTTTTATTTGCTTTTTTGTACCGACTGAGTCGAGATGATTTATCTGTAACGGTTTTTTTTTTTATATAAATTTAGGCCTAATTGAAATACGTGATGATTGTCTTTGCATTAAAATTCAACGGTTTTCATTTACTTCTCTACCACCCGAATTGGAGCTCATCTGAGAATTTCTTATTTTATTCGTTCAACTAGATGTGTGAAACTGGAATGAGATTTCCCATCAGTAAAAAAAAGGAAAAAAGAAATAATAAATAAATAAATAATAAAATAAAATAAATGAATATCAGAAGGTAGTACAAGGGTGAATTAAAATTATCGAAGGTATAAATGCCACAATACGTAGGTAACGATTTTTTAAACTAATATTACAGAACCTGCGGAGAGTATTTTCTTTTACAAAATTAGAATAATTTATTTGATCGTTGATTTTACTTTAATTTTTGTTAATCTTTTATTTAAAATTTTTTTCGTATTCATAAATTTTCGCTATAAATTCTTCATATTGGTAGGTACATTTTTTTTTAACTTTCATGGAAAATACTTTTGGAAAAAAGTCGCATCATATTATGTTCTGTAGTAATTCGAATTCTCATAAAATAGGTGTCGTTTTCTTTTGTTTTTGAAATTATTTTATTCTTAGAAACTTTTCACTTTTTTTGTTGTTGTTGGGTATATCATACAGGATGACCTATTTATTATGTACACTCCATTTTTTCCTTTGTTCTTGAAGATAAAAATAAGTAGTCCGAGGAATGTAGTGACTTGTGTACAAACCCAGTTCTCTCTACCATCCAATTTACCTTCACACTTTTTCTATGCCTAAAAGGCTTACTTTGTTAATTCTCTGTGCCTTTATCACAGAGCTGTGAAGGGTAAATCCGGGCCCCGGTGGTCATCACCATCTGGATTTTAAGCATGTGGGGGAGGGGCTATGGAAAAAAATGCTACAGACCTATGGCAGCTTGACACTTGTGTGAGGTATTAGGGACTCATACCCCTCGATGACAATTGCCGCTAAAAAACTGGCTTTATTATTTGTCTTAATGATATTAATACATTGCACAAAACATTCAAACGTAATTACTTGCAATTATGTACTTGCAAATAATGTACAAAAACTGCACTGTGACTAATTAGACAATTATGGTGATGTCACAATTCAATATGTGAACCTGTCCGTCGTTCCTTATCTCGATTAGAAGCGACAAACTTCCCTTATACACAGATGTACATATTTATTACGTATGTGTGTATATGTGCATGTATTTAAGCCCTTATATAAACCCTAATCGGCTCTAAAATCACCAGTGTTTGCCTAGGTTTTGACTCATCCATATGTGTTTACATATGTAGTGACAGAACACGGAAATAATCTGTTGATTACCTTCTTGTGTGAATATTCTTTCACAACAAGGTATTCCATAAGACGAAAAATAAATTTTTATGTTTGTAAAGTCATTTATAGATTTTATTTGAATATAAATTCAATCCATTTTTTCAAACTTGCTCCAATCAAAGAACAAATTAAGCCATATTAATGAAGAAATTTTCTGAGTATAAACTTTTAAAAGTAATTATTTTGAGATCCATGCCACACTGGCAACCAACAAAAGTGTATATTTGTTCCCTCTGCCAATTTTTCTCGAAAATTATATTTTTTAGGCATCTTTACTTAGTGAATTTTTACAACAGCTAATGTGAGACACTTTACAACACCCCCTTATTTGGCATTCAGACTCATGTCCATCATCCAAAAATAAATTATTTCTAGGACTTCAAATATCATTAGACTTGCCTTTAAAACGAGCTTTCTTTTGGTGCATGTATTAATTTTTTGAATGAAATTGAAGTTTTAAATAAAAAAAAGCGAAACTGAAAAATTTTGATTTTCGACCACTGAAAATACTTTTTTGTAATTACTGAATTTAAAGTAGATCAGTAAGTATGATACATAACTGATACATATTCAGTCCAAATTCATGAATGAAACTCAAGTTATTCCTGAAATATCGTAGGTATGACCCTTTACAACATGGGACACCATACAACAGTTGCCCCTACTATAAATGAGTATTCTGCCCTCTCATAAAAAGAAAAAATTTAGAATTTTATGTGTCGTTCAGTATAGTAATTACAGGTTTAAACAAAATCGAGTTCTGAATATAAACCTATTCGATTTATTTGAGAAATTTAAACCTATAGGTACGTAGTAATCTATATAGTTAAAATAGTTCAACCGGTTTAATTCTTTCCCGCCCAAAAAACGACGACGCATTACGTAACCACGTCGCCTCTTCATAAGAATTTTTTCTACTTCCTTTCATCACATTTTTAATTGTTCCTCCGACTGTCCGTGTGTCGATGAGAATACCAAATTTTCCGTTTATTAATTTATATTTAATTTGACAACTGTCTCGTATTTTTTCTTCTTTAAGGTCAGTCGTCACGATCTTTGAACGCGCGAAAATTTTTTGTACGAACAGTCGTTTCTCGACTGTGTTGAAGATCGGTGCTTTAATGTCGTAGGCAATTTTTGTTTATGAAATTTTTAGTCGTTGAAGTGTTACGCGTTTACTGTAAACAACCTGTAAAGTATAATTTTTCTTTTTCTGAGAATATGGCATTCTAGTGTTTCATTTTGATACGTATATTGTTAGCCTATGGAGACATTATTAAACGAATTGTTACCGCCGAAACAAAACAGTGTAAAGTGTTCGAGTATCATATTTAAGTCTCCTACTTCTGCACGTAACTATCAATCAACCTTGAAAGATACTCATTGTTTGTCTTGTCCACCGGCTGATATGAAATTTAGTAGTGCGATGCGACGAAAATTGACATCTTCTTCGTCATTGTCGTCGAAGTACGATAATGTAAGTACATATTTACTTTTTAGATTAGTCAGTGTTTTTAAAGAACTAAACACACTGCACTCTAGTATTGTTGAAAAATTTGACTTTTTCCTTAAATGAATCAATGAAAAAGTCAAATTTTTTTTTTTAATTTTTATTTTCTGGTCGAGTGTCTTCTTAAAAGTTCAAAGAAATCGAGGCAGTGTAATCGTCAGAATATTTTTAAATAAGTACCTAATTTTATTAAAAAATATACGTACTTTTTTCTATGCTACCGAACCAAATGTCATAGGTAATAAAAGAATCTATTTTGTCCAGCAGATGTTTCGTTTTTTACATGTTCTAATTAGTGTTTTATACCATCCATGCTCCATCTATGTATACATATCTTTTAAATAATTCGTAGCCAAAGTTAGGCCCAAAAATAAGCTGGGGCGGATATCAAAGATACTAAAAAATTCAGGATTTAATTGTAAGTTTTTGAAAATTCTACTATTTTTCCTGGTGTCGCAGTAGCTGTAGTTTAGGCCCTGGCCAATGTTGTTAGCTTCTCCAAAGTCACGTCACGAGAATCCGTAAAGATTGTAAGCATGCGATTTGTAATGGGTCAAGATCCGTACATATATGAACACGAAAAGCTAAAAATAATTATTTTTGAAATAGAATTACGTCTAATAATTTTAAGTATGAGTACAATTTTTGGCGTTCCGAGATCCGAGGCACCGACTATTAAGAACCAAACATGATGTGCATGTGTCAGCAGGAAGTATCTATATGAATAGTCCTACACGTAGTCTCTCCCAGTTAGAGAAAATAATCTATTTTATTTTTTTTTCCTAAAAAGTTCAGTACGGCTCTTATAACGAGAAGTGAATGCAAGTTTGGTATTTTTATTAAAATTCAAATGTAATAACGACAGTGTGTAACTTTTTTATTCATTTTATTATGGACTTGGGTGTTCTCAGCTGGAGGCGCTTTGGAATGTTCTTCTCAACAGTAATAAATCAAAGTTGTGAAATTAAACAGTCATATTGTCTCGTAATGATAGTTCCTGATTAATATAAGGAAAAAAGGTCCCTTCTCCACCTCATTTATTTTGGTACCTATGTAAATTTTAATATTGCCTGAGAATTGTGGATCATCAATGTTGTTCTTCGCAATAAATTATGCAGAAACATGAGTCTTGTTTAGATTCGTATTTCTAGCGTTAATTGTATTTCATATCCCATTTAAAGTTCATTGTATGAAACATCTTCCGAATAATAATAATTTAAATCCTTATTAGAAATCGTGTCTTATTTTTTTTTATAACCCGAGTTTGGGCATTACCATTTGAGCTTCCCACAATCGAAGAAAATTCTTAATGGGGATCTGACTGAGACAAAATATCATTATTTTGAGAGTGTCGCTATTTTATAAAAATTTCTTTGATTTATCGTTACGAATCCAAGCATTTTCTTTGAATTTGAAGCGATTATTCTATTATAATATGGTTCTCGTGAGTCAGTTTTAAGTCTAAAATAACTACCTATAATCTTTTTTTTTTTTTTTTCAATCTGTCTGAAGAAAAATGAGTGTAATTATGATTTTTTTCTCCTTGAATGTTTTTTCTCTGTAATCTTTGTTAAAATTAAAATAGCAAGATGAGATTAAATTAGGATATGAGTCAAGGATGTAGCCAGGATTTTTTCAAGGGAATGCAGAAAAATTTGATGCTTTTTTTGTTTTTTTTTTGTCATTTTTGAAAATTTATCGCATATTTATTTCTAAAATTTCTTTCAAATTTGGAAAGTGACATACAAACAAAAAATTCTCGGGAGCAATCGCTTCTATACGAATAGTATTTTTTCATTAAAATCTCTTCAATTAATGTGACCAACTTTTGAAATTAATTTTGAATAAAAGTATTTTGGTAATCCCGTTTGACCGGTTTATTCTTTTCACTCGATGTAATATTGTTTTGCAACTCAAACTGATAGAATCTTCGCACTTTTTCACGAACAAGGTTTTAAAAAATTTTCGTTTATAAATTAAGTGAAAAGATTTCCCATTAAGACCGAATGAGTGGAGGAAGTGTAGTGAGCTATCACTAAGGATGCTTCATTTTGAGAAAAAATGATAAATTTATCGTGTTGTGGTGAAAAAAGAAGAGTAAAATAGACTTTGCGGTACATTTTGTATGAAAATATCTCAATTTGAAGACTTTCAGTATCGGAGTACAGTTTTACGACTATACCTATATTGTATTGTGAGCAATTTTCATTTATGTTGCCACCAATTTGGATTTTTTTTTTTTTTTAAATTACTGCTTCTGGCAAATTGTGAGATGTTTCATCGTAGTTTTCAAAATTTTGGAAGCTAAATATTTTTAAATTATTTTGGATACATTTTGAACATATTTTCTTTTTTAAATTGGTTTAATTTTTTTTTCTTTTTAACGGAATAGAAACGACGGATAAAGTACAACTCGTTAAGAACTTCATATGATAGGCTATTTTTGATTTTTTCTGTTTTAAAATTAACGTGAAAAAATTAATTAAAAACTGTTTGGGCATTATCTTGTACATATATTAGGAAGACTACCTGTAAGTATTGACTTCACACAATACTCGATGCCTACGAAAATGTAAAATTTTACTATATAGCCAATTTCTGTAATTCGCTTTAAACTGTGATAGTTCGTTATTACTCTATATATGTTGTTTTTTATGGAACCAAAATATTTACGCTTCAGTTACCTAAGTTTCACCTAACATTTATTAAATGTCAGTATAGAAAAGAACTGAAAGAATGTATGAAAAATGGCGAAAATTTTGTTATTTTGTGTCATACCTTTTCTCATAAAATGTTTTCAGTTATAGCGTGGTAACAGACTCGTAACTCTTCTTGGTTTTTGTACATGAATTTCAATTCTTCAGTATTAAATTATTGCCAAATATTATGTGGGTCACAAGATTTTTTTTAGCTTCGTTCTTGTATGCGGAAAATATATTACGTTTCCTTTGCAAAAACATTATGTTGCACTTTATTTTCAAACATTTGCAAATCATTATTTTTCTTTTTACTTCGGAATATTTTTAATTACCAGCTTCGGTATTCACCATCGTGAGATGTACTGGTCTCGGTCGAAGATTTATTATGATGTTTTCTCATTTCTGGACTATTTTAAATTGTCTGCAGAATATTTCTTTCGCGTTCCTTCGAGCTTGTTTTTTATTTTGATGATGTATGAAATTGTTACGCATTCGTTATGCAGTTTTTCTCATAAAAAAAATGTGAAAAGAATGCAAAGAAGTTGGTCGCACACATTTTCTCACATATCGTGAGACTTGAGTTCTGCTCTGAATTTTAAAGTAGGTTTTCTTTGAAAATCTAGTTATTAATCTAGATCTCGTGGAAACGACCTGGGTGTGGGATTAGGTATGTTTTTCAATTCATAACTCATGGAAAATTTGGCACCAAAAATTTAAATTCATATGATGCATGTATTAGTATGCATTTATAATCTCTATCTCTATCTCTATCTCTTCATATTATGAAAAACTACAGGCTAAAAAATGTTGGAAACATCATCACTCCAGAACACTGGGCGGATTTGCATGAGATTTTCCAGAAAAAAGCTACCAATTTTTACCATCTGCTAAAACAAAACGGACAAAAAAATTTCTTGAACGAAACTAAAAGGAGTAGAAAAGAGAATTGAAAAAGAAATTCTCCCCTCTCTTTTTTCATCATTTGACAACTACTGGTTGGGAAGGTGGATATGATTCTCTCTTTCTTACTCGCTTATTTTTTTTTTTAGTCGAGTTTCATTTGAGTCTGCAAAATAGGGGTTAAAACAATTATTAGAGACTATGCAAGTGAAACTGTGGGAAACAGCTCGTATAATTAAATAAATTATATGTAGGTATAAAAAGAATTTCCTTATAACCACAGTACAGGTAGCAATTTTCGTCTAATAGTCACAAAATTTGGAACAAACATGCTGAGGACTAGCGGATCGACCAGACTGTATTTCCAGTACCACCATTCACCCAGTTTGCTTGCAAATAGAGTATCAAAATTGACCTTGCAAAAGGATTAGAGGTGGAGATTATGAAAATTATCTTTTTTATGAGAAAAGAAAACAATTGGAACCATCTTCCCATTTTCACCTAATATATATTTTTTCTGTAGGTATGTACTTATTATATATTGTATTATACAAGCCCTGAAGTGTCACTTCTTGACACATTGGTTTGTTCTGGCACCAGATTTCTGCCAGCATAATTGGATAACACGTACCTACTGAATAATTCATTGTTTCGATAGAAATGACGTAATATTTTGTTGGTTGATAGTTAGCACATGTACGCAGAATTTAGAAAATGAATAAAAGTGAAATAATTTTATTGAATTAATTTTAGGGGAGGTACAATTTCTTGCCTTTACGTTTATTATAGGTAGTGATATAATATGTACGTTTATTATATTTAAAGAAAATAACAGGTAAAGTCTTGTACTTTTTTTAATTGTCTATATTCATTCAGTTATGTCACAATGGGAGTATATCTTAGTCCATTTTTCCTAACGTTGGTATTTTTTCATTGAGAGTAGTTTTTAGGTTGCCATATTACCTATTGACTTCAGAAAGAATTTTTTGTTTTTTAATTTTGAGAAAGTATGTGGTAATATGGCGGGCCAAAAATTCCGCCACATTACCTGTAAATCTTCCTACAATATATATATGTACAAACCTTGAAGCACTGCAAATTTGCTTGTGCTAACTTGGTAACACTGTTCAATTTGTTACTTCGGTGGAGCAATGAAATAGTTGACAAATGCGCAGGAATTTTTCAATAATATTTGTATAGTTTTGACTGAAAAAACAGGGTTGTAAGTTTAAAATTGATATCACCCTAAAATTTGTATTCATGGTTTTGAGAAAACTTCCAAAGAAAGGGCTGAAATTTTCATAAATGGTAGTCATTATAAAGGATCAGGTCTGATAGGAACTAGTTACCTATTGGTTCATTAGTTTCTACAAAAAACTGGCGAACAAAAAATTCCTGGAAAAGTCGTTCTTTTAGTATTTTGGAGAAAATACAAAAGGGATTGGGCTGAACTTATCATATATATATATATATATATATATATATATATATGTGTGTGTGTGTGTGCATATATTCATATATGTACAAGTTTCATAGAAGTTTGGTACCTATTCGTATAGTAGTTTTTGAGAAAACAGGAAATATAAAATTGGTGGAAAAGTTGTTTATCAGGGATCTAGAAGAAAATCCACGGGGATAGAACTGGAATTTTCACAAAATGTAGTTTTTATGTAAGACCAGGTCTGATATGAGTTTATTGCCCATTGATTCAATAATTTCCTAGAAAAAGTTAAAATAAAGAAAAATTGATGGAGAAAAGCAAGTTCCTTGGGTTGCTTAATGTAAGACTCTTTACTAGCAGGTATGCGCGTGAGGGTGGTACGAGATAAACTGCCATTTTGTGTTATTATATATTTAATATATATAGTAATAATAAACAATGTAAAATTCATGAAAAAACGAATAACAAAAGATGGCGGCTCATCTCCTATCACCCTCATGCTCATACCTGCTATTAAAGAGCCTTAATCAAACTAACTGTTCCATATTTACAGAGCAAGGGGTTATTTTTACATATTTCACTTAAAATTGTTACAATGAAATTTTAATAGATCGATATGTTTATTAGATATCGATAACTATCGATTTTTTCTTGTAATTTTTTCACGCGTTGGGAATTCAAGATAATTTGTTGAACTGTAGACGTAAATTTGCTAACTGTGTTTTCTAACGAAATACTGAAATACTGCTGCGCTAGAGTTTTTTTGTTTTTATTTTGGCTATAGAACGCCTAATTTTGAATCAGTAGCTACGAAATTCGGAACAAGTATTTTCTGTTATTTATTGTAACATGCTTGTAATTTCGGTGCGGACTGTTCGGAGAGTACTTATATAAAATCCACTTTTGTTTCGATTTTAAGAAAGGTAAGTTTTAAACTGTATAATTTTTGGTCAACAGTTTACAAAATTCACTACAATCATCGGTTATGCTCTGTTACTAATTTTTTAACTGGGTATTTCATTAGTAACAAATTTTCTACTGTTTGAAAACCTACTTTTTCTAACGGAGCTGATGCTGCGTTAGAATTTTTTCTTCTTCCACTTTGGCCTGCACGGTCGTCGAACGCATGACCAATTCGATCTAAAAAGTTATTCGAGCGTGTGGACGTGTTGCTGCTATTGTTTTGTAAATTAAAGTTTTTCGTTTTATTTATTGCGAACAGCTGTTCTCGAGTAATTCTGCATGGTATTTCTTTTTAGTCTTTTATGTGGCCTCGATGTGTGGGAAAGAAGATATATGCTTAGAATGACTGCGAGTATGGTTGGTTTCTCTCGACTTATTAAAATCGTTACGTGGTCATTTTATAATAGTAAAAAATCCTAATAATTACGTAGGTACCTATGCGCTTAAAATTATTTTTTGCTGATAGACTTTCTTGGAAAATATCAAAAAAATTAATTATAAAATTACCTCGAGGAAGGGCTTGAAGAAACATCAGTTTTTGTTTCTTGTAAATTCCAATATCGATGTGAAACATGGAAAATGCCCAGTTGAAGATTGAGTAGTCATTCTCATCCATCGGAGTGCCTAATTCTTGTGCATATTTTGTGGGAAAAATTGTACGAAAAGTCGTGTCAGTTCCTTGAGAGCTGATGCCGTGGTCGTAGGAACATACTTAATGAAATTTGAATCAATTTTCAGCCACCGCCAATGTAAAGTGAAACGAAAAAAGAAATAAAAATATATTTATCAAAAAATCTAACCTACTCCAAAAAAAAGAACAAACATGCGCGAAGAGAGAAAAATAACTCTTAAAATTACTAATCGTTGAAGTCGGCGCTAGTTAAAAAGTTGTCTTATTAGAATTAGACGGAATTGATATATAAGCCAACCTATGCCTACAGCCTATACGATGATAAAGGGAAGGAATGCCAACTTAAATTATTCGAGTAAATCTTACAGGAGAAATTTCAAAATGGTTATTTTTCTCTTTCTTGCGGATTTTTATTTATTTTGAAGTTGGTTCGATGTTTTGATAACATTTCGTTTTTCAAACTCCTATAATCGTGTAAAGATACGTAGTACCGAATAGGCTCGTAATGCTAATTCTCCAACTATAATTAAAAAACGTGTGCTTTGTGTCTCACGGTTTGATTAAAAATTAATTTCGTCAATTAGGTACATGTTAAAAATTGAAACACACGTCGGATGTACCTTATAAAAGCGATTACTGCTGTTTATTATTCTCTATTTATGGCGCCTAAGTATCGTGTCTAATGTGCGTAAACTGACGAGGGTTGTTTTACTGTTATATCGATGAAATTAAAAGACTCTGTATATATTCTTATTTGCCTTCTCTCTCCTTGATTTTCTTTTTATAATTTTAAAAATCTGTTGATCGAGTGCATAAAATGTACGTCTGACGTCACAATGGAAGGATATACAGTTGTGCTCCGGTAGCTTTACGTGCATAAATGTGTGCTGGGTGTCTTGCATTTTTAAGTAGGTTTCAAAGTAAATCTACTCACTAAAATTGATCTTATGAAACGACCTTTGGTTGGGGTTGGATACATTTTTCGTTTCATGATGTCGCGAAAATTCGTACTAATGTATGCTATATATACTACCTTTTCTATCAAATGCGATACAGGTCGCAATTTTTGTCTGATAGTTTCGATTCGGATCTGGGCAAGAAAGAATCCCATTGTTTCTGGTGCGGATTGACCCCACGGTATGCAAAGTAGGTCCGATTAATGTTGATTTTTGGCAGTTTGATAGCTTTGGAATATGTAATTTTCAATCTTTAGTAACGAAAATAGTTCATTTATTAATAAGTTGACTTTTTTTGTAGTTTTAGTTCTGGACTTGTTCAATTTAAAAATTAATTCTCAGTTCTACTTTATAGTTTTAAAAGTAGTTCTGAAAAGTGAAAAAAAAGAGAAAGGAATGTATAGAATTAATGCATTTTTATGGCAAATGAAACAGTCACAGTCTCATTCTTTATTATACAGTTTTCTACTAAATTAATTATAAATTGAAGTTTTTTTATTTTTTTTCTTGTCACAGCATCACGTCTCTTCCACTTGACAAATTTTCACAAAATTTTGGGCTTGCGTCAAAACCTACCTGTTTTTAGATAGTTTCTGCCAAGTTTCATTTGGAAAATTTTATTTGGAGAGCTATATCTGATTTTGAAAGTTTCAGTTTTAAACTTATTGTTCTTTTCTAAGTTAATTCTAAATTCTACTTAATGGTTTTTATGTCATTGTCCGTTCTGAAAAGTGAAAAGTCGATAGACTTCGAGAATACAGCATTATTCCAATACATAATTCTGCCTACCCATGGTGTTTTGATTATTTTGAACGTGTGTTGGAAACCTAATTTTTCTTACGATGGTTGCTGCGCAAGTTTTTTTTTTTTGCTTTTTATTGTACAAAATGATTCTTATTACATTTTTCGTTGGAGGTAAATAAACGATTAGATTACATGAAAGAATTTCAGCTACGGCATGTTGCCTGCTTCGAGAAATTCTTAATCTTCTATAAAATGGTACTTATACTTACCTACTGGATGGCGAATAGTTTTCTTTCAATCGTCTTCCAAAAAAAAAAAAAAAGGACGTTATCAATTCGATCCGAATATATATTTTTTTTTAATGTTTGTTTCAGCATAATTTCTCAAACTGGCTACCGATTTTGATGAACTTTGTTTTAAATGATAGAGGATGATCTCATGGTGGTCCCATTAAATTTTTTTCAGAATCGATGAGGAACTTTTTGGAGTTATATCTTTAAATAAATAAACAAACTGGTAGTTTTAAAATAATATTGCCGCTAACAAAAAGTCATTAAAATTTTTTTTTTTCCAAAAAATAGAACTAACTTTAAAAAAAAAGCAATAAAAAATTCACTAAAATGTGAAAAATAATTCTTTTAAAATTTCTCCAGCAAGATCTAGGTCTAGGGACGGGAATTATTGAAGCTGGCGCTCTTTTCCTTTATCCCATGTAGGCATTTATATTTGCGTCAATTCCTTCTAGTTTTATGATAAAACTTCTTAATTAGCGCCGACTCCAATAATTCCAGTCCCTATACCTAGATCTTGCTGGAGAAATTTTAAAAGCATTGTTTTTCACTTTTTATTGCATTTTTTTTCTCCAATAAATGACCTGATTTCAAATACGAATTAATTTTATGATGGCACTTGTTTGATTGAAGACAAAAAAAATGTTAGTTTTTAAGAAAGAATGCAAACGTACTATACAAATTTGTGTAATGAAATGTGAATGCGTATGTCTATTAATTAATTCAATTGGAGAAATTTCATTCGATTCTTGGTATTTGATAGGCCCTACTGGGGGAACAGTAAAATTTTTATGTTGTATTATTACGATGTTTAATTAATGATTTTGAGGTGCCTAGCAGAGTTAAATTAAAGTTTGTTTTCGACGGATACAAAAGATAAAAAGTATTTCAAAAAATTTACAAAATTTTCCTATTTTTCTCCTTTTGGAGTTGGTCGATGCGTAAAGTTTTTAAAGTATAGCTAGGTACAGAACCGAAATTTTATTGAACTTTTGTTTTAATGAGAGTCGCATATGCGTTAAAAGAAACTGCATTTTTCGCTTGATAAAGTGTAGTTTGTATTCAGAAACGTCATCATATTAAACCTACAATATAGCAAGACCAAGACCAAGCTCGACGAAAACTAAATGCAAAACTTTTTAAAAAATTCGAACAAACTGTAAAATGTTTGCAGTTTTTCTGCTTGACTAATTCGCAATATCAAGATAGTGTTTAATATACATATTTTGTTTCCCTCAAACTGTTTGATTATTTACTTGTGGTTATGGTTAGTCGCGATTTTCACATATTTTGAGAAGAAATGCGCGAATTAATAAGTTTAATTTAGCCTGATTGTAATTAAAATTTTATATGCAAGACCAAGACCATCACTATTCTTATAAATATGTATAATTAAGAATGGAAAAAGCCTGTAACGATGCTTATTATTGAAATTACATATGTGAAAGCCATGGGCTAATTATGTTTTCATCACCATTGTGGGAAAAAGATCAAAAATTTCCCCAAATGATCAAGTTGAAAAAAAAACAACAACAAAGAAAATGTATGTGGGGACAATTTGTACCCCTCGATGACAGTTGCTGCCAAAAGGCTGGCATATTTTTGTCTCTATGAAGTTAAACCAAAACATGCACGTACGTTTGTGTATTTATACCTGTACGTACATACAGGTAAGATACATTATACAGACCCTGACAAATTAACTGATAAAGATCTTGGTGATGTCACAGGCCAGTACCAAACACACTGCGTCATTTCTTATCACCTCATGGAGACAGGAAATGATGTAATGTATGATATAATACCATATATATATATGTACATATGTGTATCTGTGTACGTGTACCAAATCCACTATATAAACTCTCAAATCAGGTTACAAAATCAGCAGTGTTTGCCTTGGATTTGGCTCTCCCGTACATTTGTGTATGAAGTGGCAGAACACGCAAAACTGTAGATTATATTCTAAGTGTGAATATCTCTCACAACAAGGTATTCCATAATGTAGAATGCGTTTCAAGGGTTCCTGGACAATTTCCCAAATAGACAATTTCCCAAAAATTTTCGCCTTTTTTTTTCTTTAATGGGGGATTTTACTTTTGATGTCCCACAGTACAGTGACGCCTTGGAAAAAGAGTTCGACTATGTGGACAAACAATACAACCAGCCAATGAAAAAACCTAAAAACAGTTCTTTTTTCATTACTCAGGCAGGGATCCAACTCCTAGGAAGCGCTGTCCCCTGGTGAGTTTTTTTTTAAATATGCTGGAAACTTGAAAAAGTATTCAAAATTACATCATTTTACATCTTTAGGGTAAAAGTTACTCTAATTTAAGGCCACAATCACTATAGATCTACCTATTCTCGTCTGCATTAAAGATCGCTATAAATACTACATTTTGTTCTCAAAGTATAATGATCTATGTTCGGTAGAGGCTTTTTTTTTTTTTTCTTGTGTAAGAATCGTTGAAATACAATATATGTGAGGGTGATTTAATCTGTTCCAGGGAGACAGGGATTATATTGGGTTTGCAACTTTGCCCGAACAAGTGCATCGGAAATCAGTGAAACGTGGTTTCGATTTTACGCTAATGGTCGTCGGCGAATCGGGATTAGGAAAGTCGACGTTAATTAACAGTTTGTTCCTCAGCGATCTCTACAAAGACAGGAAGATACCGGAGGTTAAAGGTAGGCTATAATGTTTTCTTTTTTATTCTTATTTAAATTCACGCAACGTTATTAGACTGAGAAGAAGCTTTTCTGTCGAAAATGCATCGAATTATGGTCGGTTCCGCGAAGTTTTAGGAAAACTTGAGTGCTCTGGATTATTGTAGGTATAGGTATATGGTATGTGTTCTCTGGTAATTATCTTGGATGGTCGAAAAAACGTGGCTATTGAACTTTACTGACTGATTGAATGGTTGATTTTACCAGAAATAGCTGTAGATGTGTGGAAAAGTTCGAAACCTATTCGAGTATATTTACATTTGTTACTAGATTTGCCAAAAATTATTTTTTCTTTGGCAAAAAAAATATATATATATAGAAAAATAAACAGAACAAAAAACAACTATTTCTCTGACTAATGTTGTGCTTTTAAACAGAATTTTGACTTAAATAAAAATATTTGATAAAAACGAATGGATTGAATTTTCAAACGAGAGACCTAGGATTTTTTCATCGCGTGCCCAATATTCCTAATTTGCGAAGTGCTACTGGAGTGTGCTCATTTCCAGTGCAACACAGCTCCAGCCTATGAGAAATGAGGAAATATATATGCTGTCACCATTCTCTCATTGTCCAACATAGGTCTATGCCGCAAGTCTTATTTTTATCTTAAAAGGTGTACATCTAGGTTTCATTATCAAAGCACCTAGTTATGAGACATCCTGTTTAATTCATTTGTGGCATTTCTATGGTGGTGATCCCCGTGTGCCTCATTATTGACAAAATATATTTATGACACATTTGTGTTAATGCTAGAAATGAAAATTTCATTCGTGTAGCAGATATGTATGTTACATAAGTTCCTGTTGCTCCGTCATATTATTGTGTGACATATGTGACGCACTTTCGTAATTATTTTGCTATTGTGTTACGTTCTGACCTAAAATTATACCGTTTAAAATAACTACCTCTTTCAAAATCGATTTTATAGAAGTACCACTAGGCTGATCACTACCAAAATTGGTAAAATGTTACAATAAATTTTGTAGTAAATATTTTTTTGCAAATTTTGTAACTATTGGTTCTTAACTAAGCATTCTATAGAAAAAATAAAATCGAAAAAAGCTGTATTCAAAGATATTAATAAATTATACTTAATACAGGGGTAGTTTATTACACAAAACCTTTTTTTTTTAAACTTGATTCTTATTTTAATCCAAAAAAAAGTACTCAGAATGGATTAGTTATTCCTCTTTTTATCAAAATTACTAAAAGAGAAGTTGGTATTATTTAAATTCTTTCTTACACATAAACTTGAAAAAAAAAAGAAAAAAGTGAAAAATTGGAAACAGAGACATCAAACTCAACCAGCTGGCAGCAGAGATATCTTGAGCATCACCGACATATGGTAAGCCTAATCATATGTATTTTTTATCTTCAGCCTGAATTGGGTAGTTAATAAGCTGCCTGTTAATTCATGAAATAACTAGGTAGATAGTTAAAGTGTATAATATATGTGAATATTATACACTTTTAGCTGATCATAATAGGTATTCTATGTAATAAATACCTAGTTATTTCATAAACTAACACTATCGGATTTCGTTCTTAAAAGGTAACAAACATATATACATATAACGTTAAAGACGGTTTAAACTCACTTGTTTTATTCTCTTATCCTAATCTGTAATCTGTAAAGTTGGGAAATTTTAACTTTCAGAGAATAAATATCAGTGTGAACCATATCACAGTTTTTCCCTTCCTTTAACTTTTTAGGTATCACCTTAAAGAGATTAAAACAGTGAGAATTAGGTTTGTTCGGGTAGGAGTAATAAGTACAGGATGTAGAATTTTCTGTTTCCGTACCTATTTCTATATGTATTGCTTCTTTACAAAAATACTGCCCAAACGGTTTTTCTTCATAAAATACAAAATTTCATGTTTTCTTATCATAAGATGCCTGACCCTAATTTTCCCTTAAATAAAATACGTTCTCTCCCTTCAATATTTCCCTTGATTTTTTTCAAAATGTTTTCCCGCTCAACAAAATACGATTGCTGAATTATTATTTTTTCTTCGAAGTGTTATATACAAATTTCTTCGATTCATTATTATATTTGTCTACATATTTTCACATTCTCGTAAGAGGTTAGGCTACACATTTAAACCTGTATCGATGTATTTAGCCTGTCCGTATTCCTTATTATTTGCCACCTAGCCTAGCTGCGAATTTTGTACATCTATACAATAGCCTAACATGATATTCTGGTAGCTTCTTGCCTAACTTTCAACGGTTTGCTCGCCAGACTGTACCAAAAAATACGTTAAAATTTAAACTGAAGCAGTGGCCGAAATATTTTATCTTCTTTTCACAGGCGATTGGTTGTATTTTGATGGCGTGAGCGATGTACAAGATGATGTAATTGGTGGTGAGTTCTGGGGGTTATTTCTCTCGATACCTAGCGCGATCCTTGTAGTTAGCCTACACCTCAGTTGAATTTTAGCAGTCGGATCGCGCCGCATAGAGGTTTTTACCTGGAAAGTATTTTTTTCGGGTTAACTATTTTCACTCAAAATTAGAAAACTTATTTGAAATGGCAAGTCCGCATCGTCTAATGTTACAGTTATTATCGCGAATCGTGTGTCTAAAATTACCCTTGTTCTCAAGGTTTCAGGCCTATTTTTGGAAGCCACGAAATATTTGATTTTTAACACATTTCTTATAGTTTTGTTCATTAGGGCAGCCGATTTGTAAGCCTTTAGTGTTAATCAAAATTCGAAAAATACAATTTGACCTTCAAGGTCAAATACAAATTTTGGCTTTTCTAAAATTTAAAAAAGGTCACAGAAGGGTGCAGAAACCGCGTTCCCATTGTGATTCTACATAAGCAGCCAGACTGAGCAATAGGAGCAAAGCTGGGTTTCCAGTTAGTTGTGAATTTTTCCAACTTTAGCTGCTTTCACCTGCATCAGCATTTGTCAGTGGGGCTATAACAGCCAGATCAATGAGGGGCACTTCCAGAATCACACCACCAGAAATTGCATCATCTCCAGGCTGCTGCGGAACTGTGAACGGGAATCAGTAAATATATGGTTTTTCAATACTTTGTCTTCTGACACTCATTTTGGGAATCAAAATTAAAATGACAGCCTAAATAATCAGGCTTGTGGTGGGATGGGGGTGGTTAGCTATTCTGGTGATTGGGTGTCTGTCTGAAATGGTGAATTTTTCCTTTTTCCTCCTCTATTGTCTATTCCTACACTTGGCCATGCGAGAGTTCCTATGTTTTACTTGCCTTTCTATCGGCTCTTTTTTGTTGTGTGTGGTTATTGTGATTTTTTTGGACTTCACAATCAGTTATCAAACAGTGTGAAGGAAGTTGATAAAAGTGAATAACTGAACATTAAATTGAAAAGTGGAATTGGTCAAATGAAAAAATTGTTACAAAGTTTGAATTCAGTGTCTCAAGAAACCTATTCAGAAATGTATTACACAATAAAATGTGGAAATACAAATTTTCCCCAATCCTCTTGCAAGTCCCTGGGTGTTGTAGAATTTATTAAATGAAAAAGTTGACTGCAAATTCGAATTCAGTGCCTCAAAAACTATGGCCGTGGAAAAGAAAATACTTGAAATTTTCTTATCAATCTCTTTTTGTATGTGGCAGTGAGATTTATAGATGATACCTTCCTACCAACTGTCAGTTTATCTGCAGATTCTGGAATTCTATAATTTATTGAAACTTGCTCAAACCAAATTCCGTATGTTTTGTAATTTGCTCACATGTTTCTGTCCATTCTGTAGCAGAATTTACTGAATCCTCTTTCCGAACATACCTCATATGTACGGTACATAGCCCATTTTATTTTCTTGATACCTCGTGATAGGTCGTAATTTTTGTGCGATAATCACAAAATTTGTTACGAACATTAGTACTAAGCCAAGGACTGGACATACCGATTTTGGTTTGGTTTGGTCACAAGGTATTTCCATAAAGTATTTTTAAGTAGGTTTTTTATGAAAATCTACTTATTAATCTTTGTGTCATGTAATAACTCGGTGTGGCAACAGATAATGTGGCAGAATTTTTGGACCGCTACATTATCACGGCCCTTTATCTCAGAAAAAAATGAAGATAATATTTTGCCCCTTGCAGATTGATTGTACCTATTAGGGGGCTAATTATATAAAACGGAATAATTACCATTTTTCAAGTTAATACTCTTCCCTCAGCCCTCCTCCCAAGATGTTCTGAACCATACTTCACAGTTATTTTTCTGATTTTCTCGCCTAAGGGTAAATACTACAGAAAAATTCATTCTTGATGAAAAATTTTCTCATAAAATTTTTTGTAAATTAGGTCATCTACATGTTTTTTAAAGGTGCTATAGTTTTGAAGTTGAAAGCTGTCAAACATTTTATTGCACAAAATTTTGTTTTTAGGGGGTAGCATCAACTTAAGGGTTGGAAACGTTAATTTTTGATGATGTCCATTTCCTCAACACACAAACTCTGCATAAGGTGATCTAAATATGAAAAAGTAAATCGCTCTTAACAAAAAATATCGAAGTTAGGAAAAAAGGAGCAAAAATATACTCCTATTTGACATAGCTGAAGGTACAGGTCGGAAGTTTTGTCCGATAGTGCTGAAATTTGGAAAGAAAATTAGTATTGAGCCAAAGACTTGACCTATTGATTTTAGTGCAGATCGGCTGGACAGCACTTACGACACCGCTATTTTCGTTTTTATTATTTCGGTCATTAAATTCGCAAGTTTGGACCAATAGCTACGAAATTTGGAACATATATACGTATTCATTATAATCTATTATAAGCGTGTGAAACAAAAAACAGCACCACTTTTACAATCAGAATATTCGCTATTGCTGAGGTACCTATTGACAATTTTCAACCTCATTTTCATCTACAAAATTCGTGTTGATCGTGATTTATAAACTAACAATTATTATATTTATTTATTTATTCATTCAATTAAATTATTTTAAGGAAAAAATTATGATTATTGCCCACGGGCCCAAATGAGCGGTAAAGAAATTCGAATTCGGTACCAAAGGAGTTAAGACAAATAGCTTTAAAAGCGATGCCATTTTTCGTTACAGCGTTTAAATGAACGTGCGTCCTCTATTATTATAAGCTTTTATTCTACTCACTACTGCGATTTTAAAATACCTATACAAATACTGCAGCCAACTTTCCAAAACAAAATAATACTTTTTTCGCACGAAGCTAAAGCCAAAAATAAAATAAAAGCTTACCTATCTTTTAAAAATTCGTTTTTAACCTAATTAATTTTTAATATTCTGAGATTATAACTTGCTATTAATTTTTGTGTGGATGTTTGATACTTCAGGTAACACTAACATTTTTCTTATTTTGACTATAAAATTACTAATTTTCCACAAATAGGAGCGTACTTAATTTGGAACAAATATTTATTATGATCTATTCTAACATATGTTACAAATGTTGTTGTGGATCATCCGGAGGGTACTTCAAGTGCAGCTATTTTGGAAATAATTCTGGCTATAAAATGCTTGATTTTGAATCAATAACTACGAAATTTGCTGAAAATATTAACTATAAAATTTATTTTAACATATAAAAAATTCTGGGGTGGATCGGCCAGAAGATATCTATTTCCAAAAAATCTGTTTTCGTTTTAATTTTTTAAGAAGTATGTAATTGTTTTAAACATGTGTAATTTTAGGTCAACGGTTACAAAATTTAATATAATCTTCAATTTTATTACGATCTATTAATAACTTTTTGGTAAGTAATTTTCTACTTTTCGAAAACCTACAGCCTACTTTTTCTAACGGAGCCGCTGCTATACGTTAAAGTTTTTTTGTTTCGATTTTGAAAGGGATATAATGGTTTTAAAACTGTGTAGTTTTCGGTCAGCAGCTACAAAATTTAATACAATCATCAATTTTGATCTATCATTAACTTTTTAGCTATTTCACTTAAAAAACCTACTTTCTCTAACGGAGCTACCTACTACTGTGTTAGTTTTTTTCATGTATTTTAACGAGAACTATTTAGAGAAATTAATCGTAGTTGCGGATCAGTCACATCCCGAAAGAATTTTTCAGGTGAGGGGGAAATGTTCGAATTTGCCAACAGAAAAAAAAATTATTGCCCATTGAAAACTTTTTTTTAAGTCTGCTTGTCAAAAATTTTCAGATATCTCGACTGTTCTTAAAATTTTCGGATTTGCCGATTGATTTTTTTGACTGGGGGTGAGTCACCTCTAATCCCTCCGTCGAGACGTCTCTGTTGCGGATCCGAAAAGATTATCGGAGGGCGTTTCAATATCTAAAACGTATTAAATAAAGTGAACAAAAAAATGATGAAAAGGTTGCTAAGTTTTTTAAACATGTGCGCAGACCAGGTTGAGAATGTTAAAACATTCGACTAAAAAATGATAGAAAAGAACCTTTCATACGATGCTCACCTCAAGGCACGAAATTCTATTAGTACATCGGGTACATGATCAAGTAACTTATATTATATGTTTGCCTATAATATTATATAGCCTATCGATTAGATCAATGTAAGAATGTCGGTCTAATTCAGTTAAGCCTAACAAAATATTATCGTTAATATCTGCTGGTCGATGAAAATCGTAAAATTCCTTTTAGTACAAGATGAAACATTGCCCAAGGCATTGTATACCCAAACGAAGTTTATTTACTCTACTTTAAGGCATTTACCTATATATAGGCTGTACGTTTCCCTTTCAGATTTTCTTTTTTTCTTCCTACCAATTCAAATAATTTAGGTACGTACCTGTTTAGGTACTATAGGTCTACTGTATTAGATAGTACTTTAATGTGTTTAGTGTTGACTGGTTTCAGAACGAGTCACTAAAACTACGTCCATTGAAAGGAAAACGATGGATATCGAAGAAAGAGGTGTAAAATTACGACTTACAGTCGTCGACACGCCAGGTGAGTGCTGCTGTTGCACATTTGGGTTTGGACGCAGATATAGGTATTCGATTACCGGTATTGGCGAAATTAAATTAATAATGTTTTCAACTACCATTCAACAAATACCTACATGTACATAGTTTCGGATGAAGTATACGTTGCGTGAACCTTTAACGTCTTTCTTTCATTAATGTTGCCAAAGAAAATGGGTTACTGACGAATGCGCCGTGTATAATATTTAGTGCCTACAATTATTGTTTTATTCGTTGTTTTTTGCAAAATTCCATAAATAGGCTTGTACGTTTCTGCTTTATATTTAGAAGAAAAAACAGCTGAACTGAACGAACTTTTTGTTGGTTGTTCGCATCCTACTGTCATATTAGGGCAGTGGTTTTGTATACTGAAATATTATGTACGTTTTAGTGTATATCACATGAGTCAAGACAATTTTTTAATGCTAAAACTATGCAAAGAAGGAAGTCTTAACTTGCACTTCGAAAATTAAGTTAATCTGATCGATGCAGAAACTCTACGTTTTCCGAGGCCTTAGGTTGTTTTAACCAATAAATGTCATCTAAGAAAATTAATTCTTCTATCCTTAAAATATCCGAATAACTAATCCGAATATAATGATGGAATGTTTCGATGAGGCGTTGATATTTTGTGCAAGAACCGATAGTATTGCCATATGAGATAAGGTATCTTGATTTGCTTTTGCTCGCCTACATTTTCATTTATAAATGTATTTACATAATTTCTGAAGAATCATATCTGAATCATTTTTAATGATGATTTGAATTGGAAGATCGTGATTCCACTTTTCAACAATGAATCAGTAGATTGCGAAGATGAATCATCATTTAATTGTTCTCTAATCCTTTTTCAATTTTTTATTTTTTTGTTAATGATTTTCATCCGTTTCTTTTATATTAATATTCGCTGTTAGAAAATTCGAGACTAATTCTAGAACCTATCCAAGGATGAGTTTGTCGAAGTCAAAGGAACTTGAGTTTTTTCTCTTTAAGTTAATAACGATTTTGATTCCCATTGAAGATGCATCTAAATTGCTGATGCAGATTTAAATCTATACCTACGTAATCTATTACCCTTTACTTTAGGAGAAGAAAACACCTTGCGGTCCTCTGTTTTATCTTAAATGTGGATATCCGGATAACTTTTTTGCTTTTTTTTTTTATTTTTAACTAATTGAATTGTTGAATTGTTTTGTGTACCTACTCTCCCATAGAAAATTAATGCGGAGGACGTAAAACTGAGACAAGGATGGAGTTTATGATACCTACCGGTTATACAAACCTCAAATAAATTTTTAATTTTTGAAAAGTCGAAAATTAGTGAAAAGTTGTTGATCGACCTGAACTTCAGTTAAATTTAAGTTTTAGCGCAAAATGGATTTTTAAGTTATTGGCTAATCGGTGTCTGAATTAGGTTTTTACAACAGGAAATAAAAACCAATTATTATAAAAATGCTTAATGTAACGTGGAAATGAGATGAATTTCATTTTTCAGCAGATCAATTAGGTTTTTATTTAAAAAAATTAAATTAAAAAAATAAAGCTTTAGTATTTTGATGGGCTACCTAATCTTAGTGACCAAGCAATTTCAAAATGAGTTGAAAAATTAGTACTGAAAAATTACTGTGAAGATCTCTCTTTTCTTTTCAACTAATTTCAACTGGCTTAGCGAGAAGCATCAATTTGGAGTACGTTAATCTCAAAAATTCAGTTTCCGAATGAAAATCTGTTTGATCGAAATAACTACTCATCAATGAAAAATTGTGAAATGCCTCAAATTTTTATTTCTTTATCATTTTTTTAGCAAAAATTTACATACCTACTTGCTTAGTTTGACAACATTTATTGATTGGATCAATATAATTTTTTACGAATAAAAATTAAATACCTATGATTTGAAATTTTTATTACCTTACAGGCTTGCGTGCCTATTTTCGGACCATTCACCGAATTTTTTGTCCTTATTATCACAATGACTCCACATATTGTGATAAAAGTGAAACAAAATTTCTTACCCAAGGTTGTGTACCCAGACGATTCTCACTGGCCTTAATACTCTTCTCATAAGTAAGGTTTTAAAATTATAAGTGTGTTAAGATTCTCTGTTATACACTTCCTCCCATAATAAGTGGTAGATGTCCTAAGCATATTTCATAAATTGACCTTATATTTTAATAAATGTGTGAATCTAAGGAACTAGGTTCTAAGGGATAGGCTAAATACCCGTTATTCCAATGTATGGAATCATCGAAATTGACGAATTTTGTTTACTTCTTTTTGTTTTTATTTTGGCTATGTCGATTGAAGATTCTATATTAATTTACAGGTTTCGGAGACTCGTTGAATTGCGAAGATAGTTGGAGGGCGTGCAGTAATTACATAGACGAACAGTTTCGTCAGTATTTCACGGATGAGAGCGGATTGAATCGAAAAAATATTGTAGATAACCGAGTTCATTGTTGTTTATATTTTATTCCACCTTACGGTCACGGGTTAGTAATGTACCTTTTGATTTATTTTTCTTCTATTTTCTCTCTTGATCCTTTTCATATAGGTATGTACTAGTATAGTATACAGTACTGTACTAGTATGCTACGAAATAGACTTCGGTAGATACCACACTTCTTTTTGTTTCTTTCTCTATATATATCGGTATGTAAAAAGTATTTGGAGAGAAACAAAAAGCAGGAGAAAAATGAACGGTTATGTCATCGTTTGTTAATGATAGTTTCTAATAACCTTTGTTGTGTGTAGGTAATTTATTCAATGCGTCATTGTAGTATTGTCTTTCATCGTTGAAAATTTATGATAGAAGGCTATATCTTCAGCAGTTTCAATATACATAGACATATTATACACTTTCTACAGCAGTAGCTGATATTTGGTGAAATTTTTTTAAAAATTTCAAATTAAGATATAATTGGGTACGACTATAGAGAAAACGAAGTGGTTTACCGTACTTTTAAAATTTAAGGAGAAAAGTATCATAATTTTTTTTGTATTAAAGAATGGTTATAGAAATCTTACTTTAAGACATTCCGAATGGCACAGGTATTATTGTAGACCTTGATTATTCTTATACTGACTTATTTGTGAAGATATATCACCTATTTTTAATTATTTATGGTCCGTTTGAAACAAGAAGGTATGGATGATTTAAGGTGAGCAGAAGTATGACCACACACAGCAGCAGAACAAAGCACAAGAATTATTCTAATCAATTTTGAAATATATGTGCTCCATTGTGCTCATATGTGTGACGTATAGTAGTATCAATCAAACGATACTTTTTGATATGTAAACACCTTAGCGTTTGGTCTATGGTAGGGAGTACGTGAGAATTACAATCGTTAGATTCACGTAACTGTAACTCTTACTATCGTAACTCTCATTTGTGTGTATTACATGATGTGTGGTTGTGTGTGTATGCAACGTGTTATGCACACACACAACCACACTATTATTACGTTTACACATCAATCCTTCAAAAGTAAAGCCCCAGTGGAACTCACGTCGTTTTGTTTTAATCGATTATTGATCAATAAGCGAGAACATTAGTGAGAATCTATTAATAAAGATGGTTAACGATATTTTAAAATTCACTCGATTTTGGTACTTTTCCAGATAAACAAATTTCCGGTAGAAAATTTGCAAAATTTGATAAGTTTTTATGTATACATATGTTGTCGATGCTTAACTGATTTATGATCGATGATGAGAAAATCTTGATTGATTTCTATCCATATAAGAAATTTCTTCAAGTTGTTTGTTCCGTTTGTTGCGAGTGGTATTAATACCATCTTATTTTGAATAGACTATACCACTTGCAATACACGGAGTGTGTGGACCTTGTGAGGAGGAAATGGTAAAGTTTCCCATTGGACGCCAAACAGAGTACGTCTATTCAAATTTTTTATTTTTCCAAGCAGTATTTAAGTCAACTTAGATATTGTTTATTTGAGGCCGCTTGTTTGCGGATTCAAGAATTCTTGCGTTTTTCTTTTGGAACAGAGTATATAATGTAGTTCATTATTTGTCCAATTGTTACAATCTACAGATAATTAATTCTTGCTTTAGGTGGGTTATACAGTGAAACCTCGTTAAGGGTAAAATTTTCTTGAGTACAAGAGAAATCTTGTTCCTTTCATTTTCAGCCAATTTTTGATATAAATTTCTTTCTACAAATGAAAAAAGATCGGTACATTGATTTTATATTGTCCCCTTTATAAATAAAATGTCGCTCTATGAGAAAAGCATTTTTTTCTGCAGTCTGTTTCTGGTTAAGTGAAAAATTTTCATTCTTTCACCTCCAAAAAGGAGTAACAACATTGAACGAAAATTTTCATTTCTTGACCTATCTAAAATTGAAAATCTTGTTAACTGAAAAACTCATTTATTGAAACAATTTTTGTTCTTCCTTTATGGGATTTCATTTATGAAGGTTTTATTGTACATATAAATTCGAATGATTTTTTTTTGACGCTCAAGTCGAAGGTAATTTTATATTTTTTCATCATGTTTGATGGGGGTTAAAGAACGGTGCGAATAAAATGATCGAATTTCAAACGCTATATTTTCACTTTAAAGTCCAGAAAATAGGTCTTTTTTTTGTGACTCTTTTTTATTTTTTGAATTTTTCGCGACATTCCGATGCCTGTTTCGAATGCGGAAAACTCGACTGTAAGTCCATCAGAATTAAGAATGTATTTTAAAATAATATTTTTTGTTGCAGTTTGAGACAGTTGGACATCGAACTTATGAAGCAAATACAACATAAAGTAAATATTGTGCCGATTATCGGGAAAGCTGACACCTTAACCGAACCAGAAATGAAACGATTAAAAAAGCGCATCATGGCCGACATCCAAGAACATAATATTCAAGTACGACTTGTATATGTATTTTGTGTGTGTGTTTTTCTTGTTTAATGTTTTGCTCTTGAAGGCGTAAATGTTAATAATTATTCGAAACAGCTGGGGCTGTGAACTGATTAATTTTATGATACCTTGCAAAAAAAAAAGTTTCTTCTCTTATTCTCAAGAAATTGTGTAAATTGAATTTTATTGCTAAAATGGCAGTTGATCTTACAAAAAAAAAAAAAACAAAAAACAAAAAAAAACTAAGTTGATTTAGATTTTCTCGGGAACTCGACCGATGGGGTGAGAATTAAAGCTTTTTAACCCCTTAATCATCACACTACTTATGGTGAGAGACTAAGGGTGGTAGTTTTGAGGTATAATTTTCCGAATTGAAAAGTTCTTAATTCATATGGGACGTGGGTTGACGATGATAAAACTGACAAAACAAAATTATGTTCAGTGGAGGTTGGATGCTTCCTTTCAAAAAGGAAGAGAAAAACATGTTGTATGGGTAAAAACATGGGAAACATTGAAATAAACCCTCATCGTCCAATTATTACCTCTGTGTATGGACGTTGATTAAAATAAATTTTACCTTCTCTCTCAAATAATAGTAGGTAAGTTCAGTACAAGTTTTTGACAAGTCGCTTAACTTTTGATGAATAATGCGCAGAAATTGAGTGAAAAATTGCTTAACTAAGATGAGCAAACAATGCATTTTAGTGTGGTGAAAAACCTCCGCTGTAGATATAATATCCTTAAAACTTCGTTTCGTTTATCGTGTTTTTCAAAATTACAGATTTATCAGTTTCCTGAATGCGATAGCGATGAAGACGAAGATTTTAAACGACAAGACAAAGAATTGAAAGAATGTATTCCATTTGCAGTCATAGGTAGTCATAATATTTTTGAAGTTGGTGGGAAAAAAGTCCGAGGCAGACAATATCCATGGGGTATCGTTGAAGGTATAGCCATTATACCATTATTATTAACAATTTATAATATGTCATCGAAATCGTTATGTTGATTACACCCGGCAAACAGTTCGTAAAACTGCTATTTTAGGGGTACTTTAGTATTATTACAGCTAAAAACCAATGCTAAATTAGCCGTCCCTCCTAATTTAGCACTCTTTTTACGGCTAATACACAGCTATGTAACGTCTCACTGCTAAATTAACCGTAAAAAGTGTGCCAAATGAGGAGTGACGGCTAATTTAACATTGCTTTTTAGCTGTGAGAATACTAAAGTACCGCTAAAATTAGCAGTGGAGACTCCTAACTTTTTTACCAGTTAGCTGTTAATTGTCTGCCGAGCACCTCAACCGATTTGTTTGTACTTTCAACAGTTGAAAATCCAAAGCACAGTGACTTTAATAAATTACGCAATATGCTGATCACCACTCACATGCAGGATTTAAAAGACGTCACCGAAGATGTGTACTACGAAAACTTCCGTGTTCAATGTATTTCACAGATTTCACAGCAAGCGATCAGAGAACGAGGGTAAAAAATTCAGATCCACCTTCTTTCTTTCAAACAATGAATTTATGTCCGTACTATTAACTCGATTGTTTCTGTTTTTTATAGAAAATTAAAACGCGATTCGGTTGCTCAAATCGATGGAATTATTTCTGAAACCGATAAACTACTACTCCAAAAGGATGAAGAGGTAGCCTATAATGATTTTAAATAGTTAAGGAAGTTAAACGGCATAATTTTCAGTATTGAATTTTAGTGTCGAAAAAAACAAAAAAGTTCCTTTCGCAAAATGTTGAGAAATGCTTTCTCTTTGAGTTATATCTCCTCAAATTAGGTAAAAGAAAAATCAATAATTTTGTGTAGTTACTTTTAAGGTCCCAAAAATTTGCAAAATTGAACGAAATTCGGTGCGGAGGAGTAAGTCTTATTAATGTTATTTATTTTCAGCTGTCTACCTTTCAAAATTTTACATTATTTGACGAAAAAGAGAAAAGGTTGCCACTTTATGAATAACCCTGTCTTTTTAACCTTTCTTAGTATCGAAAAATAAATCCCGCCATTCTATTTTAAGTACCCTTTTGCAGGGACGTAGCGAAAGCCTTTTTGGATGGGAAGAAAAATGGAAACTGCCACTAAAATTTTTAAAATTTGTAACATAAAAAAAAAATTATTAATAGGCATGTTTTTCAAAAAACTAGTATTATAATCTACTGCCAACTTTTCAACTGTTACTAAATTTTGAAATTTCCTAAAAAAAAGTCATCAAATTCCTCGATTTTCAATCGATACATTCAACCAGTCAATTATTCCAACTCTAAAAACTTTTTTGGGGGAGCTTCCCCCTATTTTCCCTTAGCTACCTCCCTGCCTTTCTGTGAAAACTCAATAGTTTTGGAGAAAAACAAGGTTGAAGATAAGAATGCAATTAAAATTGTTCTCTAATTATTTCGTTTGGTACCGAGTAACTGGTCGGTTCGGAGTGTTTAGTGTACGAAAAGACAAAATGTTACCTAATATTGTGCACAAGTTTAACCAAATTCGAATTTGCAACGTTTTTTCTCGAAAACTGTCAAGTTTTAACTTTATTCTTTTATATAGGTCAATGCGATAAGGAACGGTGGTGCGATATCCTTATCGCAACGTATGTTGTGTTATGTTCTGCGATAAGGATGTGTGTCATTGCAATTGCACCATTTCTCATTGTTCGTCAGCTGATTTTTGTTTTTATAAAAACGCACGTGAATTTATTTTGAATTTCACGATAGATGTTTTATTTTCGAGCTAATTTATTTTCGCATTTTTCTTCTCTGCATCTAGGTTCGAATCCTGGAAGCAGAAGATTTGTTTTTTGATTTTTATGACCATTTTTTTTGATGTTTTAATTTTTGTTTAACCTTCTGCTATGTTTTGATGCAGGGGTTGATGGTGAATAAATTTATTTTGCTTTTTTGTAACCATTTATTTTTCTATAGTTTGGGAATTTAGTGGTTTTTGTAAGAGTGAATTTTGCAATTGTGATCATGTTTCGGTTTAGCTATTTTTGGTGTTGAGCTAACCTTTCTGATCTACAACTCGGAATTTGATTTTGTTTATAATAACTACCTTTAGGCCTGCCTCTTTTATTAGGCTTTATAGGTGCTTTTGGATCGTTGTAATATTTTTGTACATTGTCATCGAATTTGACAACTTTTTTGGATTTGGTTTTTACAGCCGTATTTTCCAAATTTGGTTTGAGTACATCGCTATGCATTTCTTGTACTATTTCTGGCTGTGTTGGTAGCTTTTGAGTGTCAGTATTTTGTTCGACAATTTCTTGTGGATCTTTGACTATGCTTATGTCAGTATCCATTTCATTTTCCTTGCAATTTTTCGTGACATTGACTTTATCATCTGCTATTAAAAATGCAAGTTTTACACGATCTATTGAGACTTTTTTCTCTTTATTGGCTATGAGTAGGGTGAACGTTTTTTCTGTTCTATCCACTACTTTATAGGGACCGGTGTAGGGTTTCTGCAAAGCCTTTTTCATCCCTTCTTCTCGTAAGAACACGTGCATGGTTGTCGCTAAGTGTCTCAAGACATAGGTTTTGGGTTTGCCATGAGTTGCAGCTTGTTTTAAAAATTGACTCGCGTCGTCTTTTATGTTTTGTACTAATGTTTCGGGGTTAATTTCTTTGGTTTCATAGAAAAAATCCCTTGGTAAGCGCAATTCCTCACCGAGTGCTAATTGAGCAGCTGAGTGTCCAGTATCTGTTTGCAAGGCTGATCGGAGGCCTAATAAGATGGTTGGTAGCCTATCAATCCATCTTTTGGTGTTGTGTGCCATAATTGAGGCTTTTAGACCCCTATGCCACCTTTCCACTTTGCCGATAGATTGTGGGTGGTAAGTGGTGGTGGACCAGTGTTTTGCACCCAAGGTCTTTACTAGTTCGTTGAATATTTGGCTTTCAAATTGTCGACCTTGGTCTGTAGTTATTCTTTGGGGCACACCGTATTTAGCAATCCATGTTGAATATATTTCTGCAGCCACTGTTGGGGCTGACATTTCAGTGAGTGGGATTGCTTCGGGCCAGCGAGTAGCTCGGTCTATAATGGTCAGCAGATACTTGTTGCCACGAGAAGGTGGTAAAGGACCAACTAAGTCTAAGTGAATGTGTTTGAATCTGTCAGTATGTCTGAATTTCCCAAATTTCGATTTCGTGTGTCTGCCAATTTTAGATTTCTGGCAATTTAGACAAGCACGGGCCCAGTTGTTGCAATCTTTTTTTATATTGGGCCATATAAATCTCGAGGTCATTAATTTAGTCGTACTCCTAGGTCCAGTGTATGATAAATTGTGAACACTGTCGAACGCCATTTTCCTATATTTTTGTGGAATATAGGGTCTTTCTTGACCTTGGGACACATTACATGTTAACATGATTTTTGTGCCAGGGAGTCTTTTTTGTCTCAGTTGTAGACTTGATTTGTCTGAAGATATCAATTTTAATAATTCTTCATCCTCTAGCTGTTCAATGGCTATTTCAGCATAGGGAAACTGAGATGGCACTGAGACGGATTCTATTCAGCTCAGAGCATCAGCGGGTGTGTTTAATTCCCCTTTTATATACCTGATGTCTGTTGTAAATTGGCCTATGAATTCTAAGTGTCTCATTTGCCTTGGTGATGCATGTTCTGCTCTCTGCTGGAATGCATGTGTGATTGGTAGGTGGTCTGTGTACACAGTAAAAGTTCTACCTTCTACATTATGCCTAAAGTGCCTGATTGCAGCATTTATCGCCAATAGTTCCCTGTCGTACGTACTATAATTTTTCTCAGCCTTAGATAGTTTCCTCGAGAAGAATGCTAAGGGCTGGTTTTGATCATTATCAATTTGGTACAATGTTGCACCAATTGCAAAGTCTGATGCGTCTGTTGCTATGCATAATGGCAGACTGTCATCTGGGTGAGCTAATAATGTTGCGTTAGCCAGCATATTTTTGACATTGTCAAATGCTAAGTTGGCCTCATCTGTCCATATGACAGGAGTTTTGTCACATTTTTTATTTGTTTTGATCAAATTGAATAATTTGCCTTGTTCGGCCGCTGCGTTTTTTATGCAACGTCGATAGAAATTTGTCATCCCTAAAAATCGTTTTTGGTTTAGGGAAGTTTATTATTGGCTCAACCCGGACTTTTTAAAGGGCAATTCCAGCAGAAGTAATGTTGTACCTGAGAAAATCAATATTTGGTTTTGCATATTTGCATTTACCGAGATTGATAGTTAAACTGGCAGCGTGCAGACGCTGTAATACGGTTCTCACTTTCTTCTCGTGCACTTCAGTGCCTCCACTGGAGTATATGCAGATATCATCTATGTATGCATAGGCATATGGTATGTCTCTCAATACACCATTTATAAATCGCTGGAATGTCTGTGCAGAATTTCTTAATCCAAATGGCATTCGAAGATATTCAAAGAGGCCGAATGGAGTTATTAGTGCTGTTTTTTCGATATGGTTTTTAGCCATAGGTATCTGGTGGAAAGCCCAATTAATATCAATTTTGGTAAATAGATCTTTTCCTTTCATTTTTATATTAAAATCCATGATATTAGGAACTGGATATCTATCTGGTTTTGTTTGACCATTTAGGCGTCTATAGTCACCTACTACTCGCCATTTTCCACCTGGCTTAGGGATGATATGAATGGGTGAGCTCCATGAGCTATTGGAGGGTCTACAAACTCCTTCTTTTACCATTCTATCGAATGCATCCTTAGCCACTTTTAATCTATCTTGAGCTAAGCATCTTGCTTTTGCTACACAGGGTTGTCCTACAGTTTCTATTATATGAACTGTGTCATGTTTATATGTAGGATTTGGATTAAAAGTTGGTTCGGTGATACCAGGAAAATCTGTCAATATATTGACAAATTTATCATTTGGTTGCGTGCACGCATTAATTATATTAATTATTTGATAATTTTTAGTTTTTCCTTTTATGTGTTCACCGGTTGTGGAGTCTATTAATTGTTTATTTTTAAGATCAATCAATAGTCCATAATAGGC